>JAHHFK020001137.1:0-600000 GCA_024533555.2 Aedes koreicus | reverse complement strand
TTGTATATGCGAAAATATCTCTCTCCAAAATTCAACGAAAATATTTTCTCATGTCACATTTTTCACTGAAAACATGCTACCTAGATCGTATACGAGGAGCAAAACCAAAAATAAGGCCAAGCCGGTGCACACTGGTACCGCCATGGACCATAAATGAAAAACTGGTGCAGGGGCCATAAATGATAAATGAAGACTGGTGCATTTTCGGGTATCAAAAAGCAAGTGAAAAATAATTATCGGCATCTAGGATTCACTGAAAAAGAAACGATTTATCAGCTACTCATGCTCTCCGAAAATTATAAATCACCGTTGCTTTTCTCGCGAAAACTGCTGTGAGCGTATAATAGTCTCTCGCTTCTCACATTCTCATCTGTTTCTCCAAGCGGTTGAAAAAGGACGTTTCTCTTCTCAAGTAGGCGAAAATTTCGGTCTCTGATAAATTTCAAAAAAATATATTCCCTCTCCCCCCACCTCCCCCCGCCCCCCTACTGCCATTTACCCACAACAAAAAAAAAAAAAAAATTTTTATCCCAAAACCAACCAAATTTTTTTTTTAACCTTTCGGTCTCCAAAAATCTTTCCGTCAAATTTTACGTCTTTTTGATAGTATGTCCTTTGATTTTCTAGCGCTCAACACTTGTTGCTTTTTATCAAAAAAATCATATATTATTGCTCTCAGCCACCTCACAGCAACCTATGATGGATGAGATCCTCGATAACACTTTCACAAACTTGTTGATACAACTAATACTTTTTTTTTTTAGAAAGAACAATGATAGCTAGTTAGACAATTCATTCAATTCATAAGATGGAAAAGTGACTTGGATCCTATAAAATGTGCACAGTGTCGTCCACTAAGCAGCTAAAGTAATCCTGTAGAAGACGTCTGGTTCTTTGATTAGTGAAGACAACCTTACCGATCACACTTTGATGCAGCTCAGATTGTAAAGTTTAACAAGCGAGCAACATTGCTTCTGCCTACGCTTAAAGAAGTAAACACTAGCACTTAGTCTGTCGTCAAAATTCTAGTTTGCAGTATTCAAAAATAGCTAGCAAATGTTATTATTTACAGAAAAATAGGTCAGTTTTTTGCCAAAAGAAATACCTGTTATTAATTACTATTGAGTGTTAGATCTCTGGTAGTAAATTTGCATTTGTCCCATATAATCAAACGTTTTAACAACAAAATATGAGCGAAATAAAGATTTACAGTATTAGCATTCCATGAATCAAGAAATCCGACTAAATATTTATAAATAACAAGGTGAATCCCGTTAGCAGATAGTTGAACTTTTGAACCGGGATTGATCCAAACTACTTTAAGACCGACTTTCGTAGTATATGAATACATTCTCTCTTTTTCTCGAGTAATATTTCAAAACGATGTATCTGATTTTGTTAACATAGAGAGGAAATTATTTTCGAACGTTATATTTTTGAAATCCTTAGTAATTTCACGCAAACTAGGACCACCAACTCAACGAACAACATTTCCCTAACATGATTGTAATGCTAGTTCCCGTGGGGGTTCTGAGAGTTTTGAGAAATTTACCTTCGAATCTTACTTACCCTCTTTGTTTACAAAATCAGATACGACGTGTTGAATAAGTTGTTAAGTTTCCTCTTACAGCAATTTTTGCTATTGTGTTCGATACCTCTTTGAAATCATATGGGTTTTCAAACATCTAGAAGGAGTGCTCATTTTATTTCGTCTCAAGGGGAAATCATTTTAATTGGTGGAAATATTTTAAAAAGCCGGTGGTGTAGTTAAAAGATTGACTGCTAATACGCAGTGCTGAGTTCAATCCCAGCTGAGGTCGATGAGATTTTTCCTAGGTGAAAAAGTCTCTGGACACGTCTTCTTTTGGAGTTGATGACTGCGATATGCAAGGTGGAGGTGCCTCCAACTGGTGATAACCAGCCTTACGCTAAAAATCACCTTAATATATAAATAGGAATAAAAACAAGAGGACGAAGACACATGTTCACATCGACACCTCAATTGATGACAAATTTAAATTTGTTAGGTCGAGCACTCGACACTGGAGAAGTAGGTCTATCTGTCGAAGGATTAGCTTATGCTAAATGAATTTGAAGGAATAAGATTGCGTTTACAACTGATAGTTCAAAAAAATATTTCAGTTTTTTTTTTAAGTGATCGGGTGAAGTGTTGATTGAAATTTTCCTAGTTTTCCACATTTAAATTGTAAGCCGTTTATCAAAACCAGCCAAAAACCGACAAGCTGGCATCTATGCTAACATTCGAGTAGGCAATCCAGACGTTGGAATGTGTCTAAGTCCGCAAACGTAGCTAATTTCGGAAAAAAATTAGATTCTGTCAATACCTATATTCTGGAACAAACTAGATTGGAGAGGCATCTGGAGATAAAATCTGTTCATTTTGCGCAATATGATACATGAAAAAAGCCCGAGCAAGATTTCTGCTCCTGATGGGTTGCTTTTAAGGGAGGTGTGTGAGTAAGGTTGAGAGACATGCGGTCACTTCAATTCCTTACTCAAAGGCCAATGATTCGAAGAGGTTTTAAATGACAACTTGATGTCCGAGAAAGGAAACTAAAAGCATTCAAGTCAAATTATGCTGAAGAATTATTCGAAAAGGAAAATGCAAAAAACAAACTTAGGGGCTTATTACAGTTTTCACCTTCACTATCACTTTCCCTTCACTTACACATCACTTCACTTTTTCTATGCTATACTGGTATCACCGTGATCAAAAATGAACTCCGTGAGGTGGAAGTGATGGTGGAGTGAAAATCGTAGTAGCCCTCAGAAAATCTACGATTTGCGTCACATTTGTCAGTGGCGTGATGGTGCCGTGGCAACCATAATAACACCGAGTTCATTCGAATCGTCACCTCGGATGAACTCTTCCATATTTTTTCACTTGGGTGACATTCGTAATAAGGTTTTTTGTTTTCACTTCGTTTTCACCGTGAAGTGAATACCGTAATAAGCCCCTTACCTTCGGATCGGTTAGGTTTGCATCACAGTGCTATCACTATTCAAAAATGATTGATAACCATTTTTACACCGGATTCACCGGAAATATCAGTAAATGATGTAGTTAAATATAAATAATCTCAGATCGCTCGGTTTTATAACGGAAAACAACAAACCAAACGTCAGAAAACAGAAGATAAGGCATGGCGCACTAGATGGCATTTTGAAAGACGGTTGTATGAAGACTCGAGTACTTTTTCAAACAGGCGTATCTGATTTTGTTAAAGAAGAGAGGATGTAAGATTCAAATGTAAATTTCTCAAATCTTTCAGCACCTTCACGGAAAACAGCATCACCATCATGTTAGCGAAATGTTATTCCTTGTATCGGTGGCCCTAATGTGCGTAAAAGTGCTTAAGGTTTCAAGAATTTAACGTTTGAACGTTTTAACGTTTACAAAATTAGATTCTTCGCTTTGATTAAGTTGTCGAGAAGTAGTCAATTAAACACGGCCGCATGACGTAACTCAAAATTAATCAAAATTCTACTTGTTTTTGTCAAACGTGGAGTCACTCAAAATTGAATAAATCTTCTTGGGACTGTCTAGCTGAAAAGTCAACAAAATTGATGGGCTTCAAATTGTTGTTGCTCTTAAAAAAATAATATTTATCAAATTTTAATAAGCTCCACTTTTGACAAAATTGAGTGGAAGTTGACATCAGCGAATTTATAATTTCAGTGCTAATCGAGAAGCTGAAGAGACTAATGGATGCAGGAACAACTTTATGATTTGAAAATTCTTAGAGTGATCTGCGGATCGAAACAAGCCAACCAAACCAATTCCAGCAAAGTCTTGTGTAGTGACCCTTCCTCCAGCGACTGATCCTCTGAATTCCAAAATCTTCTCAACCGTTTAACTTTATCATCTATTTACATTTTTTCGGCAATTATCTTCCTCAGATCTCAATTGAAAACAAGACTCCCTTCATTGACCACCATGCCCTAAATGGTCCAAGTTTCCCATCGATGAACGAACGGCTGCCACAACAACGGCTGCCTTAAAATGCAACAGTCAGTAATTTTCACACATGATAATCCGCTTGATTGGAAAATCTTGCTGACCATTCACTTCCCCCCACGTGTCGAAGCGTAAGAAGACAACATGGCCCGTGCCCTTCGCCTTTCTCACACATTCACTTACTCACTCACTCGGCGTGAACTGAGCATCAAGTGAGTGGAAAAAAATAAGGAGCGGTACTGCCAGCATTCTCCAACAGCATCAAACAGCAGAAATCCAATTAAATAAATGCAATCAAGGGCAGGCACGAGCAGTTTTGGGTTTATCGTTTTGTTTTCAAATTCTCCTTCATAAGTGTTGTGGAAATTTCAAAGTCAGACTCCACCTGCCCGAGAGAGGAGTGTTAATTAGATTGCGCGGACTTACGCTGCTTCAAATCTGTTTCTGACATGATGACGCATACGGATGGGGTGGGATTTACCTGTAACGAGAAGAAAATTGAAGCAAATTAGATAAATATAGTTGGAAATCGATTTGGTGTGAAAGATTGCTGATTGGAACGAGAATGACCACCACCGGTGGTGGGCCATTCCAGCGTGCTAATCAAATCTTCTCCGCGGGGGGAGGGGAGAAGGGCGCAGAAAAAGTGGTTGATTTTTCCTTGACGTACCGTTTAAACAAGATTAATTACGAGTCAGACGGTCCCAGGGCGAAGAAAGCCAGCGAGTATGGGCGCTGAATCGATTCGCAACGGGTTTGCAACGGGATGGTTTGGCAGAATATTTCGAAATTATTCACATGTAAATCACCGAACCGGCGATTTTGGAAGCAATCAATGGAGGATGAATATTAGTCCAATTTGCTGCCGGTGCCGATCCGCACAATGAGCCGGTCGGAATGGGTATTTGGAAGAAAAACTTACGTCTCTATGGCGGATGAACAACGGTGGGAAGAGGGGTTTCCAGTAAGGTGCCAAGTCATTGCGATTTGCTAGAGGTGGATCAGGTTTTTTACTGGATTGAAGAACTCGTGGTAGTATTTTGATGGTAGTTGAAAATGTTTAATTTTTATTTTTAATTTGCGAATTTGAATTTTGATCTGCCGTTCTACTGAATAAAGTTGATTTCGTTTTACTGTTTCGACACTTTTTGTAGTTATGTTTTCTTCATCTTTCAAATTTGAAGCTGTTCTATACAATTGCTTATCACATACATTTGATGTCTGCATCATTTCCTTTTTATTTGATAAATTTACTTAATATATTTAATTTTATATTGTTATATCCTATTATTTTTTTTTTTTGATATTTCAAACATAATGCTTATCATAATTATTTATCAGGATTATTGCTTATTCTTAACACACTTTTTCAATAATTGTTTGATTACTTCCGATGCACGCACGGTTATTACTTCTTGTATAGATTTAACGAAGGTACAGTAAAACTGGAACAAGACCTTAAATGCTCGGTAATCAAAACGTTTTATAAAGCCAAACGCTTGTCATACATAAAGGTTACTAAATCTATCGAAACGTGATCTGAGTCTATACACAGGCCTTATAACAGGACACTGTCCAAGTAAATATCACTTTTAACTGATAGGTAAGCTAAATGAAGATAAATGTCGCTTTTGTTACCTGGAGAGTGAAAGCTCCAAGCACTTACAGTGCGACTGCGTTGCACTATTTCATAAAAGATGCAGATTTCTTGACAAAGATCCTATGAAGCATTGGGAAATCTGGATTGTTAGCCCCAAAAGGGTAATACCACCCACACAGCCCCCACACACAAAAAAAAAAAAAGAAAAAAAAAAAAAAAAAAACACACACACACATTTTTCTCCGAATTGCGTATTGTCTTTCAGGAGACATAATTTTACACGTAATCTTTGTTCACGTTCCCCGGCTATTTACAAACACGGATCATCTCGTGCTAAAATTCATAATTTCAAAGTGTGTAGTTACTCAAAATAGTGACTCGCCATTGCAATTTGGCATACATAAAAAGAGGATTCACCACAATAGAATAACCAATGGTCGCGATGGTATCAGTCCCCAACACACGAAAAAACATGGATGTAGCTTGCACAGTCATACCCCTTTCTTACGAAAATGTCTAAGACCATGGTTAAGAATAGAATTCAGACACCTCCATGGAGAATTGTATTTGTAAGTTTAATCTTGAAGTTTTCCGTCACATATGCAAGCCTTTTTTCTAAAAACTTTGATTGTATTTTATCGTTCATTCTTCAAAACAAGGTAAAAGAGACAGATAATTGAAATTTTGAACGATAAGTCAAACATAATTTAACTTCATGTACCTTGTTCTCATGATGCAGAAAAAGCCTCAATTTCTGTAAAAAAAATTTAAGTGGATGCAGTTTATTCTCAGGGAGCACGCAAAGTCTCACAACCAGACTACAAGATCTTCAATTTACATGTTCAGATTAACCTTATAGTTATTTGTTGGTAATCTGAAATTTTTTCAGCGTCTGTCTTTTTTAATTTAAAAAAAGCAACACCCAGCCTAGCGATTATCACAAGAGTTTGCATCAATTATATATTTTTTTCGTCTTCATTTCCCTAGTCCCATCCACCCTCAGCAGCTATCGCACCGAGCCATCAAAGCCCTCGCATCCAGTCTACTGGAACTGGGTCTTAATTTATTGTTTAGGTAATAATTACGGAATTTAACGTAAGAAAAACATTAGCCATGATAAATCAGGACAGATAAATCTCTACCACTGGTGTTTTGCTATTGTATTTCCTCTTCTGCCTACCACATGAACTATCTTAAGCCAAACGCTTCGATCTGCTCATTTTCGGTAATTAGTTCTACAATTTATTATTTTCCAGTTCTCTAACGAAGCCTTTCGGGCCCAACCCTTTGTTATCTAGCACCTTCAAACAGCCGGAATGATATTCAAATCAGCTTCTCGACTCCCACCGCAACTCAATTCAGTGACCATCAAAAGCAGAGAGCACAGCGACAAACAAGCGCCCATCATCAGGGGCAACCTTGGACGACGACGACGGCGACGGCGACGGTTGTGGTCCGCAATTATCTAAGCCAGGGTGTTTTATGCGCCACTTGTAGACCTTGGCGCATAAATTTTCCAGCATGACTCCGGAGCAAACGAAACGGTAGCATATCAAAAGCCCCACCCTATTCCGGAAGATTTTGAAACTTTGTTCGATACAAATGTGACCCTAATTCTGCTTGGGGTTATAATTCCGACCCTTCTCCTGGCTCTCATTGAAAAGCCTTTAAATGTATGCAAAGTCGACGTCGTCTTCGTCGCTCGCTTGACTCCCTCCGTGTCCTCTTGTTGTATTGCACAGAGTTTGAATCTCTAAGCACCTTCGAGCATTGGAGAGCACCGATGGAAAAAAAAAAAAACTATGAAAGGGAAACGTTATAATCACGATAATGATCTCCTATTTATGCCCAACGGACCGACAACCCAACCAATCCGAGCTCAAAAGGTGGGTGCAGACAGTGTCGAACTTCGACCCATTCCAAGAGCCAAGCAACTCCTTTCGGTCTGGTTTCGGTTGCAGTCATGATACCCCCCCCCCCCCCCTCCCTTTCCTCACCAACACACGACCGAATAGCTGCATTCATCTCGAATGGTGGGCGGGAGGCCGGTGCGAGAGGGATTGATTTCTTGGGAATGGGAACGAAGTGCCCTTACACGCGTGCATACAAATACACACACACACACACTCGAAAATTCATACCTAATCATAATAATTTTTCGATAATGAACCATAAACCCAACATTTGGCTTCATTTAGAGGATAGGAGGGGCCGTGTTTTCACCGCGTGCGCGCTGCGGTTTCGAATCAGCTGGAACGAATCGCTGCTCTTGCGGGGGAATGCAAGCCTATAATCAGGCAACATACTCAGGGTTTTTGTTCTCGAGCAGCCAACAACCGGGCAGGGCGACGTAAACATTAAAAAAAAATGTGAGGGACTTTGTGAGTTTTAAGTGGTGCAATTTGAGAACATTAAAATGAGACGTATAGAATTGTCGGTCGGTTCGAGATGGACGTGTTTGGAAATATCCCAGAAAGTACATTCTGCGAAGATTGCAAAATTAAGACCATCACTACCATGGTTTGCTGGACTTCCTCGAAGCTTTAATCAAGGCCAAAGAAGGAGAGACATCTTGATGACATCATTAATAATCCAACCAGTTGCCGTCGCCACTGTGAAACTAGTAAGCTAGACCTTCATTAATTATGACCCGTATTTCTGTAAGCTCATCATCGCTGGCCAGGCCAACGCTTGTCTCCATTCCTTCGGATCCAGGTTTCGTGTTTTCCATCCGAAAGCTCCCTGAGCCAACTGAGGAATAAATTTGAATATAATCGGAATCCGGTTCACTACATTTGTTTTGCCAGCGCCCTTTCCAGATGAACATCTCAGAAAACTTGCCATAATCCTACTCGGTAGGTTCTAACATTTTTGACAGCAGTGCCCTTTGCTCTTACCAACGAACGGCTTACCGACCGATGATTAATGATCTCGGAGGCTCTCGGAAAACAGATCCTCTCTCAAATTAATTTCAAACTTTACAATTACTCAGCTCGAAATAATTAAACTTTAATTACTGCTACTCGTAATTATGCCCTGCTCTTTTACTCATACACACAAACCAGTCGCCCTTTACCTTTCTTAGAATTTCCACCGAAGGGAAGGGCTAGTAGCTACTGCCGAAAAAAATAAAACAGAAAGCGCAAAATATATCAAACACTCATTACACTCCAAGCGAGCCCGTGTCCATTATTCAAATTGAGATAATTTCCATCAAACAAAATTATGCTCGAGTATCCCTCTTCCTCCTCCAGACAACGCCTGACGCAGGCGGAATTGGCGGCGGCGGCGGTTGCCACACAATACAACTCTGAGTTGCTACTTATTTCTAAAGCGCGCAAATTGATGTTCTTTCCGAGGCAGCAGCGTCAAGTGTGGCTAAATGAAAGCCGGTGCGGGATGGTGTGGGGACGGGTCGAAAAAAAAGGCCCTCTATCATTATTTTCTCTACGTTCACTCAGAGCCTTCGCAGTACCTAGGCAGTGGTGTCTGGGCTGGGTTTGCGGTCGGACCAGTGATGATGGTAGCAGGTTAGAAAGGTTAGGTTCAGTAGCCCGAAGCGCTGCAGGCAATGGGCAAAATGACCTGTGAAAAAAGAGATGAACGGAGCGAGGTGTACAAGTGCCCTTTGGGATCTGTTGTTGCTGTTTTTTCGGGAAGATTCAGATGGGTAGAGAAGGGTGGAGAAGGTGCTAGCGAATTTACCGTAATTCCAAGAGTGAGAATGTGTGTGTGTTTGTGGGTTTCGGTAAATTAAGGTATTTTGGTGGTGTTAATTTTTTCGATCGAGTCTGGTCCGGAGATGCAGCTGGTCGAATTCACATTTCAATCACCGAGTCGGGTTGGTTGGGGTTTGTTTTTTAGCTTTAAAGAGAAGTTTCAAAATGCTAAAAATGGTTGCTACGAGCATTGCTTAAGCAGGTCAGTACTGGAATTTAAGGTGAATTGCTGCTCCATTTATTTTTCCCTACCTTTTATCTCTCTCGCAAACTTACCTAGCTATTTCAAATTGATAAATTTCGATCGTTAGTGAATGAACGTCGAATCGAACTCTATCAGATTGCTCACTGCAAGTAAGTTTACAAACTGATGTGATACAATATTCAATATCAAGTACAGATTTTTAGTTAAATCAATTCAAAATTTTGAGGTAAAGGCTGCCGTCGAGAATGCTTCAGCGTGGTCATCGTGCAATCTAGCATTCAACAGAAAAGTTGTCAAGTGAGTGCTTTCAGATTCACATCAGAGATATCAAAAGTATTATATGTAGGGAAAATGTACCTATATTAATCTCATCACTTTGCAATTAATCCTATTTGAAATAAAACGATATACACATGACAGGAATAGTAAGTAATGTTTGTTGTAGTTATTTAACGTAAGCAAACATTATTATAAAACGAAACCGATCCTTCAACTGCCCAATTGTTTGATTCATCGTAGGATGAATATAAGAACAATGAGATTAATATGGGGGCAGTTTCCCTGCCAGCTGATTATGGATATATGGTTAAGATGTGCGGTCTTAGCTGTGACTTAGTGTTTTTCAACGAAATTCAAGATTTGCCTGTCGCTTTTTCTAACCTCTCTCTCTCTTTATCTCTCTGTCTCGGGCACTCGCTATAGGGAACACGGCAGGTCTGCTTAACTCAAAATTGAGTCATATTGGAGGCACTCAAATTATAGTAAACCTTGTAGGGATGGACAAAATGACATACACACGACAACGACTTGAAACAGACGGATATTGTAGAAGTATCAACTAATCAGTCCCAACAAGATTTTCTCAAATTTGTTTGACTCCACTTTTTTTAAAGACCGTGTAAGTCGTAGTTGCTTCCTTGTTGCTGGTCAGAACGAGTGCAATTTGCACAAAGAACCACATCGATGAACTTTGGGTGCAGTTTCCATCTTCATTGTACAAGTTCACTAATTCATTCTATCCATAGATCCATACCGTTGCTGGTCACGTCCTAACGGTACAAATTTGCAATTTAATGTTGAACTCCGGATCTTTATCATGCAAAAGAGCGCTTTAAAGTTGAGGATCGAATGACATCAGCTCAAAGAAGTCGGATTCCTTAATAGCATCGTTTCGGATTTCGTTCCGGATTCGTGTTTCTTCAATCGTCTCTTTGTTATTTTGTTAGTCGGTGTTACGTTTATAAGTTTAATAAGACGTTTCGTAATTTCTTTATTCTTTTATAGTTTGGTCCCTTGGTGTGTCATTTAATATGCTCTGAGAGTCTTCCGGAGCAGTTTTCTCGAACCAAAAATAAAAAGTGATTGTATTGTACCTTGTGCGTTAGAATGATATAACTGAACTCCTTTTGAAGCATTTCACCCGCCGTGTAAGGATCATGTCGTCCACGCTGTTAACGCTGTTGACACTGGCTCAAAAGGTGTCACATTTTCAAATTTGCTTTCTCTTTCTCTCAGTCACATTCATGTCAACTGTTTTGTATCGTGTTGCACAAAAAAATATTTGTCTGTTTGTTATTTAGTTCGTCAGTGTCATGTTTATAAGTTTAAAAAGGTGTTTTACTTATCTTCGTTATTTCTTCATGATTTCTGCAGTCTTTTGTAGTTTGTGAATTTCTTCATCTTCTGTTTGTCTGGAGCCGCTACATGTCATTTTGTGATATGAATTCCACCCTCTCAATGTCTTGCCATATGCAGTTTTGCCATGAATATGCGGATCGTACTTTATATTCTAGGGCTGTTTTTAGTATACTTCCGTGATCGCTTCTGTATGATAATGTATCGAAAATAGTTCGCCCTGGCAGTTCTAATTGTTTTGTTAATAGTTCTGTTGCTACACCAATTTGATGCAATATGTGGATTTTCTCTTCCTTCTACGGCGTTATTATTTGCGCCGTCGTGATTTGAGTAGTTTTTTTGGCTTTCATCTTCTGTTTGCTCTGTTGAGTTACCCGAGCAAAGGTTTATACCAAAGTGATGACAAGTTCTAATATTTGATTATCACTGTTTGATCACTAGATATGTTATCATTCAGGCTGAATAAACAGCCAAAATAACAAAAAAGATTACAAATTAATATTCATGGGATATCACAACATTAGCTCGTTTTGTTATCATTGAGTTCATTTTGATAACAAACTTTGTGGTGTGAACAAATTACTTAAGATAATATCAAATTATGTTATCAACATGATATCAAATTCATACACTAATAACTGAATAGTGCTTCTGGTGAAGAGCTCAATTTCATATCCAAGACATGCTGGTAATATTCAGCATTCGTCAGCATGCTGGTAGTATTCAGTAACGTTCGTCAAAAATCGCCTTAAAAAATTGCTAACAGAGGATAACAAATTAGTCAATGTTGATAACTAAATTTGTTATGCGATAACAGGTGAGTTCAAAATGATATCTGAGATAACAAAACTTGTAACTTATTTGATATCAGTTTGTTATTTTACTTAGCTAGGGTAAATACATCGTCCATTGCCGGTGCACACTCTAAGAGCTGCGTTTTCTTCAAAACTGGGTTCCTACAATTATATAAGCAAAATCGCCTCACGCTAAAATAATTCGATAAAGTATAGCATCTAGAGTTCCTCATCCCATTTTAATCTCATTTCTGATTACGTACTTTTTAGCCATTGTTAATTTTAATTATTTTTATTTGCTGTTGAAAGCAAGCCACAAAAGGAAAAAAATGAGTGATACATCAAACCTACATTTCCGATTTATATGAATAATGGATCATGAGATGAATAATGGAACAGTTCCCCTATGTAGTTATTTTTTCCAAAAGTGTGCTGATTTTTTTTTATTTTTTTTTATTTCTTTATTATCGAGATTTTTAGCGCTGGGCAGGATCATCTCCCGTCATGGTTGCTTAAATACCTTTTGGGTATTTTCGTAACTTGTCCGGGGGTGAGATTCGAACTCGTGACTTTGGCGAGAGAGGTATGAACGTTAACCACTACGCCGGTGTGCTGATTTGTAATAAAAATACTTCTCAGCTTTTTCAACTGATTCTATATGATCAAATGCAGCATTTCCACTATTTGCAAATACTGTACTTGACCATTGATCACCATCTTGTAATTGTAATTGTTGGTGCACCGTCAAATTAAAAAGAGCCTTTCAGAGTTTATAACTGTTTATTATTGAAGTAGTTATAAAATTCCTGGGGATGACAATTTCGATTTCAATACGTATTCTTTATATTCAGTTAAGACTACTTACGTTTACTATGCGCTCGGCAACTTTCGATGCTCTGACGGTAATTATGCTATGGCAAACCAACTAATTACTTATATCCTGGATTCACTGTGCCGTTTTATCGGATAAGCTAATGTTGACAACTGTTATTTAGTTCTCATGTTATTTAACATAACTCATTGCTTCTTACCGTACTAACAATGGTAAATCGAAAAATTCGCACTAGCTTTCAGACAATAAATTCAAATGCTTTTCAACTGACTACTTCACAATTGGAATGTAAACAATTCAATTCTTCCTATTATCTCCCTTATCAACTGACAGTCTTATCAAGGCAGTAGATGTAGGTGCTGCATCTTATCCTTGTAGTGGTGCACGTGAAAGCGTTGCCAGTCTGATGGAACTGCGCACCGATTACAGTAATTGTAATTGTTCAGTGTATAGTCCGTGCTTTCCTGCTAAGATTGCGTATCCGGGGACCCACCCCCAGGTCTATACACCTATAGTCCTTCCCGTTGCACTCGTCAGCTCGTGCGATACTCTAGACTCACATGGGTGGTCGTATCCGGGTCCTCGACTGGGTAGGCACAAGTGTCCGTCCAGTTTCTGGTACATTAATTGTCAATTTTTTATGCCTGAATGAAGTACTAATGCTTAAAAAGTTATAAGGAAACCCGTGTGAAAACAATCAACTAGTAATAATTGGTATTGCGCTCAATTGGCCATTATAATTAAGATTTTATTCCGACCTCTTGAAAATATTTCAAACTTTTGAGAGTGGGACTAATGTTCATATTTGTATATTATTTTTTTTTTTTTACTGGCGGGACTCTGAATAGAGTAGAAACTTCTACGCCAGGTCTTTCATGATATCGTTGCGCAAATCGCTTCGAACCACCTCGCCAGCCGTACACGGAACATGTCGTCCAAGAAGATGCTGTTGCAATTGATTCGGAGGGAGCCACGTTTAAGTTCCTGAGTCCCTTCGTCCGCCTCACCAACTGTCTGTCCGTTAGTCTGTTAGTCAGTGTTACGTATATTGTATTGTATTGTACCTTGTGCGTTAGAATGATACAACTTAACTCCCTTTGAAGCATTTTTCCAGTCGTACAAGGATCATGTCTTCCATAGCGTCTCTATTGACACTGCCTCAAAAGGTGTAACATTTTCAAGATGGCTTTCCTTTTCTCTCAGCCATGTTCACGTCAACTGCTTTGCATGGTGTCGTGTCGTTCCTTTGTCTGTTTGTTACTTAGTTCATCAGTTTGTGAGTTTAATAAGGTGTTTTACTAATCTTCGTTATTTCTTCTCTGGAGCCGCTTGTGATTTGAGTAGTTTGTTTGGCTATTAGTAGTCTTCAGGTGCCGTCGTGATTTGAGTAGTTTGTTTGGCTTTCATCTTCTGTTTCCATTTCCAACGTCCATTAATTATGTCACGTAAAAAGTGATTTTTTATAACACCCCCTCCCCCCCCCCCCTTTGTCGCGTTTTTTGTATGGAACTTCAAATTTTTTTTGTAAGGATTATCATGGTTCCCAAAACCCCCCTCCCCCCTTAACTGCGTGACATAATTAATGGACCCTCCCATATGAATTCGTTGATTACTCTTGTACTATTGTTAGTTATGCAGTTATTTATCTGTTTTGTCTCGTATATGTTGTTGTTAGATGTTGTTATCTCACTGAATAGCAGGTTCTACGTTTAGTTCTGTTTCTAAATTGTTTTGATGATTCAGCGGTAAGTGTTAGGAGGTAGGATTAAGTTTGTTATTAATGGTCATGTGATTTTGAAGAGCTTACCTCACTGATGCGGGTCTTTACCTTCTCATATACTTACTACCTAGGATGTCATCAACATCCGTGCAGCTATGTCTTAAGCAGCAGATGACCCTAGCCATGACTGCTGACTGCCTTTAATTGCTTGACAATTCCTCTTTTAAGAACTGGTGCTAAGTTTAATTCGCGTACACAACAGCTCTTCGATTTGACAAAAAAAAAAGCCACAGTATAGTTTTTGCTTTGTAACCACAGGAGATTTCGTTTTCATAGGATCAACACCAAGTATCCGGGATGTTTGGGGATAAACTTTCTCATGATTATCAACTTAAAAAATACAATTGTTTGACAGCTCGTTAGATTTTCAGCGCAGTCTCCCCTCTTTTTTTCGCTGTAAAAGACAGATACGCCTGATAAGTACTCAATTGAAATAAAAGCTTATGTAGCCGTTATTTCCTACTGTATGGAGGTTTCTGCACAAAATTGAGATTTTGGGACAAGACACGAGGCCGATTTTCTCCAGTAGTGTGTTAAGCTTTTACAGCGGAAGCTGATTAAAAGCTATGAAACAGCACACATCTTAATTTTAACCATGT
The DNA here is from genome assembly GCA_024533555.2 of Aedes koreicus. Classification (NCBI taxonomy): domain Eukaryota; kingdom Metazoa; phylum Arthropoda; class Insecta; order Diptera; family Culicidae; genus Aedes; species Aedes koreicus. The sequence continues at coordinate 584,857 of JAHHFK020001137.1, read as the reverse complement.
TGTCTGAATAAGCGCTATTGAAGTAGCGCTGAGTATAATTATGAGCTCAGTATAGACTGCAGCACCCATGAAATAGGAGTTGTTTAACAAGAGAGTTTTAGTTTAGTCGCATAACGGGTGGCAACTAAAATTTTGGATTTTTTTCGAGGCTCCTATTCTCAACAACAAAGAAGCTCAAAGATAAATTAGAGTGTGCATGTGTTAGTTCTCTCGCTCCTCTTTCTACTAGTATTTATTGGTTTGATTATGCTTGCTCAGTTTTGCTAAAAATGCCGTCAAAACAAGAAGCATTTCGAGAGCGCGTTCTACTGTTCTACGAACTGCTCAGAAATCTCGGCAAAAAGTACACGGTAGAACATTTCAAAAGCGAAAATGTTACGGCTTCGACTGTTCAACATAATCCTAAGCTCCCCAACAACTACTCGCAAGCAAGTTAGTGGAAGACCAGCCAAAATTATGGATGCAATAGTACTTCGTTCTCTTTCTCGTGCCTTGAACAACAAGGATTCACTGAGCCAATGACGGGATGCCACAAAAAAATTCAACTGTTCTCTCACCAGTACCTCAAAGTACCCCACCAGTACATTTCAAAGAGTCGGAATGAAGTGCCGAAAAAAGAAAAGAACCCCGGAATACACTGAGAAAAAGATTTCGCCGCTGAAATCCCAATGCCACTGGTTGATAACAAAAATATATTTTGGAAAATGTTTAACATTACCGGAAACGAGCGACACTATTCCGTGGATAGTACAATTGCATCTCTAAACATAAAAAATAAGTTTACACATGATTTCGAACAGAAAGTGATGCTGTACATTGCCATTTCCGAGTGAGGTATTTCTTAGCCCTGGTTCAAGCCCTCAGGTTTGGTTATCAATCAAGACGAATGTTTGAAGAACTTTTTAATCCCGTTTCTACAAAAATATGATGCATATGGACGTGTTTTGGCCGGATAAAGCGTTACTGGGGAAAAACTTATAAATTCCAACTAAACTTATAGGCATTATTCTTTATTGTCAACATAAAAAAAAAACAACTTAGTGTATCAGGCGGCTTTTTTGTGCAACGTCTTCACTCAATATCAACACCCTTTCGCTATATTTTTGTGTTAAATGTTACTACATTTGACTGGAATTTTGCGAAAACTAAAAACCCATCGTCACTTATATTTGACAGGGTTTTCAACGAAGATGACTTCAACCACTTCCGATAAGTGAGATTGGAATTCTCGACTTTGGTAGGAGAGCTATGTATGTAACCACTACCCTTGATTGCTGGATTGACTCAGTTCCGTTTTCCAAGCTCGCCGAGACTTGACACAGGTTCCCATTTCAAAAGCCATAAAAACGCGTCCAAATTACATTACATTTTAATGGACGCAATCTCCGCCTCAGCCAGCACACCACACGTGAGCTTCCAGAAACCAGAATTTAGCTTCCTTCTAATTTGGTCGGTCGATTTTGCTTGCTTGAATCGTTGTTGTTGTTGTTGTTGTTGTTGTTGTTGTTGTTGTTGTTGGCAAGCATAGCATAAATTTACGACCGACTCGCAAGCTTGCAGGGCATTATCTCGCTCTTCACGCACGGTGATTCTCGAAGGAATCATCGCTGCTCGTCTCACTTACCTATATGTATCGTCTTGTTTATGCTGGTTGGAGCAGCAGCGGCAGCTAGCAGTCCAAATCATCATAAAAGATGAAATACTTTTATCCGGCTTGGCAGGAGGGGGAGGCCACCACTATCACACAAACACATAGACATCCAGCCAGATGCCAACGGAAGCCCCTTACCAGGACAGCATCCACTTAAACGAACGATATACCTTTGATTCCTTCTTGGCAGCAGTGTGGGATGCTGGAGGATGCTGGAGGTCACGCTTTGTTAGATTCTCTGGCTTTGCTTGATAAGAGCGAGAGAAAGAGAAAGAGTGTGTTTGGAGCCGGAAAAAATGTGAACAGAAACGGCATTAAATAGGGATGGATGGTCGGAAAATGAAATGCTGCCACCCATCAACCATACATCGTCGGACGAGAGGAGAGTCCGTATAGATTTAAATGTCGGGCAGTAAAATTTTATGCGCATAAATGCTCGTAAAACCGAAGAATACAACCCAACGTGTCTAATGGAAGTTTTCTCATTAGGGCACCACACTGGAAGCGTGAGTGAGTGTCTATGTTGATTTGTTTTTTGTTTTTGTTTTCGTTTTTCGGAGGTACACTGTCGCCGACTTTAAGGGCTTCGACAGTCCGGGCTCGGCTGAATCACCTGACGATGATGGCGAAGGTGGTGATTCACCGACAAGGAAGCTCAGAAACAGTAGTGCCTTGAGTTGCCCTGGGAAGGCTGAGAATCGCTTCGGTTTCCTGGAATTCTCGGGTGGTTTGGGTTCGCCGTAGATAAACCCTGGGTGGACAGGTTGGGGAAGGGAGTTGGTGTTGTTGGATGATGATGCGATGGTTATGCAATGTAAGCAAAGCGAGTGGGGTAATGAGTTGGGAGTAACAGTGTTGAAGAAAGTTTCCCGTGACTAATGATATCATCGGCTGATAATTGTTTCGAGGAAAACTAGCTGGTTATGAGATCCGTGGGGGCTGCGAGGAAAATCCACGGGAGTCAGCGGATTGAGGTTGGATTTATTGAATGCTGGAGATTGGTATCGACTACTAGTGGGGTATGGTTGGTGTACAATTAAGTAGAGCAGATTTCAAAAATCACAAAGGGTCGTGAAATTTGTTGTTCTTCAGAGTAATGCATTGGGCTTTGATGTTACTGTGCAAAACTTGAGCCGAATCGTTAAAATGTGAATTTTAAGTTTAGATAATCAGAGCAACATCAATTTGGAATCTTAGGTTGAAAAAACTTACCAACCTTTATGTTCTTTTATCAAAGCAAACTGGTTGAAAAATTCACTTGATCAAGATGGTGGGTTACTATTTACTTGACTCGTTAACCAACATCAATAAACCTGTGTGGTAGTCGGCTTAAAGCTGCTAGCACAATATTTGCATCAGTCATAAGCTGTTTAAGGTTCGAGAAGTGATGGTTGACCTACTTCTAATTTCCTCTAGGACATTAAAATACCCGTGCTTATTCAAAGAAAGTCAAACTTTTTTCTCAATATTTCTAAAACGATTCCAACGTAGCAAACTTTCTTTGTAGTTTTAATGACCAAACACAAAAAAAGAGACAACCCTAGCAACAAACTTGACTTCCGAATTTTGGCTAATTCATTTCTAGTTTTCTTTGGGGTTAACACACGGATAGGTTGCTTTTGATAAAGTTGATCAAGCTACCATGCTGGAAAAAAATGAATGTAGGTACATTGAGTAAATCGGAATTCGCTGTTTGCACTGAGAGTAACAAGGTCAACAATAAACAAACGCTGGGACAGAATTTCTCCGTCATTTAATCCAGGTTGACCGTAACTGAGGTCCTACAAAAATAAAAATAAATAAGTAACCTAATTTTTTAATATTTAATTTTCAGTTTTTTTTTATTTTGTGGTGGAATGACTGAACACTTTATCACATCTGGTACCATGGTGAAAGGTCATGAGGCTGAATTGGTCACTTAGCTGACTGAGTCACTGATAATTCTTTTATTTGTTTCTGTTTCCATGGAAACTCCAACGAACCAGCTACCGGCTGAAAGTCTCTTAAATAAAGACAAACAACTTTCTGTTCAAATTTCAGAGATGATATTATTTTTAAGCGAGGCAAAAAATAAATTAAAAATAACTGCTTTGATTTCAAGAAGGAAAAGTCTCTTTTGATAATTTATTGATGTTTTGTCACAAAGATCACAAGAAAACCTAAATGCAACTTTCAAAATGACTTGTTAGCAAATTGAAAATTGAAAGAAAAGCTTATAATTCAAAAAAGGAAAAATCTCCTCGACTATTTCGATTATTTTATGTCCCAAGGATATCAAGTAAAGTTCTCATATAACGAGCTTTTTGAAATGAGAAATAACTGAAAGAAATATCCCATAAATCTTAAATACTTAGCTCTAGCTTGAACTGTTAGTAGATGACGAGATTTTAAATTAAATAATTTAGTGAAGGTAAAATTCGCATAATATGGTATTGCTTCAAATCCTTAAACCAAAATATCGATCATACTATGTTTTAACTTCAAATGTTAGCAGATGACCAGATTTTAAATTATAAGGCCAGGTAATCATTTCAAGAAGGAGAAATCTTCCATAAATGTGCATTGGTTTCATGTCAAAGAAGATTTCAGGAATTGCTTTATTTGATCTACCACAAGATATGCTGAAAGATTGAAAGTTTTGAAATAAGAATTATCAGCATCTAGCAGATAAATTGATGTAGGAACGAATGTTTCATGTCTGGAAGATTTCAAAAAATAATAAATTCAATCTGCCACATGACATGTAAGTATACTGAAAATATGGAAATTAGAAAGAACTGCTCATGGTTTAGAGCAGGAATAAATTTTCTTGAACGTCCATTAGCAAAGATGTCTTTAAACATTATGTTCAATCTACTTCCTTGCAAAATTTAGCCTAATGAACCATTCGGTCTTTCGGCAAACTGACCCATTTGGCCTAATGACCTTCGGCTTTATGGCGTTTGGTCTAATGGCATTCGGCCTTATGGTTCTTCAACTTTCAAGCATGAACGTCTGCAGGTTTCAGCATGACGTCTGCAGGTTTTCCCAAAGTCCTACGGACGTACGACGCTTAGACTGGTGACAAAACAGCTTTATGGTTTTTTTCCCTAATAGGCAACCTTCCTATTATGCCAGAATTTTGCCAAATTGTGAACTATTGAGCCATCCTGAAGAAAAATCTTTGCAAATCTCACAAGGCGTTGGAAAATGCAGCTGGCATCCCTGTGTGGCTAATTATAAAATATAGCGAAATACTAATCCTTCGTGGCAAGTTATTCTCATTTTTCTTTTTTAAGTTGACAGCTTCCAGTCACTTGGAATATGGCATACTTGCAGACAATCTTAAAGAGATCACGACACTCTGTTAACTAAATTTATGTAATGATGTTGTTGAGAAGGAAATAATTTTTCATCACTCCAGGAATGGGCAAAACACAGTTCAAAAAAGTAGTGTAAATTTCTGTTCAATAACATGCACATAAATAGAGCGTCACAAAACATCCACATTTAAATTTTAGATTGTGTAAAGTTCAGGGACATTCGATAATGTTGTATGCAAAAACTCTTCTTTGTGAGAACTATTTCATGCAAGTTGCTGCTTCGTGTGGAAGGAAATACAATTTCACATGCTCTAATATTTACATCACAGTGAAGGTTCAGATTTTTTTTCTGGTTATTTATTTGTTAATACAAAAATGTGAAGCGTAGGTACTGATAGTTCCGTTAGAGCACGGCAGGTTGTGAAAATTTAATAGAAGTAGTTACAAAGTGAGCTAAGGGCATCTGTACAGCAGTATTTCGAAGCACACAATCCTTTGCCACACATCCAAAATGCAGGGTAAGTCAAGGCAGGAACGAATCCGACACCTTGACTGGCAAAACAATATGTGTTTGATCGTGCTCACGAACTTACTACCACTAGCTTTTTGAAGCGGTTCTAACGAAATGTCTGTTCAAGCTACCAAATGCCTGGGGGAGCGGAGAAACTACCTCATTTCTTCGGTTTTATTTTAGCATACAACGTCTGTTTTACCTGATATCCTGATTCAGGTGGTTAAAAGTATCTTCGAAAACGTTAAAGTGGCTGAGATTATATCTAACAGATCGCCAAACGTTCGTTGAGAATTAACTCAGCCTTATCTTATTCATTCATTAATCGATGTGAAATTGCAATGTAGTGGAAACAATCAGGCAATATAAATTAATCCAGCAATTTGGATTTGCGTCGCCCTTGATCAAGGGGGTTCTTCGAATCGATCTGCAAACTTCACCTTATATCGGTTTAGTATTTTTTTACTTGTCATATTCATAGAACGATTATTTTAAATCCTATAATCCCGATCACCCCGTTTGTTTCCTGGTCATTTGGTGTCTGCATTCAGATTTCCATGTTAGAATGTTTCCTTTTTCATCATGCCGTCATGGTCCAAAACTGATGTCTTATATTGCTTGCTTTACCTTACCAATCAGATCAAGGCCAGGGTGGCCTCTGCTGTACAAAGAAGTTGTCTCCATCTTCAGCACTTTGCCAGCCTCGCAGTCTCCGGAGGCTCCGCCGGTGCCTTCTACTTTATCAAACCACCATGCTCTTTGCGTGCCTCTTCTTCTTGTGCCCATCGGATCATTATCGAGAATCATTTAACAGGACTGTCGTTCGACATTCTCATAACATGCCCAGCCCACGGAAGTCGACTGGTTAAAGCGGTGTGAGCGATGGGAGGTCTACCCAGCTAATGATGCAATTCGTGGTTCATTCGCCTCCTCCGCATTCCTTTCTTCCATCTGCACTACACCGTAGATCGTACGCAACACCTTTTATTCAAATATGCGTTGGTTATCCACGAGCAATGTCCATATTTTGTGACCGTAGAGGACAACCTGTCTAATTAATGTCTTTTAGATGGTCAACTTTGTACTTTGATGGACTTCGTGCGATCTTGCGTCAATTGGATTCCAAAGTAGAAACAATTGCAAGCCATAATGCGCCTTTGTATTACTCTGCTGGTGTCGTTATCGGCGGTCACCAACAATGTTTTCAACGCATTATTGACCAGCCCAATCCTACTAGCTTCAGCCTAAGGTCTGATGTAGACCCGTAACGCTGGTAGATCACCTTTTCGTGGTGCGTTACGGGGTTTTAGATCTACCACCGAACCCTAGTCTGAATTAATTCAAACTAGGGAACATATTTGTTTTTGTAATCAAAGGAACATATATTAGTCCTTATTACATTTCATGTCTTGTGAAAAGTGACAATACTCGGATTGAGCCACCGAGGATGAGCTTGGAATAAGGGAAACATGGTTAGTATTCATTTATGTGAATTCTCATTTTTCTATTTGATGTTCTATAGTTTGAATTGGTTATGACTAGGGTTCTGATGCATGGTCAGTATCGGAGTCATTGTTTGTTTTATTTGCAATGAATCCGGTTTTGACGGATAAAGGGGCGCGCCTTTGAAGAGTACTGTCGCTCACAAAGGGTTTAAATAGCGGAAACTTTCAATAAAACTCGATTCATTGCCAACAAAACAAACAATGACAACTGTAACAACACCGAATACTTCATCATTTCTCAATAGTGATGAAGTAACTCGACATGCACTAAACAAAGGATACGGGATATACTACAATAGATCAAATTACTGGTCGCAGTGGTTTATGTCCCGAACAGAGGAAAAAAAAAAATTTCTCAAAATAAAAAAATTGCTTTTAGTTAAAAAAAATTTTTCCTTAGTATTTTTATCAATTACATTCTTTTTATATTTAAAAAAAACAAACAAATTTTAAATTATATCCTCTTTTTTCATCACCTCGCAATCACCTTCTCCAAGATTCGAAGGGACTCGAGAGTGTCCCTGATACTTAGGCGACACACAACACTCCATTTATCACGGCTTTGACCAACCTTGTCAATTATTCTGGAAATTCATATTCGTGCATAGCTGGTCTAACTTCTGTATTATTTGTAACGTTAGATTTTAAAGGACCGATTGTTGAGCCTTCTCCAACCCCCTGTCTCGCCGGAGGACCATCGTCCCATAGAGTCACACGCTGGCATGAGGCAGGACGAATGTCCTGTCTCGTGACGAATGTCAAAGTCTCGTAAAACGACAAAGAAGAGGGAAAGGGACATTTCTTTACTAGCACAAGGACGAGGATTAGCCGCTCCTAAGATGGAGAACAAACGATATTTTGAGCCGCCCCTGACATCGAGAACTGACGCTCAGATAGACTGCTCCCTTCGAAGAGAGCAGCCTCCTTTCACTCTATCACAATTTTCCCATGCCTTTTACACGTACTATAACAAATCTTGACATTCCTTCCAGCACCTTAACCCCCCAAAGATATACGAAGCCATAAATCGCATAAAAAATAAGGAGTATCCAAACAAGCAGATGAATGACTTTTACTTAAACGTACATGTTTGGTTCTGTTTTACTGATATTAAGGAAAATATAATGTTTTTGACCATATTCAAATGTTAGTCTAGTTGATTATTATTTTTTGCAAAGATGGCCCTAAAAATAGGACATGAAAAAAAATTGTTTTTAGAAAAACTTTTTTTCCTTAAAAGTATCCATCTTGCAATGTATGGCGAACTTTTAGGCAATTATATTGCCTTTATTAAAAAATAATTTCGTCCAATTCTAAGATAGCCATTTTTTGCCAATTGACTTTAAATTTTCAAATATGTTTTCTAGCGTGTTAGAAGGTTTTACAATTTTAACAAAATTTAAAACGATTTTCTAGAAGTCACTCATGCATCACTTTTTGTTATACTTTTCCTTTTTGATTTATGTTGATTTAAAAAAAATCGATCAAAAAACGTATGCCCTTTTCGAGTGGCAGTCTAGATAAATTTTTAAAAAACAAAGAATGCAAAGTTGCTTGAAAAGACATAGTCTAAACACCCACAAAGTTTCATTGGATTCTGAGAGGGTGCTGCCAATCACGAAGACGAGTTGGCGTGAAACTCGTAAATTGTGAAGAGCTTAGCTTAGTTTTGGGCTACAAGGATATCCCCAACCAGGGAAATCGAGAAAATATCCTAACCGATAAAATCCTGGACAAACTTTTATTTTGAGCTGGACAAGAGGCTTGGGATCACAGTAGGATCTATTTTACACCTGCAGGAATGCAAAGTACCAATGGTATGCTTTGTTCAGTAATTTCCCAACCTGTCTGTCATAGAAACGTAGTACAGCTATTAAACGTTCAAAAGAATCACAAAGTCTCATAGCGTAGTCGGTCAACGCGCCAGTCTTCCGATTTGGAGTTGAGAGGTTCGATTCTCAATATAGTCCATTTTTTTCAGGATCAGCAGTTTCCTCGGCTGCCCTGGAAAATAAACGTTAAATTGTGTTTGGCCCTCATTATACGATTTAATACTTTAGAATGACCAAGAACTTCCTCGATTTAGAATTGTATAAGTTGTTTAAAGAACACTTATTTGAGAAGAATCCACATTCCTGTAGGGTGTAACAAGTCAGGCAATAGTAGCAGTAGTAGTATCACACACAAAGATTATGCAGTGACTCCAATTTCATGGTACAGACACAAAAATAAACCATTTAAATAAAGTTCCAGGTGCAACAGGAGGACCATTTTGATGGAATTGTTTTTCAATGTTAATAATCCACACGTACTTGTAAACATGCTGCCTGGTGTTCTTAGTCGATCAATTTTTACTATTTTGAACAAATTGAAACAAAATCTCTATAAGAAACGTGATCTAGCTCAACAGTTATATTACAAGCTGATCAATGGCTGAAAACTTGTATTCTTATTTTTTTCGGATTTTTCGAAGTTTATGGACAAGACTTATATGGTATGGAAGAAAAAATATTACCAATGTTTTTGCTTAGCTTTGTAATGGCGTAAACGATGAACAAGGTTCAGAAGTTAATCAAACTCAAGCAGAATCGAAATCAACAAAAAAAACTTCTTCAATGAAAAATTTTCCGCTCAAATTAAAAAAAAAAGTTTAACAAAACATCAATCACCTCCACGCATCTATACCAGTCCTGACGGCACTTGCTTTTCCAACGTTCGTCATTTCCGAAAAAGTCCAGTCAAGCTCTCATGAGCTCGTTTTTTTATTACTTTTTTTTTTTTTTTGATATTCGAGACAGTCTGCAGGTACAATGTAGACGAAAGCCAGGAGAACAAATTATGAAGCATGAATAATTTAATTTCAAGCACCATACGTGCATTGAAAAAAAAAAGCTTGGGACAACCAGTGCAGCTGTGCAGAACACCACCGTCACGTCATGTCTGCTGTATGTGTACATGTATGCGTGTGCAACAGTGTGCGAGTGGGTGGATATAAAGTATACAATTTTATGCTAAAGAGACGAGTGAAATTGTGCTAGCGAGGAAGGATGGCAATCTATTGAATGGCACAAAAAATAAACCTTAACCCGAGAGCACGGAGAATTCTTTTGAATGGAATGTAAAAAAGTATATCGTAAGTATAAAAAATGCAACTGCACTTTTCCTATTAATTAACAACATTGTTGAACGAGATGCTTTCGGAAAAGTTTGTAAAATGCTCTTTTGATAAACTGAAATCGTCAGATCGATAATGAATAATGATGAAATTCGACAAGCCGTGAAATGCTCAGCCCTTCCTTCCCATTCGAGTTACAAAATAATGACAAGTTTCCTGCTGCTAACTCGTGGTGAAAAGTTTTCTCTCAGATCACTCCCACGACCTAGGAGAAGAAGAAGATGAAGAAAACGATGACGTGAATATTTTCGACATTTAGATTGGGTTGCTCACTTTTCTCCGCACAAGTTTAATTACCGGAAGTCGCAAGACAAAAGAGCAAATTCATGTTCAACATGCAAACGAACAAATTCTTCCGCCCCCTTTCGGTCTCCGCGCATCTCCTGTTTGTTTTCGGTTTACGTGTTTACCATGCTCTCGTGCTGCTCAACGGTGACGAGCTGCACATTAATGAGTTGAAATTAATTTACACACTACCGGGACCGAAAACGGCAATCGTATGAGGCGTAACGATGAAGGCGAAGGGTCACTGCCGTGATGAATGGCATCCCGCTTGGCCCTCCTCCGGAATAATTGAAACCTCGATTGAATCGGTTATGCAGCTATGCAACTTTGGGACCCCGTCCACCGGACAATGTAGCAGCACTTTGAATGCGGGAATAATTTCACGCGTTCCACATTCGTCTCCGGCTCTCAAGCTCATTGGGCTGCTAAATGAACCATGACCGGGTTCGGGGCTCTGTGCGATCGATATTCACCTGGTACACGTGTTCCATGCGTAAGGTAAAGAAGAAAAAGTTTGATTTTATTCGTAAAACAAATCACCGAAACGATGCTACAAGACGAAGGGGAACATGGGCGAACATTATCACCCGGGGGAATCGTGCAGATGGGCCACGAGCGCATAAGAGTGCACTTTTTCAATCATAATCCATCACAGAAACAAAAAATAAGACCAACCGAACGACACGGACCGTGAATGAGAGGGCGCGAGGGATCCCATAATCATAATTTTATGTGTTCTTATGATGGCCGTTCAGTCTCGATCGACGATCCCGAACCCATGTCAGTCCCAGACGTTGCTCGCCCGTTCGTGAAAGTGTGAACGGGAAGGAGGTGGAAGGCAGCAAAAAATCTATTTTTCATTCTTTTTAATACGAAAACAAATTAAAGGTCGTGCCATAAATTTTCGAAGCGTTTTTCGTGTAAATTGATTTTTTATGTTTTCCTCTACATCAGTTCGATGATTTTTTTTCGTCTGGAGTTTCTCACTTTCCGTTACCTTTGTGTCCCGTGCGTCCGTCTCAGTCAGTGGTGCTGTCATCTTTCCATGGAACGAACAATTCCGAGAGTGATGGTGTTTGCTTTGGCTTTGCGTGTTCTTCTACTTTACTCTCATGTGGGAACGATGTCAACAGGTTCACCGAAAATTAAGTCTTCACCATTTTTGTGGATGGTAAACACCTTGCCCGGGTGATTTGCTATTCATCTGATTTGGAAGAAATGTTTTTCTGGGTATTCTGATTGAAATGGTTTCCCCGAGTGATGTGATTAATGACTACAAATGTTGGTTGATTAATTCACCGTTAAAACAGGTGTAGGATCCCACTCCAAACCATTTCCAATGAGATTTATAATGCAAAAATGAATAAGTCCACCAAGGCTTCAGATTTATGAAGCACCACTCAAAAAAAAAACAGCGTATTCAAGCATTATACCTATTCATCTTCACCGTATCCCACTCATCGAGAAAAGAGAAGAAAAAACACATCCCGAAACCCCTTTGTAATTATGTAATGAACTCCATCACTCCCATCTCCGGACACATAATTGAACTTGCGGATCCCATCAACTCGGCGTTCGAAATCATTAGCTCCCATCAGCGAGACAAAAAGCGTGTTCCCCATCGAATATAAAAAAAAAAAAACTCGTGAAAACTCCCATCCAAAACTTGGCTGATTCCGGCTGAAGAGAAAATCAAACACATACACTCACAAAAACCCGAAGCCTTTCCTCCGCTCAGTCCCTCCGGACTTCGAAAAACCTGGACCTGCTAATAGCAAGCAGTGGAACCAAACAAAAGTGGTGATTTATAAAAAGAGATAATCTGCTGATATGATGCGTACATATCGTTTTGCTCTTTCCCTCACTCTTCCGTAGCTGGCTGGAACCCGCGCGCGTTAGGGAGCGTAACATTAAAATTAGAGTGGCGTAGTCTCAACCGCCCCCCCCCCCCACCACGCGCACCATCCCCACCTCGACGAAGCTTTTCAAATTCAAAACAGCGAGCACTCATCCAGAATAAAGCAAAAAAAAAAAAAAACTAAAATATATACGTACGAGAAACAACCGAACGGAAGGGGTTGGAAATCGAGGGGGACCCCGGATACCTTTCTGCATTTAGCATTTTCGACAGAGCCCTGCCATTTGGAACGTAGGACCCCGAGCGGGCAGCGCAGGGGGAATTGTCTGATTTTTCAATCCCCGTTAGTACAATGTTTGGCTTAGCCGGGTTCTAGAGGCAGACCAAGTGGAGAACGCTGCACATTCGTGGGTAGGTACCTCTGTACATTTGAATAACAAAAGTTGAGCAACCAGTCCTACCAGAACGAACATTTACAACAGGCCAACGAACAGGTCGACCGTGCTCAGTTGAAGAGATAATAGTAGTGGCGGGCATCGCAGCTAGGCAGTAGGCAGTAGGGGTGACGTCGGCAAGGTACAACTATCTATCACTCAAACCCCGTGCCGGTTCGGGACAGTGCAACGGGGATGATGAGATGCAAATAAATTGGTGCTTTTCTATCAGGTTGCGTTTCTTTAGGAAAAATATGCAATTCATGTGTTATGCGTCGTTCGGAACGCGTGGCAGACAGTAAATACTGCATGCAGTATTGGTTCGAATCGATCTTGATTTTTTTAAGAAGTTACCACGAATTTGAGAGGGATTAGGATCAGCATAGCACTAACGCTGAAGGGTCATACTTACACACTTAGAAATTTTGAATTTTACACGAGACGTAATTCATGTTTGTAAAAAGTCGGGGAACGTGAAGATAGATTTCGTGTAAAATTATGTCTCCTGAAACTGACACATACGCAATTTGACGAATGATGTGTTTGATTGAATTTATTTTCTCATCTCTTCCAACTCTTTCTTATGTGCTAAACGATGTGTCGGTCTCAGGGGGCAGAAATTTACAGCACATTTTGGTAATGTGTACTGCTCGTAAATTAACTTCTGCAACAACTATCACGTCAAGCAATAATAAGAATTTCCGGATGATGTGGTTGGTCGAAGTGGATCAAGATATGCTCTTTAAACTCACAAAAAAGGAGCAAAAGGAAAAATGCTTTCAAGTTAGTTTTTCAACGTTGCAGTAAATGTTGTTCACGTTCAAATTGCAACACACGCTTAAAGCTATTACTTTTTTGCCTTTAAGGTCTAAACTTTGGGTGATTTTAGTACTGTAGATATTGTTAGCTATCTGTTAATTCTGTTTAAAAGTGCGTTAACGTTTTTGAAATGAAGACGGAAGAGCAAAGGATTCGCGATGAAATTATGCACGCGCAGATCTCAGGTTCTCGCAGCAGATCTCAGGTTCTACGTTCCAGAGCACCAACCAAGGAAAAAATATTGAGATTTGCCAAGAAATATATAGTTTGGATAGCGATTTGGGAGGTAAGGTGCTACATTCGTGACGACTTCAACCATTAATGGCCAAGTGTACGTAATGGAATGTCTACAAAAAGCTCTCCAATTTTTCAGCCTGACTTGGCGTTATGCCACTACTCAAAATAGGTGTTGGAATGATATGAGAAAAAGAAGGCCAACTTCCGTACCCAAAAATCCTTCTCCTCCAAACACCCCAGAGTTGAGAACAATCGAAAATATTGTGGTATTATGAAGCATTTCTGCTTCATAATCAAGCATTGGGGCATCAGGATTCTTAATTTACGAGAATATTGTGGTATTATTTAGCATTGCGCAAGAATCCTAAGATAGTGAAAATAGATTAGGAATTGAAGAAAGTATGGATAAATGCACAACTACTTATCGGTTCTTATGTTGTACAAAATGTGATGGAGGGTCTAAAGAGTAAAGTATGGACATTTGGATTTGAAGCGAAAGTAAAATGAAGTAATCATGGCAAAACGAAACAAAGATGTTTCATCTGATATTTCGAAGACTTGCTAGACAATTGGTTAAGAGAAGAATTTTTGGAAAATAGATTTGTGTTTTGACATTTTCACGTGGACAACCCTTAGTTGGTTTGATCTTATGAACTTCAGACATAATGGTGAATCTACAGAGAGCTGCCGTTTTCAGCGGGTGAGGAATTTAGCTGATCATTCTCCTTCCAAAGTCGTTTGGTAATCAAAACCTCAACCTGTAACACGGTTTGAAACTTTGATAACAATGCCTTTAGTCAAGTATGTATAATTATATAGTTCTCAAATCGTAGAAAATAAGCATTAGCATTCGCATTGATGTTTGCACAACTCGTGGGTGGAGCTACGATGAAGAATAATTCGTTGAAGACATTGCAAGTCACCATGAAACGGATCCAGTTACGGATAAGTTTCTTCCCGCAATAATCTCCACAAAGACACTCCTCGATCGCTCACCTCAAATTCTCAAGTTCTCAAATCATAGAAAATAAGCCAAAAATTATCCATAAAGTCAAAGTTACTTATGAGGCGTGCAGAAAGAGATTTTTTTTTTTTTTTTTTTTTTTTGTAAAAACCATGCAACCCGACAAACATCGGTGTTGAATTAGAGCTTGTTCAAGCAAATTTGGAGAAGCTATTCAGCTGTTTCTTCTAGAATAGCTGAATAGCTTCTTCAAATTTGTTTGAACAAGCTCTAATTCAACACCGATGTTTGTTGGGAAGGTAATTTATTTTATGATAGCTTTCCTAAGCCGATTTCTGTCGTTATTTTAAATTTTTCTTTCATTTTTGTATAAAAGTCTACTTATAGTGAGCAATTGTGTTGCTAGCTGAACATCTGAAGAATAACAGTTTCAAAGGAATTATGGATATTTTGTGTTTCTTCAGTAAAAGGTTTCAAAAGTAAATTCCACTTTGAGTAATTTCGGTAATATTTATTTATTTTTAATGACGATTCCATAGAGCAATAGTATCTGAGAAAATTGTTTGCCCCAAGATGGTCAAATGGAACACAATTCTCAATTCACTTAAATTACATCGAGTACTAGAACTTGGTAAGGCCATTCCAGATTAAGAAAATATGTTCCTCCTCATTTATATCCACTACTTCCTCGCTTTTGTTGCTAATCTTTTGAACTTTCTCTCAGCCAGAGTTAAGTCAAATAGACAATAACAATAAAAAAGGTCCAAGAGTTTCTCCTTTCTCTACCGCCAATTCTGATGGAAGCACTAGGTAGCATTGTGAGACAAAAAAAATATTAAAAGGTCACCTGGTGATACTGGCTGCAAAATCTGCCGTAGTCAAGTAAGTGAGTTCAAAATTCGTACGACAAAAGCCAAGAATTCTCCACGAAGTCAAATATAACTCATAAACGCACATTCATAAAGCGTGCAGATTAAGATGTATTGATTTTTTTTTTTTTCATAAACCATTTAAGGTCATTTTATTCGAAAGAGTTTTGTTTTGTTTTTGATTTCCCTTCAACTACACAATTTAATATATATCAATAGATGCTACAGTTTACAATGAGCTTTTGTAAACTGGAGCATCTGTAAGACAACAGTTTAAAATGAACGATGGGTATTTTTTATTTTTTTAACGAAAAGTTCTCATATGTAATTCCTTTTTTGAGTGTTTTTATGGAATTTAAAAAACAGTTTCAAAGAGTAACAGTATACAAGATAAATGTTTGTCCCAAGAAAGAGAACAACAGTCTCAATGCACTTAAATTTCATCGAGAAGAAAACTTGGTGAGACCGTTCCAGGTAACGAAAATATTTCACTCATTTAAATCAACAGCTACTAACCTTCCTTTACCAATTATTTGAACTTCCCCTCTGCTAGATTTAAATTAAATCAACAACAAGAAAAAGGCACACGAAAATCACCGTTCACTACCGCTTAAACTAACGAAAGCACAAGAGAGTGATTATTCAGTTCATTCACAGAATATCAAGAGTAGTAATGTCTAGAGATTCATCATTAGGATATGTTATCCTTTAAACTCGGGTAAAAAAAAGAAGATGTTTGAGAACTTAATCCAATGCCATCAAGCCAAACGCCGCAAGTTTTTCACCCCTCAATACTTCCAGTACTTCAACGGATTTTTGTCGGTATTTCGAGAACATTAATGGAGTTTTCAAAACTTCATTGATACTTTTTAAAGTGGAACAAAATATCTAAGAACTCTAACAGTATTTTTTAATGGCCGTTGTCCAAAATGAAAAAATGATATAGCACTTCATAAATGTACAAAGGTCCCAGTATCATTTTTTGGTAAAAAAGGATGTATGCAGAATGATAATTAATATGTGTAGAACTGTATAAAAGCTCTATAATATTTACAATAGTACTTGAGAGAGCACCAACAGAGATCTAAGGATATCTACATCGTCTCAAACAATGATTAAGAGGTCACCAGTAGCTCTAAAACGTCAATTACGTTCCTCAAATATCAGAGTAGATTAAAAAATTTCAGAATTGATCCCACGGAGATTAGAGAGTTCCAATCGTATATCCAGAACTTCAATCGGATTATCAACAATCCAACAGAATTAAAAAAAATTCTATACTACAACATAGTTTTCAATATTGTAGTGAAGTTCCAAAAACGTCAGTTTCAGTTCATACTTCCGGAAGGGACCAATACAACTGTTAAAAAGTCCCAGAAAATCAAATGTGTTTCCTATATTTCATGTTTCAAAATATTTTTAAACGGAGCTCTCACAACACTAACAGAAACCACACATTATCAATTGGGACTCAGGATTCTTAATAAAAAATCTTAGAATTCATACAAATTCTTGAACGGCTGTACTACATCTGTCGACGGTTTGGTCTTTGGTTTTTTGTTTACCTTAATCAAAACGTTTCTATTAATAAAAACCGAATCCTGTGGATGGAAAGTCAGACTGATTACAAACAGTTGTCTGAATTTTTCAAGACTGTGAGCTTATCCCTTCTATTTTAATTATTTGTACAGAACTTCAAAAGAGTTTCCAGAATATCAACAGAAATCCAGGAGAACAAACACACATGCCAGGATTTGAAAATCATATTGAATAATTCAAATGATATCCCGGAGTCTCCGAATTACACCTAGCACTTAAATATAGCTAAGGAAGGTTCCATTCAAGTCTAAAAAGAGCTAAATTTTCGAAACTGGTTTAATTTTAGGGCGCATTATGTAGAATATTTTCTCGTTAAGTTGATTTAGAAGATTTCAAAATATTTAACCATTTTATTTACCTAAGGCTTTTCTGTTATCAGACCGCGTAACCTTTATAATGATAATATAGTGATGTTCTATCTTTTAAAATTCAAGAAAACTGTACAATCCCACTTTATTGTCGTATTACAAGCCCAATTGATTCACTTAATAATATGAGCTTGCCGTTGGATCTAAACCTTCTAAACCTAATGAAAAAAAAAAACAGTCTACGTGAATCACTGCAAAAACCTTTAAATCTTCAGTTTGCGGTATGTAACTAAAACCTGATTTTGGGTCAGATATGCAATATGACACAAATTTTCCCGTCAAATGCTCTCAGGAATAATGAAATTCTTTCACAGATTGCATTTTAGAACTCTTTTCCAGAACCACGTATCGTTGTTAACATTTTTCATTCAAATGAAGAGTTAACTTCAGCGCACAGTAGGAAAAAAGGCTTACCTAGGTTGAAAGGAATTCTATTTCCTATAAAAAACAAAATTAGAAAATCATTTTTTCCTCTTTTTTTTGCATTCAAATGTCCTTACGCCTGAGGCGGATTAGTCACGCCAGGTAGACAACTTCGACCCAACATATCGAAGCTGTCAACCCATGGGTCCGGTCCAACGTCCAACGGTTCCAATACTTTTTCAATGGAAGCTGTGATAAGCGATTTTTCGTCTCAGAAAATCCCGAAGGCACCGACTGGAATTGATACCAGATCGACTGGGGTGGTAGGCAATCACGCTTAGCACAACACCACCAGAGCCGTCTGAAAACTAGTTGTTTTGAACACCTCAAAATCATACCTTGCTGTGACTTTTCGATACATAACTCATAAATATACATGAAGAATAATGTTTTATTGAAATAACAGTTTTTCGAATTCAATTAGACAAATCTCGATAAAATGTGTAATTTTGCCGAGAGGCAGACTATTTTAATAAGTGCGGTGGCTGTAAAATTGGTGAATTTAGGGATAGTTCGATTGTGATTCTGAATGTATAAAGACTCAATAACGTAGTGCCAGGAGTTAACATCGAGGACCTGCAGCGTTTGTTTAGTTAAAATTTCCATTAAATTAGGTATTAAAATAAACAAAAATCAAATTACTTTTTTTTCAGTTCCATGATTATCGAGATTTTCAGCCCTTGGCTGGTTTTTCTCCCGTCGTAGTTACTCATATACCTTCTGGGTATTTTCGTAACTTGTCCGGGGGTGAGATTTGAACTCGTGACTTTGGCATGAGAGGTATGAATATTAACCTCTACTCCGGGGCCGCTGCCGAAAAAAAAAATCAAATTTTGGACAGAGCTATTTTTACGTTTTCTATCAATTAACAGGAAACATGTTGTATATTCACAATATTTTTAGTACACAAATGAAATATTTACATTTTGGAATTTCAGCCACTCCTTTCTATGGAACAGCCCTAAAATGACGGCGTGGGGATGAAAATCCTTTACTTTCTTGCAAAAGTCTCCATTTAATATATCATTCCTGAACACCTTCGAAAAGAAATTGCAATAATTAAATCACCTGGAAACCGTTGGAAGCTGAATTTAAAGAAAATTAAATCTTAAAGAGCCTCAATCGACCCCCAAGCCATTAAGATTGCTTCAAACGGCCCAACATAATGTATGGAAATTTACGCCAATAACTTACTTTGTAGGTCCCATTACCGCTTTGCAGCAAGCAACAATAACAACAACAACAACCAAAAGCGGTCGAAAAATGGCAAAAATTGAGCGCCTTTCGAGCCCCTCCTCCACTCACCCCCACATGCATACGAGTAGGTGTATATGAACATTGAACATGTCGGTGAACGAAAAAGGTTACCCGACCGTGGTTCAACTTTGCACAAATTCGAATTGCGGCAGAGGTGGCGGGAGCGCCAGGAGTTGGGAATGATGAAAATACGATAGGTTATTAGCATTTAAATTGAAACGTAAAACAAATTTCTGAAAATTAAATTTTTAGGCAAACCCAGGTGACAACAACTTGAACGTGTGCGGAGTTGAGTGCTCACTTGTTCGTTAGTCCTGACGACGCAAGGTAAGGATCGTAAAAAGGATAATTGGGAAAGTGACATATTGATTGTTTCCCGGTACGCTTCGTTGCTCGGCTGTTGATGAGGATTATGGTAACGTATTAAAGTTGATTTTCTTGCCTGAATTTTAGGCCTTTTCGTTGAGTTCAGGGCGGTCAAGCAATAAACAAATTAAGTGCATGGAATTTTAAATCTGCTATCTGCTGGCTCGTAAATCTGACCAATTTCATATGCATATCTGATGTGGTTAATCTAACATGGAGAAGCGTATGGCGGTGGCATTCCAACGACCATTCCCCGCCACTCAGTCTAAGCAATTTATGGACTTCTGTCTATTAAAAATTCATTCCATCCATAATTCATACCCGTATTAAGATGTCATCTGTCTTAAATCGAGGGGAAGCCCGGGGGCAAAACCAAACAACTACTGCCGAGATGGACATACATGGACAATTGAACACTGGAGAAGCAGACCACTACTGGCTGATGTGTCTGACAACCATCATTTTTGAATTATAAATTTGCAGAAGCAAAAACTCACTCCCTGCCGGTTGCTGTTACCGCACTACACAGCACGATAGAGGGTTGAGTAAAAACGTTCGATTCTGGACATTCTGGTGCAGTAGAGTGAGTAGTAGTAGTACCATCATCAATTTGTCATTTGGTTTCATTTGTGGCATGAAATCCACATTACACAGATTAAATTTTTTAACGTGGAATTATCATTTTCCGATACTGGCTGCAGACCATCGCCAGTAGTACCTGGAGGCGAGGAGGGGGCTTTGGTGTGGTGTGGCGATGCTGTGCAAATGCTTCAATAATTGAAATTTTCCACTTAATTATTCACGATGGGAGTGGTATAATTATAATTCGTATCATACTTATGTAAATCAATATAAACGCACACACGGACAGTTTTGCTGCGTGGAAACTTCCTGGCGGTGACAGCCACAGCCATGCGAGCACAAGAGACCATATCCTACTGGAGCGGTGGGAGGCGATGAAATATTTGCATAAAATATATGATAATTCATTTCCCGCAAAATCTGGATGGCCAGCGAGGACAGGAACGGGAGCTGGAAGAGCATTGCGATCCATTGATTTCCTGTTCGAACTTGGCTCGTCCTTGCCGACAGAGTCTGTGCGAACGTTCCCAGGCAGAACTTGGCTCCTCGTCTGCCCTTTGGGATTATGTAGACGGACACACAATCATACTGACGAGCTCATATTTTGGAATTGTTGGAAATCGTTGGTATTGTGGATTTTGGGAACGGCTTCGATGGAAGACTTGACCAGAGATTTTTCCGTCTTAGAATATTTGAGTTGAACCCATGCCAAGTAGTGTGACGAAAAGAAACCAAAGAAAAGCTTAAAAATTCTATGAGTTTTTGATTATTGCTGCGCGGTCTATGTTTGCTATGATAAGAACCAAGAATCATTAATTTAAAGTTCATAGTGTGGTAACATTTGTGTAGTCATCTGAATGACAGGCTAAGTGAATTTCTGTCCAATCCCTCAAACGAACCAATCCCACTGTTCCACCCATCCTGATTCCATGTATCCTCTTATTGTGATACGGTGATGAATGCGAGTGCACACACAAAGCCGTCTGCTTGGGAAATTAATATCGATGGGAAATAATTGCTGGAAAATATTCTCGCTCGCACCCAATATCGGTTGTTCGATTTGCTCGTGTGCTTGTCCGTATGCTTTATATCCTCCAGGTAAAACAGATTCCAGACTTCACCCAGGATGACGATGGCTGATTCCAGTGCATTGATCGTTGAAGCATTTTCCATTTCCCAATATGAAATACCAAACAGTTCTGCCACCCGAAAAAAAAAACATCAACTGAAAAACATTGATTTGAGCTTCGAGCCCCTGGATCGATGAGTGGCATGTTCCCAACGGGACCCCCTTTCAATCCAACAACACCAGCTGGATCTCCCTTTTGCGACCCGAAAGGGTCATGTTCCTAAATTGAATGATTTATCTACCCATTTTGCCCTTCAATCACGGTACGAATAGAACATTTCCACTCTTATAGAGTCTCTCCTCCACACACACACACACACTCACTCATAGTCACATCACTTATCTCGCCATGGCTTTCATGGAGCTTACATAATTTATGTTGCTCAACTGCCGTTCGACTGATAAGCTTCTGCTCCCGGGCAGGGCCCTTCGAACAAAAGTCAACATGTGTTTCAGGACTTGCCACAAGTGAAAAAAAATATATAAAGCCTTCCAAACAACTTGGCCCCAAAACGTCACTTCGAACTGTGCTCCGAAAAGTGTGATAAAAACAGTTCGACCTAAAAAGATTGAGGAAAAATCACCACTACAGGCACCGGCTGGCTGGGTGAGGATCCTTCTTCCTAAGACGCAAGCTGTGTGCCAGCCAGTGGAAGCTGACAAAAGCGTAAACGAAGGAGGGAGAAAAAAAAACTAAACACACTATCCTCAATTCAGCAGTTTGTTTTACCATTTCAGCGTCGGCGTCGTACTCGAGCGAACTGTTTTAGGAGGAAGGTCGTTTGACGATGCCGTATTCAAAGTGGTGTTCTGCCTTCTCTTGAAGGCATCACTTTTTTTTTTTCAGTTTTCCCTATCATACCAACAGGACGAAAAAGTTCGATGGTGATAGAGCGCATAAGTTCTGCTATTGATGAGAAGGGGATGAGGGGGGGACCTATGGAACGAACAGTTTGATTTATGACCGGGTGTGATTCTGCGAATGAGTTTCTGAACAAATCACGCGCACTCACCGACAACCAACGCTGTGCCAGTTTTTTTTTTGTTTGTTTCATCCCAAGACTCAGTGTATTAGAAGATTTATATGAATCTCTTAATTCAAGCTTTACCGAAAACGAGCGGAGATGGCGGTAAGCCTACAAGGCGGTGGGCAGAAGGCGAAGGAGCGTGTCATTGTGTCGTGATGAACAGATATTAAACTCGTCGTTAAGTACGCACCTAGGTAGGCTGTGTTTCACTGCCGGGAGTTTCACGTGAAAGGAAGAAGAAGGGACACTGAGAACAGCTGTGGGGGCGGTATTCCCTAAATTATTTCCGACGGGTATAAGAACGTAAATTAGTTACACTGTTACTGGCCCGAAAGCGGTGGGTGTGGAATCGTAAATGTTGCGACTGAAGGTACGGTTCCTATGGAGGGATTGGGAGGATGCTTTTGTTTTCACGGTAGGGAAAGCTGGAATCAGCAGTATTGTCTTCAGTGTGACTTACTGAATGTGTCTTTTTTTAAGAAAAAAAAATCGACCAATCAAACACGAGCGCATCGACTAAGGCTTCCCGATTTAGAAAAAAAATCAGGAAGAGCTTTCCGCAAATCGAATCCACTGAAGGCTTCGTGCTCAGGCGACATTTTGGAACCGCAACAACTCTGCCTTCATGTCCTGATTGCAATAATAACATGCGGCGCGGTAGCGGACAGAAAAACACATTAGCAGTATAGTAAACAGCTTATAAATGGTATAAGCTGGCGAGTGAGGGGGAGAGAGAGAGAGAGAGAGAGAGAGAGACCAAATTTAGTAAGCGCGCAAAAGTGCGCGCATTTACGACGGCCAAACACGTGACGATGATGACGACGACGACGTCCTGTGTGTATTCGTACGTATGTGCCAATGTTTATGAAGCATGTTCCTCAATAAACACAAACACCCATCGTCAGAGCGTCGTCAGTTGGTTCGTCCGGGCGGATAGCCATGAAGCCAGAATTGAAGGAAGAAAGGCTAAAGTGAATCAGGGCATATGGGGTGGAGGTCATAAATTTGTGCACATTTTTGTTTTGTTTTGCTGAATATGGCTTGAACTCCAAGGGGTCATCAGTCATCACATAGGAGCAGTAGCGGTAGCGCTCGTGTGAGCCTTGCACGGATGGAGGGAAGGCTGAATCGTCGTGTGTAATCAGGTTCATGATTAAATAGTAAACTATAAGGTTTACGGTCTGTTAGGTGCACCCACGGGTGTTGCCGACAACGAGGGCGGAGCACAGCTGTAGGTAAAGTAGCGAAATTGTTTATAGCACACTTTCACGTACTCTCGATGGAGCTGGTGAGGACGACAACGACGACGATGCCTGGGTTTGTTGGTTTCGGTCGATGGTTGGTTAGCTGCTGCTGCTGCCATGTTCTATCTCAGCGTTTAATTTCGGAAACATGTTCAAATTTAGGGTGAAATAACAATCAACCATACAAAAATAAATGCTACTATAGCCTTTAACAAGATACGAATATGACATTAAAAATTCAAAATCGGTCTTAGAAAATTACCATGTAAACTTGTTTAAAAAATGATCCAATCAAATGCTAAATTGGCTCAATCACTGCTATTTGTAATTTGATCTTCGGAACTATATTCCGTAGCATTTGTTAAGTGCATATCCAGCTACTTCATCACAATTGAGATATGTTTTTTTTTTGTTTCTTGATTATCGAGCTTTTCAGCTTCGGCCATCTCATGACGTAGTCACCCAAACACCACTTCGGATGTTTTCGTAACATTTCTGGTAGGAGATTCGAACTCGTAACTAAATAGTGAGAGGTATGGATGCTAACCACTATGCCGGGGTCACTTCCCCCACTTTTGAGAAATGATAAAGTATTTGTTTTTATTATTCCCATTGTAATTGTAATTCTTTATTACAATGAATCGAGTTTCATCGCAAGCTTCGGACATTTGCGTATTTTGAAAAGTGCACGAATCAAAAACCCTTGTCCTCTTCCTGAACAAAAAATCCCGATAACCAAATAGCTATTCCATAGTAATTCACGATTTCACTCCCGTAAATGTGAGGGAGTGAATTACATATTCATTAAATGAATCCCAAATTCATGAACGAAGTTCACAATTGGTGATCTTGGTCAGCAGTTTCGTAACGGTTAAGCGAATACACACTTAAATCATGAATTATTGTTACCAAATTAGGTACAGTACATTACAAAATAAAGTGCTTAAGATGTACTTTCAGAATTTAATTTGTTTGGAGACATATTTGAACACATTACTTATAATGTTTTTATTGCGTACAGTGCGCCAAATTAAATTTTAAAGTTTTGAAATTTGCAATATCCTCCCAACGTGTTTGCTTCAAAATACTGCACCGATAAAAATAAACATTGAATTTTCTGCGTTATCTAATGCACATAAAGGGAATGCTAGATTTGTCAGAAAATAATGGGATAGTTCATGTAAATTGAAGTCAGATAACGCCTGAATCTAGTCTGTTGTATGAAAGATTGCAAACAACTTCGTTTTTTACGTCTCCTTTGGCTTGAAATTAAACGAGGTGAAATTTTACGCGCTTGTTAAAATTAATTATTTTTTTCTGTGTGCTTAGCAAAAAATCTCTACGCTCAATTTCAAACTACTTCTATTCAATTTCATAGCCGCCGAACGCTATCAGACCTATCAATACTTTCTCTTCACATCTTAGGTTCTAGCAGAAATTGCTGTTCACTACTGGGATCCAATGATGTTGGGAAGATATTTTCAATTTCAAAACGACATATTTGAAGGTAGTACTCATTAAGATACTGTTCATTATTGTTATGGGCAAAATAAAGTACACAGAAAAAAAGAAACATTGAATTTTTTGCGTTATCTAATGCACATAAAGGGAATGTTAGATTTGGTATAAAATAATGGGATATAACATGAAAATTTAGACCAGATAACGCCTGAATCTAGCTTGTTGTATGAAAGATTGCAAACATTGTTGCATGGCACATGAAAGATTGCAAACAATTTTGTTGTTTACGCTTTGTCTTGGAATTAAACGGGGGGAAATTTTACGCGCTTGTTAATATTAATAATTTTTTCTGTGTACACATTACAAAACTACATCATTTAATCTTAGTATGATCTCCTTAAATTTCAATCACGGATTGAGAGCATCGTGGGATAGTTTGTCGCGGTTAGTCCTCCTTTGTTTACATTCTGATCCAAAATGGACCCCCATTTTTTTAGGGTGCTAGTCCTGGTTTTAGGGTGTCCATTCCAATTGACACGTAACGCATGAAAGTATGCAGTGGTTTTGTGAGAGGTATGCTTGGAGTCGTCAGGGTGAACATTAAACTATTTTACAAAGCCAACTTTACACGACGAGTTCCTTCTCAGGATGCTGATATACGAGTCTGCCGTGATTATTCCATCTAATTTCTCATTTCCAACACCAGACCACACAAAATATCCCCACACCATAATACTGCTGCCTCCGTGCTTCATTGTCTTTTGAATATTATTATAGGCGAGTTTCTTTCCAGGGTTTGCTCAGAATTGTGCGCGCTGGTTTCACCTAAGGAGCTCAAATTTGCTCTCATCACTATAGAGAATCTTTTTTTTTTCAGAATTCCAACGGTTTGTCGATATATTTATGGGCAAACTAGAGACGTTTGATCCCATAGAAATCAAATCCAATTAAGTTGGAATACTAAGTAAACGAACGTGTCACATTTCAATAAACATTCGTCGTTGGGCAAACCCATTTTTAGACCCCGTTTCCTGCAATTTTCCACGCACAGCACATTCCAAATTATTTAAGTTAATATTTTCTCGGATTGCATGGCTAATAGCGAATGAGTTTTTAGTGGCTTCTCGAGAAATTCGGCGATGATCGCTCTTCCTTCCTCTGCCTGTTTGTTCTGTCACGCTTCCAACTTTTTCATACATCTTGCATATTTTTTGTTCTTTATCCCTAACTTCATGTTTTCGAGAAAATTCCTGTCGATTTTTAACGAAGGTTTACGGCTATCTACGAAATTTAGCTTTCTTCCACCTAAACTGATTAAATCGCGCACTAGTATTGATAAATCAATAACAAACTAATTGTTTTGACATTTATCTGCAGTTTGAGGGGAAGAACATTATTCCCTAGCAAATAATGGCGGTGTGCAGTTGTGTTCTTAGTATTACGTACTTTATGTTGTCCAGGTAAAAATGAGTTTCTATTAAAATTATACAAAATGTGAAAAGTTTAGATATAACGATTCAACATCCATAAAATATATTGAAAACACTTCAATTTGAACTGTGATGGTTGTTTTTTTGTATTCTTCCAAAGCGCGGAGTAACGATCTATGATGATTGATCATACACACTACCAAATAGTCATGTCAATTTCGATGGTTCTGATACAAACACAACTTTTGTTGAGTTGCGTCTGTTTCTGTTTCAGGACACATAATATTACATAAAATCTTTGTTAAAGTTCCTTGACGTAAATCAAAGGTGTATTATGTCTCGTGTGTAAAATTAATATTTTTTTAAGTGTGAAGGTTTTGTTTGCTTGGTGTCTGTGCCTTTTCTAATATGGAGGTAATGTCGGCCTATAAGCACCGTATTGGGTCTATTCGTGGATGTAACTTCGTATCATTATCGAAGGAATCGTTGTGGAGTTTATTTTTATCATCATTTTTTGCATTTCATTAATAGCTATATTCGCCGTACTCATCCCTTCCAAATTTCACAAAACAAATTGAAACTTAACTACTTTATCAAATTTCAATGATTCTTACATATGATCAATTGGCTCCTAAAAAAAATTACAGTTGCATAAATTTCCATTGGAAACTTTATCAACATAAACATTTTTCTATGTAATAATTACATTAGGCCTTTGTTGAGGACATAGAAAAAAATGGGCCTCCCGTTTCCTTGTAAAATCTTTGTTTGCAGTTCATAATGAATTATAAATTATTAACGTGTGACTATTTATTCACATTTAGGATTAATCACGTAAGATATCGGCTCAATTAAGTTAAATTAAGATAATTTGAAGATCATAAAGGTTTTTTTTCTTCAGCTTACCCAGTGAAGCCATGGTGGCTTAAATGTTAAGCAAATCGAAAATATACCTATAAATAGATAAACAATGTCCCAAGTGCTTCAAAACAAATCGGTCATCATGATGCCAATGTGAATTTGCTGATTATCGCTGGATTTATGAATTTTTTGATACAATGGCCGAAAAATGGAGCTAGATCAACATTTAATCTAGTTACTCTATATGGTGAAAATAAAGGTTGAAAAATGAATTTATTGGTATTAGTTTTGGGGTCATATTACTTATCTAATGATTCAAAATTTTAATCTGGACACGCTTTACATTTCAGTGAAAAAAGTGGGCAGCAGTGCGGGTAAAAATCGATTCATCTGCACTCAAATGAGCTGAAAATGAAGACACCCTTAACGGACAGACCAATTATCTTCATGAATTTGAATTTTGAAATTACATTTTTCTCTTGACCAGAGCAACTGCTGAGTTTCGATGTCAATATTTAGTTTTTTTCATTCATGGATGTTCATTATCGCCTGTGCTGTTGTCAATATCAATATTCAATTTCATTTAGGTGGGGATGATTTTGAGTATTAAATGAAGAAACAATATATATTTTTTTTTTATGTAGAACATGATGTGGAATTTTGTAGGCTCAGATCAATAAGTTACAATTGACTTCAATTGACACAATTCCAAATAATCATTTTGGTTGAATTGAAAACTTTTTGATTTTTGATTTTTGATGATCACTTGCGATTTTAACAAAGCTGGGCTGGAAACTCAAACTCTAATGAGTTATTAAAAATCGAGTACACCGAAGTTTTTTTTTTACGCGGTTTTTTACGCGGTTTTTTACGTGGTTTTTTAACGCGGTGCCATCCCTGCGGCATGATATGGAACTAATACGATAATGTCAAAAAACGACAAATGACATACTGAGAAACTTTGCCGAATCTCTAGCGATTAGTTTGGAAAATATAGACTGCAGCGCCATCTCTGCGGCATGATGTGGAACTAATATGATAATGTCAAAAGACGAAGAATGACACACTGAGAAATGTTGCTGAAGAGGAAATCTCTCTATAATTACTCTGGACTGTTTTGCTAACACATTGAAATAACAACCTCTGTCCATTTGTAGCAGATTCCCGGTGGCCAATGTTACTGGAACCATGTTTTTCCACCACCAATACATTTTTATGGCCATATCCTTTCAATATGAATATGAAATACAATTTTTATTTCCTTGACTTTTTTTACGTCGTTTTTTCAAATAACGCGGTTATTTTTACGTCGTTTTTTTTAAATAACGCGGTTTTTTTACGTCGTTTTTTGAAATAACGCGGTTTCTTTTACGCGGTTTTTTTTTATGCGGTACCATTATCGTCGTAAAAGAATTCAGTGTAGTTATGGAAGCATAATGAGTTGTTTTGTTTATCGTTCTTGATTTTGACATCCGAGTATTTCAATACCAACACAATTTATATACACTGACTCGAAAGGCTTTTCATTGCGTATGATAGTAAGTTATGAAAACAGACACTGGTGGGCAGTGCAAAGGAAACTTATAGTGGATGAAACTATGGAGCTCGATTGAATGTTTCTCGAACGATAGAAACTGTTACTCTCAAACGTAACAAAACAGGGACGAGCGACAAAATGGACAAATTTAAATATCATGGACGGGAGAAATTCCCGGCCATTATAGATGGCATAAACTTTTAGCAGAGCAGTTAAAATTGTGTTGGGGAAATTGTGCAACAGTTCGTCGTTTTAAATTCTATGTAGAGGCTGTCAGGAAGAAAACGAAGAAGAAATATCAGAGGAAGACAAACTAAAATCGCAGACAAACTTCCGACAAGGCCTCCACCAAGATGTCAAGTATAAATAAGCCAACAGATGGCGTCACACATTTATTTTGATTTTAGAGAAAATATATGGGTTGCCATCTTAATTGTCAGATTTGTTTAAGCAAAACGACAAATAGGCAGCGCTGGTGAAAAAGTTGATTCTAATGTAATTTAATTCAAAAAATTTTACAACAAGTTTGAAATTCTTGTACGAACTTGAATGTTTATCTGCGCCTAAATTGTGATCGCAGAAAATCAACTGTCGAAAATTGTGGGTAATATTTATTCGTACAGACATGACAACCAAAAAAGATCCTGTTGCAGGGTTGATCTGCCGTTTTCCCCCAAAAATTTTTTAATTTCCCTCACATAATTTTACCAAAATATTAAACATACCCGTAACACAACATGTTGTCACAAACAACATATAAAAAGGGTGTGATTTTTCCATTTAATTTCGTTATGTTCCGTTATTATTGCTAATCTTTACCCAAGTAACATTGCCAAAACCATCCAGCTTTATTAAGTTTTATTAAAGTTTTATGAAAGCCACTAGAAATCAATTCGGCTTTATTATGGCAGCAAGAGATGCCAATAGGTTTCAAATTTTAGTCAGGTTTATAAGAACCTACACAGCTTCTTTACAACGATCTTAAACCCTTGACTTCTAAAATTCCTTTTACTCCTATCAAAGGTTTTATTTTGACTTTATTAACTCATAAAATGCTGTTTTGAAATGCCATTTTAGGACTCATTCATATTATCTTATTATGGTCAGTTGAAAAAGCATTTTAAAACCATTTTGCCTCCAGTAAATGCATTAAACGGCTAACTGGCATTGAGGAAAGCTACCAAGCGACCAGATAGTTCTATAGTAGCCATTGCTAAGATAAATTGGCTTTTTTGGCAAAACTGTGATTTCTTGCAATCGCCATATTGAAATATATGAAATAATTGAAATGTGAAAAAATAAATACACCAAATTTTAAATGTAATACAATTGAACTGTAGATCTGAGACAAACTTTGGTATTCGTTTGGATAACCTTATTGAATTCTATCAATTTTCAGGAGTTTCATGATTAATTTACCGAATATATTTCTTTCAATTTTGTTTTTGTTGTTGTAAACTCGCATAATTTCCAAGGCGCATTAATTTTCAGCTCTTATCGTGCCAATATTCACCATAAAATTTAATGCGCATATGATTTGGAGCATGATACGCTATAAAAAAAACTCAATTGCTTTTGTATATTTTGCTATCAATCATAATTTCCCGCAACAGTAGAACTTTTTCTTAGCCATTATTTACTGTTGAATGAATCAGAAGAGCAACAAAGCAAAACAACAAAAACCAACCACGATATCGCCGTGAAGTTTGACAGCTGTGGCCATTCAGCCCTATGCTGGTTTTGATGGCGGCCAATAGGTTTTATGATGGTTCTCAAGTGGTCATAACAGCTTTCACTAGAACATTTTCAAAATCTTTATGGTCTTAGAAAGGTTTTATTAATTTGTTTTCACAACCGTCTATAGAGTGGGCCACTTTGTACACATTTCGGCTTTAAAGATGCATAGAGGAGGTGTTGGTGGATAAAACAGTTTTGAATGTAGTGTCATCAACAAAGCCGGGAGGAGTGCTATACGGCTGGAATAGAACTGAAATTGTTACTTGGGGCTTTCTTCTTTTCTCTCTTTGTTATTTTTTTTGATTTGTGCGATCATTTTTAATTATTTTCAATCTTTAAGAGTTCCGTGACTAAAGGTGCCTTCATCTTAAATATTTTCACTTGTATTGATATTATTACCTCACATTTAATCCAACTCAAAATTGAAGGATTGACGTGCGAGTAGCTCCAATTTTATTAATCAGCTAAGTATTAATATAGGGACAATGCCGAATATGATAACCATCTAATGTTTCAGAAGAATGATTTATTTTCCAAATTCCATCAAAACAGTTTCATGAAGCAGCGATGATATATTTCCTTCGTTATTTTTAACATTGATGACCACCACGGCATGACCATCGCAGGCATTTGTATATCATTTTACAATTTATCCAGCAAAACTTTGGGAAACCAATTCCAAAACTCATTCTCGCATTATCACTATCTTTCCCTGTTCTTCATGTTTGTGCTTAATCATACATTTTTAATATGCATAGTCTCATCACAACAACGAAGGGTGTGACACTTTATGGGACTTCATCATTTAAGGCACACGTCCACGACGATAAAATTTACTGTTGTTATGATAATGACAACCCCAAACATCACAATCAAAAAAAGGCCTCAAATCCCAGATGGTTGAATGTGCTCGTAAAACTGGATGGAAATGGTTTCATTTGGTTGTGCAGTTTGGTTATATTCGTTATTATTATTCTTGCTTTTGTTTCACTGCCAACTCACGCATATTTATCAGAGGTTAAGTTGGAAAATTGTAAGCAGCCAGAAATAAAATGGAAAGATCCATATTTGTTGAAATTAATTACCTTAACTTGAATGTCCTTCAAATTGAACCGATTATCGTTAGGTTTTCAATCCTCACCTGTAAAGAAAAGAAAGAGAAAAATTAAATGATCAACTCAAACTAGCAAAATAATGGCGAAATATTCGGTAGCATATCGAAATCGATTGGCAAGCAAGCCTGTAATTGCACAACCAGCTGATACAGCCAAACACTTGCAGTATGACTCCATTAAGACAGCTGAAAGGTGGCATCGCTATGCACGACCTAGCAATCGTCGCAACTCTAGGCATTTCCC
Organism: Aedes koreicus; assembly: GCA_024533555.2. Lineage (NCBI taxonomy): Eukaryota > Metazoa > Arthropoda > Insecta > Diptera > Culicidae > Aedes > Aedes koreicus. The sequence continues at coordinate 552,867 of JAHHFK020001137.1, read as the reverse complement.
ACACACAACCGTATCAATCGATATGGCAAGCCGGTTTGCCCCTTGCCCGATTCCTCTGGTCTGCTCCTAGCCGTGCCGTAAAATACAGCTGAGCATACCGCGCATTGCCACGGCCGCTCGTCAGTAATTAGCTTCGCTTTATCGTCGTTACCTGAAGCCCAGCATCGAGCAGAGCAGAGTACTTGGAACTGATTGCAACCGTATCGAAAAGTCAGGCCTTAAATCTTCCCACAAACGTAAACACACACCTGTCTCTGCTCTTTGTAACCGATCTCCTCCAAGTTCCTAATTATGCTTCAAAGAGCAGAGACTCGATCTTTCATCTGTTGATGGAGCACTCCAAAAACCGATTTACCCGACTCCCTCTCCCCGCCGCCGAACAACCGTCTCAATTTCCAATGGTGCAGCAACTTCCCCCTAGAACTGGATTACTCTAGCTTGTACACATGATATTTTTACGATTATAATTGTTATTACTGCTAAACTACTGCCATATATTTTTACTGCCGCCGCCTTCGCCGTTGCCACCGTCGTCGCCGCCGTTGCCCGAAGGCGGAGGGTCTTCAGCTGTTGCCTTACGGTCTTACCAAGACCTGCTGGCACATTCACACACACACACTTTTCACGCCTGGTTAGTTCGAATTACGATCGGTCGGTCGGTCGGTACCGGGCCAGCTGATGTTGCACACGCACACACACACACACATACACACACCAACAGTGAACCATGTAAATGCAACAAATTGGCTGGGAAAATGCAAAATCGGCACACGGGTGATCAGTCAACCTTGATGAGCTAGGATGTGTGTGCGTTTGGAAATTGGCCAACCGAAATTGACATCAATCAGCTCGAATTTACAGTGTAGCGAAATGAAGAAAAAAAAAAACCGTGACGCAAGTGCTTCCAATCCGCTGAAGTGCGTACTGGAAAAGAGTTAAGTTTTATCAATAATTCATTCCGCGCTGCTGAGGGGGGCTCGGATCTCACGTCGAGTGCTGCGGCAAGGCAAGGGAGTCGGTGAATTGCAATCCAGTTCGAACTGGTGCTGCTTGCAAGAGAGGTAAGGTAGTGCATGAGTTCTGATCACCAAGTACTGACAGGCTGTCGGGATGAAGAACGAAATGATTTCTGTTGAACGAATGAGTAACTACTCCTAAAATAGTAAATTAATTGATACAAGATAAGAAACGAACATAGACCCGTTTCAACCGTTACGATAGATTTCGTTTACTTGTTTTTTTTTTTTAATTTGAGCAACTTTATCTATCACTGTCTCTCTGCTTTTCGAAGACCTTCTTCATTTAAAAAAATCCAAATATAATAAATAGCCTCCCTATTTAGAATCAAAGAATAAATCGGCTCTATGGAATGTTGAATAGGATGCTAGGTATGCTTTTTAAGTTTCAACTTGCGAAAAATTAGAAGCAAGTAAGCGAAGATGAGATAGTGGCAAAGGACACGCTTTAGAGAACTAGATAAACCGTTTATTTCACCCGCGTGAATCTAACATTAATTAGAGTGGAATTTAGCTCCTCTTTCATATTATACAAAAAAAATCGTTGCTGTACTTATTTTTTCGCAAAGTGTTGAACACCAATCTCCGCAAAGCATGATCTTTTAGTTAGGTGGAACCCCATGCAAGGCAAGACCCACGCTAGGATGGTGGCTTCCTACAGACATACATACAAGTGTTGAACACCAATCTCCGCAAAACTGGCTTGATTTCACTAAAACAAATATTGACAAACGTTTCTCTATCTCCGTTGTTCTAATATGTTATCATATCAATAAAAGTGATAGTACTGCTATCGGTATATCATTCTTTCATTTTCATTTTCATTTTCATTTTGTAGCGTTTGGTGGGAAAATGAGAGCGCAAGTTAATCCAAAGCCGAGGGTTAGGGAGAAGTAATGGCGATCTGGTCTATGCGGACTATTTGAACGCCATGAGAGGTGATACGGAATAGGTTGGGGTAAGGGGTTTGTAGTGTTTTTTTTTTTTTTGGATTGAGATGGCCGCGTTGCTACAAAATGACCTGAAATGTTTAATTTGTTTGTGATTTGAAACTAGTCTTCTTCCTCTTTAGCATTTCAAGCTTATTGGTTTCACAATTAGCTTATTGTTGCTCTCAACTAAGTGTTCTAAATGCACTTCCACAGTTATTAATTGAGAGCTTTCGATGCCAAGTACCATTTTTGCATTGGTATGATTGTGTGGCAAGGGATTTGAGAAATTTTCCTTAACGAAAAATGCCTAGACCAGACCGGGAATCGAACCCAGTCACCTCCAGCAGGGTGTTGCTTTGTAGCTGCGCCTTTACCGACTGAGCTAAAGGAGGACTCCTAAAACTAGTAGTGACTGTAATATAACATTTTGATCTTAGGAAAGATGAATGTTTTTGATAGTTTGACAGTTTTGATTTCAATTCTTTTACCCCCCCATAGGATTGCAATGATTGGAGTTGGTTTTTGAAAATTTTCAAGTGATTATGCCGGAAGGATTAGTCTATGGTGACCAAATAAACGCTGTGCTTTCAAAATCAGCTCACAAAATCTTCTTGAAAATGTTTGGGATTCAGTATCAGTCAGTGTACGCGTTTTTCTATTCCGGTATTTGTTAAAGTCTGTGGTTTTGTACATGTCCGTGTCATAATATTGTTAGTGATATTCTTGTCAGTGCAATTTTTGGTATCTGCGCAATTACACATAGTACAGGTGTGACAATGTAACAGCAATCTCCCTTATTCTACGCTCCCAAATGGAACAAAGTATTTGACGTTAGACTCATCGGAAAAATAATCTGCTCTGTTGGACCTGGATACTTGTGGACGCTCTTTTAATACACTCAGTAGCAAAAAAAAGCCGAGCAATTTTTTTCGTACAAAAACTGTCTTGTTCAACCTTCTGTTACTATGTCAATTATCTGTATTTTTGGCTGAAAATTTGACAAAAATATAACCTTATCTGATCAAAATTTCCTGTTGACAAAATTTGTAAATTTTAAGTTCTCATAAAATATGTGAAAAAAGTAGTTTTTTGACAAAGCCAATTTCAAAAATCCGTATTTCTGGTGAAAATGTATGTAACCTACTGAAAAGTTCATCATAGCCTAATGAAGTGACGCAATCAAGTGGTTTGGACTACAGCTGACGTCAAAGTTGACGCACCAACATGAGTATTTCCCTTTTTCACCCGATATTGACCATGCTGAAATATCGGTGCAAAAAATAAGCGGAGGCAAATTTTACTAATAATACTGTATAATGCTGTATACGTATTGTTAACAAACCAATGCATACTGTATGCCATATTTGTTTAGTTCTTCGTAGGTTACACTAGTTATTTGGGATATTTCACGCGTAACGAATCATGTGTATTAATAATATGAATTCGCCTCGGCTTTTTTTTTTTTTTGCACCAATATTTCAGCATGGTCAATATCGGTTGAAAAAGGGAAATACTCATGTTGGTGCGTCAACTTTGACGCCAGCTGTAGTCCAAACCACTTTATGGAAACACTTTAAATTTTGTCCACATCATTTTATTTATTTTATTAGCCTATGATAAAATTTTGAGTATGTTACCTAAATTTTTCACAGGAGTCCAGATTTTTGAAATTGGCATGTCCAAAAACGACTTTTTTCACATATGTTATGAAAACTTGAAATTTATAATTTTATCAACATGAAATTTTGGTCAGATAAGGTCTATACATTGGTTATAATTTTTTTTTTCAAATTTTCAGCCAAAAATATTGATAATTGACAAAGTAACAGAAGGTTGTACATGGCATTTTTTGGAAGAAAAATTTTGCTCGGCTTTTTTTTGCTACTGAGTGTATAAAGTTATGTTTGTATCTATGATGTGTATGAAGTTTCGGAAATGTTTAATGATTTACTTACTCACACTGTTGTTATAATTATAAGTTGTTATTATTATAAGTTGTTATTACGGGGATAAATATTTGCAATTAATTCGGATTTTGGTAGTTCAGTGGTTAAATTATCAGGATTTGAATTGATTTTCTTTTTAACAATATGTCAAAATCTTAAACGCGAACAGAAAGCGAAACAAGTTTAAAATGTAAATTGAAAGTCGGGAAAGGATCCTCTTGGCCTTAAAGCGGTCAGGGGGGCAAGTCAGTGAGAATTCAAAAACTCACACCGTAGATTGAGATATGGGAAGAACTCACAACAGGAAATTGAGGTATGGGTTTCGCCTTTACTCATGGGGATTGTTAGGTTTGCGGGATACACTTATAGTTCATCATTGCCCAGAGGATAGAGGTGGGCTGAGAAATGGTTAAAGAATGCGATAGGAAGAACATAGCAGTTATTGTATTTGTTTAAGTGTTATACCTTTTGATTTGTTGGGAACATACCGCCTTAGATGATACCCGCATGCATGTGCTTCGTCCACGTAGGTCTTTCTTGGGTGGTTACTTGGTCTTGTTACAACCAGAGGCCGAGATACCTGACTATCAAGGTTGCGTCGCCATGAGACTTGGATTTGCTTCCACTGTGACCCTACCAGGCTCCAAGTCTAGCCTTCCTGATTCTTGTATTGTTTCTTTTTTCGTTCTACAAATATACAAACATATTATCTCCTCTGCCAAAAACAGCCAAACCAAAAGTAGAATCTGTCAGGTGATGCTTTCCAGAAAATTGCAGACCCATAATAAAACTCAGTTATAATAAAAGTATTGAAATTATCAGACATTTTTTTGAATAGCAGTAATATAATTGAAATTATGCAAATGCTATATTGTGTGAAAATAAGGAAAGGTGTCGAATTAAAAGTTAATATGCTACTACTAGTGGGTTCAAATGCACTTCTGGTCCACATCACCCCTGGCAACACTGGTTTGCATCGATTCCGTTTGGGTAAAGATCCAGATAAGCCCTGGAACCTGGTAGTTATCAAGCTACCGCAAGGTTTTGCCAATGCCCAGGGTAGTACTGCTATCAGTACATCATTCTGAACACAAAATAACAATATTGACTAACACGGGCAGTTTATTTATTTTTTTCGCCAACACTGTTTACATCATTTTAAACATAAAGTTTAAGGATGTCATTCGAAAGATTTTTGTTTAAGTATTTCACATTGATTGTTGGTCCAAATCCAGCACTTGGTAATTCGCATATGTCATTAATAACTTACCATTGTTGAAAGGCAATAAAGCGATTTAAAAAATTGAATTTTCAAAGCCAATAGCACTGAAAACAAACACCAGAGCTGCCTCAATAACTTTTGCCAGAGAGAACAAGCGAAGCTTTAAGAACAACCACCTCATCAACTCTAGCCTCACACCATCTTCTACATGGTCTCGATAAAAGCACGAGGAATCTCGATTTATCGCCCAACTTTTATGGGAAAACTATAAATCAAAAATGTGTTCTACAGCATGTCACAGCCTCTCCGCAGTGCAATCTCCCTCAAGCTCATTCCCAAAAAGAGCGCTTTCGAGGCCAATATCGTTCAATCGATAAATTCGTTCGAGCTTTATTTTACAATAAGATTTAAATGAACCCGAAAAACCCATTTACCGACAGTCGATTTTCCGAACAAAACAAACGTTTTAATTACTTGCCCGTTTCAACTCGCAAGCCCCAATCGATTGCCTCCTTATCGGGCATTTACGGTGATAAAACCGAACATACCGCTCTCCCACCACCCCCTGGCTTTCACAGCAGCAGCTAATCCAATCCAAAAGCAAGCTGCTACGGCTTAAGATTTACGACCTGGCCGCTTCCTGTTTTACCCCCTGGCGAAAAGGGTTAATTAATTCCAAAGCTTTACTTCCGATTTTGACTGCTCGCGCGCTTCAATCGAATCACTATCAAAACATGCTAACTTCATTACACTGCCCTAGCCGGCAGACCGAAAATTCGTTTCCATCCATTTTACGACTATGTGCCTTTTTGTACTTTTGATTGATTGACAACCGTAAAAATAAAAAGTTTTCCACCACCGCCGACCACACACAAACTTACACAGCCCCCAATGTTACCCACCACTAATAAAACTTTATTGATTTATAGACGAAAATAATAAATGTGGCAGGATTCACTTAAGCGCTTTTCGCGCGATTCTGTACGACGACGAGTGAGCATTTCAGCAGTTTATGATTCGAGAGTTCACGTGCTACAATCGACGCCGTCCGAGACCTTAATGGATTCTAGCTGATTCTCGCGTAGAGAGGATGTGGATGACTTCTGCTGTCGGACAATACGAGCTTCTGCGGAGGGAGGAGTAAATGTTGTTTTCCCAAAAGAAAAAATGATAATAAAAGGAACGTAGTTTTTACCGTTTTATTTACCCGTGCACGACAACAAGGGTGCGCGTTTCGCACCTTCACCGGGGTAAATTGAGTGAAAAGGTTACGACGAGTGGAATTGGAAAATTTACAGCCTCGCCGGGACTGTGCAGTGGTATTTCGATTACACGGGGGGTTGTTGATCTTTTCGAGTTTTTTCCGACTTGAGGGGTGTCGTCGAAGTACTCCCTAAAACGATGATTGTTTAAAGTTCTTCCAAAGGGGACCACTCTTCGTTGTCCTTATCGAAAACCATAATCGCCGCCGCTACTATGGAGTCAATCAAGCGGCTTCATATTTATCGGGAAGTGTGTCGAACGTGACCGCACGCTAACCTCGGTCAGCAATAATCGAACCGACCATCGCCGCGCTATGACCAACTGACCGACGACGACTACGACGACATCGACACCGTTTTATTGTTGAAATGGATGCACGCAACAGCTGATAACGCAACACATTGCGATAAGACGCTAGCGACTCTATGACTTTGCTTGCGGGAAAGTGAATTAAAAAAAGCCGTTGGAAGAACGATGAAGAATTCGCGAAACACGAGAGCGCTACGTCACTATTTCACCGACTCAATCGTTAGTAAATGTATTTAATATGCGTGTTAATCTTATCAAAAACAGATCCTCCCTAATATTACAACGAAATTGTTGAGCGTCAGTCTAACTATCCAGTCCAATGATAGTTAATGCGAAAATTAAGGCACGTATTTTCTTGGTCGGTCCAACTACTAAATTGAATTCACTTTCGGGCGTGTCCGCAATCCACTCATTTAACGATTCAAAAAGGGTCCAAGCCCACCACTTTGATCGATCCTCTTTTATCACGCCCAATTACCTCTGCCCTCCCAGGTCAGTATGAACTGCGTAGTCACGAACCGTACAGTTAACCGGATTGGCTCATTATAAATCTAAGCGATTTACAATTTAATGGCCCATCACTTTTTTGTTTTGGATTCTTCTGGTGCGCAACACTTGGCTAAATGCCCGTATAATGTCCGGCCCACGTCATTAATCAAAACTCAAAGAAGATACTACGCACCTTCAGCTTTCCAAACTACTTGTATTGCGAGGATGCCCCTCACTCCCTCAGGATGAAAAAAGAAATGCCCATTCGATTTCGAACCGGAATAGTTTACACCGGAAGGTGCTTGTGTAATTGAACTATTAAAATTTACTAAATATTTATAACTGTCTTACGCACACGGTTCTTTGCCGAGAGTCTGCTCTGCCATGTATCGATTACCGAAAACGCTGTTGTTGTACATCAACACCATCGTCGTCGTCGTCGCCGTCGTCGTCGTCATTATTTATGAACTGTTTTTGTTGTAGGCCTGCACCGTGGAGGAATTCGCTTTTTCGGTTTGAAATTTTTGTGTAATGGGCCATGATACGCGTACGACGACCTCCTCTGGCAGCGGTGCGTAGAACTAGATCCATACGACAACGACGACGACGACGACGACGACGACGACGATATAGGAAGGAGGAAGAGAGGAGGAATCACATGAAAAATATAAAAACAGTGACTCACTTTTTCCGGCTCTTAGGGCGGTCGTCGTTCCGCTACGCAGATGACCTCGACCGCTGACAACGCATAGCGGCGGTGGTGGTCCCCGAGCTGGCCCGAGTCCGTCCGGGTTCAACATCATTAGAGGGACCGGACGTTTATGAGTGTAGCACTTCTGCCTGCCGTCGTTGGTCGGCTTGGTTCAATAAAATATCTCATTTGTTTCTTTTTTTTGCTCTTCTCAACTGAGATGGTGTACATTTTGATTGGAATATCGACTTTTTGATCTGTGATCTGCGGAGGCTGAGTATTACATACAATTTGTTTGAAATTTCGGACGGTTGATACCAGTAATACGTTGTGCTACTCTTTGAATTAGACAATGATGACAACTGAACATTTCTCACAGCCTACTATTGAACATTTTTGGAAGCATTTCAAGTTTCACTGACAGGGCGTAGCAACGATTCAAACACGGATTTCGGTAAATAATTTTGAATTTCGTCAAACCTCGTGATGCAATGAAAGAAATTCAAGTTGGTTTATTATTTGTGTTTTGACGAAAGCCCAAATTTCGTCCACTACTGGATGATTTCTACTCCCTATTTCTCGAAAACTTACTCAAAACTACGTATCTGAATTCGTAGACAAAGAGGGGAAGAAAGATTCAAACGTTAATTTCTCATAATTCTCAGATCCCGCACGGAAACTAGCATCACCATCATGTTAGGGAAATGCTATTACTTGTGTTGGTGGTCCTAGTTTGCGTGAAAGTGATAAGTGTTTCAAGAATGTTTGGTTTGAAACTTTGAATAACTTGTTGAGATTTATCGAATTACCCAAGATCCGTTTGAGGAAGTCTTCAAATGACAAGCGATGTACGATCACCTGTGAATAAATTCGTATTTATTGGGAACTCCAGTTGATGTTCTAAAAACCAAATCTAAGGGTTCTACAGCTTTACTGATGGCTGTTGGATAGTAAGGAATAGATCAAATGTTTCAAATGACTATAAATGCATACATTACATTCCTGGGTATCGTCAGGCAACATTGAGGATTGGTTTAATCCAACCAGGTTCCAGGGCTTGTCTGTGTACTAAAGGGTGTTTCGATAAAAATTTGGTCGACTTAAACTTGACGCATTTCCTTTAATCGTGCATTCCAAAATTTTGCACACCCCTCATTTTGAAGATGCCTCTATTTTGATTTTGAGATTAGCACTTCAGTTATCAAATGTCGTCGAAGGAAGAGAAGGAACGCATACAAATTTTGCACGTGCATGGCGAAAATCCAAACTATTCTCACGCCAAGTTGGCGAAATTGTTGAATGTGGCTAAATCAACTGTTACCAACGTATTAAAAGTGTTCGGTCAACGTTTGTCGACAGCCAGGAAAGCTGGATCGGGGGGAAATCGAAAGCCGGAGGCCACAGCGACGACAAAAAGAGTTGCCCGCTGTTTCGAGCGGAACCCCAACCTCTCCGTCTGAGATCTCACACAAATTACTGTTTGACCAAATTTTGATCGGAACACCCTCAAATATACTTATATAAAAGATACCCTCGTTCCTTAGCTTAGTCGGAAAAGGCGCAGCTACAAAACAATACCTTGCTGGAGGTGACTGGGTTAGATTCTCAGTCTGGTCTAGGAATTTTTCGTTAAGGAAAATTTCTCGACTCCCTGGGCATACTGTATGATTGTACTTGCCACACAATCATACCCTATGCAGAAATGGTGCCTGACATCGAAAGCTCTTAATTAATAACTTTGGAAGTGCATTAAGAACACTAAGTTGAGAGCAAGCAATAAGCGAATTGTGAAAGCAATTAGCTTGAAATGCTAAAAGAAGAAGAAGATGAAAGATACCCACAAGTAATGTCATATGTGATAACGTGAACCAAAAGTAAATTAAAACCAAATTATTAGAGCAAAGAAGACGTTTGGGTACGCCCCTAATAATTCTGTTTACATTTCTTCAACACAATATGGATGTGTTGATCGCTTAACCATAAATTGATTGATCTAGCAGCTCCACATACTGAAATTAGAATCACAAAGCATTGCCTTTATCAATACTGAAATTTTCTCCAAGTAGTAATGTTTTATTAAACTTTTAAACATCATTAATTAATAACTTATTGAAGAGTTCTCAAAGAGAAAGAAAACTAGTTAAGAGTTCAACAGCTATTTATAAGTCGGTCAAGAGGAATTCATTCGAATATCGTATGGAAATTTGCCACAAGATATTATTGCAAGTTTCCTTTGATTCTCGAACGGAAAGAAGTTCAAAGGACAATCGTATGAAATGTTTCCTCACAGAAAAAAAAAGTAACAATTGGGATTCGAACCATGAACCTCAGGATCCAGAGGCGAGCCACAATCCCATGGTGCTACAAACGCTTGATAAGTGATGTCGATTGAAAGTGTATATGAGGCATGTTTTTCTCGACTAATGCAACAGTAATGATTCCATACGATTTCGAATGGAATGAGTCTTGGACCCTTGCTCTGTGGCTCATAGTTCCGATCGTATGAAAATTGTACGGATACTTTCCTGAGTGATGTCTTTCTTCTTATCGAATGGGCTCTGGAGAAGGTTCTTCAGACGTGTCCGACTCGTCATTCGTCATCATATAATCAGGTTCGTCCTCAGGGATCGTTTGGACCTCTGGAATTGGATGTTTGTCTTGAGGTGGATCTTCTAATCGATTCACAGGGACAAATAGTTTTGGAACTTGGATATGGATTTCGTCAATCAGGAGGGCAAAGGAAGATGATTATTGCGAGGTGTTGGATCAGCATCACTTGCACTCGAATACCGTTGTCGTAGCTGATTTGTGTGTACTCAAATGAAGCGTCCATTGTCGAGTAGAACGGTGTAAGTCACTGAACCCTTGCGTTTGATTACATGTCCAGAAACATACTCGGATGTGTTGCGGTGATGGATTTGACCAAAGACCAAATCTTCTGGAATGAAGACTCTCTTCACTGCACTGTTTCGTTTGTTGAACTGCATATTCTGCTACTCGTTGACCAGGGTTGGACTTGAAAAACACGGCTTCAAAAGATCCAATGTTGTTTGTATCGGTCGTCCAAGTAATAAATGTGCAGGTGTCTTCCCACCAGGAGCGCTTATATTAAGTGTTGACCTATAGACTGAGAGAAACGTGGCTACTTCTGCGGAAGATAGGAACGCAATTCCATGAACGTACGTGAACAGTGTTCTGCCGAGTCATCTAGGTGATTTTGAATTTTAAGACAACGTCATGTAACTGAATAAGCTGTTCGGACGCCAAAAGTCCCTTTTCAAGGCACGCCACCAGTTTCTTCAATATGTAAAAAACGACGCCGATGATTTTTCGTCATCCGCAGCATCAGTCAATAAGCACTGTGAAGCGTTTCAGATGGAAAAGTTATCCAGCGATCAATTTCAAACGCGAATTGTCATCAACCACCGCGCGATTCGGAAATCCAGACAAGGCTGATTGGAAAGTTGGAAGCTGTTGAATTGATAAGTCTACTGTCCACGCAATCTTTCGTCATCGTGCTTCGCATAGGATGGAGGAGAAGTCACCGAAATCACCTTGCTGGTTCTGCGGGAATCTTCATTACGCTTAGGATTGTCCCTACCAGAAACATTCTTGTACGAAGTCCAAACGGAAGTGTCACAAGGAAGACTACTGCTCCTTATACGAAAAGAAGCCAACGGAGCAGGTCGACAAATCGAAACATAAAGACATCGTCAAGTCTAAAGGTATTTTGGTTGAGCGAATTGACCTCACGAAGAAACGGAAATATGTAAAAATCGACATCAACGGTTCAGAGGCACTGTTGCAGCTGCGACATCACCATCATCTCTGAACGCACTTGGACATCGGTGGGTAAGCCTGTCAACGGTTCAACGGAAATCGTTCAAACCGAAATCACAATTCAAGACGTGACTAAAGCAGGCCCAATTTTCGAAACAAGCAATCCAGATCTCAAAGTTCTGGGAATTGAAACAATTGATCAGTTCGAGCTGTGGTCGGTTGTTTCCAGCACGTTAGTTTAAGACCATTCAGCAAAACTCGAACGCAACGATGCAGACGCTTCAATTCATGTTCCCTGAAGCGTTCCAGTCTACGCTCGGATGCTACACTAAAGCAAAGGTAACGAACTGCCCGAACTGTCCAAAAAGACCAGGCGCCTAAATGGCACTCTCGAAGGTTGACGCTGAGCTACAAAGACTTCAAGACAACGGCATCATCTCGCCAGTCCAGTTTTTATATTTATATTTGTGGTGACTACTCTACAGGTCTCAACGACGCACTTGAGTCAGACCGCCATCCACTGCCGTAGCCGGACGACATTTTCACTGAACTGCCGGTTACTCTTTTGTATTGATCTATCGGATGCTTATCTGCAACTTGAAGTTGAGGAAGCGTCTAGGAAGTTACTTACTATAAAAACGCACAAGGGTCGGTTCCAGTACAACAAATTGCCACCCGGAGTCAAATCTGTTCCTGGAGCCTTCCAGAGGATCATCGAGAGCATGATTGTTGGAATACCTGGTGTTAAGCCGTACCTGAACGACATTCTAATCGCTGGAAAAACTCAAGAACAGCACGACCATCGGGTGAACGTTGTGCTTCAGTGGATTCGTGAGTGTGGAATCCATCTTCGCATCGAAAAATGCCATTTCTCCTTTCCGCAGGTATAGTTTCCTGGTCATATCGTCGACAAAGATGGTCTACGCCCAGATCCAGCCAAAACTAGCGCAATCTCCGAGATCACACCGCCAACAAATCTGTCACAACTACCTCATATCTTGGTGCGATAAATTACAATGGACGATTAATTGGTCAGATGACCAACCTCCAATCGGCGCTTGATCGTCTACTGACGAAAAATGCTGTTTGGAAGAGGACTGCTGTTTTCCAAAAGCCATTTGATCGGTTCAAGTCCATCCTGATTTCCAACCTCTTGCTGACGAACTTCGACCCCAGCAAACAAATCATCGTAGCTAGAGACAACACCAAGAACAGCTAGAGCGCCGTAATCCTACATCGCTTTCCTCCTGGTTCTGTCAAAGCTATCGCTCACGCTTCAAGGTCGCTACAGCTTTGGTCAAATCAAGAAGGAAGCGCTGGCGTTGGTGTATGCTGTTACCCGTTTTCACAAGATGATATTCGGACCTCAAATTCGCGCTGCAGACCGATCACAGTCCACTCCTTAAGATTTTCGGTAGCAAGAAAGGAATTCCTATCTACACAGCCAACCGTCTTCAAATCAAATCAATAGATGGAACCAATGGAAGTTTGTATCAAATTAGACAAGATTTCCACTCCACAGCGTAAAAAGGAACAATTTAATCATATTTTTTATCCGGAATGAACTCACCGAATCTAGTGCTAATCTATTTGAACCAGAATAGAATTTATCATAGTCAAACATAACGATGAACATACATACTTAAATCTTCTATTTGAATTTTGCAATGGAATCCTAATTTGGACTTAAATTAGTTTTTAAACATAAAAATATGTGCAGTTCATATTTTGATAATAAAAAATTCTGAATTGATCATACTTTCAAACAAAAGATTAACGATTTTATTGATTTTTTTTACTGATTTGTCAATATTCAACAGGAAACCAAACTTTACGATCATCAGTTCTTTGTCTAAAAGTAAAATGAAACTCGAACCAATTAAATAAATAATGTAGCTGTAACCTTTCATTTTGTCCTGATACCATTTCTACTGAACCTACACTTTATTTTGAAATTTAAAAAAATAATAATAGATTTACATCAACATTTCTTAAGTGAATGTTAAAATACATACATATGTGCATCAAATATTTCAAATTCACAACTTACGTTATTTTCAAAGCTCATGAAAGTTGGATTCTGAAATTTTTTTGTTGAATAATGACTACGCTGTGTAATCTTTCGAATCTCTTATAAAGCAAATGAAGATATATAGAAAAAGAAGAACTCTGCCCCAAGACCCACATTGATGAGTTACATTTTTTTTCCAAAACGCGTATCCACTTCTCTCTGAGGCAATATGCTAAACATTCGTGCCAATATCGGCTGATCAACTTGATCTCACTAACAATAGTAGCAATGAACAGTTTTACCAGCAGAATTACTCAAAAAACCACCGCACCAGCTTCCCACAGCCTACTACGCTGCTGACTTCAACCGAAAGAATTCGAAAGCAATCGACGGAGGCAGTTTAATGCACGCTTGTGTGACTAATGTGGTCTACGATGATGGTCAGCGGCAGATAAGATCCACCGCCACCACAAACACCACACTTCAAAGGCAGGAAGTCTCCCCGCCAGAATGAAGTAATAAATCTGCTTTGCAATCAATTAAGCGCTCCACGCAGTCAGTTCAGGGAACAAGTTGTAATGGGGAAAGCCTCAGGGAACTATCGCGATAAGCAATTCAAGAGTGTGGCTGCATAGTTTGCACCGTCTCGTAACCGCGCTCTGCAGCTGACGATGGTGGCAAATGTTTATCGACGGCTCCCTTCCAACTGAAACCTACCGAGTTCTACACGCGCCAACCTTATCGGCGAGAAAGCTCTTTCCATTTGCAATTGTTACATAAATTTACATCACACCGCGTGCCATTGTCATAGCCGTCATCGTCGTCGTGCCAAGTTTACTCTTGATTGCGTGTAGTGTAATTTGTCCAGCTGTTCCGACAAGGGGTTGTCTCGGTCAAGATAAGAGTGCTGCATTCCGTCACTCTTTTGCTCCATTCCAAAGTACCGCCATAAGTTAGCCCTTAAATTTCAACGACCTTTACAAAAAAAAAATAAGGAAAATACAAAACCACTTAAAACCGTTCAAGCATGGCATCGTACTCATGGGTGTCCTTTTCCCATGAAAGGCAGAATATAAAAATACCCACACCCAAAAGCCACAGAGCTAGGGCTCTCGAGACATTTCTAGGAGCGATTCTTCGCTGAAAATATTTCCTTAACTTTCACCCTTGTCCCAGCGGCGAGGGGCTATCACAGAAGCGAAAATTCGTGAGACCCGCCCACACACCCACACACAAACTGACTCACTCATTCGGCACCCAAGTGGTCCTGTTCCGCCAAGTTCAGCCGAGCCATCATGGCATGCCATCAATTCCAGAAGGTTGGGCGAGCCGACTCTATTTCTTCCGTACCTCCTCGACGAAAATTTTCTCGATTTCGCAATTTTATTGCCATTTCTCCATCTTTTATTGCTTTCCTCGACTTGAGTCGTTCGGTTCCCGCGCGTAGTTAGTCGACAGCTTGGTTCAGTAGGTAAGGCAGTGGGAGAGTATTATAGTGCTGCAGAGCGATCGACCCCGGAGCGAAAGAAACGAGCTCATAATTGCTTCGCTTCTCGACGGGAGGCGCGGCTCAAGCTCACCCTTCTCCCAAAGCAAAAGAAAAAAAAAAGGAATCGTTTCATGTTTGTCTTTTCCTCAGCTTTCTTACGATTTTTCCCAGAAACAGCTCTCGGAATCCTTTGCTCCACCATCATCATTAAACATTTTGAAGAAGGATGTATTGCTCCTATCCCATACTTCTTCGAAGTGGGTTCTTTTTAGTTGTTGTTATTTTTTGGGATTTCACCGTGGAAACAGCTGCTCCTGACACATGTGTCTCCGGAAAATAATGTAACCATACTCCCTCCGTATCCGCTCCCCATTCGAATGCAAAAAGAAATTAGGTTGGATATGTGGAAAATTGGCATTACACACTCACTCTTCGTTGACTCTCGCTCCCCATCCCATCCCCGCAGCAGGATCCTGTTTCAACGAATCGAAATGGAAATGTGCCCGTATGAGTAGTAAAACGGAAAAGCTGTGACTTTGATTGCTCCTTTCGACTCCTGCTGTTTTTTCCACCGCGCTGCCGTCGACGGGAACGACGACGTTGAGAGGGCAATAAATCGAGTCGATTTTTATGACCAGAATCAATCACATTCACTTGTTCTTTTTTTTTGCCAATCGTAACTTTGACGAAAGCTTTCAGGCTTCCAATTACAACCAGAATCAAGTTCCAGGAATGCATTTTTCCACCTCTCGCTCGTTGAGCGAAATCAAGAGCTGGAAAAGTTGCAATACCCGGGTCCCCCATCATCACGCGCTGCAATCACTACATCAGCCAACAAGCTTTGCAATGGTAAATGATCATCGTAATCATAATCATATGGGTATACACATACAGACTGAAGCAAGGTTGGGAGGTTGGAAAGAGACCGTAAGAACTTTTCCTTTTTTTAAAAAATTATTTAATATTTTAATTACAATTCTCCGAAATAAAGGGTGTCCACGATGAAATTGCCACACACAAAATTGATTCGCAAAATTCGAGTTTTCATCCGATTGCCATCAAATTTTCAGGGATTGAGAAATAACTATTAAACTTCATTTTACCATTTTACTCGTATTTTATTTACAGTCCATACGCAAATGCCCGCACTTTGGCCTTAACCCCGGCCATAAGATTCTGCACAACCTGTGAATCAACCGTTTTTTGCATGTAAACCCATACTTTCTTCAGTTCCTCGACTGTCTTCACTACCTTAGGTCGTTTAAGAAGGTGCTGCTTCATAATCGCCCAGTACTTCTCGATGGGGCGGAGCTCCGGAGTGTTGGGAGGGTTGAACATTTTCGGCACGAAATTGACCTTATTGTCCGCATACCACTTCAGCACGTCCTTGGAGTAGTGGCATGAGGCCAAATCCGGCCAGAAGATTGTTGGGACGTTGTGGGCCTTCAGGAGAGGAAGCAGCCGCTTCTGGAGGCACTCTTTTATGTACACCTGTCCGTTCATCGTGTCCTGGGTCACGAAAGGTGCACTCCGCTTCCCGCACGTGCAGATGGCTTGCCAAACCAGGAATTTCTTCGCAAATTTGGACATCTTCTGAGTGCGGACATGCTCCGGAACGCTGAACTTATCCTTGGCCGTGAAAAACAGGTTGCCGGGGATCTGTTTGAAGTCGGCCTTCACATATGTTTCGTCGTCCATGATGCAGCATTCAACTTTCGTCAGCATGTTTAGGTACAACTTCCTGGCACGGGTTTTGGCGGACTTGTTCTGCTTCTCGTCGCGATTAGGGGCCTATTGTACCTTGAACGTTCGAAGCCCAGCCTTAGTTTTGGCCTTCTGGACAAAACTTCGGCTTAGGTGCAGCTTCTTAGCCACATCCCGAACGGAGGTGTTCGGATTTCGGTTGAAGGCCCCAACTACGCGGTTGTGATTTTTGGTGTTGTACGGAATACTTTTTCCTTCACTTCTGGGCTTCCGATCGGTGGTCAACCGTTCCTCGAACCGCTTAATCACTCGCGACACCGTGGAATTCGCGATTCCCAACGTTTTAGCGATGGAACGATGCGAGAGATCCTTGTTCTCGTGATGAATGCGCAAGATTTTATCACGCACGAGCTGTTCTTTCGACTCCATTTCCGCGAGTTTTGATCACAGGACTTTAAAACTTGCAGGATGTAAATAATACACTATGAACTAAATCCACCCAAATTTTCATTAAATTCTACCCAACGGTTAAAAATTAGAGCAATTTCATAGTGTGGCAATTTCATCGTGGACACCCTTTATAAGTTTAGTGTGAATTTTAAACTAATTAGTTTAGATTTTTTCTGAGTGTAAAACTGTTTGTCAGTTGGGTTAATCCTCAAAAAAAAAGTCTATTGGTGGGGACGGTTAGGCCGTTCCACGTAGCTGCCTTAGAGTTATCGTGAGGAAAATTTCCTCTCATATTGAGTATGGGGTAGTCGTTCATGTTGGTTGGGAATGGTTCATCGTGCTGCCAAAATAAGGAATATAGCTAAAACAAACAACAAAAATTAATGAAAAAGTTTACTTACTAAATAATTCCTGAACCCCTACATCGATTTCCAAAAGTTGATCGATGATTGTATTCGTATTGTTCTCTTGCACCTGTTAATTCTTGCTTTTTTAAATTATTCTACGCACGAGCACGGTATGCAAACCAGAAAACAACGCAAAGGAATGACAAGTCAAGGTTTTCAGAGAACTGATGAGTTAAGCAATTTGGAGTTCAGTATAACACAAAAATACTCAAATTTCGGTATTATTTTTACTGAAACTTTGTGATGCCCTGTGAAACGTTTATTTTACGGAAAATTCAGTACTCTTTTTTCGTGGTTCACTGAACAACTGTATTTTTTTTTATGGAAAGCCGATTGTTCAGTAATATATGTGTTTTACGGTGCAAAAACTGTAAAAAAAAACTGAACAGGGAAGCTGTAATTAAGTGTATATGTATAGTTTGATCTTGCCATTAGGAGGCACTGTACGCCATGCCATGTCCTGCACTGGTGGTGGCTTCCTATCACACGCATCACAGAATCTTGAATGTAGAAAACAACGTTGAATGTTTTTATTTTTTTACACATTAAAATTTCAATCCTACATAGAATTGTTAGACACAGTTTGGGTTTTTTTATATACACAAACACACACACACACACACACACACACACACACACACACACACACACACACACACACACACACACACACACACACACACACACACGCACACACACACACACATACCTATCAAAATGCGCGGTCTTACTCCGGAACAACGAAAAAGTATCGTGCACAAATGGTGCACTGTGAGCGGACTCTCCTTGAGAAAATTGGCCAAGGAAGAGGGTGTAAGCGTCGGAGCGGTACGATCTGCGATTCGAAAATATAGAAAACAGTGTACGTTTGAAGATGGGCCGAAGAGTGATCGGAAATCCGGTCCTGTTAGTCCGAATATCGATAAAAAGACCAGGGATGCCTACAAGCGAAAACCAGCGACTTCCGTTCGGGATGTTGCGAAAAACCTAGGGACCTCGTCGAGTAACGTCATGCGTGCCAAAGAAAGACTTGGGCTAAAAACACACCGGAAGCAGAAAAAACCCAAAAGGAACCCAAAACAGGCCGCGTCCGTAAAACTACGGGCCTGCAAACTCTACGATTCGTTATTGTGTAGAAATTCTGGGTGTATAATAATGAACGATGGAACATATGTGAAACTAGATTACAAAACGCTGCCCGTACCACAATTCTATACTGTAAGCGAAGACAAAGACATCCCCGAAACGGAGAACGCAATTTTTACCGAAAAAATCGGTAAGAAGGTTATGGTTTGGCAGGCAATATGCGAGTGTGGTAAAACATCTAGTCCGTACATCACAACGGAGACGATGAACACTCAGAAATACGTTAAGGAATGTCTCCAGAAGCGATTATTGCCGATGATCAGGCAGCACGAAGGTCAAGTAGTGTTTTGGCCTGATTTGGCGTCATGTCATTGCGCGAAGGACACTTTAGAATGGTACAAAAGTCAAAATGTATGTTTCGCTCCGAAAGACATGAATCCGTCGAACTGCCCGGAGACACGGCCAATCGAGACTTTTTGGGCTTCAACCAAAGCAAAGCTTCGAAAATTCATAAAACCAGCCGACGACATCCAAAAATTTAAAAAAAGATTGGCCAAAAGTGGTCAAAATGGTTGGGAAGTACCATTGTGCAGAAGCTAATGGGTCATGTTGGAGGAAAAGTTAGGAGTCTTGGCTATGATTAAATAATCTGATTAAACGAGAGTAAAATATCATATAAAACACAAATACAAATATGATTTGCCAAATAAAATTATTAAAACTAAAAAAAAACATGACTTTTTTGTTATTTTGAAAGTGTGCTTATACTTTCTGGAACAGTCTATACTACGCGCAATCGCTTGAAACTGCGCTGCCGGAAGAGGATGAACTCGACGAAGCTCCTCTCGAGGACTGTTGGAACACCGTGAAAACAACTGTTAGCAGCGTAGCGTTATGAAATGCTATGATTTTTGTCATAACCACTTCTAATGGTTTGCTTATGGCAACCATATAAGTTTCATTGTATAACCTTATGAAAATCATTTTTTAGTGCAATGGAACTCATATGGTTATACTAATTTTTGCTCTAGTGTGTATTTGTTATTGAATTCTACTGAAATTTTCCGATAATAAATAACTATAATAAACATGAGGTTATGAAAAAAAAGCCAATGCCAGTCATCTAATGGAACGACCACATACAATTACTGTTTATTAATGAAGAATTTGATGACGAGACTACTAATTTGGATCTTCATGAAAAATATCACTCCTCAAGTTGCGCGTACAAATTCCCACGCGATACATCACATGCATAACGTTTGCATTAAAAAAATTGACTTTTTTTCGGATGGTGATAAAAAAAAGCTAAGACAGATAATTGTTTTTGATAAATTTCCCATGGAAGGTAATTATTTAAGCTTACTTGCAAAAAAAAAATCTACGCCCTTGAGAGCGGCCTTCCGGAAGTTAACCGGAACATTCGCCATGGCGGACGAAAACTTGCGTGAAGGCATGTTTCTGAGTTCTTTCTTCGTTTTATTTATCAATTTCTCCTCAGTTTTCGCGACAAAAATGTTGGAGTAGACTTACACTTCCGGTTGGCTCAGAAATTCTCGATAGGACGCAGCTGGGGGACGTTGGGCGGGTTCGCCGACTTGGGTACCAGATCGATATTCAGCCGTTCCATCTCCTCCAACGATCGCTTCGAGTAGTGTATGGCCGACGCCAGATCCGGCCAGAACACCGCGTCTTCGCCCTTATGGTATTTCTTGATGAACGACGCAACTTCCGGCAGGCATTTCGCACTATAAATTTCCCCGTTCACGGCCAGTCCGGAACGAAAGAAGAGCGGCTTTGACATCCCTTTCTCGCTGATTGTCAGCCACAGCAGCACCTTCTTGGGGAACTTGATGTGTGAAATGAACTTCACCTCGCAGCTCACTTCCTTCGTGGGGGAAGTAAAATACGAAGTGCCCTGCCAGACGTTGCCATCCAGGGTGAGATAGGTCTCGTCGTCCATCACCACCGCCACGTCGCGATTCGCCGGGAAAATCGAGTTGACCATCTTATTCAGCCGCTGCCGCTGCGTCATTGCCTGCAGCTCCGAAACCAGTGGACGCGTCTTCCGCTTCCTGACATGTTCGCCAGGTACTTTTTCACTGTTTGGCCGGTTGAACCGACCTACCGGCCAAGCGCACGCAGCGATGTAGCCACATGCGAGGCACGATTCTCAACAGATCCAGTCAATTTATCTGCTTTGCCGATGACGTGGTCATTATCGGCAGAACATTTGAGGCGGTGGCAGAGCAGTACTCCAGACTAAAGCGCGAAGCAGTGAAGATTGGGTTGAAGATAAATACGATCAAAACGAAGTACATCCTGGCATGCGGAACCGAGCACGACAGAGCCCGACTGGGCAGCAGTGTAACGATCGACGGCGATGAGTTCGAGGTAGTCGATGAATTTGTCTATCTCGGCTCACTGGTTACTGCGGACAACGATTACAGCCGTGAGTTCCGGTATTGTGTATCCGGTATTGTTATAATGAGGCGATGCCATTAAAATGAATAAATAAACTAAAATAAGTGATACTGGAAACTTAGTAGAGAAGTAAAAATTATGGCAGGGTTATATTGTATTTTACCCCAATAGTTCACTTGCGAATTAATGTTTGTACTAAGTTTTTGCTTTAACAACAGTAGAAATATTGGCCTTGATAATCAAAAAAACAATTTGCCTTAAATCATAAAAATAGATAATTGTCTCCCCTTAAAATACGCCTTCCTTTTGATTGTATTCGAATGCGAATCGAATCCCTACGAATAATAATATGATGTGATATCTTCCCTACAGCCAAGAATTGCCAACGTATTCTAATAAAAGTAAATTTATAATAAGTTCCATTCTCTCCTGCTTCTGATACTAAATTTACAAAGTTTTTAGTTGTTTTTTTGATTTTTAGTTCCACTTAATTAAATATAGGCTTTTTTCGTTCTATCTTAAGTATGCTGTTTTAGCTTCAAGCAACAAGGCATTGTTTTTAACATTCTTCGCAATTGATAGAATTTGGAAGATACACATTCTCTCTCTCTCTCGTTTTGTTTGCAATAAAAATGAATACAAATAAATATTCTTCTGTTCACTCGATTTTACTTTTATAGTATTAAAAAAATCTTTTGTTTGAGCGCTCGCGTTTTCCTCTTTGCTTTCGTGCATACATCATTCCTGTGTAGCCGCAGTTCTTTTCTGTATACCTAAGTTTCCATGCAATCGATTATGAAGTAGTTTCTTGCTTTACTAGTACACTGCTTAATGAGTATGCCAATTCCATGTTTTGTTCAGGTTGTGTGCTCTTGTATGGGTAATCGACTTGATTGCATCGCTCTACACTTCGTCCGGTGCTAGGTTCGTGTTGGTGTAGTGGCTTCCACCGTCGCCATGCTGCTCATCATGAGTAGTACCGGTTTGGTTTGTCCCAACAATCGTGGGTGAAGGCGTTGAGGTGTTTAGTAGGGCAGAATCGGTTGCATCGGTTACACCCCGATCTGCCATGGCTTTCATGGTGGCCTCTAGGGAGCGGATGCGGTTTTCGTGCTTTACAATGATTGCCTTCAGTTTCCTGAACTCGTCCTCGAATTTGGTGCGCAGATCACTCAGTGCTTGTTCCTGTGGGAGAAAAAAGGAGATGATGGGTTTGATACACTTCGTTCGAAGTATTTCAGAAAATACTTACTGAAACTCCACTGACGATCACCGTTTCTGGCTGTTGACTGATGGTGTTGGCTGGTGAGATGGATTGCGACGTTCCGTTCGCCGCAGATGCTCCATTGGATGTTGCGCTAGATGTTGTTGTCGCTGTTGCACCCGTTACCGGGCCGCTCTTTGGTCCACGTGGTGGCATCTTGTCTAGTACGTTTGACTTCTTGGTTACCGTTAGCGTGGTGCTCTGGGATTGCGAGACGTATCCGCCCTTTTCAACGAAAACACGATCCTATTGAGCGGTTTACATACCATGTTCCTGCACTAATAATACTACAAGGTGCCTTACAAACTAAATATGTGTTATTTGGAGTCGTATAGGATGAATAATATGTTCCATTGCTCAGTGATGCATGTGTAGTGAATGTATATTTAATTGTTTGTCGCCATGCTTATTGGGAAACAAATTATTAGTAGAAGCGTAGGTACTGTAAATTGAAATACAAAAGCTTATTTTTTGGAAGTAAGCTTAAAATCTGTTGCAACATTTCTCAAAATTCGATGTTTTCGAACTAAAAAACTGGCAAATAAGCTTTTTTTTGTAACAATTAGCACACTTGTGAATTTGAAGTTGAAAAACAGACAGTAGTGGCCTGATAATTAGCAAACTAAGTTCATACAAACAAATCAATTTTGCAGAGCTGTATCTTCGTATTTTCTCGGTTGTTTTTGTTGGTGTGTACTGGAGATGACTGGTTGGAGGTATAAAATAGATCCTACTGTGACCTCTAGCCTCTTTTCTACTAACTCCTATTGCCACCTCCCCGTGGTGCCGATTGGGGCATGAGTAACCATAGGAAAAATCGGGTAATTAACCCCTGGTTAGTCTATGGTCATATGCTGACAGGGAAGAGGGGCCGCCCTCTTCGAAGGGTGCAGTCTATCTGAGCGTCTGCTCACCATGTTAGGAGCGGCTGATCATTGTCCCCGTGCCAGCGTGGGAAAACAAGTAAACAGTACTGTGCACTACGGTTCTCAGGCTAGGCAAGGGGTTGGGAAGGCCCAACAAGCCGCCCTTTTAAAATCAAAAGTATCAAATAATACAGAACTTCGGACGACAGCCCAGCTAAAATTATTCGGCGCGCAACGAGCATGGTGGATCGATCAAGTAGAAGGCGACCTGCAGACCCTTCGCAGAATGCGAGGCTAGCAAGTTGCAGCAGTGGACCGAATAGAATTGGAGACAACTTCTGTATACAGCAGAGACCACCCGGCCTTGGCCTAATTGGTAAGTAATATCGAATTCGTTTTTGAACCTAGGTTGGAACCAGTTCCAACCTGCGATACCCGAACTTATTGTCAGTGCAAACCTCAATCCGATACGAGTTACAAATAAAACCATACACACTGACGTTTAACACACAACAAGCCGACCCAGTTTGGAACTGGATCAAAAACGAACTCGCTATAAGTAACTGGTGAAGCGAAGATAAGGTCTGTATGCACATTAATTCGGACACCTTCAAATCACTGTAGCTTGTATTGAACATTTGCACGCAGGAGTGAACAATTTCGCTAAGGTTTAGCTGGGAGTTATTGGTGAAAAAGGCTATGATTGGTGTTTACATTCCATGATTAGTGTTCAAGATGGCAACGAATGAAAATTACGTGCGCGAGCGAATTCTGTACGGACGTAAGGCAAATCCGACTTCTCAATACGGGAACATGCCAAAAAATGGATATAAATGAATACACTGTTCACGGTGTGCTCAAAAATTTTTGGAACGATTGACGATCGAGAGGAAACCGAGAATTGATAAAAAAAAAAAACGTACGTGCTGATCCTGTCATAGACCGAAAGGCGAAGAGAATATTTTTAAAGGAAAACCCGAATCACTCTGTTCGAATAGGAATGTCATCTGATTTTCAAAACAGCGTTTGGGGCTAAGTCTTATAAAAGTAAAAAACAGTTCCAAATCGCAACGACTAACGAGAACTCGACAGCAAGATCACGGGCTCGACGTTTGTACTGCGAATAAAATTTGACGAAGATTTCATACGTTGTTATGAACGATGAAATTTATGTCCTGGAGGATTTCAAGCAGCTTCCAGGGCTGGTTTTCTATTCTGCTATGGCCAGAAATTCTACAGCTGGGCATTTCAGGACGAAGAAGGTATCGAAATTCCCCAAAAAAATACCATGTTTGGCGAGCAAATGCAAATACCGAATAACTATGTTTGACTTCGTGAATTGTTATATCCTATGACATTCTAATCATGGTTTTCATTACACTCCAAGCGTGAAGCACGTTTATAATGTTTTGAAAGTTACCAGTCAAGGGGGTATGCTTTCCCTTGGCTATCCAGCATTTGGGTAGCTTGGTAAAAGATTGTGTGCTTCATCGGGTACTGTCTTTCAAATAGCCGTCCGCTCAAATTTCAATTACACAGCCCGCCGTACACTAACAATTTTCACAGCCTTCCGTACACTAACGGAACTATTAACCCTTTCTCTTCATATCTTTCATTCTTGCAAAATTACAGTCCACTCCTAAAAAAAGTCTCATGTTGATAAGAAAATATTTCCTTCATAACAATATCCTATGAATCTGAAATTGTTTGTAGTTGTTTACTACAACTGAAATATAATGCGAAATTTTTGTTTAACTTAAGTTTTTAGGTGTCTGGATTATTGTGGAAAGACCTTAATATCTTGAATTTTACCATGTCGATGAAACCGTACGATAATAGCCAGTACAAAAAATGAAGAGCTATGTTAAAAAATTCTTAAAATAAGCATAAATAAAATGTTCTGATCTATGCTTCTTCTGACCTCACCCACCAAATCTTTCGAGGAATAACGAAGATACAGAATTACAAAGTTGATTTGCTTAGATGAAAATTTATCAAGTATACTAAATATCAGGCATCACCATCATAAAGCATGTAGTTCTAACTTCTAGTGCTTGTTAAAACGAAATCGGGAAGCGACTTAAATAGTTCAAAGCCGCAGCGATCTTGGGTCTAATCTGATTACATATTTCACTCTTAAAACCATTTGGTCATTTGTTTTAGTCCTCTTAAAACCTTCGTTATAATCCAAAATGTGATTCTAACTGGACCCTTGAAAACTACGGAATCGCTTATAAAAGTGCACTTTCACGGTGAAAAGCCTTGTTGTCTGCGGCGGACTCATGCATTATGCACCAAGACATAAATGCGCCAAACAAACCACAACAATTTCACGTAAACGGGCACTTTTATTTGCGTCTTTGTTTTTTTCGGCGCACTTTTCATTTGCGCAATCCGCTAAAATTGACAGATAAAAAAAGCAGCACGCAAAAGCTATAGAATCGGATTTCACTCGAAAACGATATAAATCAAACACACAAAATCATCAACAGTTTTCGGTGGAGAAGCATCATGCAGGTAGAACAAGCCATTTAACACATATTTTCGTTTGAACTCAAAACAAGAAAATTAATCAGCGGTGGGACAGCGCGAATTCAATTGACGTTTTGTAGTAGTATTATTGAATGCTATTATTTACCATTAACGTGAATAAGATTTGTTGCTGTTTTCCGCAGAACAGGACCAAGACTCGGGCAGAGAAAGTAAAGAAATCAGACAGGGTTATCATTCTGATTTCTACACTGTTCAGATATCATATGCTTCTGAAGATCGAAAGCACTTCTCAGAAGAAGTTAATATGATGGTGTCTTGTCCTATTCATGCGTAGTCTTAACTGTGGTAACTATGGTTAATAACAAAACTCCTATAACTTACTTTTAGCGAGACCAGCTGTGGGTCCGCATCCGACCCGGAGATCCAATCTTCCGCTGAAATGGACGCTTCATCAGCAAGCGTATCCGGGTAGAGGTCCTCCTGGAAGAGTTCACTCTTTCGAGGCACAATCATTGAGATCACCTGACATAGGCCACTATTGTTGAGCCGGTAGAATCGTGCAAGCTCGCAGGTGCTGACATCACATCCTCGCTTAGGCATCAAACCGATGGCTCGTTGTGAATCTGGTGTCTGGAACTGATTGATGTAATGCACAAATGGTTGCTCTGGTGTCACTTCAAAGTAACGAATAACCGAGTCGCCTTTGCCGCACAGGTAGATTAGGTTCGTGTCCGGGTCGTAGAGTGGGAACATCACGCCGTTCGATGTGTCCAGGTCTACCATCACAATAGGATCACCTAAAGCGTCCGGCGCTCGTAGAGAATACTGTCGTTCCGAGGATCGATTGAAACCAGTCGTAAAAATAAGACCATGTCGTAAAAATATCGCTCTCGTTGCTTTCGATCCTTCATGTGCAATGGCTTCGGCTAGCATTTCACCCGAACGGGGATTGAGTATGCGAATTTTTTTATCTTTACAAGTAGTCACAAGCTGGGACCCATCCCAGTTCCAGCAGGCACTGTAGATCGTGTCTGGGTGACATTCGATTCGCACCAGCACTTCACCTGTGCCGACATTCCAGATGACGATAAGGTTGTCTGATCCAGCTGTGAGCAGGACGTTCAACGCCGAAGGGTGCCATAACACAAGGCCTACCCTCCGCTGGTGATACACCAGATCTACAACCGGTTCGGTTATTGTTCGGGTAAGTCCACCGTCCGGAATCTGCCACACCTGCAATGTATAATATTGTGAGTGATCAGTTTGTTTGTTGATAGGTACATATATTAATAAATATAGGGTATGTGTCCCTTAACTCAGCCTAATATGCAACGATCGATTACATTTTTTATTATAACTCATAAAGTTTTACAGCTGTAAGCGATATTTAGCTAGTTATACACTTGCTTAGACACGTTTAATAAGACATTTGGTATTATGTATCATGAAAAACTATACAACTCATTTTATAAAGTCAGAAACTTTTTAGGGATATGGATGTAATGTCGGTCTATAAGCATCAAATTGGGTCTATTTATGGATGCAACTCGCCCCACTCCCATCGATTTTTTATTAAATGCAGCCTTCGTACGGTTTTCTTCCTGATTTCATGATTTAAGGCATTGGCGGCGGTATTTGCTTTACCCAACATGAATTTTCACAAAAGAAACTAAACTAAAACTGCTTTGAAATACTTAAGAGATCTTCACATATGATTTATTGTCCCTTTGATGATGAAAACATAATAATTCACTCTGCACAGGTTTGAAACTCATACATTTCCATTGAAAATTTTACCAATAATAACATTTTTACTAAGTTATTCAGACAACAGGCCATAGTTGGGAACAAAGAAAAAAATATGTCCCTAACATTGGGTCCACCGTTTTCTTGTTAAATAATTGTTATTTTATCTGTGTGAACTATTAGTTTATAACGTGTGAATATTTTCTGTACTTTTAGACTACTTTATTCGGTTTATCGGTTCAATTTAACCAAATTTAGATCATTCGAAAATCATGGAGATAATCTGTTCAGCTTAACCAGTGAAATCATGATGTCTAAAAATCCGAGAAAATCATTAATTACAAGGAAGTAAACAACAGTTAATTTATTAATAATGTCTGAATTGCTTCAAATTAAATCGGATATCTTGATTGGAACATAATTTTGTTGATTATCGTTGAATTAATGACATTTTTGGTACATAGGCCGAATGAAGGAGCTAGGCTAACGTTACATCCCCTTACCCTAGTCAACTGTGTCAAAACTGAAATTCCAATCGTTGCAATGCCGAATACTACTCTCTATATGCCAACCAATATTTAAAATTGATTATAGAATTTTGTGAAAAAAAATCCGCTGCTGATTAGTAAACGCAAGTTTTCGAATTTACCAAATTATATACGGTGTTCGATTAGTTCGGAAACACTTTCAAAACATGTACAAAAAAAGAGAATACCATACATTTTATTGTGGGTATATTTCATTGAAAGCAGAGGAATCAGGGGCATTATGAACACCCGGGGCAGATTGGACACCCCTTGTATCTTAAAATATGTATGACTATTTTTCAAGAAACGAAAACTATGAAATCCAGAAACGCATAATCAGTGGAAGTTGTGCCTGCTTTGAGCTCCAGAAGAACTTCTGGTCAAAAAAGATTCACCCCCGCACTAAATGTACCATGTACAACACGCTGATAGGACCGGTGGTTTTCTACAGGTAAGAGATGTGGACAATGCGCGAGGAGAACCTGCAAGCACAATCTTAAGAACCATCTTTGGCGATGTGCAGGAGAACGGTGAGTGGTGGCGCAGGATGAACCAAGAGCTCGCTCAACTCTACGGCAAACTTATCATCCAGAAATTGGCAAAAGCTGGAAGGATACGTTGGCAGGTTATGTTGCAAGAATGCCTGACAACAACGCTGCAAAGATGGTGTTCGTCTTCAGTCCGGGCGGTACAAGAAGATGTGGAGCGCAGCAAGGTTGGCGGATCAGGCGCAGCAAGATCTGGCGAGTGTAGGTCATCAACGAGGTTGGAGCGAAGCTGCCAAGAACCGAGTACATTGGCGAAATGCTGTAGACGAAGTTTTGACATAATGTTGTAACACCAATAGAATGAAAAAATGAATATGTCCCGAAAAAGGTTATTTCGGGAAATGGACTGTTTCGGTAATGTGGTATTTCGGGAAACGTTATACCACCGATTTGACCGAACCCGTACTAGGTTGCGTTTTTAATTCCGCTTTGGATAAATCTTGGCGGCCGATAGTGGAATCTATCCCAATTCACCTTTAATTTTCATGTTAATCTGAACTACGCGGACCTTAGTTGAAGTTTGGTTGCAGAAATCTCAGAAAACTGTTGTTTGATATCAGCGGTATTCTAAGGTACTACTGTAATAAAAACTATGTTTTTCGATGCTGTATCAGCTAAATTTATATAGCCAAGCATAACTGAGTTAAAAAAGCCAAGCTAAACTGAGTGTGCACAACATCTGATTCCTTTGAATCGAATGATAAATTGATCAAAAACGGTTTTTAGAACATCCAGTGTTTTGAAAACTCTGATGTTTCAAGATCGTAGCCTACTCAAACACGTCATTTTTGTTGTCTACGTTGTTGCCGTCATCTGCCTAAAAATGTGGTTCTGCCAGGTTTCGGTTTTTCTTAATTACTAAAAATTATCTTTAATCTGCGCAGCGTAAGAGATGTGACTCTTTGCCACCTACGAGGTGACAATTGTCACTTCGGGTGAGGTGACACTCCATTTTATTTGCACGGAGAGTGACCTCACTTGAAGTGACAATTCTCACCTTGTAGATGACCACGAATCGTGTTATCTCACACGCCACGCAGAATAAGGCTGAATATGCCTCTAGTCGGTCCTTAGTAAACCCTTCAAATCCTTCCATTCTTCCCCATCATTGTATAATTATAATTATATATAAACCGTGTTTGCTTACCTTAACTACGCAGTCCTCTGATCCGGAAGCAATCACATTGTCATTGTGTGGACACCATGCAATATCTAGAACAGGTCCTTTGTGTCCTCCTACCAGCGCATGGTCAGCTGCAATACGTCCGACCTAGAAAAATACAACAAGAGACACTATTATAGTGGATGTTCAGCCCAAATCAATCATCTTTGTACATGGTTTCGATCATTCAACGCCTACACCCACGTGCCCTCCGTGCCCCTCAATAACGCAATCAATAATTTTCCTCCTACGTTTCATGAAACCTTCCAAGGGAAATTAACGGGAGGAAATATTTCGGGCCAATAAGCAGGCTATTAATAGTTTTGCGCACGAGCACCGTCAGATCGTGCCGAACAGAACGGCGTCGAGGGTCATGTTCACTAACCTACATCGCTTTCCCATCAGCGTTTTTCCACGAAGGCGAACCCGAGGGAAACTCTTACCGTGGCGTTCTTGACGCGACTTTCCACGATTGACCTTAAATTTTGACAACGTGCGCGGGCGTATTTTCTTCGTTTTTGACGTTTTATCGCTTTGCTTACGCGACTTTGAACCTGCTCGAGTCTACAACCGGGCGGCTCTCAAGCGTGTAGCACGATCATCATCCAAAATCACAAGGAGAGACCTTTCTTCTCTTTATGGATTTATAAATGTTTGGCGCGCCAGAAATAGATTCCACAGTCGCATCCCTTTTGCACGAGAGGTATTTATTTTACCAGAAGATCGTATACGAGCGGAAACGTAAAGGTTAATTTTCCTCACAGTTTTCGCATTCTACCAAAAAAGACGACGATTCGTGTTTATTGACCAAAATAAGCCGCTGAGGTTGAGATGTGCTATGCGAGGTGGGTGGCAAAGATGGTGGCAGCTCAGAAGACACTTCGGGAAGCGCGAGAAACGTGACAATTGCAATTTGGCTGGGGCAGTCGACAGTCGGAGGTGATGCATGCGATTTTATTAGAAGTATGAGAAATATTTGGGCCAAAGTCAAATATGTGTTCATTTATTATAAATTTAGAACGACTTTTACGGTGTGAATTATTGAACCTTCGTGTGTAAGATACGCACATGGAACTGCAATCAAAGTAGGAAAATGTGACTATCCCCAAAGCAAAATGATGATTATCAAACAGCAAAAAAATTCATGAAATAAGGCTGCTGATCTTTACAACTTGATTCATAGACATAAACTAGACATTAACACTTAGCGATGCCAATAAAAAAGGCATATATTTTTTAAATACACTGTGGTGCAAACCTGATCGGACACATCTGATAGCTTCGTGGATTCGCTTTAAAAAAATAAAAATTTTTTTTTTTCCCTTTTTTTTTTTTTTTTTTATTTTTTTTTTTTCTTTACATTTTTTTTTTCCCATAAAAAAAAAAATCAAAATTTTTTTTTTTTTAACAATATCTTGAAAAGCAGTGCGCATAAGTCACCGGACACCCATCGAAATTATAACAAAAACAAACGATAATAATTATCAAGACAGTTTGAGTGTACGATTTAATGCAGAGACGAATTTTGATTTCACTAATACTGCTGCAAAACGCTTATTCCCAATAGATCATCGCACGATGGCGTCATCAATTCAGTTTTGACAGTTCAGGGAGCTTGTTTACGCGGAATGATTTTCGGTAAGATCGGTTTGGGATTTTGTGCTCTAAATTTATTACGATTGAATTAAAACAGCCGGAAAACAAACACAGGTGCTTATTTTGACATCATTTCCTGAATCTAATCGTACGGAATCCGGAAAAAGCCAATGCAAAATTTCGTTTGAGCGGTTCGAATTCTAACACCTTGTCAACAAGCTCCCTGAACTGTCAAAAGAGTAAGGGTAATACATTCCGTGCAATGATCTATTTCACCAGAAATTGAAAGTTTACAATGGCCGTCAGGAAGGAAACATCGGTGAAACAGTTCGTAAGATTGCTGAATCCCTAGGTATTCCGAAGTCAACGGTACCGGACATCATCTTCGATAAAAAATCACCGGCGGCATCGAAAATGGTCGCAGATGTGGGCTCCGCCGGTTCTTTCACAGCAAAACAAACGGTATTTTGCACAAGCTGTCAAAAAAGATCCGCTCATCAGAGGCAGTAAGTTGGCAGCCGATCTGTAACCCATCGTCGGAAAACCTGTAAGTCGGTTCACCATCAGCAGAGCCTTGAACGAAATAGGAACCAAGAGTCGTACGCCTTGGGAAAAGCCATTCATCCGTGAACAGAACAGACCTTAAGCGTTTGACCTACACTAACAAGCACGTAAACAAGCCGATGTCGTTCTGGAAAAAGGTACTGTTGACGGATGAAGGTAAGTTTAACGTCAGAGCTTCAGATGGACGTGTTAGAGTTTCGAGAACTGATGGTACCGCTCTAGAAAGAAAGAATATGCGTGGAACTGAAACATGGCGGCGGATCAGTTATGGTATAGGGTGGTATTTTCTAGGCTCCCATGGAGTTCATCGAAGAAATAATGTTCAAGCAACAGTACAAGGATATCCTGGAACGTAATGTCTCAAAATCTGCCAGGAAATATCGGCTGGTCAGCAACTTTGTGTTTATGCACTACAATGACCCCAAGGACAAGTCCCTTGCGCTGAAGTGGCCGGGTTGTCGTGCCGCAAGGGCTCAGTAGGGATTCTTGGTCAAGACCCGAAGCTAAGAGTCAGTTGAGGAAATATCCCATCACGTAGTTTTTCCTCCTGCTACAGAGGATCGTGTGCCGGGAGGTCACATTGGAAATTTTACTATTCACATTAGGTTCGTAGTTGCAGCGCGCTTAGGGGTCATCCTTGCCTCAGATCCATCCTAATAACATAGAAGGACATTACGGGAAAATAGAGGCAAAATACATTTTTTATCTTTTTTGTTGTTATGATATGATAGTATATTATTGCATATGAATTGGTTTCAGATTACCGAAATTTGGGAAGTACTGTATTTTGCATGATGTATTTCAGGTCTTCCAGGTTATCAGGTATTGTATAATGATTTAAAATTTAAAATTATTTTTTCTTCTCATGGCTGTCAAACATTGTCTAAATTTTCTGGTTCATAATGGATGCGCAAGTTTGTCTACAATTGCAACATATGTATAAATGTTAGTTTTGTAAAATTTCAATAGATTTAACAAACTTTTTCAAGATACCTTAAATCAAGATTTTGGTGAATATCGTTGTTAATGAGCGAAAACGTGGTTAAGCACGGAACTACAGAACTCTACACTTTAACACTTTACAACATTTCTTGCATCCTGATCCTGAGGATCAACCGAATGAAGAAAGATCATATATAGTACATACGAATGCTTGTAGTATTTTTCATTTACATAATTATACACTGATAGGCAAAATAAAGTGCCCACCTCTTCGTTTTTTTCAAATTCTCTCATTTACTTGGTTCAAATTAAAGTAAACACACTGTATTTTTTTTATTATCTTATTTTTTATATTCTTTTTAAGTTTCACTTATGGAATACTGAAAAAAAGGAGTTTTACGTAAAGAAAAAAAAATCAATTTGTGTTGAAAAAAAAATAGTGACAAAATAAAGTGCCCACTTCAAAAATCGATATGTTTTCGATAAGTTTCCATTGGAAGACCCCTCGATTGTTTATGTTTTGATATTTTGACATGTTTTGAAGCAAACGGCTCAACCTGGTGCATTTGTATACGTGATCGCATTTGATTCAATTGAAAAAAATAGAGAACGCAGTGCTTTTGAAAGCAATTCCCTTGTGTATCCGAAAATTGGTCGTTCGTGATGTGCAAAACGGTGAATCGCACCGGGCTGTCGCTAAGAAGTACAGTATTAGTAAGGCAGCGGTTGGCAAAATTCTTCTGAAGCTTAAAACGTTTGGATCAGTGGTGGATCGCCCTGGCAGAGGCAGGAAGCGGAAAACGGATGCGAGAACGGACACCAAGATCATGCGCGAAGTCAAGAAGAACCCGAAGGTAACTGTCCGCGAGATCCAGGAAACCCTTCAGTTATCAGTTTCCGGTCGAACTGTTCGTCGCCGTCTCGTAGCACAGGGGTTGAATAGCAAACTTGCCCGGAAGCGCCCATTTATCAGCAAGGCAAACAAAGGATGAGGTGTGCACTTTATTTTGCCTATCAGTGTATACACTATTATATAAATATTTTATGGGAATGGGAGGGACCATCAAGGTACCCGATTGAAGCACTCTGGCTGGGGAGAGTGGGAATGCAAACCCACCTTTGCTAACAGTTTGTGAATAGAGGGCGGGCTCTTCTTCCCGCCCATTGGGGCATCCTCATGCTAGATAGCTCGCTCTTATGACCAATTGTTCAATCTTGTTGTTGGAAGGAGATTCTTTATATCCTTGTGGAAACGTATAAGTGATGTTGCCTGTCGATCCACCCAACCCGTTTTTGGCCCTTCATACAACGGCAAGATTAGGATAACCAGTGGTTATTAAAGCTTGATCAAGTCTAACAGAGAGGAGAGGTGGTGAAGTCATTCAAGGAGATCCAGGCGACCCAGCGGCGGTCAGACAGCGGCAAAAAAAACGGAGATAGCTGATCCGGCGAAGGCAAGGAAGGCGTTGAATCTGTTTAAGTGTCGATCGAACCTATCCATCTGGTTTTTAAAAAAACGATGAAACGTGCCGGCCTCTACGTCTACAAAGTCGGGAAAGCCCCGTACCAAAGAATGGTGCCCAAAACCCACGCCAGGTAGCTGTACCAAGAGTGGCTGATGAAATTGCGATGCGTAGTGATGGACGACAAGACTTACATCAATGCGGACACAACGCAGTTTCCGGGGCAGGAGGAACCAATCGAGACACTAACCAGAAAACAAAAACATCCAAAACCACCAAACACCACCAAAAAAAAAACAAAAACGGAACAAATCCAAAAATAATAAAAAAAAAACCGGCAAAAACAAGAAGAATAGTAGGGGCAAAAAAACAATAATTGGCTTATGATTTACAAAAAAAGAATTTTTAATTAATTCTACCTAAAACCGACCAATAAAAAAAAAAGAAATAAGAAACCAAAATAAAATTTCCCCCAAAAAATTTTCTTATCTTGATTTTTAAACGTTCTTATACTTTCTGGGGCACCCTATAGCCTACATATAGGCGCAAATCGAATTACACAGTGTAACAGTGATTCAGAACTATTGAAGTGACATAGTAGAGATTATTTATCTGGTCGAACATAGCACAAAACCGTGTTCGAAATGTTTGTAACACCCTAAACATGTTTATTTATTGTTAAAAAACCTTTTTTTGGTACTTTTTTGCGATTAAAAACTCGTACACGGGCTTTTTTCAACCGATTTCAAAATTCCCAGCGTTTTTGGATAGTTTTGTACTGTAGCTTTCGGAAAAAAATATAACTATGTTTGTTTTGAACGAGAAAGACAAAACTTTTACGTAAAAATCTAAAATTTTCGAAAAAAAAATTGTTGAAATTTATATTATTTTATATTATAAATGAATATAATGAATAATTATTATTAATAAAAAGCCATTAATTATATATATTAATATAATTAATGGCTTTTCAATGAGGTATTCATTTATAATTGAGTTTTTTTCTCCAAGCGTGGAGTGCGAATTATAATGTTTTGAAGGGATATCTTCTCATCACTCATGACACCCTGGTAGTGGAACAGTGAATTTTATTAGAATCCAAGATGTGAAGAGAGAAGGTGGTATAGGTCTGTTAAATTTAACAGTAGGCTGTGCAATTTAATAGAAGTATAGTCGTAAATGAGCGAAGGGCAAGATCGAAAGAAGTATATATTGATCCTTTACGTAGTCCTTTGCCAAAGCATCCCACTGTGGGGTAGGCAAAGGGGATGGATTTCCCCCCCCCCCCCCCCCCCCCCCCCCCCATCTTCCCACTTTATTTTTGTGAATGGGACAGTCGGGCAAAGAATGCGCAGTCGATCGTGCTCATATTAATTATTATTATTGATTAATTACAATAAATTTTGCTGGCAGATTGTCTCGGACTTCAAAAACCTGACAATTCTACTTGGAATGCAGGGAGGCTACACTAAACATCCATGTTATTTTTGTGAATGGGACAGTCGGGCAAAAAATCATTACAAGTGTAACAACTGGCCACCGAGAAAGTTGTTTCAAACAGGCAAAACAAATGTTCTTAATATTCCATTAGTGAAGACTGATGATATCATTTTGCCGCCATTATACTTGAAATTGGGGTACATGAAACAGTTTGTTAAACGACTCGACAAGAACAGCGAGGCTTTTCTACACCTGAAACTTGTATTCTCCAAATTAAGTGACGCTAAAAATTTCCCAACAACACAATACATTCTTCGAAAAAAACATCATCCCAATGTATTTGAATATTCTGATTATTATGAATTACAGGCATTTTCGTTGGACTGCAGATTCGTAAGCTTATGACTGATAAGGACTTTGTAAAGAAATTGAACCAAGTAGAGATAAGTGCATGGCTTAGTTTTATTTCTTTGTGCCAAAACTTTCTTGGAAACGAAAGAAGTTCAAATTACGTTGAGGTGGTCCATGAATTTTTGGAAGCCAATCGAGAGATGGGATGCAACATGTCTATAAAAATTCATTTTTTGCATTATCATTTGGAATTTTTCCCAGACAATCTCGGTCAATTCTGCGACGAACAAGGTGAACGATTCCACCGAGAAGTATCAACGATTGAAAAACGGTTTACAGGAAAGAACAAAGTTAGGATGATAGCTAACTACTGCTGGTCACTGAATCGTGAAACCGATGACTTATAAACGCAGAAGATCAACCAAACATTTTTAACTGAAATTTATTTTGAACATATACAATTTTTTTACAAAATTTACTGCTGATATCCGAATATTCACTGTCTTTCTGCATTGAGTGCAAATTTGAAGAGACAAGATAAAAAAAATAAGGGAGATAGTATGTAAAGACCTATAAAATCAATAAAAATATAATCCAGAATGTTAATTTTTCGATTAAACTCTGAATTGCCCTTCCATTGTGCTTATTCCTTTCCTTTATACACTGTTACTCCGGAGCGCTCTCAACGTTGAATTTCTTTTTTTTGGGAAAAGCGTCGTAACTTTGACAATTTTCATTATTTGTAGATGAAATGTGCCTAGTTTTATTCAGAATTGATGGATGTGTGATAACAATTCCAACAAAACATCAAGCAATTTTAATGAGTTGTACCAAAATATGGCGTTAAAATCGAAAAAACACGAAAAGAAGGCCAAAATTTCAGATTTTTACGAAAACATTTTTTCCTTCTCGTTCAAAACAAACGGAGATATATTTTTTTTTCTGAAAGCTACAATAAAAAACTATTCAAAAACGCCGGAAATTTTGAAATCGGAATAGGAATTTTTAAGCGGAAAAAAGTACCGAAAAACGGTTTTTTTTTAACAATAAATAAACATTTTTAGGGTGTTACAAATATGTTGAATACGGTTATGTGTTATATTTGACCAGATAAACAAACTCTACTATGTCACTTTGAAAGTTCTTTTACTTTTTTTTGTAGGACAGTGTTATTACCCCTATTTGCGGAATAGAAAGGAGAGAATTATGTTTTTTGTTTTTTGGGGTTAGACAACAAGTTTCCCCATTTTTTTGGTTTTTTTTTTTTTGTCGCCCAACAAGCATAATTTAAAAAAAAAAAAAAAAAAAAAAAAAAAAAAAAATATATATGCCCTAAAACAAACACCAGAGTCATAATAGGTGTGAAATTATTTTCAGTCAGAAATATTGTTTTTATTGTTCGTATTTACGTGACTTTCAGCATGAGGCTGGTTCGTCACACCAGGGAGACGACCTGTACCCTACATGTCAAACTAATCAATACACAGGCCGAGACCGACGGCCTTCCGAAGGAAGACGTGATCAATGATTTGTCGACTCAAAAAAATCCCAGCGGCGCCGACTTGAATTGATACCATACCGACTGGGGTGAGAGTTAACCACGATTACCACTAGACCACCGGCACCATAAAGTCAAAAATACTTTCACGTTTAAGCAGTAAGTTCGACGAGATAATCTATTGTTTTGGGGTAATATTTTAAAATAAAATGTTCTTTTTCTAACCAAACGGTTAGAGAAATTATGCGTATAGTTTAAAGAGGAGCACTGTGTGAAAGTCCAATTTTAGCTGCCATATTTTATATATATGAAATGGCACAATGTACCCTCACTCTATTAAAGTACATGTTTACAGAGCTCAAGACATTCAAGTATTTTTTTTATTTAACTCTAATTTTCTTTAAGGCCAAATACTGATGAAAGTGACAAAACTCTCAAACTTACCCCACAGAAGAGTGAGTTACTAAAACGCCTGAGTTAAGGTCTAACCGCCCACCTCCAGATTCTTCACATGATATGATGCGAGCACTACTTTTTGTTTACACCACTTGGCAGAGCAGTATTTACAGATTACATACAGATATAAATTATGTAAAAAAAAAAGATTGAAACTATCCAAAAATTAGTTATTATTGTTTCGTATTAGGAACTCATCGCTCAAAAGTTAATACATTGCATACTCTTACGTATTGTGTCACTTCTGCAACAAAAACAACAATTATAACAAAAGAAACAAAGCAATACATTTTTGGACCCGAACACTTCGATGATTTTTGCGTTGTTGATTTAAGCAAGTCTAAACTTATGCGCGCATATATTCACGTTCGAGTTTTTCCGAACCTTGGTGACCAACGGTACAGTTCTGGTGTACACTGCAAATACAAATACAACATCAGTTTTAAATATTATCTATTTGGTTCTCTGTGTAATTACAGTTGATCTGAGAATAACGAAGTAGCAATCGTGGATAGTCAACTAAGCTCATCCTCAATTAGAAAAACGGAAAATGCAGATTGGAACGGACTAAGACATGTTGGATTCCGCCATAGGTGGATGAATTAGGACTTTGTTTCATTTTGACCGAATGGCGTGATTTTTTTATTGGCTAGTCAGGAACGGTTCTGTTTGCGGGGGGAAATAACCCCAATTCATAAAATTAGCTGACACAAATTTTGAACGTAAACATTCAAGCAATCTCGGGTAAATGGAACGAAATTCTCCGAATTTCTCACGGTAAATTTCCATTAAATCAGCCAATTAATTAGCATTCATATAAGCAATGGGCCATTCTCATCTCAACAGAAGCATCTGATAGCCATAAACATCGGCGTATAAATTCTATTCTCTATAACCTACCGCACTCTCAGCCCAGCTAGCCGGTATAGGCATAGACAAATGAAGAGGCGAAGAAACAAATTAAACGCGGTAGCGGGTGGTTTGTTGGCTGTTGGAATCTGACCGAACGGAAGCAATTCTGAAAAAAGCGCTGTTGTTCTTTTCTCAAAAATCACCAGTTCTGTTTTTCGTTCATTTTCCTCTCTACCAGAAAATGATAGGTCGATCCGAAAGAGGCAGTCTCGACTCGAGTAGCTTAATGATCGAGATGGAAAATGTGTGAATAAGTAAAAGTGTGTAGCGAAGCAAAAAATGCCTATAACCTAAACCAACACTTTATTTCTTAAATTTGGATGGCGTAAAAATAGACATTTAAACATACAGGTCTATTTTTGAGCATAGTTCTTAGACTTTTGCAGTCGAGCGTTTTTCACAGCAGAACGCAGCGATGAGATGAAGAAGTGTCCGCGGTCATGTGCGTGGTTCGTCTGCTATAGATGAGGTTTGACTCATCATCGTCGCTCAATCCCGCGTTCGTCGTGTGGGACTTTCTGCATAGTCTTATAAAGTGAGCAAGATCTCTGTGCAGAAAACGTGAGAATACATCATTTACATATGTATGTTGGACGACGGTATCGGGGTGACATGAATGCGCTAAACATCATATGTCACTGCGGATGCATTCCGGCTTTCTTACAAAGTTTGTTAATTTTGCGTTCGGGTAAATGTTACTCTACAATCAACTTGTAGCACATCTGCTTACAGAGGCAAAAACACACAATTACACTCGATAAGACGTCCACAGAAATATCAAATTTAGAAAACTCGTCAAGTGTTTACGATGAAAGCGAAATTACGGGCTGGGTCGATTCGAAGATGGATGAGTCATTGTTCTGCTCTTAAGGAAGAGGAAAAGGCAGCGAGAATAAACTTTCGTTCTGTTTATGTTTGCTGATGCGAGTTACACATTCCACACATGCAGTTTATTCGGAAAATAAGCGCGTGTGCGGTTCTGATGCGTTTTTCGGGCAATTTTAGTGCGCCATGGCGCGAGATCGTAGCATGAGATGAAATAGGGGCTTTATACTATGGACCAGATATTTTCGCACATGCTTCTTCTTTCTTGGCATTTCAAGCTTACTGTTCATCACAATTTGCTAATTGCCGGCTTTTAAATTAGCGTTGTAAATGCGTTTTCGTTATTAGAAGCCTTTGTATAAATATGATTGTGTTGCAAGTACAATCAGTCATACTCTAGAAACATACTCTTACGAATAATGCCTAGACCAGACCGGGAATAGAACCCAGGAATCTCCGGCATGGTGTTGCTTTGTAGCTGCGCCTTTATTTGCTGAACTAATGGAGGAACCAGCATGCAGGGTATAAGCATATTTGTTCGATATGGATTTCAATACGTGCCATATTTGCTTGTTTCCATTCAGTTGGATTGGATGACCGGAATGAGATCTAGCCGACCTCGCTCAGTGAGAGATGCGCGAAAAATTAAAATCATCTTGGCTGCCGATCTGAATG
This sequence comes from Aedes koreicus, assembly GCA_024533555.2. Lineage (NCBI taxonomy): Eukaryota > Metazoa > Arthropoda > Insecta > Diptera > Culicidae > Aedes > Aedes koreicus. Next base: position 512,320 of record JAHHFK020001137.1, on the reverse strand, counting down.
TTTAGAAATAATCTTCCACGCACAACATTCTGATGCAGGACTTGGGACTCCAGGAATTCAAGAAACGGAGAGTTCATGGGTTTCCGAGAAGAAAAAGCTTGAAAGAGCGAGGCTTATTATATCGCAGTAGGCTGTGCGGAAGGAGTCCGTCGTTTCCGACGAAAAATTATTTGCCCTGCAGCAGTCCAACAACGTTTAGAACGACAAATTGTGGGCTTTCACAATGAAAAATGCTCCAGATAGCAACAGGAACGGTTTCAAAGTGCGGTTTCGGTCATGGTTTAGAGTGAAATTTGATTACCGCTCATTCTTATTAAAAAAAAAGGCGTTAAAGTAATGCGGGGCAAAAGTTTGCATTGATCTATTTGGAACGAGCATAAAAATCTATCAACTCTGTATGAGTTTGACATATAGTCACATCAGCTGATCACACGAATAAACATTACTGATTCCGTTAAAGAAGCGTGAAGTTATGAGGAAAGTTGTATTTTAAGCTGTTTTGAACTATTTTTTGCAATTTTTGGTGATAACAATTCAGCTCAAAAATCATAGCTAATAGTCCACAATACCATAACATCTATGTTCAAATCAGTGCACAATAGGTTGGCTATATAAGGTTTTGGCCTAAACTAGCAAAATGTGAATTTCTAAGTTCCTCCAGTAGTTCTTATCGATGAACTTTATAATTCGGAGATGGTGATCAATGGTCAAGTACAGTATTTGCAAATAGTTGAAATGTAGCATTTGATAATATAAACTCAGTCGAAAAAGCTGAAATAGTTTATTATCACAAATCAGCAGACTTTTGGAAGGCATTACCACATGTGGGAGCTGTTCCATTATTCATAGTGATCGAAAATAAATGTAGATTTGATGTATGAACCAATTGATTCTTGTTGCAATTAAGTTTGCTTACTTTCAACAATAAATAAAAATAAATAAAATTAACAAATTATAAAAAGTAAGAAATCAAATGGTTATGCGTCAATCTTATGTTAGCACGAATCGAGGGGTGATGAGATGAAAATGGGATTGGTAACAAAAGATACTATACTTGTATCGAAGTCTTTTATGGTGAGGCGATTATGCTTATATAATTCTAGCTACACAGTTTGGAAGAAAAATGCAGTTTTAGAGTACGCACCGGTAATGGACGATGTGGCCGAATTGGAATTGGAACTATCTGAAGATCCTAGAAATCAGCATACGTCGAGGCAGACCAATATGAAGATGACAACCAAAACAAAGAAAAGGGAACAAAAGGGACTGAGGAATGAAGAAACAAAACATCGGTGAGATGCGCGCCTGCGTTAGAACAGTTTGTTTTTTAATTCTGGAAGTGTGAATGCCCTTCATGTATCCAATTGATACATGGTAGTGCTCATGCGGAGCTTATGAAGATGACTTCAGAATGTGAAATGAATTTTTGGATGTACAATAGAACAATCACACACACACACACACACACACACACACACACACACACACACACACACACACACACACACACACACACACACACACACACACACACACACACACACACACACAGAGAGAGAGAGAGAGAGAGAGAGAGAGAGAGAGAGACAGAGAGAGAGAGAGAGAGAGAGAGAGAGAGAGAGAAAAAAAAGAGGGGAGAAAAAAAAAAAAAAAAAAAAAAAAAAAAAAAAAAAAAAGAGAGAGAGAGAGAGAGAGAGAGAGAGAGAGAGAGAGAGAGAGAGAGAGAGAGAGAGAGAGAGAGACAAACACGCGCGTGCGCTCTCACACACACACACAATGTGAATTTACGATTACAGAAAAAGATAAAAAAAAAAAAAAAAAAACACAACATTTTTATTTTTTTTTTTTATTGTTTCCCCCCCCCCCCCCCCTCCCCCCCCCCCCCCGCAGGGTTTTTTTTTGCTTGTGTGGTACTAAAATTTGGCCCAAAAATTTGAATTTTTTTTTTTTCTAATACATTAGATTTTTTTTTTTTATAATTATTTTTAACATAAATATTCCCGGGGTCGCGGGGATTTTTATTTTTTTTTCTCATTTGTGGAGAACGCTCGGACTTTTCTCTGGATACCTCCCATTATATTCTGCACAGCTTTCTCCGTAGCTTTTTGTTGTGCTGCACCAAATTTTCTTGAAGCAGTCAACAGAGCTTGCTTCTCTTCCACCTTTCTTAAGATTCCGCTCAATTATTGCCCAGTATCTTTCGATAGGATGCAGTTTAGGGCAGTTTGGAGGATTTTGGCATATCTCGACAAAATCGACTTTTCCTTCTTGAGCATCTCCAACGTAGCAGAAGCGTAGTGAGCGGATGCCAGATCCGGAAAACACAATAGAGGATCCGTATGCTTTCAGTAGCTGGGTAGAAGCCGTTTTTTGCTGCATTCTGTTCTGTAATTTTCACCGTTGATTGTGCCCGTTGTGAAATATGAAGAACTATTCAAGCCACAGGAGCAAATGGCTTGCCATACCAAAACCTTTTTCCGAAATTTTTCAGTAAGGATGTATCGCATATCATAAGGTGCATCTGTACTCTACTCAGCGTTGAAAAATTGGGGCGCCGGAAATGTACAGGTATCCAATTTGACATACGTCTCGTCGTCCATCAAAATGCACCGGTTCGGCTTTTGGAGAACGTCATACAAGTCCCGTGACCGTATTTTCGAAGAAGCTTTCTGTGAATCCGTTCTTTTGGCTGCTTTCTGCTTCTAGTAGGTTTTGATATTGTTACGATTTTTGATATTCTGAACAGTTCCGACGCTAATGTCCAATTTTTTGGCAATTTCACGAACGGAACACGGTTTATGCGATTTCAAAAAGCGTACCGCTGCCAGCTCCTTTTTCTGGTCCGATGACCCTTTTTTGCGTCCAGATTTCGGTAAATCTTCAAGAGAACACGTTTCTCCAAACTTCTTAACAATCTTGAACGCTGCAGATTTAGTACTGAACTGCAGAACAGTCCTTACGAATCATCAGAATTTCCAAAGCCCTTCTTCTTCTTTTTTAGCGTTTCAAGCGGCTTTCATAATTAGCTTATAGCTTGCTTTCAACTTATGTCGTTTTCGATTTAAACCTGGGTCAGGTCTGACTCTGACTCGCAATTACCGAACGAAAACGGATCCAGAGTCGAGTCAGTACGATGGTATTAGTGCAAAACATAAACATAAACAAACATAAACATTTTATTTTGACAGTTATGTTTGTGTGTGTTGGTGAACCCAGGTTGGACCTCGAAAAAACTTGAGAGCGAATATGATGTAGGTCACAGTTTATTGTCCCAGAGACATGCGGTATATCAAACCATACTATAAAAATGTAAATTAAATGCTCGAAAAAACAAAAGGTGATTCAATTGATTGGATGTCAGAATGTGTAACCAGTCTAAAAGATTTGGTCTGCCAATCCTGGTAAGGTGATTGGGTTCATAAACCAAATCATACATCACCCAACAAATGGTGGTCAGCTTGCATGATGCGTATACAGCAAACAGGGATGTACTACAAAAGTTCGTATCAATGGACACAGTAGTGTTTAAATCCCCCAACAACAAAAAACTGTGGGGCAAAACTTCGTACTGGAGTCAAAGGAGTAATGTGCTTTGAATCATTTCCATATTTTCGTACATGAACTACAGGAGCAAAACGAGCTGGAAGCAATACACAACAGACATGCTCGAAACGACACAACAAGGCCTTGAAGGTGGTATATCTAAACGTCGAATTGCGGCAGACCTCAGCATTTTTGAAACAGCTCTGAGGAAGAGGCTCAAATAAATAAGTGGTACCATGATTTGTTGAAGTGTTCCTAAATAACTTTTTGACTTTTACAGGTATTTTCCAGCCAACACCTTAGACGATTCAGTTCAGTAATCACGAAATAGGCAGGAAGAGATTGGTCGTCTAGTTTTGTGAAGAAACATCGCCTGTTCAGTTTGGCTTGAATCATGGGATTTAACCAGAAGCAGATCAATATATTTTTCAAGAATCTGTCCGAAGTGAAAAAGGTGCATAGACTTCTTCCCAGCCGCCAGTACAATATAAATGAAACAGGCATGCCAACAGTTTCCAATTGTCCACTCAAAGTAATCTCCAGTACCGATAAGAAAGCTGTTGGTAAAGTGAGTTTAAATGAAAGAGGTGAATAGACGATGGCTGTATGCGCTTTCAGTGCAGTTGAGAACTATGTGTCACCTGCTCTAATTTTAAACGAAAGTGTCGAAACCCACACCTTGTGAATGGGTCTCCAGGACCTCCAGGATCCACCTCATGCTGGTTTCAGATACTGGATATATGAATGGTGAGCTATTTTTGGAGTGGCTGAAGCATTTTCAAAAGGAGACGAATGCGACATTGAGCGATCCTGTTTTGTTGGTATTGGACAAGCACAGTTCACATGTAAATCTGAAAGCAGTCATGTACTGCCGTGACAACGGGATCATCCATCCCTCCTCACAGCAGCCATAAGACTCAGCCATTGGATCGTTGCTTTTTCAAACCCCTGAAACCCAGCTTTGCAGAAGTCTGCAGCAACTGGATGACGAACAATCCACGTAAGATCATCACCCAGTACCAAATTGCAGAATTGTTTGGCCTAGCCTATTGTAAACGTGCTATTCTCGAGAAAGCCATTACAACGTTCAAAATGTGTAGAATTGAACCTCTCAACGTGGATGTGTTAATTGGTATGACGTGTAAACTTTGGTCATCATATTCTTCCACCACCCCATTCTGTGTCGTTTATGAACGGCCGAGACCAGGAAACGTCACATACAGCACTATTCAACACTACCCGGTGGTAGACGGCCATGTTTTTAATGCTATCATGTGGTTAATGGAAATTTCCGACCGCATAACTTGCTCACACCTGCCGATGTAGAATGCATCAAGCTGGAACTGCACAGGGAGCTGTGGAGTGAAGGTAATGGATCAAGCGATACGTCGAGAACGAGTTCTGTTGGGCTGGATGCATCACTTGCGAATGAGAGACGTGAGTTGATTATAGCGATAAACGTGTCAACGGACGAGCAGACCGCTCCAGGACCAACAGTGGACCAACAACGACAGCAACTATTGGACGAAGTAGCTTTCAACATGAAAGCAGCAGCAACACAATTCTAAGGGACAGACCCCATGTCTCGACACAGGATACCAAAACTGCAGTATTCCTACCGACAAACAAGTGCAGTAATCATTCTTAATAAGGATATCCTGCCACAGTACTTGGAAGCCGTTGAGAACCTTGAGGACTTGCAGTTCATGAGTACTCTGTAGCTGTGGCTGTTGTAAGAACGCTGGGATTACGGAAGTACCCACAAGGAAACGACGAAGGGCGCGTACACCCCAACGCACAAAAACCCGCATGGATGAGGCGGTTGGAGAGCCGAATCACCATACTGCGGACTAAAATTGGTCGGTTAACGCAAATTTTCAAGCCCGCAGAGCTTCAAGACCTCACTGAAGCTGATATTACTGAGGTGCTCGACACCCTTGTACAGCGATTGAGTTTTCTTGCGTAAGTATGGAGAAAGTTCGAAGCGGAAGGAGGAAAACCGTATTTCAACACTAACGAAAGGTAGTTTTACAACCGCATCCGAAACAACAAAATAAACTACAACGAAGGAGATAGGCGCAGCAACACAGTTTTGGACTAATCTATGGGAGAATTCTGTTCAACATACCAGTGATGAGATGTAGCTGCAAGAGGAAGAGGGTAGGAGTAATGGAATTGGAAGCATGGTCGCCACCGTATTTACCGCCCAGGAGATTCGCTAGGCGAGCCGGCATACCAACAAATGGGCTGCACCAGGACCGGATTTTGTGCACAACTACTGGTATAAGAAGTTCTCCTCAATTCATGGACGACTGGCGGAGTGCATCAATATGGTACTAGAGGACCCCCACCGGCTGCCAGGTAACCAATCTTCTTCCCAAGGATCAAAACACGGCTGTACAAAGTGCTCTCGTCAGTTATCAACCGAAAGGTACAAAGCCATTGCGATGCGAACAATGTCATGACCGAAGAACAGACGGGTTGCCGGAAAAACACGCAAGGCTGCAAAGATCAGGTCATCATCGATGCAGGTACAAGAAGGCGTACGACTCAGTTCCTCACTCGTACCTCATCAAGGCACTGCAGTTGTACAAGGTACAAGGTGGAATCATCAGGCTATTACAGCATGCAATGGGCATGTGGAGTACACATCTTAACATTACTGACGGAGCAAAGGTGTTAAGATCCAGAACTCTCCACATAACAAGGGGAATTTTCCAAGGCGATACCTCTAGCCCGCTGTGGTTTTGCCTTGCGATGAACCCCCTCAGCAGAACACTTAATCAATGCAACTATGGCTACCATTTGAAAAGTGGAGGAAGAGCTACCAATGTTACCCACAACTTCTACATGGGCGACTGTTTGCGGAAACAGTTGGAAAGCTGCACCGACTCTTGCCGCTTGTAACGGTGTTCAGTAACGATATTCGGATGGAGTTTGGAATCGATAAATGTCGAACAGTCAATCTTCTTCGGGGTAAAATGTCGGATAGCGGTAGTTTTCGCATCAACGAACAGGAGAAGATTCGGAATATGGTTGCAGGCGAGACCTACAAGTACTCCTGAAATTGAACGGGATTCGCCATACAACGATCAAGAAGGAGTTACAGGAAAAATTCCTGTATCGAGTCAACTGTGTTCTGAGGTCGTACCTGTCGGCCGGCAACAAGATAAAGGCGATTGATACGTTTGCCGTGCCCCTGTTGACTTACAGCTTTGGAGTGATAAAGTGGACCAAAACTGACTTGGAGGCGATAGAACGAGCAGTACGAGTGGCGTTCAATAAGCATCGCATGCATCACCCAGAGTCACCCTACCACGTACTGAAGGAGGAAGAGGCGTTACCGATAATCAAGCGCTATGTGTTGCCCAGATCCAGCAGCTGTGGATGTACTTCGTTGAAAGTCAGACCCGTCACGAAGTCTACCGTGCTGTTTGTGAAGCAGACCATGGGTTCAGCGCCCTCCGCCTGGCGCAGGAGGACTATCAGCTGGGTTGCGACCTAAAAACTATCGACGATAAAGTTGCATCGTGGAAGCTGAAGGAGCTGCTATGGACGCATCAGTTGGAACACGCGCTTGTCGACAAAGTGACGTCGAATACGTGGCTGGTGCGAGGTGATCTCTTTTCAGAGACTGAAGGCTTCATGGTAGCGATCCAAAACCGGGTCATTGCGACGAAGAACTATCGCAAGTACATATTGCACGAAGAAGTTAAAGACCGTTGTAGAAAGTGCAACGCAGTAGGAGAGACGATCGAACATATTGTTGCTGGCTGCCAAACATTGGCAGAAGTAGCGTATCTCTGTCGTCACAACGATGTCGCCAAGATTGTGCACCAACAACTTGCACTGGAGCACAATTTGGTGAACCAGTACGTGCCCTACTACAAGTACTTGCTAGACCCGGTTCTGGAAAATAGTTGCGTAAAGCTGTACTGGGATCGCGAGATCCGAACGGATGTCCTCATACATGCCAATCGCCCTGACATAGTGATCTACGACAAAAGGAAGAAGAGTGTAACTCTCATCGATGCCGCTGTTCTCTACCAAGATTAGGGAATACCACGATTTGGCAGAGGAGTTGAGGCAGATGTGGCATTTGGAAGAGGTCCGTATAGTTCCGGTTATAAACTCGGCGACCGGAATTGTTCCCCGTACCCTTATACGTTTCCTTGAAGAGTTGGAGCTGCGATAGAAACTGAACAGTATTCAGAAAGCACTGATTCTTGGAACCTGTAGTATTGTCCGGCTGTTCCTGAATCATCATAACTAATCCAACATCGAAGCAAGCCAAATAGTATGTAAGTCTAAAAAACTGATCAATGTATCCACCGAGCCTAACCCCCTTTGGTCCCCAGGCGCCCGGGGGGTAGGTGAAAGTTTACAGCTACATGCTGAGAAGTGAAATAAAATCGGATAATAACAATAATATCGCTGTATAAGAAGAGGTCCAAAATTAAACATCGATATTTTTTATATGTGGTGTTAAATTTAGAATTTTTACCTGTGAATGGTCTATGCTGATATAGGAGATATTAAAGTACGTTTGTCTTCAAAATTACATTGAAATTCTCAATCTTAAGATTTTTGTTAAAAAATTTTGACATAAAGGACCACCCCAATGGAAAATAAGTAAGCCACCCTAATGCAATACCACGAATCAGACAATGGCCTACGATGATAAAAGAGGTGTTAAAATACTATCGTTTTTCAAATTCTATTCAAATTTTGATTTTTTTTTAATTTTTGGCAAAATGGCCAATTTAATGGAAAATAAGTGTAAATAACCCTAATGAAATATCACATATTAAATGTAGACAATGACTAGCGATTATATAAGAGATGTTCCAATACTATTATCTTTAATGTTCCATTCAAATACTATTTTTTTATATATTTTTAAATTTTTCAACAATAAGGACCACCCTAATGGAAAATAAGTGAACCACCCCAATGAAATATCACATTAATATGCTAATAGTTGTCAACGATTATATAGGATATGTTTCAATACTATTGCAATGAACATCTCAGCAATTGAATACAAATCCTTCACGTCAAATTCAATTCACTCACCCAACTCAAAAATTTAAAGTCCCAGAAAGTTTATTTTTTTCAAAAAAAAATTGTTTCGACCAGATTTTGATGCTTCATGAATTACTAAGATATTTGGCATCGAAAAAAAAATTCGATTTCGAAAATTTCCAATACCCCCTTTCTCACTTCCAATACATCCATTCCAATACATCCATTCCCCATTTCCAATTCCCCCCTTGGGAGATTTTTCATGGGTCAAAAAAGTAAAACTTTGACCGCTTTAAGTGGACCCCCACTTAAAGAAGTCCGATCGAGCTAAAATTTTCCATAGGGAATTTTTTGGAGGAGACAAAACTTTTGAACACTACCCTGTTTGGAAATTCGATGGCCAAGGTTTCCCATACATTTAATTGGCACCCTAAAGGTCTGTATCGGAGTCATAGTTGGTTTCCTTTGCAATGAAGCCAGTTTTGACTGATAAAGAGGCGCGCCTTTGAATAGTGCTCTCACTCCTCAAAGGGTTTAAATAGCGGCAACTTTAATTAAAACACGATTCATTACAAACAAAACAAACAATGACAGCTGTAACAACAGCGACAGCTGTAACAAGCACAATTGTTGCGAATCAGTAAAATTTACGCCAACGCGACACAATTTACTCACAATCAAGTAGCTACAACACATTATGACATTTTTGTGTTGCTTGGGATACTTAATCATTTCTCAATAGTGATGAAGTAACTCGACATGCACTAAAAAAGAATACGGGATATACTACAATTCATCAAATTACTGGTCGCAGAGGTTTATGTCCCGAACAGAGAAAAGAAAATGTCCGGTCAATGTTTGGAAATAACCATTACGTGTTTCAGCAAGACGGAGCTCCATCCACACGGCAAATCTTGACCAGCGCTGGTGCAGAGAGAATTGTTATACCAATTTCAATTCACCCATGTTCACTTTCTTAAAAATTTAACATGGAAAACTTCGAAAAAAAAAATTACTCACCTTATTGTGAGGCAGCACAATGAAAGCACCACCGCCGGCTGACTCTACGATGATGGCGAGGAACTTCGGATTGACCGCACAGAACGTGGAATCCCAGCTGCTCTTGGAGACTCTGATGTTGTCATAGCACTGCTCTCGTTTCAGTGCTTGGCCGTACACGTGCCGAAATTTTGAACTTCTCACGACGCGAAATGACATTTTCTGACACCTTTAGCTTCTTCCGGAATTTTGATAGCTTCGATTTGGAACCGATGGTAACAACTAATCCACTTTGTTGCGCTTGCCAAGATATGAACAGATTACAGACCGATTTATCACCGACAAATTTTGATTACATTCAATTTAGGAATTCACATTCACATTCAATTTCTATTACACACAACCACAATTTGTTTCCTAACGTAAAAAAGAACAATATGTTTCGTCACTATATATTACAAACCTGCAAAGATTGAGAGAGAAAAAATGCGTTAGTAAAGTAAACTGATGGCGCAGGTATTTCAAATCCTTAAACCATCGTCCGTGCTGAACTTTTCTCATGAATGGAATCACAAATATTTCAGTCTGTTCAATTACTTGCTATATGTACGATTGCTTTTCAGTTTTTTTTATATCGGTCTTCATGTGAAAGTTTACTGATGTCCCTGTGAGTCTAGGTCTTTTGGAGCGATCGATACCTAGGCAAGGCGTGCAGACAGAAATGGACACGCTGCTCAGAGAAGAGCAACGAATGAAACTCAAACAAACTTCGGGGAGGACTTGTCGATTGACGGGTGGCGTTTGCGCAGGCTGTAAATTCGAATTTTGAAGCGCGGATGATGTCAGCGCTGTGGATTTAGAATTTATTATTACGCGCGGTCCAACCTGACGGACATCGATGACGATGACGCAGCTCGAAACTGTCGCCGATTATCGACGCGATGAAGACTACAACGCTGGGGAGTGGTAACCGGTGATTGTGAGCATTTTATTGGTGGGTGTGTATTGGTCATGTAAGACATATCTAATCTGTTGTGTTTAAAACAAATATAGAGAAGTAATGTAAACAGTTATGAGCTCGGGAAGAAATTTGTACTGTCGTTTTTAACGGTTGATAATAAGCTGTACTTTTACAACCCCATTTTATGCTTGCAAGGTATGGGCTTAATATGTACCTCCAAAATTCGTTTCATATGTAGTTTGCTTCGAAATTACGGGAAGGTACCATATATTTTTTCGTTTAGAAGAAGTAGTTAAAAGCTATACATAATCTGTCCAATTTGGCAAAACATTATAGAGATTCGGACGATTTTCAGGATACAGTCACTCCTGTTTGTTTTTAACTCAAAGTATTTTATTTTCAGGTAGGTCACCTTAACATTTAAGTCTAGACACATAAATATATTTTCGTTCGGCTCGATAATACTTATCAAATAACGCTTCTCAAAATGCTTAGTAAGCAAAAAAAACGCAGGGAATTTTCTAAATTGATTATTTTTACGGTTAATCCCGGTCCCGGTAATACGGTCTCCTGGATCCATATTTTTGTTGAAAATCAGTCAAAAATTCTGAAGGACGCGAGTAAAGGTGCTATAACTTATGCTTAAAAGCTTTGGCGTGAACAGTCATTTTCATAGCTTTGACACTCCCAAGGTCTCTCTTATTTTTATAAATACGTAACATGTAGGGGAAGTGGCTCTAATTTGGGTCCATCGATCTATAATTGGACCTAAAAACTGTACTTGAAAAAAAAAATGAGACACAATGATAAGCTTGTAACTTTTTAGTGTGTGAGTCAAAATTCAATTTTGACTGAAATTCTTCTAGAGTGTAATGTTAACATTGGCAAAATTTCATCACATTCTGTCTAGTGATTATCAAGATGCCATCGGAACAAGAGCAAATTCGTCAAAAAACTATGTGCGCCCTAGTGAAAAATCCGACTGCGTCGAACAATGGCTCGAAAAACACCTGGGATTTCATCATTCAACGGCCAGGCCATCCGTGGGTGTAGAGAGATAAGCCAGCCATACATCACGACGGGCCATGAATGGTCAAATCTACCGAGACAAGTTCCTGCTGCCCTTCCTGCAGTCTGGCGGAGGCGAGACGCTATTTCGGCCGGATTTGGCATCTTGCGGCCGGTGTTAGACTGGTACAGTGAAAACAATGTTGTACCAAAGGACTTCCACCCACTGAACTCGCCGGATCTTTGTCCGATTGAGAGTTTTTGGGCTAGCCAACCTTCATGGGCTTTGAAGAAACAGTGGGTAAAAGTATCAAAAGAAGTCAGCCCCACTATTGCCCAAACCCTTAAGATTGGTGTTTAGGGCGAAGTGCGGACATTCGGACACGGAGAGAAGATCATATAAACCAATGAATCAGGAAGTTAACCATAATGTTGTAGTTTATTACATGAAAGTTTGAAAAAAATCAGACTGAAATTGAATTTTTGGTGACCATTTTTGCGTGTCTCATCTATGGGTCGGCCAATCTATTGCCCAAAACCTTATGAGTGGTGTTGAGGGCGAAATGCGGACATTCGGACATGGAGAGAAGATCCTATAAACCAATGAAGCAGAAAGCTAACCATAATGTTGTAGTTTATTACATGAAAGTTTGAAGAAAAGAAAAAAAAATGAATTTTTGGTGACCATTTTTGCGTGTAGCATTTTTTTTTCGAGTACAAAATGTTTAAATCCATAGACCCAAATTAGAGCCATTTCGCCTTTATTATGTCAGTAACTTTGTACACTCATATGTAGTATAGATTGGCATCTTCATAATTTAATTACCGCTGCACAGTGTCTGTATTAATATTTGTTTCACATTTATGATGTTCAGCAAATACTAAAAATGACAAGAAAATTGATGCGCTTCCATCACTTCCTAGGATTCTTTCAAGAACTGGCTGTGTACGTGTAGAGGTTTCGGAAAAAAAGAGCTGTATCATCGGTGCAATTTAATGATCAATTTTAAGGTTAATTCAGCTCTTCCTGTAGACTTCTTCATCCATCTACTGAACCATCTCAATTGCCACATTGTTCCTATATACATATAGCGCTGTAGGAATCTGGAATTAACTAATTTGAGCTGAAGGAATCCTATCTCTAAATTGACAAAAATACACATGAGACTGATATGCAACTATACCTTTACTCGAGATAAAATTTAATTTATACTTCCTATGTGTTTCTATGTGTTGTTCCAAAATTGAAAATCGCATGCAGGAATTGTGATTTAGAACTTCAACAAAAAGTATCTCAGCAGTCAGCGAGTTATCAAATCCAACAAAACGTATCGGCAGATCAATAAATCAATTTCAACAATTCATTAGTGCGAAGCTGCTTGATATTCTGATTGCTCAAAACATATAGCAATCGCTTGAAAATTAAAGATGTCTGCATATTCTATCTACATTCCTTCACCAGATGATGAAATTACTTTTCGTGTTTAGGCATTTGGTTCAGATAAATCGACGGCAATAGCCATTGTTCACATAACCAGATTCGCCCTTTTGAAATGTTGGCGCGTAAAATTTATATTTTGATTTTGGCTATCAGAGTTTGTTTCATGTTGTGGTAAGTGTAGAAGATGAAGATGAAGTGTGGGTTCCCGTAGCGCTGGTAGATCACGGTATCATCGTGGTACGTTACGGGGTAATAGATCTACCACTGAACTCTAGCCGAATTAATTCAAACTAGGGAACATATTTTATTTTTTTGCAGTCAAAGGAACATATCTTTTTTTTATATTTTTTCTTTAAGATATCTGGATTGCCCCGGAGACTTGAAATAAGGAAAACATGGTAGTCTCATTTATGTGAAGTCTCATTTTCTTGAAATGAGACTTCACATAAACTTCTGGTCAGTATCGGAGTCATAGTTTGTTTTCTTTGCAATGAATCCGGTTTTGACTGGTAAAGGGGCGAGCCTTTGAAGAGTGCTCACACTCCTCAAAGGGTTTGAATAGCGCAAACTTTCAATAAAACTGGATTCATTGCCAAAAAAACAAGCAATGACAACAGTAAAAACACCAAATATTTAATCTTTTCTAAACGCTATTTTGAATCTACCCAGTGGCTGAGTAGATTGCACTCATTTTTGCAAGCTGTATGGAGTTGTCAAAAAATGAGTAAACTGATTTTCCTTCGATGAGTGGAATCTACTCAGATTCTGGGTAAATGATTATGATAGAATTTTTGTACGAGTTGAAAATGGCGGACAACTATCAACAGGCGATTTTTGCGCAGTGGCTATATATTCAAAATTAAGTTGGTGAAAATGGAGCCTAAGGAATATTTAAAATTAAATTGGTGAAAATGGAGCCGCTAAGCCACATCACAACCTATGCCTCCTATGCGACGAGTGCGATTCAAAATAAAACCCCAAGGAATTCGACCGTTCCTGTGCGATATTTGGTCGAAAGATTTCCGGACCACGGTCAACATTTGCGAATACACACCAACGAAAACTATCTGGGTGTCGAGAAGTATCAGCAACTTCTTGGTAAATGGTTTTTATCTGTTTTTTAGTTTCCATTCAGTGAATTAAGGTTAAATTATTCCAGCACACAGCGCCGCAACCGGGAATTTGAAATCCAGGAATTTGGATTCATACATGCATACATGTGTTCAACAATAAAGATCATTTCTCGGGTTTTTTTTTTTCATTAGGGCGAATCTAACATTGAGAGATTCTCTCCGGGCTCACTCTCTTTCATTTATTACAGCGCCATTATGAAACTTTCGAAAGATTCTTTGGTACAGTTCGAAACACAACAGTGCTGGCTAGCATACTCTACAAATAGTAGAATGAAAAAAGTAAAGGTGATTGGAATATGAATGAAACAGAAAGCAATCAATTCGCAGAAGTTAGATTCGCCCTAATGGAAAAAGTCCCTAAAATTATAGTAAATGGAGACTTTGTGTAATTTTTGAACATACTCGTTGCAGTTCAAAACCGGACAAGACCAGTCGCGCCAATCGATCCTGTTCAAATTCTATAGAGTCTATAGTGTCGCATCTTGTGCGCTGAGTGGTGCGTCTGATGCGCCATACATTTGACACCAACAGAACTAGAATTGGTACATAAATAGCTCAGTATGTAATCAGAGACTGAACTATTTGGTTACTCTTATAATAGGCCGTAAAATACTGTTTCGTTTATATCTCCGTAACGAAATGTCCGAATGAAAAATCAATGAGAATGTTGTAGCTTTCATTTGTCATCAACAGATCTGAAATCGATTCACAAACGGCTGAGAAACCGATGTGACATTATTTGTAACGCACAGACACACATACACACAACCATGCATACACACAGAAATGTGCTTAGTTCGACGAGCTGAGTTGAATGGTATATGACACTCGCCCCTCCGGGTCTCGATTAAAAAGTTGAGTTTTCGAGCGATCTTTATACCCTTCTTTTGGTCTAAGAAAGGTCGTGAAAAATCCGACTCCGTTCCACAGATGGATCGGAAAATACCTGCGATTCCATCATTCGACGGTTTCTCGGGTGAAGTTATTCAAGGAGACCCAGCGGCCGTCGGGCAGCGGCAGAAAACTGAAGAAGCCTGATCCTGTGAAGGCAAGGAAGATGTTGAATCTATTCACGCGTCGACCGAACCTTTCGGTCTGCGATGTGGGGAAGAAAGTGGAGGTTTCTATCTACTTTGTTGAAAGAACGACGAAACGTGCCGGCCTTCAGGTCTAAAAGGGCAGGAAAGCAACAAACTGGAACGATAAAAAACCACGGTTGCCAAAACCCGTCACAGTAACTACAGTGGCTGACCAAACCGAGGTGCGTCGGGATGGACGATGAAACTTACATTAAGACAGATATAAATCAATGGCTGTATTAGAAATACTTTACCACATCACGGTTGGTCGTTCCTGAGAAGGTAAGGTATAAGAAGGTGGTCAAATTCGCAAAAAAATCTTGGTTCGGCACTCCATCTGTTTGAACGGAGAGATGAGCCAGCCATACATCATGACGGGCAAATCTACCGAGATGAGTACCTCAAGAAACACTTGCTGCCCTTCCTGCGGTCTCACGGAGGTGAGACACTATTTTGGCTGGATTTGGCATCCGGCCACTAAGCAAGGCCGGTGTTAGACTAAGTAAGTAAAGTATTCTAGAACCAGCTGACTTTGAGGAAACAGTCGATAACCAATTGTCATGACACTTTCTAAGCTACTCATGGATTTCTGGCATATATCATTTAGCAATTGTATAACAAACTAATAGCTGAAAGATATTTTGAGTTCAACAGATTTTCACAATAAATCCAATCCAAAATAACAATGCGGGATAAAATATCAGATTGTGATCGTTTTTTGATGTCCTCAAAAATGGGAACATCACAGGCGGCGCTGTTGGTGTAGTGGTAAGCGTGGTTGCCTCTCCCCTACGGATCTTATCGAGCCTGGATCAATTCGAGTCGCCGCCGTTGGGATTTTCTGAGAATAAGAATCTCATTCGTAATAAGCCTTAAATGGATCGAATAATCGTCAAATGTTGAGCCAGATGAAGAAAGCCAAAAGCAACGCCGTGAAATCGATTAATCGCAAAAATAAATTATACTCAACTGCCATGATCTTTTTTTCCAAATTTTGCACACTGTATTGTTTATATTCCCTCAGTTGCGTAGTTATAAGTGCGATTATTGCGCAGATGGCAACAAACCGTGCCCGAAAGGAGTTTGTTAAATTCTAAGTTGTCACGTCGTGCCAGACTTCGCGCTAATTTCAATCAGTTGCCAGGCCATCAAAGTACCTTCTTTTGGTAATATAAACTTCTGGCAAACGCATTGATCCTTTTGTGACAAAAGACACCACCAACGGGAAAGTTTGTTAAACTGAGTGCCTTCTCAAACGTCTTTTGTAGTTTTTGAGACATCGCAATGAAAACCGCTTGTTTAAGACATATTTGGCTTCATGCCACTACACTAAAAGCGTGCGGAAGTAGTACGAGGTTTATTAGTTTGTCTCGAAATACTCCGAACTGTTCTGAACTCCGTCCGATCGAAATCTATTGGGCAATGATGAAGCGAGATTTTAGATAGACCAAGTGAGAAGCGGAGGACTCATAGGAAATGTTCGGGATGTAGAAAACATAATTAAGAAAAGGGTACTGGATGCGACTGTACACCCGAGTAAAGTACAACATCATAAATATATTAATTCGAAAACTCATTGTAATATCAATTTTAAATTGAAATCAAAATCTGATTTCACTTTACAATTGTCAAATTTGGTTTTCATCTTGCTGTAATATCCGTTCACTTTCCTTAGAGTAAAGTAGTTTTGATTTCATTGTCATGATAGAACATCAAGTGGAATACTCAATTTGGTATGAACAGGTAAAAATGACAG
This sequence comes from Aedes koreicus, assembly GCA_024533555.2. Taxonomy (NCBI): domain Eukaryota; kingdom Metazoa; phylum Arthropoda; class Insecta; order Diptera; family Culicidae; genus Aedes; species Aedes koreicus. The sequence continues at coordinate 495,375 of JAHHFK020001137.1, read as the reverse complement.
CAACCTGAGTAATCATTATCAGCTACATTACAACATCATATTTATTTAGCTTTCTATTTGATCTCACACGCTATTCGGGCTGGCTCTCATGAAGGGGTTTTCTACACAAAATCCTCCAAAATGTAAACCAAGGTACGTTAACTGAACTGAATACAACTCCAGAACTACCAAATAAATTTGGATTCTTTCCGATAAGTAAATACCTATAACCATTTTTATAACCAATCTACTGTGTTGCAATACTTATCGACTCACTCTTTATGGTTAGTAAGGACTTTGAAGCATGCCGAGAACGGTTATCAATGGATACCTTATGATAAAGTCTGCGTTTCTAATTGAAACTAGAATTTTCCAAACCCTAGCCGCAGCGTCTTCATATTTATTCTTGCCCTTTGGGGAAACCTCGTCAACCGCCGTCGACATTGTTTGAGAAATTGACGAAAGAGTGGATATCACTCACTTATAAACGAATTGCACTTGGTATAACAAATTCTAATATGGTTAAAAAGTTGTTTGTTTTGGTCCAGAGAAATTTGCTAGTCAATTTTACCATTATTGGGGGTTAGGATGACTATTACAGTATAGTGATTTTGAACCGACTATGATCATGGTCAAAACGACCATGCAAAATAGTTGATTCAACATTTACCATAATATCGGAAAAGTCCTTGTTACCATGATCATAGTCAAGAATGCTATGAACGTGGTGAATTCGTTTATTTTCATGGTTATTGTAACCATTATATGCAATAGTCATCTTGACCATGATTTAATTGTCGGTATAACGATAGAATTTTTCTCAGAATCGGTAAATTATACCAAATGCATTGGTTGCCTTGATACAGACTGATGGGACAAATCAAGTGATATAACCCTTTTATGGCGAATTCGTTTTTGATTCAGTTTCAATCTGGATCGGATATCAATATTGGATCGACTTGTTTTGTGTAAAATGTCGGTGACAAACTTATTTGTAACTCGTATCGGTTGAGGTTTGCACTGACAATAAGTTCGGGTATCGCAGGCTGGAACTGGTTCCAACCTAGGCTTCAAATTTGCTATTTGTTTTGAATCTAGAGAAAAAGTGTAAGGGGATAAAGATAAAGAATCCAACATTAAATGTTTATGGTATCTCCAATAACTTTCTTATGATTATTTTGTTAAACAACCAGTTCTTTCATAGCATTTTAAGAGCACAATATATTATATTATTATTACTTTCCATTATAATATTATTACTTTCCCAAGAAGCTTATTGCTTTCTCTGTTTGGGTTTGGGTGCAAATAATTATGACATCCTAAGACCCTGCCCTTCGGATCAGAAAGGGGTATGGGCGCGTTCTGCCGAGTTGGTCGCGGCAGTTTCATGTTTGAATAGGCTGCCACATCAACGTTCAAAAGTGCCTGAACCAAATGGACAGCTTGTAACGATCACTTGAACATGCGATGGGGGGGGTCATTGCCCTGGTATTCTCAAATGTAGCACGTAGTAAAACGTTTCTTGTCTTATATGACTAAACGTTATGGAATGGAGTAAACTAGTGGAAACTCATCGGGAATGATCTCTCATGTGCATCCGTCGAACAATTCTGAACGGCCGTCGTGAGAATATCACCATGAAAAGCTCACATGCGCATGTCATGTTACCAATTATTAATGCTTCTCTCCTTCCTCCAATTCTCTTCACTATCCCATGGCCGCGAGCGGTGCCATATGACACATTGTGAGTTTCGATATGCGCTACTGAAGTCTGCTCTTCAAAAGCAGAAACATCGAGACGACCCTATAGCAAAGGGAGGTTGAAGCAGTAAGTGGGGAACGGTATATAACCCTAACCAATTTTAACAGGCAAATTTTCTAACACTGAAGCTTGTGTAAGATGATTTCAAAATCAAGGTAAGAAAATCATATTATTTCTCTAAATTTTGCATATATTTATGTAACACCATATGCTGGGATAAAGGGAGGGACCATCAGAGCACCCGATTGAAGCGATTGGGATAGGAAGAGTGGGACTGCCAACTTCCTGTTGTTAACATTTCGTGAATAAAGGGCGGGCTCTTCTCCCCATCTAGTGGGACTTTTTACTAGGCGGGGGTTCGGTTTTGTTGTGGTTTCTGCGAACTTGTTTCTGGAAGGAGATTCTCTTTAGACCCCTGTAGCTCTGGGTTGCGCGTAGGTGTATCTGCTTACGGGCCCACAATACTTTTTTGGCTCTTCATACAGGGACATGATGAAACATTTACCACAATGCAACCTTGATCAAACCGTTTAATTAAAACAGTTCAGTGCTATAGGCAGTTGCCTTGCTATATGAGATGGTAGTTCACATCATCATCATCATCAAATAATTATGACATAATTATGAAGACCTTTTGCGATATGCCAGTTTTTTTTTTGTTTTTGAATTGTATGCCCAGTCTTTTCTAAATGATTTATTTCATGCTTCCCAGTTGATATCGCTTCTCAGAGGTATATAATCATAACTAAAAACTAAAAAGAAGTTCATAGACAACTGCGCTTTTAGCAGCAAACGATCATGAAAACGTGTACCTATGCCTTCCATCAGCGACAGTGGGCGTAGCCTGCGATAAACTCTGCCGACTGAAAACAGCTCTTTTGCAAGGTTTCAGGATAATCCTATGTACGAATGAAAGGGAGCACGTATGAAGTCTAGATATGCAAATTTTGCATGCGTTTTTTTTCTTGAATGGATCAGCTGCTCTAACCTAGTCGTAATGGAATGTATACACATTTCCAAAAAGAACAAGTTCTTAACGAACGGACATTAGCTGTGAAAACCGACCGGATGCTTGATGATATCATTCCGGCCAGCATAAGTTTTATTCATTCTTCAATGCGTTCGGTTGTTTCACTAAGGCTACGATAACAAAACAAGCACTGGCGATTAGTGAGAATAATTCACTTGCTCTTTTTTTTCTTATTATATTCTCCACATATTCTCACCTCCTTTCCGCCGAAAGGACCTACCACCGAATTGACTTAGCATATTGCATTCTCACTCATTGAATGAGAATATGTCACAAATATAACCTGATCACAAGATTTTCAGTATTTTCAAGGTGCACCGAAAAAAAATTAACTCATTGAAAGTTGACGTACATGAGGTACATAAAAAACACACCCACGGAGTTGCGAACGTCTGATTTTTTGTTGTTGTTACTTCGTCTATGACACACCATGATGAAACGGCAGTCAACTGACTGAGGAGGCGACGTCAACGAAAAATATAGACGTCGCGAGATAGATTTCGACCAAGGCCCTGGAAAGACGTGCTCAGTAGCGGTTTGGCGACGATTCTAGACTTTCTGGGGATCAGGATAACTTTCCCTCGCGCAGCATAAAATCAGTGGGGTGTGCGGTGTAACTTTTTTCTACTCTGGTTTTATTTTCTTCTCACGTCAACTCTCCACTCTATATGCAAACACATCGTTTGACCTAGTTCGCGTACACCGACACGACGGTCAGCGGTTGGAGAGTTGGTGAAATTTTCAAACCACTCTCGATATGGCTAGATCACCGGCCGTCGTCCCCAGACTTTGGACAAAAAATCGCTCCGCTTGTAGAACTGATAAGTACTGGAGTTTAGGTTGTCATCCTACTATCTATTAAGCAGTTGACATAACCTCCAATGGATCTATATACACCGTAGCACAATTTTTTTTTATGAGGAATAATATCTCTGATATCGTACCGTACTGTTAGTTAAGCACACTTGGTTCCCGGTTCTCCGGTAATGATTTGGCACACGATTTTTTTTTTCACTGCGGTGCAGCTTTTTCAATCACTTGAACACTTGTCGCGTGTGACTGATACGCCTCGCCCTCGGGCACTATTTGGCAAGTCCTTAAAAGCTTAACGAAAATTCACTTCACTTCACATCACCAACATACACGTCATTTTCGAACGGCCGAGATTTTACTACTCAAAGTAGGACCTTCGACAGGCCTCTTCGCTATCTAACGAATAATACTGCCACAGAAGAAAAACATACTTCAGTCGAATACACACTTCCAACACGACTCTTTCTGCTGCGTTTACGTGCCACTACATTCACACGAGCCATACGCTAACTGAACGGTGCTTGAGTTGTGAATCCATTCGGAAATATAAGTTCAGAGGATTGAAGATAAGCTTTCCTTTAGTGTTTTTATTAAACAAATTGAAATTTGATATTTCTCAATTCTCGGGAAATCAATGTTAACAATTGTACATATCTAGCAGCAAATCGATCACAAATAGCTCTGGTGCAGTGATTTCCATCTTAATAGCTTAAGCCAACAGTTCAAATCTTATGATACAATCATGTTAATGAGAAATATTTAATTTCATCCATCGCTTTTTTTCTTGCTGATGTTGTTTATCATGAAATCAACTAAAGCATAATTTATATTATTACAAAAACGTTTATAATTCAAGAATCGAATGGTGTATTAAGTAAGTCTATTAAGTACATTTGATTTGCTGTTATGAGATGTGTTTAAAAATGTATATGCAAGAGTTAAATATAATCTTAAAAATTGACTCGCGAACGTTTTTGATAGTTTAAAATTCAGGTTCTGATGTGCAGACAATGTGTAATACGACTGTTCCAATATTAATCACGTTGTTTCAATATTCATCAAGAGATCAAGATATTGGAGTGCATATAGATTTCTTTCTTTTCGTAATAATATTGGGTTACGTTTAATCACGAATGAGAACACTACAAACTCACCCAATCGCGCGTCAATCTCTCGTTTTCGAGTAGGATGAATTGCGAGGGGCACGCAATAGCCGGGACTGGTGCATTGATGAACAGTGCAATTGAAATACAAGCAATAGCAATATAAGTACTTGAAATGTAATAAATGGTACTGAAAATGTTACGAATGTACTTTAGTTATATTCTCGACTGTTATTAATGAAATTAAAAATAAGAATAATAAATGATTATCGTAACTCATTTTGCCTGCATGGTTATTGCGTGACCCTCGATGAATTGAAAAGTGATGAGATCAATGTAGGAGCAAACACCCTATATTGTGTTTATTTGATTAGTTCACAATGACAAAACTTTACCGTTCATATGAATAACTGAATTTTTGGTAAATAACCGATTTTTTTTAGTTTTAGTGATTATTCATAAACATTTCTCTTTCAAAATAACTCCGCACAACGGGGCAACTATTTTTTCCCCTAAACATCATTCATGGAAGCGCCGCATCAACTATCTAGTCTTGTCGTTCTGTTGCGTTCCGTCAATCGTCGGTATACTATACACCCAAAAGCCAAGTATAAAAAAAAATCGCGTACAACACTGGGAGAAAGGCTGAGACACAGCAGAAAATTCCTTCACACACAAACGCCCCCGTCTTCTTCGTCTCGACGATTTTCGGCTCAGAATCTACCCGTTTTCTCACTGAAACTAGCCACAACAGTGCGGTATAATATCATCCCTTCACACAACACCGATACCTACATGGAAAATAATCACAAAATTCAACAAATACTACGTCTAAAACTTGTAACAAGAACTCAAAAAGTGGATATATTTAATTTTTAATGTATCACGATCAATCCAAAAAAGGCAATGATCAAGCTGGGCTTGCCCGATGTGGCAATGGTATATGTTTGATTTGAAGTTTTAAACGTTAAAAGCAGTTCCCTCGACAACCGCAGACAGAGCGCCACAGTGCTTGTGTCAGAAAGTCGTGACATGAACCATCAACGGCATTAGTGAGTATGCGTCATTCTTGTTTCTACCGCTAACGCTAACACAACCGTTAGTAGCGCGGTTATCATTTAATGCTGCACTATACATAAATCAGATATTTTCATTGAAAGTAAACTATGATAATAAGTTTCTGCCGCATGATCTGAGCAATATGCTAAATAATCGATCGTTATTTTACTTATTTATTTGATTAGTGCATCGTTATTTCACTTTTGTGGAGGACCGAAATGTCAGTGACGAGGTAGTATACTCAACATACTGGTAAACAAAATTATAAAGGTGCACATTTTCAAAGGGTTCTACCAAAAACACATAACTTTCGTAGTAGGTGGAAAAATGGAAATTACTAATCCTTTTATTTCTCATCATTCAAGTATTCATCAAGAAACGAGTTACTCTTATCTTATTAAGGTGATAGTTAATAGAATCCACAAATTGCCGCCATCATCTCTTCGATTTTTCTATGCTACGAATCATAAAACCAATAATGTTTCACAAAATAGAGCTACCCCATATAGCATAAGGTCGTGCTACCCCATATAGCATAAGGTCGTTTAAATCATTCGACTTAATACCTTTGGCATACGATGTTCACGCAGAAAAATATGTTGTAAACTCAAAAAGATTATGTATAGATTCAACAAATTTTACTGTAGACTCGCGGCTTGCCTGTATTTTCTTTTGATTCCATCATTATTCATTTCAACAATAACTTTTGTTATTTTAAAAAATGCTGCAAGATAGCAAGCTGTCAATTTCAAACCAGAAATATAGTTAAAAAAAATTATATTATTTGTCGAGACAATGCAAATGTTTGATTGCTTCGACCATAACGGTAATTTTCAAACGAAAAATTGTGTTATTGTTGCTACAATATTATATTTTTAATTCAAAAAACTATTTTTTTCGTGAGAAATAGTAGTTTTGTTGTTTTTATGTTAAAGGCTTTTTAGATTCAAAGAAAATTCAACAACATTAAAACATATTTTTAAACATTATTTATTATTGTCATAAAATTCTAACTTATACAAAATACTTGGGCATAATTCTAAGCTTTCTACTTTCGAAATAACAATTATTTTAGTTGTTTTACAGAGTTTAAAAGATTGCTAATGCTCATCAAAGCTACGCATGTTTCCTCTATGGTTTTAAGCGTATCGACCATGTACTGATTTGCAGAAATAATCATGATAATATAAATAAAATTGTATAAATACAAAGGTACTTTTAGGTGACATTTCGTTCACTGCAGACCAATTGTCAAAATAACGCTTGGAAATATTGAACAAAATTCTGTAACCTCTCTACTTTTTAAGTGGATACTGGCCTAAAGATGGTATCCACAAGCAGAGTGGCTGTGAAGAGAGTGACGCCATGCCAAGCCAATCTAGTCGTAAGCACCCGACTATTAGAATTTTCTGACAAATATTGATTTACTCATGAAATATTTTTGATCCAGAAATACATACGGTTGATTATACAATATTGGATTGTTGAAGCAATAATAGCAACAATCAATGTGCAACTAGCGATTTGAAATTGGTTCACTGTTGCAGAACCCCTAGTTCCGAAGTACACCTTGCAATCTGCACCTTGCCATGCATTCTTGCGCTTTTCAGTACCTTTTGGTTTAAGTATCTTTGTCTTTGTTTTGATTCGCTATGTTATTTTTACAGAATATTTGAGAGTATATTGGTGTGAGTTACGGTCTTAGGGGCGAATCATTAAGCTTGGGACCGGTGTGCTAGTACTTCCTGAGCCAAAAAAAAATTCGTTTTCTTCATGACTATACACCCGATAGTAGTAACAACAATCAATATACAACTAGCGATTTGAAATTGGTTCACTGTTGTAGAACCCCTTGGTCCGCAGTACATCTTGAAGCCAGCCCCTAACTATACATATTCGCGCCTTTGTTTTGATTTGCTGTGTTATTTTGACAGAATATTTGAGAGTGTGTTCATGTGAGTTCATTATTAGGGGCGTATGGACGAATCCAGGTTGAAAAAAGAAGAAGACACCGTGTGGTGATAAATCTGACAGCTCCCACGTTAAAGTATAGGACGAAAGTTTTAAAATGCTTCTAGAAAATTCAAATGAAATTCTAATTAAAAGCGGTTTATTGTATGATGTAAGAAAAATCCAAAACGACTCAATAAAGACATTTCCAGCAAAATAAAAATAAAATTAAAATAATGCCCCTATTGTGCACTTTTGGATTTTTCTTACATCATATAACAAAGCGCTTTTAATTAAAATTTCATTTGAATTTTTTAGAAGCATTTTAAAATTTTCGTCCTATACTTTAACAAGGGAGCTGTCAGATTTATCACCACTCGGTGTCTTCTTTTTTTTTTTCAAGTTGGATTCCTCTATTATTGAGCTTGGGACCGAGCTTGGGACCGATGTGCTAGTACTGACTGAGCCAAGAAAAAAATCGTATTTGTTCGGGACCTACGGTCTTAGAGTTAGTCTATGATAGTAAGTAGTAAAAATGTAATAATTGTAACATTAAAATTTGTTTTGGTTGATTCTAAAATTAGGATTTTAAATTCTAACAACAATATGTTGAAGCAAAAATCACTTGTATTTGTGTCCATAAATTATGTGTATGATAAAAATATTATTTCGGTGTTGTATTTATTCTCAAATATTGCTGTTTCAAACTACCTCTATTCCTCTGCGAGCTGTATAATTAATGGTCATTTGGTAAAGGCCATTTGGTATAAATATCGGAAAATGAAAGCTGCTTCAGGATCAGTTTGATCTGATCCTGATGAGATTATTTGGAATGAAAATCTGTAAATTAACATTTCATCAGAAACATTTGGCATAATGACAGTTTGGCATAAGTACTAGAAAATTAGCTCAATCTCTAAACAACCGATCAATCCATTTTGCATAATGGTTTTGGTACAGCAATTTTTAATTTTAGAGAAAAATAAATTATCTAGTATAATAATTATTTGGTATTATAATAACATTTGGCATTATGGTTTTGGTACATCAATCTTAATTTTAGGAAAAAATAAATTAGTATATAAGTATGATAATTCTATCATAGAATGTAAAATAATTTAGGAAATTTTTAAGAAGAGCCTAATTAATAAAGAAGGAAGATTACAATTCTTCCCATATTCGCATGTTTGTGACAACTGTGTTTCTGTCTGTATCAAATGAATTATGCCAAACATAACTAAACCATACATACTTTTAGTCAATCCAAAAATTCACTGTTCAACATCAGGGAAGAAAACATTTGTTTTCAAATTTCAATTTTAAGCCTGAAACCTATTAATGCCATATTTTGAAGAACAGCCTAAAAAGAAGGGGATATTACTATGGATAAAAGCCTTTGCCAATGACATTATACCAAATGATCACGATGCCAAATGACCATTATGCATTATGCCAAACGGCATTATGGCGAATGCCCTCTTAGATCACGTTATTGTTGTGCCAAATGACTTTATGCTGAACGACTTTATGCCAAACGACCTAATGCCAAACGACCTTATGCCATATGGGTTTCCCCCCACAAAAAAGTTATTTAAATAATCTACACGAAATGTTTGTCATATGTATCATTTAAAAATGCGAAGCGGTGATACAAATCCGCTATAAAAGCAGCATTTTGTGCATTCTATCAAGCTTCACTTTAACTTTTTCCGATTTACAACCAGAGCTGTTAATCTTTAACGTCTGTGTGCGTCTTAATTAACATCTTAAATTGAAATTTGCATTACAAAAAGTGAACAAAACAGGCGTTAGACGTTAACGATCAACAACCCTGTTTACAATACTCGACCGAAATTTAAAGTTGTTGCTCATTGTTTGCATTATTCTGAGATGACCAAAGGAAGTTTCAATAATAAAATGGTCACAAGTGAAGTTTTATTTAGGCTATTTCATTAATATATACATAGCTTAAATCAAAAATCAAATGCAGTGCACCAGCTTTTTGCAATGTTCTGATAGTGACGTCCGCATGAATAGAACCATTGATTAACAATAAAATGTATTGTATCAATAAAATAAAGTTTATAGCATTAAGGCCAGTATCGACTTAAAAAGTAGAGAGGTTACGGAATTTTGTTCAATATTACCAAGCGGAATTTTGACAATTGATCTGCATGGAACAAAATGTCACTTTCACTTACGGAATAACCGAGCAGAATATTTTTCCGAAAGTAAAAGTGACAGCTCCAATTAGTTTGCGTGGAAACCTTACAAATTCAAATTTTATTTTTCGTTCTTTTCAGGTGGATACTGCTGCAGAAATTTCTTTTCGATTCTTTACTTTTCCGTTTCAGTAAACGGAATTTAACATGGGTTTGGGATAGAAAAAGACATTTCTTTTGAACACGATACCGACCTTTAACAATTAATCGTATTATCCATAATGATAACATAACAATAGGTATAATAGATTCCACAATAGATTTTATGGTTAATTAAGACATTAACATCAATCTTCGCAAATAAGCGTCTTATCGCTTAAATAGGGGGTTTAAAATCGTCGATTTTCGAAAACCCGGTTTTGGTCCAAAAAAGTTTACCAAAACCGAAATTTTCCAGCAGGTGGGCTCTGGAAACCTTTAAATGCGTTTATCTCCGTAAATAAGCGTCTAATCACTTAAATAGGGGGTCGTCGATTTTCGAAAACCCAGTTTTGATCCAAAAAAATTGACTAGAACCTAAATTTTCCATCAGGTAGGCTCTGGAAACCATAAAATGCGTTTATCTCCGTAAATAAGCGTCTATTTGCTTAAATAGGGGGTTTCAAATCGTCGATTTTCGAAAACCCGGCTTTGGTCCTGAAAAGGTTACCAAAACCTAAATTTTCCATCAGGTGGGCTCTGGAAACCTTGAAATGCGTTTATCTCCGTAAATAAGCGTCTAATCGCTTAAACAGGGGGTTTAAAATCGTCGATTTTCGAAAACCCGGTTTTGGTCCCAAAAAGTTTACCAAAACCTTAGGGCTTCAAATGGTGAGTTGACAACTTCGAAGGAGGGTGCGGCTGACCTCTCGTCCTCACAAGTTGCTACCTCATGCCTCCACGAGTCTTATGATCACAAAAGACTGCCAGCTGAAACATGGAGACGCTGGTTTGCGTAGCCTGGGCAATGTTGTCAATCTGACAATAGCGAAGTGAGGGGGTGTGACTGAAGATCGTGTACATTTAAATCATATTGTATATTTTCCATTCTCATTTGATCAATAATTTCAGCACGCTTTGGAATTATTTTTGCATTCCAAAACCATGTAAGAGCCGGGAGCAACACGACAGGCATCGAAGGCTCAATTTGTTTTTCAGCATTTCAGCATTACATTTAATTTAAAATTGCATTTCTGAATTTCAACTATAGACTGGCATGTGCTTATAAGCAATGTAAGATTATATTTTAATGTTGTGTTTAGTGGCATTAAGCCATTTATTTCAGGAATCATCAAACCGGACTCTTCGTTCACTCCAATTGCTATATTTGAAATGTTACTAGAACAGTATAAAGAAAAAATATTACAACATGTCTTATAAAACAATATCTTTTATTGAAATTTTATGTTTGAATTTGGAATGATCTATTCTGTTTTCAGCTTTTCCAGGACAAAAAGGATATTAATACATATCTAATTTTTATTTATTTTTCAGTAACAATCCATTGGTAGTATCATTCCTATATCATTCAAGTTTGAAATTTGAATAAATTGGCATGTTTGTCTATAATGATATCCTAATATTTTGTGTACAAAATATACTAAATATTAAATAACATATAACTGGGAAAGGGAGGGACCATCAGGGCACCCAAGTAAAACGATTTGGATAGGGAGCATGGGACTGCCTCCTCCATATTGTTAACATTTCGCGGAACGAGGGCGGGCTCTTCAACCCCATCTATTGGGTTTATTCTGTCATTCGAGGGCTCGATTCTAGTGCTGTCTGTGTGAACTTGCTTTTGGAAGGAGATTCTCTTCCCTATATTCGCGGGTTTCGCGTAAGTGTATCTGCTTACGGGCCCGCACAAACGTTTTTGGCCCTTCATACAGGAGCTTGATGATCACAGACAACAATAGAATCCTGATCAAATCGTTTTTCAGATTATTCCACTGCTATGGAAAGTTACCTTGCTTCAATAGATGGTAGTATTACATCATCATCATCATCATCATCATCATCATCAATTAAGACATTAACATCAATAGAGATTTTTTTTTATTAAATACCCTTTAACTAAACTGTCATTCGGGTCTGTCATCAATAGCCACTTGAACGTGTCCTGAAAGTACGTTATTTAGGAGCTATCCTTGACCCAGCACAGACCTACTAATTGCATTACAGCGATCTGCAGAGCTAGCGGACAGCTTGGATTTATTTTCAAAATAGCAAATGAATTCCGCGACGCTCTCTGCCTTCGGTCTCTTTACTGCGCTCTGGTGCGGTCTTAGAATCCAATGCTGTGCTTTGGTACCCGTACCAGTCATGTTGGATTGATAGGATCGAGACAATTCAATGAAAATTTATAAGATACGCCCTTCATTCTCTGCCATGGGAATACCCTCTGATCCAACCACCATACGAAGATCAATGTAGGCTACTGTCCATAGAGACTTTGGAAAAACGAAGAAATTCCGCGCAAGCTGTATTTGTGGCTAAAGTCCTTTTGGGAGAAACAGATGCGTCGGAAATCCTCGCACAGCTGAAAAACTACGCACCAGAACGAATCCTTTGCCAACGAGATTTTCTGCATCTGAAGTCTCGTCATGCTATGTATGGTCAACATGATGCAATACGGTCAGCTAGCTTCAACCAATCGTACATGCTGTTTGATTTCAACGCTTCTGCTGCTACATTCAAGCGTACACACTTAGATTTTTTTACAGAAATCTGTAAAAGTTTACCGAATTCTCAACAGCTGAACGTTCGGTAATCCGATTTAACGGGTTTCGGTGAAATTTTACAGATATCTGTAAAAAAATTACCGAACTTCGGTAAAATTTTACTGAAATCCGTTAAATTGGATTACCGAACGTTCAGCTGTTGAGAATTCGGTAAACTTTTACAGATTCCTGTAAAAAAATCTAAGTGTGTAAGCTTTCGACAAAGCGCCGAGAAGAAATTGGAATGTTTTCTGGTATTCCCTAACATCTTTTACTTACTGCTCACTCAAATTATAAATGTTTAATTTTAAGCTATGTTCATACTATGTATTCTGTTTAGGTTTGTAGTTGTGGTGGATAATTTAGAAAATATATGGGGTTTTTTCGCCTCCATGATACGGTATCTGCATGCGGCCGGATCATTCCGGCTTTTCCCCATCAAAACTTCACTAAGACTGATGAAAAAAATTGAAACAAATAAATAAACAAATAAATAAACAAATAAATAAACAAATAAACAAATAAACTTAGATTTTATTTGTGGGAAATTGCATAAGTTGTATGTTGTTCACGCATATTTTTTATTTGTCAAGTCAAATTGCATAAATTAATGTGGTACATTCAAAGGCACATAAAAGGCATACGGAAATTTGCCTGGGTGTAGCGGTTCATTTTAAATTTTGGCAGTTGATTGAAGTCGAGAAGTTGCATTAAAATGCATTAAAATAAAAAAAAAAAAGAAAGAAGGCAACATCTGACAGTTGAGCAAATGACATTTAATCGATTTCCGAAACGATCTGGAACGGAACGTTAAAAAGTACCGTTTTTTATATAATATTATATACCAAAACAAAGAATTAAAAACTATTTATACGGGACCATTTGGTCTTAGAACTCAAATCTACACACATAGAAATTATGAGTTTTACACGAGACTTAATTCATGTTTGTAAAAAGTTGGGAAACGTGAAGGAAGATTTCGTGTAAAAATATGTCTCCTGAAACTAACACATACGCAATTCGACGAAAGATGTGTTTGATTGATTTTTTTTTCTCTCTTTCAACTCATTCCTACTTGCTAAAAGACGCTTGCATGTGTCGGTCTCTGGGGACAGAAATTTACATGACATTTTGGTAGTGTGTATGGAAGAACCTTCTTAGGAAGCTTGATGTGGGAGATGTATTTGACGTCAACGCTTACCCCCTTAGTGGAGGACGTAAAGTGTCCGGTCTCCTGTCACCTAGCCCTCGGTCTTCCTCTTCAATTCTGCTGTACTTTACGGTCGCGCTTCCGTTCAATGCTCTCGCCTTTCTCCTGAAGGGAGCGAATGTAGTAAATGCCGGATTGGCTATATCCGACGGACACGAAGAGCCTCGTGATCTCATCTCAGAGTTGACTTCTGGCCCACTTCAAAAACATATGATTACATGGTTATCTTGATGGTTCAACGACACAATTCTTAAGCTTTATAAATTAAAAGATTCATGTTTCTGTTTCACATGACCAATTTTATTTACCATCCTATACATACATTAAGATTGATTAAAAACTCACAATGTTTTGCGATTTTGAGGAAACTTCAATTTTCCTTCTTATTTTCAAACTTTGGTCTATGGATCCCGTTTGATCGGCAACACATTTGACCTTTTTTTTTAAGAAATCGTTTTAAAGTGTTGTGCCAAACGTTTAGTTGACTTTGGGAACACAAATAAATTTGATTTTGTTTCCGTTTGCTAGGTTAAAAACGGGGGATTAACCCAAAGTAGTTCTATATCCTACGCTGATTAAGTATTTTTTACGCCTCAATGAGTCAAACATGTTTTATGTTTTATCAAAGATTTCAAACCTACATCTTTAGAACGTTGCACTTATTTCGTCGGAATCAAAAGTAATTTGTTCTCTAGTTTTAAAAATTGTTTCTTGAGTCCTCTCATTGCAAAATCGGTGAAGGCTCAGCTAGATTGGAAAACTTTTCTGAAGGTGTCTACGTTCGATTTGGTCTAGGATTTTTTGGTTGAGGAGAATTTCTCGACTCTTTGGCATAGGGTTTGGCTAATGCAAACATGGCCCTGGCACCAACAATGCTTAATTAAGAACTGTTAGAATTCATTAGAATTCAGGACACTAATTTTAAAGCCAGTAATATACTTTACTATTGTGGTAAGCAATAAGCATGGAATGCCAAAAATTATATTGCTCAAATACCACTACCCGTAGGCGAAAACAAACCTTCAGATCTTCTTTTTGCTGGTTCTGACGCTTTTTAAACGAGCTATTTTAATTGGGCAAACATACTTTTGCACATAAAAAGTAATAAATGATCCATAAAAAATTGAAAATCATGTCATGAAAAACGCATTTTTGACCCATAAGACTGGTGAATATTCATTAAAAAGTAGAAATAATCCATAAAATGCATAACTCCTATCCATATTTTATATAAAATTTAGCAATAAAATGTCAAAAATGTACCGTTTTATATCTAGGGCATGATCGTTAAAATTGTACGGATTTGTTATAAACATATTGCAAATGATCCATAAAAGGTTCAATAACTTTCCTTAAACTTGTAAAATTGATCCATAGAATGTAACCTTTTTGCAATAAAATATATTCGCATGTTCAATAAAGCATTTAAAATTTTCCATAAATAAATTGCCAATGATCCATAAAACGATGAACAACGAACCATAAGCTTATAAAAATGACAAATAGTAAATAAGCTTTGTTCGCTAAACTATATGGTATTATCCATTAATTATGCCTGCTTTTTTCCAGGTTGGGGCACTATTTTTTTAAATTTCGATCATAAAGATTGTAAAATTGATCCCTAACAGCGTTACTACTCAGATTTAGTGACATGACCGTTCTTTCAGGTATCCGGATAAAAGAAAAATTTCGGATAAATTTTGCGGAGCCGTATTGAGGATTTAAGAACTAAGGCTTCTGCCGCCTGAAGCGGTCGATGTTTCCGACATCCGAAGTGTTAACATAGTGTAGATTAGATTCCAGACAAACGACTGTATAAGGCAAACGGGGAATGTTTTTTGTAGTTAGGTCCGACAAGCGATAGCGAGTTGGACAGCAAGCGTCTGCCCGGCATAATTTAAACACATTTTCTGAAACAACAGTTTGATCGAGTCATAAATTTGACCTGTAGTTCTTTATGAGCTCTTTACCAAATTTCTTGACAATCATTTTTCGCAGTTGCGGGGAGATCAAAGATCATACCTATAATGTTAAGTGCACAAATTTGGTTTCTTATGAATCAATTTTTGAAGATTATGATTTGTTGTTGGCAACAATTATGTCCATCCTACCGATTCGATTGTGATGCTGTGAATTGCTTTGCTCTGCTAAATCATCTTTTCGTGGATTCGCTTCATTTCCCAGTGTTAATTTGTTCATTTAACAATTTGCACCTCGGTAGTGATAAAAATACAATTCAATTCTCGCCGTCCTATCCAAGCAGCTGCCATTGTCTGCTATTTTGTTGTAACCCTAAACGGAGAGCCATACAAAGCGATATATTTTCGTTTGCCTTGCATGACGATTCAAGTCAAGTAGAAAACAATGACGAAGAAATGTTCTGCTTCTCACTGCATAACCGCGTCAACTCCTAGCAGTAAAATTTCATGTGCGAAATGCAGAGAATCATTCCATTTGAAATGCATGGGATTGTCAGCAGCGCATTTTAAAGCTGTACGCGATGTGCCTGGAGCTGAATGGTTCTGCCCTGCTTGCCGGAATTCACCGTTTGATTTCGACCAATCTTCAATCAACCCTGCGCTGAACCTGATTCTGGCTCGCCTATCATCGATTTTTAGTTTAATAGGGAGTCAAATCGATGTCACTCGCACACTTTGTCGTGCTCTGAACGACAGCAACCGTCGCTCAAGTAGTTGTATGCATGAGCCGCGTCCTTCGCAACCCACACCCGCCGGAGATTCAGGGTATTTTGAAGACGCACTCAACAATATGCAGTTCGAGTTTTCGAATATATTTGGCTCCTCTATTGCGGACACGGCGAACATCTCAGATGTAAAACGAGATCGGAGCAGCAGCTTGTCTTCATCGAATGTCACATCATCCAGACTCGGCAAGAAAATGAGAGCTAACGTTTCAGTTGATACATCTGATATTCCAAGCATTACAGTCTACTCTATTCCAGGCGATTCTTCCACGGGGATCCCTGTGCCACCTATCAGTAGCAAATCCGTTACTGTCGTCGGTATGAATAAAACTCTTGCATCTACTGATCACATGATCACAACTGCCGCTGTTCAACCCGTGGGTGCACCTATCAGCTGTATTCATACTACTGCTAACATCGGTGCTTCCATCAGTACCACCCCTTCAAACGGATCCATCATTACAAGCCTCATCGCCACCAATGTTACGGCTAATTCCTCCACCACCGCCTCAACCAGCTCAACCACCACCAACGAAACCATCACTACCTCTAGCCATTCTGCTTCTTCTAACCTCAATGACTCTATCATGCTCACCACACCAGAGTATTCATCCACCACCAAAGTATCAAAAACAACGTCTACCTCTTGCGCCAACATCAGCATTATTAGTACCTCATCGGCAACTGTCATGTCACATTACCCACTGTCAAGCACCGTACAAACAAGCACCGAGGAACGAAGGAATCCAACCAATACGCCCAGTTCTAAGCCAACATCCTCTGGTCAAATCGTACTACAGTATCCTGACATTAGCAATAACGACAACACCTCCAACGTGCCCACTCATCGCATTTCTTCAATGACGTGATCCCTCTTTAATAACTTGCCATACGCTAGTCCGTACAAGCGGTATAGTTAGACCATTAACATTTTTTTCTTTCAAACTTAATGTACCTTCCTCTGTTGAAGAGCTACTGCTTTCGGATGGATTTTGGCCAAATGGTGTTTTAATAAAACCTTTTTTAGACCGGAGGTCCAACAGCCGCAGACCGACTGGCAATCAGACACGAACACGTTCGAATCCCTCGACATCCATTCTGAACAATCAACCAACTCCTTTGTCCAGACCGCAACAAGCTCCATGTTATCAACTCTCGAGACCTATCAGACCGTCAGCTCCCAAGTCAACATTGCCCTCACCGCTGAATCTCATGCTCCCCAAAATCAACGAAACTCTAGTGTAATTGGCTTAGCATGCTATTATCAAAACTTAGGTGGCATGAATACTACTATTTCAGACTACTCTCTTGCTTGCTCTGATGCTGCATATGATGTTTATGCATTTACTGAGACCTGGCTCAACTGCAATACACTTTCCACTCAAATATTTGGAAGTGAATATACTGTTTTCCGTTCTGATCGCTCAAGACTCTCCAGTACAAAAAGCACCGGTGGTGGTGTGCTATTGGCTGTCCGCTCCAATTATAAATGTCGTTCATTGCAACCTCCAAACAGCAGTTCAGTCGAACAGGCTTGGGTAGAACTGTTTGTCTCAGGCTATAGTTTATTCATCTGTGTTATCTACCTGCCTCCTGACCGTGTCAACGATGCAACATTGGCATCCCAACATTGCGAATCATTGGAATGGATTACTTCTCGTATGACTCTAGCAGATAAGATACTCATCATGGGTGATTTCAACATGCGCTCCGTCAACTGGACTCAAGGTCCATCGGTATATCTCTATCCCAACCTTGCTCACTCATCGATGAGCTCAGTTCAGAAACAGCTTTCGGACGATTGCAGTACGGCAGGACTCATCCAACTCAACTCCGTCTATAACTCTAACGGTCGTATGCTTGACCTCTGCTTTGTTACCCAAGATCTCAGCCGAGACATTACTGTTGCCGAAGTCCCATCCCCATTGGTGAAAACATGTCAGCATCATCCAGCCCTTCACTTGTTTGTGAATGAATGCATGCCGTACGAATTCATCTCTACCTCTGAAGTGATTCGCTATAACTTCAGGAAAACGGACTTCACCAAAATGAGCCTCTTTTTATCTTCAATTAACTGGGATGATATGTTTCAAAACTTAACAATTGAAACAACGGTCGAAGTTTATACTTTCGTTGTACACTTCACCATAGATCAATTTACACCAAAAATCGTCTGCAAAACTCCGAAGTATCCTCCCAGGTCAAATAGAACTCTTAGAGGTCTGAAGTCAGCTAAAAGATCTGCTCTTAAACAATTCTCAAAGAACCGTAACTCCTACACGCTTGCAACAACAGATACAAACAGCTCAACAAGGAATTGTTTCTTAGCTACTTGCAGCAGACTCAACGAAATCTATAACTCAACCCTCGAAAATTTTGGTCTTACATCGACGAACAACGGAAGGAGATAGGACTACCCACAATCATGAAGTTTAGCGAGAAAGAAGCTTCCTCTCTGTCGTCCATAAGCCACCTCTTCAGGGAACAGTTCTCAGCAGTATTTACAGACGAAACGCTTGACCAGCATCAGTTATCCGAAGCTGTAGCCAATGTACCTCCACGTCCTGCCATTGGTCCTCATCCACTAATAACACTTGATACTATTGTATCCGCTTGTGCTCGCTTGAAATGTTCTTCAAATCCCGGTCCTGACGGCATACCATCCATTGTGTTGAAAAGGTGTAGTGCTGCACTCTCGATTCCTTTGACAGTTATTTTCAACCGCTCTCTTTCATCTGGATCCTTTCCAAGTATTTGGAAGGAATCATTTGTTTTCCCTGTGCATAAAAAAGGCGATAAACAACAATTGTCCAACTACAGAGGAATCGCCGCTTTGTGTGCCACGTCTAAACTTTTTGAGCTAATAGTTCTCGACTTTCTGAAGCACCATTGCCTCAGTTATGTTTCCGAGACTCAACATGGATTCATGCCAAAAAGATCCACCTGCACTAATCTGGTTTCCTACACATCCTTCATCATCAGAACTATAGAAGCTCATAAACAGGTCGATGCAATCTACACCGATTTTTCTGCAGCGTTTGCTAAAATTAACCATGAAATCTTGATAGCTAAACTCGATCGTCTTGGTTTCTCCAGTACGTTACTAGATTGGCTTAGTTCCTACCTAGTTGGTCGTTCTATGGCAGTCAAAATTGGAAACACAACATCGGAACCGTTCCCTGTCACATCTGGTGTTCCACAGGGCAGTCATATTGGACCTTTCTTATTCCTGCTATACTTGAATGATGTTAACCTAGTACTTAAGTGTTTCAAGCTCTCATATGCTGATGACTTCAAACTATACTACGTAATAACCTGCCCTGAAGACGCACAGTTTTTACAACGGGAACTTGACAGTTTTTCTACATGGTGCTTAACAAACCATATGAGCCTGAATGCTGGAAAATGCTCGGTAATCTCCTTCACCAGAAAACGCTCTATGGAGTTATTTAACTACACTATCGCAGGAACATCCCTAAAGCGTGAGGGCACAGTTAAGGATTTAGGCATTCTTCTGGATTCGCGTTTAACTTTTAAGTACCATGTGGCTTACATTACCCCCAAAGCCTCAAAATGCCTGGGCTTCATTTTCCGTGCTGCAAAATACTTCTCCGATATTCATTGCCTGAAGACACTATATTGTTCACTGGTCCGCTCTATACTAGAATATGCAGTAGTTGTATGGGCTCCATACTACCAAAACGACATACGACAAATAGAGGCAATTCAACGCAAGTTTGTCCGCTATGCTCTGCGGCGATTACCCTGGAATGATCCTTTTAACCTTCCCAGTTATGAAGATCGTTGTAAACTCATCGGCCTCGATCTTCTCGAAACTCGCAGAATTGCAACAAAGGCTTCATTCGTGTCGGATGTTTTTCTATGTCATATAGATTGCCCTTCTGTGCTAGCTGAGTTGAACTTTGATATTCGTCGTCGCCCTCTCCGCACACATCAGTTTTTTCGTATTTCTACTTTCCGTACTAATTATGGTTATAATGAGCCGATTAGTAGTATGTGTCGTGTGTTCAATCGCTGTTATAATGTCTTCGACTTTCACTTGTCTCGTTCTGGTAACAAAAGTAGATTTCTTGAATTGCTCAGATAGGTTAGGATAGTATAGTATAGTAATTAGAAATTAAGAATATTCTATGTTAGTTTTAAGAGCTGATTGTATCATTTGGAATGTAATCTGTTGGTACCTAAAGATGAGGAGGTTTTATGCCCATTTTAGAAAAAAAAAGCTTAAGCTCCCCTGAAATGGGCTTTTCCCTCCTCCGGAAAAAATAAAATAAAATAAAAATAAATAAAATTTATTTATGGAACATTTTCAATAGTTTATGGGTAATATGCACATATGTTACTGCACAAATGTTACATTTTGTGGATAGATTTTGCAAGTTTAAGGAAAGTTATTGAACCTTTTAATTGCAATATGTTAATGGGACATCCGAACAATTTTATTGCTAAATTTTGTGAACGTATAAATCAAATTGTTGAATTTTAGCCAAACATTCCTAGACGGGAATCGAACCAGCCGCCTCCAGCTGTGTCAAACGTGCGTTTACCGACTACGCTATCCAAGGCCCTTCAGATCATAGATTCATTAGCTTTGATCTCATGTTTACTTTGTTGCGAACCATTTTTAAAACGATAATTGCAACCAATCTTATACTTTCATCTTCTGGCATGAACTTTTAATGAAGATTAGAATGCGTCGAATCTTATGATATTAGCTTATTTTCCTTGAATTATTGACACTGCATCATTCGCAAGGCTGTGTGAACCTCCCTTGCACGCTCTCTTCATACATAACTTATGGGTTTTCAATATGGTGCTCTCGGAGCCCATCGTGCATCGCACTACGGAATAAGATAATTAATCGCAATAAGCTCGATCTTCTGGCCTCATCACCTGTAAGTTTTGTTAGTAACACACGGTTTGTCATAGAGAAACCGTTGCGATGCGATGACCGTGATATTTTCAAGAATGAGTCAAGTACGGGTAACATTTAATAAATCAGATTTTCATCGCACTAGGTAACTGATGGGAATAATATAGAAGCAAATCAAATCTGAATGAAAAGGTACTTACATTTTAATCAAGTTTGGTATCTTTGATGACAACTCAAATATGATATAGGACTAATCGGATTCTGATAATACGTTTGATGTTTATTTTAAAATCTATCTATGTAATGATCGTAGTTTGTTCATGCTCAAAACGTCAAATTTATTCGTCTCCGATGTCGCAAAACGTTTATGAATTAAACCGACGGCTTTTGTTTGCTTTTCGCGTTCTCGGGTGCGGGCTAGAAAGTGTGAAGACGTTTTGCTGTCTACTGGACATCAAAAACTCATTCAGCAGGCATATGTACTACAACTTCTTGGATAATTTGTACGCTGCATCGAAGACCGCCTTCGACATTATTCAATTGAAGGCAGTGAAGGAAGAAATTGCAGCCAACACCGCAGCTGGGAGCGAGCCAACGCACTTATCAGTTTCCGGTGATGGTTCTTGAAAAAAGCGAGGATTTTCGTCGCTGTTCGGTCTGGTCCCACTTATTGGTAAGCACACAGTCAAAAATTTGGACTTGATTTTAAAATCATCGTACTGCCAAGCCTGTAAAAATTGGTCTTTGAATAATGGCAGGAAAATCACGTCGATGATTGCACAGCGAATCATACTGGAAGCGCGTGCAAAATGGAGGTGGACGGCGTGCGTGAAATGTTCGGCAGAACGGAATCCCTTCTGGGTGTTAAATATAAATATTATAATATTATATTGGCGATGGGGACACTAAAACGTTCAAGGCCCTTGTTGAAATGGACCCGTACAAGGACTACCCGGTGATCAAGAAAGAGTGCGTGGGTCATGTTCAAAAGCGTATGGGAAATCGACTACGCACGTTGAAAAAGAACACGAAAGGGCTCGGAGGGAAGGGTGCTGGAAAATTGACTGATAAAATCGTCACAGAATTGTCGATCTATTACGGTTTGGCGATAAGACGCAACGCAGATTCTTCATCTCGTATGAAAGATGCCATCTGGGCTGCTTATTTCCATAAGTGCTCAACTGAAAAAAATCCACAACATCATTTGTGTCCGGAAGGAAGTAAGAGTTAGTGCAAGTGGCGAGTTTCTGAGGCAGAAGGGACATTGAAGACCTTCAAACACAAACCTCCGCTCGCAAAAAATGTTGCCGAAGCCATCAAACCGATATACGAGGCTCTCTCCGAAACGGACCTGCTGGAACGCTGCGTTGGAGCAAACACGCAAAATTCCTACGAATCTTTCAAAGCGACAGTGTGGAGAATGGCGCCAAAGCACCTTCATTGCGGACATCAAGTAATCGACATCTGTACGTACATTGCTGCGTGTATATTCAACGAGGGAAGATCAGCTTTGCTGAAGATCATGCATACCATGAACGTAAGTATTGGCAACGAGGCCAGCCGATACGCCCAGGATGCCAACGCTTAGATAATTCTGGAAGCTGAGCCCCAAATATCGACGCTGCTCGAAACGCCCGCCTTACACATCGTCTCCCAGGAAGAAGCCAAACAGAAGCAATTTGAAGTAGAGGAAGGTATATTGTACGGCCCAGCGACTAAGATAGAATAGAAGAGAAGAAGAAAGAAAGATAAAAGCGACGAAAATAGACATTGGGTGTTCAAAAATTGCAATATTGTTTCGAATTTGCGTGTGAACAAAGATTTTTTTGGTTCACCGTTTTTCATTTGTTGTCTTTTTTCAAAAACTAATGATAAATTCGTACCGCGAAAATAAATTATAGACATTTTGGTCCAAATTTGGTACATCGAATTTTTTTCATCCGCCATTTTGGATCCGCCATTTTGAATTTCGACAATTTGACTTCAAATTCGTATTCAGCGACCCTGAAAACCTAGAGGATTGAATAGTGGTCGTGAAAACTGGTCGAATAAAAGAGTAATCCCAAGGCAAACTTTCTAAAAACTTTGAACGCGTTTTTCTCGAAACCATGTTTTTCAATCTAACTTCAAGCCCCGGGCTAGAACTATTAATCCGATTCCCTCCATCAAATAACTGTTTGAAAGGTTATAATTTTTTGTACGGCTTGAACTAAAAATTGGCATTAATAATTAATTATTTATAATTTTTGAACACGGTTGAAATGAAAAACAGTAGCGAAAAATTAAACTTTTCAGTTCAAATGATCACTATGCAATGAGTTTAAGTTTAAATTGTCTGACATTTAATTCAAGCCGTAGAAAATTTCATTATCTTTCAGAAATGATAACTAGATTTGATTTCTGTTTACTACAAGAGGCTGCAGGCTTGAAGTTGTCGTCCCATGTTTTAGGGGCGCAGAGGCTTACGGAAATTGCCATTTTGTAGCCGCCATTTTGAATTTTTGCAATTTTTTTATCTTTTTGAAATTTTGAATAATAATAAAATTTAATCGTCAAAACCGGAAGTTCTTACGCTTTTTCATTCTCCCACAAAAAAATACAAGCTTTGCCTTATTTTTGCCCAAATCCAGGGGAGGGTAGCCTTAAGTGAACGCTTCTGACTAAACGCGTGGTCTTCGCTGAGTAGAAATTTATACACATTGTGAAATGGAGGTTGTTTTGAACTCGCTGATTGAAGTGGACAACAGCATTGCGGAGTTGTTTAGTTAATTAACATATCATTTATTTTTATTCACTTTTTTGAAACTGCAGCAAAATGGCTGACGCGATCGCTTGTATCTTCTGTCGTCGGCCTGTTCCGGGTTAGATGATGGATTGATGATGATGATGATTGATTGATTCCGGATTAAAAGATGAATCAATGATAGAAATTTGTGATATAATTTTTTTTGTATATTTTGATGGAATTTATTGGAGAAATTAAAGTCAGAATAAGTGTCTAGCCTGTGAACTTATTTTTTATTATCACCGCAAAAATGGAGATATAAATTACCATGTCGTTCGGTAGTTGATTTTACAGATATTCCGCACTAATTTTGCGGAGTTGCCGGTAGTAAAAAAACTGTTAAAATAATTCTAAGGTTCTTGGTTATGCAATATATTGGTGTGGCGACATGTTCGGCTTTTTTATTTAAGAATTGTTCAGTTAATTTTAAAGATCAGTTCACTATTTTTTTACATATCGCTAAAGGTAATGCAGTACAGAGGAATCGCTATTAGAAATTGATTAGTGAGATGACCACCGAGAGCTCAGCTGTTCAGAAATCAATATTTTTTTAACTGAGCCCGGTAAAAATAATTAAGTGTGTACCTATAAGATTATAGTTTTTTGTGACGAAATCCATCTTTTCTACATATCTTCCTCCGATTTCCCTTCCTTAAGGTATTTCTGAAGTGTCTGTTTTTTTCATGTAGGGGAAAGTGCTCTAATGTGGGTCTATGGATCTAGAATTCGGCCTATCGTTAAAAATTGCCGGTCTTTAATTTTTCTTCATATTGATGTGTCATTGAGACAATACTACTTTATATTTTTGTTTTTCAGTGTAAAAATAGTGAAATACTATTTACTTCAAATTTTAAGAATGGGCCGAATCCTAGATCCATAGATCCACATTAGAGCACCTTCCCCTACTTAGTTAGACCAATTACCGACCGTTTATTAAGAATTTGGTAAATGGGGTGGGTTTCATCGAAATGAAAAATGTAAATTCATAAACGAACTCATCATACTCATACAGAACCCTACTTTCAAATTAAATCTGTATTAACATCTGTTAGTTTGATATTTGTTGAATTGAGTTGTGATTTTCATGCATTTCTGCAATTGTGTTTACTTTTTAATAACATGATTATAACTGATTAGTTACAGCGATGCTATAAACTACCTAAATAAGACATCATCATATCAAAAACATGTTCTGCAGAGCATCTTGAGAACTTCTTATGTAGTCTAAAAGTTGTTTAAAAAGGCATCGACTTATTGCGCTGTTTTGGTCGTATTCCAACTAAGAAAAATAATTGTATATTTGTATTAATTGTATTGTGTACTAGAAAATACACGAGTAGCAAATATTTTCCGACAACATCTTCTCAGCTATCTTTATGACAAAGGATATTTTTTGTATCGTTTTTAATACTATAGTGCAACAACCTTTTACTGATCAAGAAGATGTTTTTGGTGTTACTTGGGAAGTGTCAAAAATCTCAAAATTAAATTTCTTCTGTTACTGGTTTCAAAAAAAAAGTAACAATCCTTCAAGCAATGATTTGTAATGCCTACTAAATTGAGCGTTGAATAGGCTTATACATTAAATTAAAAGGTATATAACAAGGCATTATAAAATAGCCGCAAACTTGTGACTTTAAATTTAAAAAACTTTAAAAAACGGTGATGCAAATCGGTCATTATTGCGACAACTTTTCTATTCCAGCAATTTTCACCGTAAGTATCTAGAGATTCTTGTTTAATTTATTGAGTGAAATCCAGACGAACGGAATGACCGACTAATCAACTTCTTCTCCATTCATGCATTGAATCAACAGTTAAAGATCAAATGCTCATGTATGGCGTCTATTATTGACGGCTTCTTTCCTCACAGCAATAGGCTGCAAACAAATGAAATAAATTTGAGCCTGGGCATTTGTGTCATATTTCAAATTATCACAAATTATTATTACGAGTCCCAGCGATATTTGCTAGCTGTTCGTAACAACAATACTTGTGAGAATTTTGCATAAGTAATGAAGTTCCGTTTGGTAGCTTAGAATATTGAGCAGTGGCGTCTAATGGGTTATTACAGTCAGGCAGATGTGTTGGATGTCACTGGTATTTTTCCATTAAATATGTAGGGGAATTTAAACATGTTATACATGATGTAGAAGGAGATGTCTCGCTCATCGCCATGAGGCACCAAGAGTGGACAGTAATGTTTTTTGCTAGAATGAAAGATATGAAGAGAAAGTTGAAAGTTCCGTCAGTGTACGGTAGGCTAGAAATAGAACAGAGGTATTGAAAATTGAGTGAAAGGGCATGGTAAAGTAGTATTCGAACCACAGGCGTTTCATTTGCCTAACATCCCACTATGGGGTAGCTCGAGGAGCAGATCACCCTGCCACCTCGTCGGCTTTGTCAATCTTCCTTACACAATTTCTCCCAGTTTTTCTTCAAAGCTTCATCGGGTTTGAATGTTTTTCCGCTTTTCTTAAACTTCTTCTTCATTATCGCCCAAAACTTTTCGATCGGACGAAGTTCTGGTGTATTTGGCGGGTTCGCCTCCTTCGGGACCACATTAACGCCCTTCGCTTCGTACCAATCCATTACAGGCTTGGCGTAATGGCACGAAGCGAGATCCGGACAGAACAGCGTGGGACCACGGTGAGAGCGGAGGAAGGGCAGCAAGCGCTTCTGCAAGCATTCCACTCGATAAATCTGCCCGTTTATGGTGCCGGTTGTAACGAACGACTTGCTGTACCGTCCGCACTCGCAGATCGCCTGCCACAACAGGTACTTCTTTGCGAATTTGTCCATCTTTCTCTTCCGGAACTTTTCCGGAACCTCCATGCGGGACGTACCGACAAAAAACTCTTGGCCGGGGATTTGTTTGGTTTCCGCCTTGATTTGATCGTCATGGACGACGAGACAGCCTTGGCTTGACCAGCCACTCACGGTACAGCTTCCGCGCACGCAATTTGGCCACCACGTTTTGCTTGTCAGTCCGGTTTGGCGCCTTCCTGACCTTAAAAACACGTAGCCCAGCCCACTTCATGGTCTGCTGGACGAACCACTTCGACGAATTGACCTTTTTGGCCACGTCTCGAGTGGAAAGGTTCGGGTTATTCTTAAAGTACTGCCTCATCTTCCGCGCCTTCTCTGGGTATTCCGTTTTCGGTTTTAGGCCGCTTTCAGCGCGCCGCTCGATGGTCTTCGTCTCCTGGAACATCTTCACAACGCAGGACACGGTGGAATGGTGGATTCCAGGATCACCGCGCCTAAGATTTGCTGGCGTAGCTCTTCTTGTTTCGAATGCATCTTAAAAACTACTTGACAAATCGCGATAAAATTTTGCACACATAAACATAACACTCTAAACTATTACTCAAAATTTCATTAATTTTTATCCACGCAATAAAAAGTTACACCCAAAACAAAATGTCGCATTTTTTCCGAGTCCAATCTTTAGCAATTGATCAAAACTTTGACTAAATTAACAGGATGTTTCTGCTAATAAAACTATTACCAACAATTAATGTGAAACTAGTGATTTGGAATGGCTCACTGTTGAAGAACCCGCTTGATCCAAAGTACACCTTGCAATACATTTTTACGCTTTTCGGTACAAGAAGCTTTGTTTTGTTTTGATTCGCTGTGTTAGTTTGAAAGAATATTGTGTGTTCGTGTGAGTAACGTTATTAGGGGCGAATCATTAAGGTTAGGATCGAGCTTGGGATCGATGTGCTGGTACTTCCTGAGCCAAAAACTATATCCATTTCCTTCATGACTATCCAGCCGCTGTTATTACTGCTAACGCAGTCACTAGAATCTTATGAGGAAATGCTGCCGAAATTTCATTTGATATTTTGAATTTGAATTTGAATCAAATTCACTATCCCTAAAATGATAACTGCTGGTTGGTCCGGACATAAGCTGATTTTTTTTATTGGGCTCCGAACCTACATCTGCTCAATAAACCGTGAGTTAGAACAACTGATCTGAGAACGTCTTTCAAGTTATCTGGTGGGATTTAGAAAAAAAAAAAAAACAAATTAGAAGATAGTTTTCGGTCCTGAGTCCTGAGGAACAAATATTTTGAAACTAATGTGTCAAAATTAGATCAGAGCTCCAAGCACTTCTGGAAAGTCTCGAAAATCTTGAAAAAACCTCAAAGACCTATTAATTATTTTATTTACAGGGTGAGCGGTAAATCCTGTCAGTATTTTTAAACATGTGTTCTTACTTTGAATGGGTTATTCACAGACATGTTTGTACATTTTGCTTTTAGAGTGTATTCAAATATGAACACGGCTTGCAAGTTTTTGTACTATTTTAAAGAAATTGAAACCACTTGAAATAAACGAACGATTCATCTTTCGCACCATCAATCCTAATCAAAGAAACCGATTCTTGGGAAATACTTCCCAGACCTAGTCGTAAACGCACTGTCAAGTGTTCGGAAGCCATCAAACGAGTGAGAGAGCGAATTCAGCGGAATCCTGGTAAGTCAGGCCGAAAGATGGCCAAAGAACTGGGAATGTCGCAGTCAACGACCAGGAGTATTTTGAAAGACGACCTTGGATAAAAAAAAACAACGGATGCATGGCTTGACTAGAAAGCAAAAGAAATTCAAAAAAACGTGCCTGCTACAGGATCACCACAACCAGTAAAATGATCGGGTGTATGCAGCACATCCTTTTGATATTCCTCGTGATAGACAAGCTGTTCAAAGGATCCAGTATGTTTCAAGGGTGATGGTTTGGGGTTGTTTTTCCAAAACATTTAAGGTTCCATTGCTGTTCATTGAACCTGGTGTTAAAATCAACAGTAATTATTACATCGATAATGTTTTGAAGAACCGTTTGCTTCCCTTTGTCTAAAACACTACAAGAATGCACCATATTGTTTCCAACAAGTCGTTCCACCAGGCGAAAGCTACAAAGGCTTGGTGTGACGACAATGTTTCGTATTTTATTTCGTCGAATTGCATGCTTCTTCACCCGATTTGAATCAATATGGGGCTACATGCTGATCAAACTGGGGAATACCAAAGTACTAATCGTGGACACTTTTAAGACACATTTGGTGAAAATATGGAATGACATGTCTCAAGATATTAAGCATGCCAGCTGAGACGCTTTCCAACAATGCATGCGGCTAGCAATTAAGGCAAAAGGAGAAAGATTTGTACTGAACCAAATAAAGACAAATGTTAAGGATATACAAAACAGGAAATACATTGAAAATTCATGCAAGCTTCTCATTCTTATGACCATATTCTTCATTGACAGGAATTCCCACTCAACCTGTATTTTCTTGGCATAACGTCATTTATAACATTACCTGATAACCAATATCCCTCCAACGTTCGCGGTTTATGGGTGTTTCCATGGGCACCTCATACTTCCCAGATCATGTTCCGCTTGGTCTGTCCATCTTGCTCATTGTTTCCCTCGTCGTCTTTTGCCAACCGGATTTCCATAGAACAACGTTTTCGGAGGAGAGTTGCCAGGTATTCTTGCAACAGAGTTGTGCGAGCTCATGATTCATCCTCCACCACCAGGCTCCATGCCCGTAGAGAACAACTGGTCTTATTAGCGTTATGAACAGAACAGACTTCCACTGATAATACACCTCCGGATCTTACGGCTGTTATCATTGTTCCAAGTAGTGAGTCTGGTAAGGCATATTTGTTGACTACGTCGAACTCATCTTCGTTGATCCAGCATGCCGGCGTATCTTCAACCCAATCTTTACTGCTTCGCGCTTTAGTCTGATATGCTGCTCTGCCACTGCCTCAAATGGTCTACCGACAATGTCTACGTCATCGGAAAAGCAGATAAATTGACTGGATCTGTTGAAAACCGTGCCCCACATGCCGGACAACACTCGTCTCATAACAGCAGGCAAGAGATTCCATAATCTTGACGAAGCCCCCTGCGGATTCAAATGAGCCCGATAATCCACCCGATATCCTTACACAGCACTGGGATCCATCCATTGTAGCCTTGATAATTCGGGTCGGCTTCCCCAGAAAACCATTCTTGTCCATGATCTTCCACGGCTATTTTCGGTTAACTGTATAACATGCGGCTTTGAAACCGATGAACTGCACTTTTGGAGGATCTGCCGCCAAGTGATTTTTTGTCCCGTTGTAGACTGCTCTCCTTCGATGAAGCCGGCCAATGAACCATTTGTTAATGGCGACAGTCGCTGGAAGATGATTTGGGATAGTAAATTCTAGGCTGCATCAAGGACGGTGATCGCACGATAATTTAGGCAATTCAGTTTGTCGCATTTCTTGTAGATGAAGCAGATAGCCCCATTCTTCCACTCCTCCAGCTGCTGTTCGATATCCCAAATCATGGCAACCAGTCGATATAGGCAATTAGCCAACTTGTCCGGGCATATCATGATAAACTCCGTTGCGATACCATCAGTTCCAACCGTAGTATTGCTCTTCAGCTGCTTGATGGCATCCTTAACTTCACTTATCGTCGTCATGTACTCCATTCAGATGTTCATCGAGGTGCTGCCCTTCAGCTTTCGGTCACTTCAAGTTCGTTAGTCAGAATGCTCCCATTATCCAGCCACATTTAAGCTCGCGGCACTTAGCCTCTGCGGGATGCGTTGAGTTTCTGGTAGAACTTTTGCGTTTTATTTAACCACCTCAAAAACCTATTCCAGCTCAAAAAATTGTTAATTTCAATTTGGGTTTTACTATTCCTGTTCAAAGTCATGTTTCCCGAGAGTATCTGAATATTTTCTTTCAGGAATATATTTTGGATGATTCTTCGGGAACTGATTTGGATTAAATAAGAACTAATCCTAGAAAAACCAAAAATACGAATATTCATGTAATTTTAAATATCTTCAGCAAAAACTCCCAGGGTACCTTATCTTTCTTAGTATGATTACTAAACAGAGGTTCTCGTTTGGCAAATTTTCCAGATAAATGGAAAAAGGTAAAATTTGCACGTAGAAGAAGCCAGATAAAACTCTAGCTGAAGTTTCGTGCTACAGACCAATCAGTTGGCTTCCTTTAAAAAATAAACTTTTTGAAACGATTATTTTAAATACAAGGATGTATCATATCAATACCAACTTAATTTGTGCAACTTTCATAGCCAACTTGTCCGGGCATATCATGATAAACTCCGTTGCGATACCATCAGTTCCAACCGTAGTATTGCTCTTCAGCTGCTTGATGGCATCCTTAACTTCACTTATCGTCGTCATGTACTCCATTCAGATGTTCATCGAGGTGCTGCCCTTCAGCTTTCGGTCACTTCAAGTTCGTTAGTCAGAATGCTCCCATTATCCAGCCACATTTAAGCTCGCGGCACTTAGCCTCTGCGGGATGCGTTGAGTTTCTGGTAGAACTTTTGCGTTTTATTTAACCACCTCAAAAACCTATTCCAGCTCAAAAAATTGTTAATTTCAATTTGGGTTTTACTATTCCTGTTCAAAGTCATGTTTCCCGAGAGTATCTGAATATTTTCTTTCAGGAATATATTTTGGATGATTCTTCGGGAACTGATTTGGATTAAATAAGAACTAATCCTAGAAAAACCAAAAATACGAATATTCATGTAATTTTAAATATCTTCAGCAAAAACTCCCAGGGTACCTTATCTTTCTTAGTATGATTACTAAACAGAGGTTCTCGTTTGGCAAATTTTCCAGATAAATGGAAAAAGGTAAAATTTGCACGTAGAAGAAGCCAGATAAAACTCTAGCTGAAGTTTCGTGCTACAGACCAATCAGTTGGCTTCCTTTAAAAAATAAACTTTTTGAAACGATTATTTTAAATACAAGGATGTATCATATCAATACCAACTTAATTTGTGCAACTTTCATAAATTATAAAATTTTTATCCGTTCAAACAAATCTGAAGACTACACAACAATTACGCACAATTACTTAATAGCTTCATAGAACGTATAAATCAATTTCGTTGCAGAAAACAACGAATGGATTCCTAAGTGCTACCTTTGATTTCGTAATATAAACTAAAATAAATTTTCAGTGTAGAATTTCAATTTTTGAGATTGTAAAACATATGTCCTTGCAATCTTCAAACGTTGCAAAATGGTCAATTCCCTTTATAGATAAATTTATTTTAGGTTTTAATTTGATGAAATAATCTGTTCAACTTACACGCAGGTATACACACAACCTTTTTAATATACTGAACTGCTTTTGGAAGAACAATGTAAACATACTGAAATATAAATCACAACATACACGCCAAGAATTTACTCTGCTTTGAATCAACAAAATATTTTGTTGGTTTTCAATACAAGGTTTCTATTTGTTTTGATGCATAAAAAGTTACAAATCAATTTGAAATTTGATTCAAATCAAATCAATAAAATCATTTAAAGTAATCACCGCTGAGTGATATTAATTTAAATAATATTTGATTTGTAACAATCACATTCATTTTAAACTAAAGTGGTTAATTTATTGTTTTAACAAAACATTTTTATGAGCGCACATTTGATACTGTCAGCCTGCCGAGCAGCCATATTCTTATTGTTCAAAAGTGTCTCAGTGCTGATGGCATGGTAAGTTGTTGCCTCTGCCTCTGCTTTTCTAAGGTAAGTTTAAACATAATCAATTATAAAACAGATTATCAACGAGTAATTCTCTTTGAAGATAACTGGGAAATCAGTGAACCGGTATCAGTATAACAAACGTCGGAAGTAGAGTTACCGTATGACGCAAATTGGCCTTCCGGATCGGGTCTTGACATGGGCTACAGATCATAAATAAATACATAAATACATAAAAATTGTTTTGAACAATAAACCACGACTTTCAGTCCTTTAAAGCATGAAGTTTTATTTCAATCAAATGGTTTGGTTGTATTAGTTCATAAATGTTTATTATTTAAACAAATGCCTTTAGTTGGTTTAAGAAAAAAAATTATGTTGAGCAATAAAACACGATGTTCCATTCTATAAAGCATGAAGTTTTATTTCAACTCAAAGGTTTTGTTGAATTAGTTCATCAGTTTTATTGGTCCATTTTGAAATCAAAATTTTATTTGAATTGTTTTTTTTTTCTTTTTTTTACGTCGACCTATTTCCTCACATGGTGACAATCACCGACGCCAGGAAGACGACTCCACCACCTGGACCCTACCTTACGACTCATGAATATGAGCCGGGACCAACGGCTTTACTTCCCTTCCGAAGGAAGACGTGACCAGATTTTTTCGCCTCAGAAAAACCACCAACGTCGACTGGGATTGAACTCAGACCCACTGGGGTGCCAAGTAGCAGTCACGCTTACCACTACACCACCGACGCCGGCATTTGAATTGATTTTGATTGGTATAACTACGTATTTTTTTTGCGTGTATGAGGTTTTTCTACTTCAGCAGCTGTTGCACCTAGGATAATTCTGAATGTAAATTGATTTATTTTTCTTTTGAAATAAATAGAGAGTTAAAATAAAAATAAAACAAAAACAACCATTTTCAGCTGATGGAACATAATAATAATTCAAAATGCTAGATTAGATAGAGACAATTCAAGTGCAAGGTGCATCCGTTCAGGTGCACCAGTAACGAGTTCCAATTGAGATAATGGTAGATAATGGTAGCCTATAAGCTCTGCCCCCAACATCAATCATTGCAATCGTTTAGCCGCACTGTGAGTGTGACTCCATCATAATATATTTGACACTCCATGTTCGGTATGCTCGCGCTTTTTCTTCTTCTCTACCGGCTTCCTAGTGCGAACCCTTGGTACTTCACACATGCAATGCAAACCAAACTATTTGTAATTGCTTGCTCTGGTAGTCGGTTATGAAATGTACATGATTAATTGCCGCCGCATGGTAGCAGAAGATACGTTCTGAATCGATTTATTCCTGTACTAAGCAAAATAAAAATAAATACTATCGCAAATTACTATCCATTAATAACGAAGATGAGCGACACTTTAATACAGGAACTATTAATAGCAGCAAAGTGCTTAAGTCGATGTCTCAATGGGAATATAGTCCTACCCTGAATATAACAGTCTGGAGCCTTACCTCGGTTGAGCATTTGTCAGTTTACTAAGAATTAAGATTTATTCTAAAAACGCCACCCTCGCTGTCTGAGCGAGTCATATTTAAATTTGAGTTGCATCTTCCGCCCTCACCATACCGTACCGCATGTTTTTGCGTTTGTTATGAGCTGAGAAACTCCTCCTGCACGTTCTGTAACCTATTGCGGTCCTCGGGTACCATTAGCTAAAATATCACCACCGACGAGGCTATTGTGGATGCCGTTTGAAAAGCCATCTCCGGCAAATGCTACTAATCCACAGTGCAACAAGCTTTGGTGCAGTGTGATGGCGATATGAAGTCACAATTACTATATAAAGCCTACCAATTAGCTTAATTTTCATCCAGTATCGAATTGTAATCTCAACAGCTAACAAGCAAATCAAACAAGTGCTTCCGAAGGGATTCTCAGTCGAAACTACACATCAAGATGTTCAAGCTGGTAAAGTGATAAGCAAAAGATGAGAGAGATAGGAAGTGATTTTAACAAGAGTTATGAATTTCGGCCTTCAATAGTTAATTCAATTATAATTAAATTTTTTGAATACATTCTTAAACTAAAATATATGGCTGCGACTGCTTTTTAAGAATTTAAAATTTGAGCTTTAATTTATTTCTAGTCTTGTTTTTACACAGAAACTTTCCTCCAAAATATAGTGAATACCTATTAATAGATATATACAAAGTGTGTATGCTATAGTACATTAATTGAGAAATTTTTGAGTAGATTTATATCAAATCAATTTTCCTAATTCTTGAGTTGTTCATAGAAGTGTTAAGAATTCCTCATAGAACCGAAAAATTCCATTATACTTACAGGTACTCATCTCTACCCTGATTGTAGCTGCCTGTTGTATGCCAGCTGAGAAGGTACTAATTTCAAATGCCACCAATGGTCTTATAATTAGGTACACATGTACATTTATAATATTTTCGTTGACACCTTAGGATAAGGCTGAGAACTTGGAATCGTCGGAGACCCAGTGGAACTCTGCCTGGGGTAACCCCGCCGCCAATCCGAATGCCGCTTGGGGAGGTAATAGCTGGAACCGATGGAACAACCCAGCTGCAGCTGATCCCCGCTTGAACCGATGGAACAACCCAGCTGTTGCTGACCCGCGTTTGAACCGATGGGGAGCTGAGCCGTGGAACCGCCAGTGGGGAGCCAATGCCGGATGGAACCAGTGGAACCGTGCCGGAGCCGGTGCATGGCCAGCTGCTGGAGCACCTGCTGCTGCCGCTGTTAACCGTGGTTGGAACACGTGGTAAATGATATGGTACCAACTTATGGTGTTAACACGGCAATGAAAATTTTCTTATCTGTATACAGTGTATCAAGTTTTGTAATATAATTAGCAAGCTTTGAGTACACAATACATAATTTGTTTTACTATAAATCGCGGTTGATAATTATCCGAACAAATTAACTCAAGTGCAAGTGCAACGACATGCGTTCTGAGAAACGATGAAATTGAGCAACTTGATATATACGAACCAACGCAATGATCTAGATTTTCTTGAAGTTTTCTTTTTTCTATTTTATAAAACTACATTACACACCACTCTATACACTCCCCATAAAATACCACCATAATCTTAACATCTCCCCAAACCCCCACCACACACAAAAAAAAAAAAAAAAAAAACAACAACAAAAAACGCCGCCAAAACAAAAAACGAAACCACTCCCCCAGCCCCCTTGGTCTCTCCCTCCTTCCCCCTCCCTTCCTCCAAAACCCCCTCCCCCCTGATTTTATCCCCACACGTCTTTCTGTGTGTGTGTGTGTGTGTGTGTGTGTGTGTGTGTGTGTGTGTGTGTTGTGTGTGTGTGTGTGTGTGTGTGTGTGTGTGTGTGTGTGTGTGTGTGTGTGTGTGTGTGTTTACAATCTAATTCCCACTGTCTGGCAGCGGTATTATGGATAGAATCTTCCTGCAACTGTTTCATATTTGCTGTTTACATTTGCAAAAAGCTTAAATCCGGGGATTAGAAGGTGACAGCTCTACCGCGACTCCAATAGCCCATTTCAAGAACGCAAGCATTCCGAAGCTATCTTCGTGCACAATAAGCCCCGCTCCAGTAGTGACATACTGAAACTTTCAATCAAGCGTATGTGCAATGCTTGATTGAAGCGTATTTAGTGATTCACAATATATTTTTTTTTTTTTTGGCTTGAATTTTACTTACCACAAAACTTCAATCTTTTTTTATAAAACTTACAACACATGGAACTGAAGTAAAATCGATTGTCGCCAGTGTCGCTAGTTTTCAACTGGAACGGCACTATATTTCCACGGGTATTTTCATTCCAGTTCAAAGCTGATATCACACAATGATGCGCACAACTTCCGTTACTAATGAGAATCGATCAGCCGCCAAACGTCGGTCGCGCAAAAAAGCCAGAATCAACAGGAGAACGACAGCAAAGAAGCCATCCAAGAGAAATGACCTCCCCGGAAAGATTCAACCGCGATTTTCGTTCCAGATCGGGCACTTTTCCCGAAAATTTCAACACTCTCCACAACACCGCACTTCACTTTGCCGCCGCTGCCGAACTGGTTAAAAATGAATTTGTTCGTATTACGAAAATTTTGTTCAAATTATAAACAGCGAAAAAACTGACAGCAGGGAAAACAAGTCCGCTCGCGGCAAAAGCACACTTTTTTTTATTTCCCCCCCCACCCAACCAAACCAAAAAAAGAACCCCCCCCCTCGTTTTGTTTTCCCCTTTTTTTTTTTTTCGCTCCCCAATTCCCAAACCCCCCAACCCCCCACCCCAAAATTTTTATATTTTTCCCCCCAAACCCCTCCCCGGACCTATTCTTATTAAAAATTTGGCCTTTAAGCCATCTCATTTTGCCATGTTTTTCTTCGAAGATGGTACATACACTAGAACTGTTTTGTTTTTCTAAACGTTTCAGAAAAGAGAGCTATCTTGAAGAGTTTTTCGGTGAGTTGAGTTATTTCCCTTTAATTCCGTTATAATTGTTTATCCTTTGACCTGGCGTATGTCGTCAACTTCTTGCAGACTTCCTCAGCGCCTCGTACTCAGGCATCACTTTGACAAAAAATAAAAGCGATATCTTGCAGGCATGAAAACAAGGAAAAATTCTTTCACCTCTATTGTGGTTCATAATAGTTCACGAACTACTATCACTTCTTGTAGCGCAAGGATTACAAATAATATATAACATAGCAATTGAAGTTCGCGGAAAATTCCAGCAATTTGATGGGATAGAATGGAATGTGCTTTAAATTTAACCCAACAAACATCGGTGTTGAATTAGAGCTTGTTCAAACAAATTTGGAGAAGCTATTCAGCTATTCTAGAAGAAACAGCTGACTAGCTTCTCCAAATTTGCTTGAACAAGCTCTAATTCAACACCGATGTTTGTTGGGAATTTAAGCCTGCTGTAAAGAAGAGGGGTGGTCCAGAAGACCACTATCGTTCCATTAACACATAGAAGAATAAAAAAGAAAAAATGAAGAAACCTAAAGATCAAACAGTGTATATGAATAGTTCAGAAAAAACGTCGCTTTTTTCTACTCCAGCTATTTACCGTATCGAACCGTACCTAATATTGCCGTAGATTTATCCAAGGCCTATAACAGAGTCCTGCGGCAACTCATCGATTGGGGTTTCATCGGAAATATGGGAAAAGGCTTTTTGTAAAATCGAACATTCTAAATGCAACTCGCATTCCAATACATTTGAAGAGGAAACCGGATTACCACAAGGCTCCGTGCTAGACGTAACTTTATTTTTAATAGTAATGAATTCAGTATTCGACACCTTACCAAAAGGCATTTTCATATACATCTATGGTGACGATATTATTATCGTTGTAGTCGGTAAGAAATCTAAACTAATCCGACGAAAACTGTAAGCGGCCGTGAGAACAGTCGCTAAATGGGCAAGTACAGTCGGTCGGTTCAGTACAAGTACAGTTCAGTCGGTACTTGGCATCGAAAGCTCTTAATTAATAACTGTGGAAGTGCATTTAGAACACTATGTTGAGAGCAAGCAATAAGCAGATTGTGAAAGCAATAAGCTTGAAATGCTAAAGAAGAAGAAGTTCCACGCTTCATACCGCACGAAGAGTTCCTAATGAATTCTCCGTATTTTCTGCAGAGGCCGCCGCAATCTATATCGCCCTCAGTAACATCAACAACCCAAACACGCAAACAATAATTCTATCGAATTCAGCTAGTGTTTTGTCGTCCTTGTAAAACCCCAGACCAATGCATCCACTTATACAGTTAATCGAAGCACGGGTTCCCACAAATACTACGCTTTGTTGGATACCAACACACTGTGGCATAAACGGCGACGAAGAAACAGACTGCCTGGCATTTCTTGGAAGAGGCTCGGCAATGTGGAACCTCCAAGTACCTGGGCACGATGTACGCAGCGCGATTATTCGTGGAAGCATCTACAGTGGCTTTCAAACCGAGAGATTTTCCTTAGAAAGATCAAAGCCGATATTGGACAGTGAAACGACCGTGAGGATCGCATAGAACAACAAACATTGTCCCGCCTGACAGCGAATCATACCAGAACAACTTACCCCCATCATATAACAACAAATCCCAAACCAACCTGCTCAATTTGCGTCGTGCCTCTAATCGTAGAACATATACTAGTTAATTGTCCCCAATACGAAGCAACAAGAGTCAGCTTAAATCTACACACCAGTATCAATAGTATCCTTCAAAATGATCCAGTTGAAGAAACATATTTCATAAATTTCTTGAAAAATACTAACTTATACTCTAGCATTTAATTGAACACAATCCTTTAGCACAGTAATTTTCATCTCGAAAGAGCTGAACCATCCTTAGGCTCTGAAAACCTCTATTATAAAAGAAAAAATATAATAAAGATTGCATTTGGCGGGAATGAAATCAGTCAAATTAGTCCCTAAGGTCAAATATCTGTGAATAACTCTTGACAGCAAACTCATTTGCTATCACAGATATAACATCATCTGTTCATGCGGTCTTCCCTAACATCTTTCGATGGAAAATCTAAATGGTGTAATCGATATAATTGTATCACTTAGAACTACTCGCCAAAAATAAGTCCCTGAACCGATTGTAACGTAACTTATAGAGAATGATAAATAATAAACAAGCGTATATTTATTCCACTATTTTACCAAATCCAAATGTACGAACTTTCTTTTTAATTTCACCCTTAAGATTTTATTCAACGCTTGAAGCGACGTTTTTATCTGCTGTCAACCATGATTTCAAGATTTCGTGTTAGGACTTTAGGATACTTACACTCCGGTGTGTTTGGAGGATCGAGATCCTTCGGCACGACATTGATTTTATTCGTCTTGCACCAATCCAAAATGTCGTTGGAGTTGTAACAAAAAAACCGGCAAAAGAAGAAAAAAAAAAACCCCCTTACCAAAAAAAAAAAAATCAAAAAATTATTGTTTTTTCTCCTCTCAAAAAAAAAAAACTTTTATCCCCCCCCACAAAAAAACCCCCGCAACTCATTCCCGCAAAAAAGGGGGGAGAAAAAAATTTCCTCCCCTCCACCCCCCCCCCCCCCAAACAAAAAAAAAAAAGTAAAAAAAAGCCGTTTTAAAAAAACCAAAAAAAAAAAAAAAATTCCTCTTAAAAACAAGAAAAAAAAAAAGATAGCTGGATTCACGTTACAATACCGGTACGCTATAGACATGGTTAACAAAGAAGAGAGGAAACAAGGCACACTCAAAATCAACAGTGTTGCCATATTTGCTGCTCAACAGCGAGGAATTATTTTTTTGTTTGTGGTGGGGGAGCGGCACAAAATTTTTTTTTTTTTTTAACTCTTTATTTATTCCAAATTTTTACATTATTTTACATTCATATATTAACCTAGGTGATCCTGCTAAGTAATAAACATTTCAACCTTATATGCTATCATTTATATCTAATTGTGTTAATATTATTTTTACTTTGTCTATTCAGTATTTTTAACAGGGTTGCTTTTGCCTGCGTGTAAGAATAATTATTGATTTCTTAAAACTAGTTCTTATCTATAGAGAGAATTGATCATTGCAATTGAAGACTGCAATGATTTTTGTCTAAAATTATGAATTATCTTGTTGGACATTTCTTCTAGAGTCTCAACGTTTGAAATTCTATGTAATTCAATAGTACTGAACCAGGGTGGCAGCTTCAAAATCATTTTCAGAACTTTGTTCTGAATCCTTTGAAGTGCTTTTTTCCTAGTAGCACAACAACTAGACCATATTGGCACAGCATAAAGCATGGCCGGTCTAAAGATTTGTTTGAATATTAGAAGTTTGTTCTTCAGACAAAGTTTGGATTTTCTGTTTATAAGAGGATATAAACATTTTATATATTTATTACATTTGGCTTGAATGCCCTCAATGTGATCTTTAAAAGTTAATTTTTGATCAAGTATCAGTCCAAGATATTTTACTTGATTTGACCAAGAAATTGGAACTCCGTTCATAGTGACCATATGACTATTACTTGGTTTCAAAAATGCAGCTCTAGGCTTGTGTGGGAATATTATAAGTTGAGTTTTGGAAGCATTAGGAGAAATCTTCCATTTTTGAAAATAATCTGTAAAAATGTCCAAGCTTTTTTGTAGCCTCCTGGATATAACACGAAGACTTTTTCCTTTAGCGGAAATGCCTGTGTCATCAGCAAAGCAAGATTTTTGACAGCCCTGAGGTAAATCAGGGAGATCTGAAGTGAAAATGTTATAAAGTATTGGCCCAAGAATACTACCTTGAGGAACACCAGCTCTGACAGGCAATTGATCAGATTTAGAATTCTGATAATTTACTTGCAAAGTTCTATCAGTTAAGTAGTTTTGAACTAATTTCATGATATAAAGCGGAAAATTGAACTTTTTCAGTTTCGCAATCAAACCTTCATGCCAAACACTGTCGAATGCTTTTTCTATGTCTAGAAGAGCAACTCCAGTGGAGCAGCCTTCAGCTTTGTTTGAAAGCTCCGAAACATATTTTTTCATTGCATGTGATAGTGTCAGATGAAGAACAATATAATCATAAGCGTAGATGAACCACAAATGGCAGGAAGAAAAATGAAAAAATAGTGATTTTAGATCATTTGAATATGAAATAAATTCAACTCAATATTCAACATCACATTCCTGAGATGTGAGAAGGAGCTGATTTAAAAATTCTTTCCGCTACACGCGAACAAATGCAAAATATGGCTTTCCGTATTTTCCGTATTTTTCCGTAGCCTGATTGACAGAGATTAGGTTCATATAATTAAATGTGAAATCATTTGAAAATTTGTCATTGAAAACATTTCATAACAACTGATGAAAACAGTCACCTCTAATTAAGCCGTTCTCTACCCTATGTTTACCTTACTCAACAATAAAAAATCCGAACAAATTTGAATGAAACTTCTTTAAATCATATAAATAATTTTGACAGTTGATATATCTGTCAATCCATATTATTAACATTATAACCCCTACTGTATAGATTTTTTTTGCATTACTTTTCGTTTGGTTAGGCCATTTGAAAAATGTAAAAAAAAAGTCATACATTTCCATAGAAAACTATATAGGGTATGTGTCCCTTGACTCAGCCTAATATGCAACAATCGATTACATGTCTTACTATAACTCGTAAAGTATTTGAGCTGGAAGCGATATTTAACTAGTTATACACTTGCTTGTTCAATATGCCATTTGGTAGTATGTATCACGAAAAGTTACACAACTCATTTGATAAAGTCAGAAACTTTCGAGGGATATGGATGTAATGTCGGTCTATAAGCGCCAAATTGGGTCTATTCATGGATGCAAGTTCGTCCCATTCGACAGATTTGTTATTAAATGTTGTCTTCGTACGATTTTTTTTTCTGATTTTCTGATTCAATGTGTTTCCAGCTGTATTCGCTCTACCCAACAAACAATTTCATAAATCAAACTATACTAAAACTGCTAAGAAACACTTAAGTGATTTTCACATATGATTTAGCGACCATTTGATAATCAAAACATTATAATTCACTCTACACAGATTTTGTTCCTTTAGTTTGTGTTAAGATGACCAAAAGGAAAACTTTCAAACTTTACCTAAATATCGAAGTTTTAAAGCCTGTCCACTTTCAATTTCGGACACCAAAATTTATTTATTTATTTATTTGACAACATATTCGACACAAAAGTCGCACAGACTGGTTAAACGAAACTCTTAATTCTAAATTTAAAAACTACTTTACTAACATTAAAATCGAAACAGTCACACACTTCATTGAAACGTCTACAACATAAATCCAGTGGATTATTCAGGCCGTAATTTGTTCGATGGCTGTGGATCCACAGCAGTGAACGTCATAACTTTACATTTCGCAGCATTCATTTGCATTCCGTTCATTTCGCACCAAGTTGAAACACGTTCAATATCAGCTTGCAGTGCACCGCAATCCACAAGCGACTTAATCACAGGAAACAGCTTTAAGTTATCTGCATAGAGCAGTTTCCCAGACTTGAGGTTATCGCACATATCATTTATAAAGAGGACGAATGTCAGAGGACCAAGATGACTGCCCTGCGGGACGCCGGAAGGAATATCAAATACATTTGACCTAGCATCGTGCACTTTGACAAAAGCTTTGCGCGCAGACAGATATGATTTCAGCCACTGAAAAGGTAGGCGGTTCAATTTTTCAATTGCCAATACGTGAGGTACCTTGTCAAACGCTTTTGAGAAGTCAACGTAGATTGCGTCAACGTGACACCGCTTTTCCAGCTCATTGATCACACTGTGGGTGTAAGTCATGAGGTTCGACGAGGTTGACCGCTTTTTTACGAAACCATGTTGATGCTCGGATATCACAGGTTGCAAGGCAGGATACAGCACGTCGTGCAATAGACTCTAAAAAACTTTCGCTAGGCAGTTCAAAATAGATATCGGTCGATAATTCTCCACGCAATGTGTGTTTCCAGCCTTGTGGATTGGAATTATTGATGCCAGTTTCCAAGCATCCGGAAATACTCCATCGATCAAGGATCGGTTGAAAATCGCTGCGACGGGAACAGACAGCGACTGAGCACATTCTTTGACAAAGACGGGCGGAATGAGATCGGGACCAGGACCTTTAGATGAATCGACAGCGCTGAGAGCTTTCTGAATATCGTCATCACTGAAAGTGACTTGAGGAAGTCGAAGGTTATACGATGGAAGACTTTCCAAGAATTGCTGCGACATTGGAGGTGGGTTGTCGTCGTGTACGGAACGAAAGAACTCGGCGAATAGATTCGCAGCTGTGATCAACGAGCAAGAGGTATAAGAGCTGTAGGAAACATCAAAGGGAACTCTGGCAGAACTCTTACGATTGTTGATGTAGGTCCAGAAGGAAGCAGGATTTTGTCTGAAATTTGCTTGGATACTGTCGATGTACTCACGGAAATGAATTTGTTGCAGACGAGTGTACTCCTCTTCAGCAAGCTTCAACTCTCTCGTGCTCGTAGAATTCCTGTTGCGGAAGAACCGTTTCCTGATCTTTCGTAAGCGGTTACGACAATTGCGGAGTTGTGGCGTCCACCAAGGTTGGCTAAACTGTTTTGAAGGCCTTGGAGGTTTTTCAGGAACAGTACCCCGGATGATTTGGTGGATAGTTCTATAGAAAGTGGTAACTGAGGCATCGATTGAATTGTTGTTCAGTTGCTGGTTCAAATTCTGGGAGGCGATCATTGCATTTATGGCTTGATAATCGCAGCGGCTGAAGTCCAGATCATTACGCGGCGTGATGCCTGATAGAGAATCATACTCGCGAGAACGGGCGTCCACAGTTAAAACGAATGGCTTATGATGAGCGTCAATTTTAAGAAGAGCAGATGGAGCCTCGAAGAGATCTATGATACATGGATCACTTACGAATACCAAGTCAAGTAACTTTCCGTTCGCGTTCAGAAGATCATTCACCTGATAGAGGCCCACTCACAACATAGACTCAACTAGGGCAAGCTCCTGTTCCGTTGACATATTAGTTGGCGAGTATCCCAAAATCTCTTC
Source organism: Aedes koreicus (assembly GCA_024533555.2). Lineage (NCBI taxonomy): Eukaryota > Metazoa > Arthropoda > Insecta > Diptera > Culicidae > Aedes > Aedes koreicus. Next base: position 451,085 of record JAHHFK020001137.1, on the reverse strand, counting down.
ATCAAATCGCCAGATTAAATTTGGTAGATTGTAGTCTCCAAAGCATACGGTTACATCACGGGGGTTGGCTTGACTTTGAAGTTGGTTGACTGATTCGTGCCTTGCGTAGCTCTCAGGACAGCTGTTTGGTCGAAGACAAATGCAGCAAACGAAGGAAGGAAAATTGCGGAAAAACAACCCGAACAGCAGTTTGTTCCAGACGATTGTGATAGTCTAGATGTACGGCCTTGCAGTTCAGCTCCAATTTAACAGCAATCAGTACGCCACCACCTCTTCGCAGATTGCTGGTAGAAGCATTGCGGTCGCATCGATAAATAGCGTAGTTACATGCTAGTTCTGCGGAAGCGATTTTGGTGTGCAACCACGTTTCCGTAAGAAAAACAATATCGAAATCGCTGGCGAGCAGAGAGAGGAGCAGTGTGTTCTTTTTAGTTCTCCGCCCACGGACCTTCTGGTAGTATGCGGTGAGTGGTTTAGAGGTGAAAGGACGAATGGGAGAAGGTTCTGGAGTTAACACGGCTGCCTCGATGTGATGGTCTTTGGGCCTGCATCCGCGTTCTGCACAGGTTTCCAAAAATTCATCGATCTCGTGTTATCCTCGATGAACTCCCGGAACTCGATTTCTTGCGGCCAGGATAAAGGATCCATAGCTCTCGACTTCATTTCGACACTGACTCCTACCTTAAACGAGATGAATGTCAGTGACGACAATGGCCGACCTCTCGGTATAAGCGGTTTCACAACGGCTTCATCCACATCCAAACAGTGTTATAGCAGCAAAAAAAGAATAACACAAATTCAATCAAACCGATTGTTTTTTTTTCACAAAAATAGAGTTATATCTACATTAGTAATAGTTGATTAAGATGTTAATTCTTCTTTCTGTAAAATTCTCGAACTTTCTGTGGTACACCCGCCATCAGGTGCCGTACGGTATCCTCAGATACGCCCGCCGTGACGATGCTCCATCTTCTCTTGAAATCATCGGTACCATTTGCTTTCTTCTTAGTTTTGAAGAGTTTCCGCTTAATTTGAGCCCAGTACTTCTCTATTGGGTGAAGTTCTGGACAGTTTGGTGGATTGGCTGTTTTTGGCACGTATTTGACCTCGTGTACCTTATACCATTCCAGGACTGATTTCGCATAGTGATAAGAGGCCAAATCAGGCCAAAACAGAACTGGAGATTCGTGGCTTCTAATAAACGGTAGCAATAGCTTTTGCAGACATTCTTTCTCGTACACATCTTTATTGATATGTTCGTTAGAGACGAAACTTTTAGATTTTTGACCACAACTACATATGGCCTGCCAAATCTCTACAGGTGGCTTGCTTCACTTTTTGTACGTATGATTTTGACATCCCAACTTTGCGAGCCACATTCCGCACAAAAGGATGGGATTTTTCTTAATAATGGCTACCACCTTCTTGTCCATTTGTCGGGAGCATTCTTTTCAATTTGTTCCACTTCCAACCTTCCGATCCACAGTCAAGCGCTGGTCAAATGATTTGCAAACACAAAACACAGTACTTTTTGGTAGTTTTAGTTTCTTGGCAAGATCGCGTACCGATAAATTTGAATGTTGCTGCCGTTCGTACAAAATGCGTTTGCGCACTTCCACTTGATTCGACGCCTTTTTTCTGAATGTAACAAGAATGTAGACATGTTGTACCACGAAATAAAGTGAAAAGTTTCAGCTGTCATATGAGTGAAATGTTTCAGCAATCCGTGAAATAATTCAAAATCTACACTGAAAAAATCTGTCCGAAATTTAACTTGGACAGGCTTTACTATGTAATAAATACATCAAGCCATAGTTGGGAACATAGGAAATAATAAGTCCCTAAAATTGGATCTACGATTTTTCTGTGGTATCATCGTTCATTTATAACGTGTGGCAATTTTTTGTGGATCTGGGATGCAATGGTAGGCATATCGGCTTAATTTTCGTGAAGATAATGTATGCTGCAGCCTAGGTGATTAAACAGTTAAGTTAATCGATAATCTAACTTAAGTGTATAACTTTAAATTATCGAATAAAGTCTTAACTTCTTAAGAATAAATGGATCTTATGACGCCAAAGTAATTCTGTCGATTATCGCTGAATTTTGATGTGTGGCCGAAAAAAGGAGCTAGGCTGACCTTACTTCCCCTTACCCTAGTTGAAATTGAGATTTGATTGAAATATCATAAATTTTCGTATCTTTTCTTCCACACCCTGTAATCTTACACTTGAATCCATTGAGTACCCGAGCAAAGGTACACACCAAATTGGTAACAAGTTTTAATATCAGATTAAAACTGTATGATTATGTTATCTGAATATGTTATCATTCAGGTTGAATTAACAGCCAAAATAACAAAAGAGATAGCAAATAACCATTTGTTGGATATTACAATATAAATCGTTTTATTATGATTGAGTTAATTTCAATAACAAATCCAGTGATGTGACTAAATTTTTGGGAATAATTTCAAATCATAATCATCAATATGATATCAAATTCATACACTATGATATGATGATAATATGCTATGAACTACCACCCATTGTAGCACGGAAAATAAGTCCGACAGCAAAAGGCTTTTCTCTCGGCTTGACTTGATCAAGCTGTAATAACCACTGATTGTCCTCGTCATGAAACTGTTTGAAGGGCCAAAAAAGGGTTGGGTAGATCGCTTATATTTATCCACGGGGATATAAAAAATCGTTATCTTACAACAAGATTGAACAGTTGGTCATAGGAGCGAGCTATCTAACATGAGGATGCCCCAATGAGCGGGGAGAAGAGGGTGAACGTTGGCATTTCCACTCTTCCCATCCAGTCTGCTTAAATCGGGTGTCCTGACGGTCCCTCTCATTCTCCAGTACTAGTAAGAAATTTATAAAATTATATTTCCCGAAACCATAACATACGCAACTCTGAGACTGAAAGAGACTTACACTGGCTCGACCAAGACTCCTGGATAACTAACTGAGTAGCATGAGATCCCTGAACTGAGTCACATGGCCGGCTACTGGGTAGTTTGGGAGGACACGCAGAACAAAGGATGCAGAAACGGTGGAGTTCTGTGGAGGCTCCGAAATTTACATGATGTTTTGGTAGCGTGTGCATACTTCGAAAAGCATAGTAGTCCTCAAACGATTTCTCCTATCATCAAGGAGGAGTGAATAATTTTGTTTGGTTTAACAAAATCAAAAAATTGCATTCACATATCTATCAGATCTTTTAAAATAATGATTAAAAATAACACGTAAGTCACAACTGAAATATTACGTCATCGTGAATTATCAACAGAGGAAAAGATATAGTGCAGCGAGTGTTGTCAATGCCAGTCAACGAATGACTGTGTGTTGTTGAAATCTTCTATACTGCCAGTAGAAGGCAATCATGCTTTTATTGTTCAGTTTGCGGTCGTGTAATTTTAGGTGTTTCAACCCATAAAATGAAATTCGTATGACATATTTTTCAGCTATTGATTTGATATTGCATCACAAAACAATATTTCACATCATGTTTTATTTAATTTTAATCGTATTTTATCTATTTTAAAATTACACGATCGCAAACTGTGCAAATAGCACATGAAACTCAGTCGTTAATTGATTTACATGACACGAAATTAAAATCTTCTAGAAATTACAGCTCATGTAATTTTCATTATTTTTAAGAGTGTATCTTTGTGTATGATGCTTTTTTTGTATTCAATTAGCTTATCTTAGATCGGATTAGATTAAAATAAATACGATCCGATTAGATTTGAATGTTCAAAGGATAGTTTTTGTTGTGTACATTAGCTATCTGTTAGAGAATAACTTAGATCGATAATTCTGTTAGATTAATCTACCATTTCGGACGCAACGTGTACCAACTCTGTGTCAAGTTTTTTCCTAGAAGCAGGCTAAACTCCTACTCTTTTGTAACTGTTATCAAACGATGCACTTCCAACTTTTTGCATAATTTTATTTTGAGCCAAACTTCCAGGATCGCAGAAGAGGTTTGGGTACATGAATAGTCCATTCATGTGTGCTCACAATAAAGCTCTTTTTCCTATCACACCTTTTACCGGCTCTCATATGGCAACTGTTCAGAACACCTTCTACACACTCGATAACCTATAGAGTTTCTCTAGTACCATTAACTAAAATATCACCAGCGATGAGACTATCGCGGCTGCCGCTCGGAAAACCTTCATCGGCAAATGCTACTAATGCGAGTCGCCGCTAACTTGTCGTTTGCTTTGCTGCAGTGTGAGGGCGGGATGCAATCACTATCACTATATAAAGCCTACCAATTAGCTCAATTTTCATCCAGTATCGAATTACAATCTCAACTGCTAACAAGCAACTCAAACAAGTGCTTCCGAAAGGATTTAGTCGAAACTACACATCAAGATGTTCAAGCTGGTAAAGTGATAAGAAACAGGAGCGAGTGATTTGAATGGTATCCAAGTGACGAACCAACTGAATGGTTGTTCTAGTTAACAGTTGATCTTAGCAGGCGGAAGTTTTTTTTTGTTGAAAATTTAGATTGTCATTTGTATGAAGAAAAATAGAAGAGATAAATGTGCCAGTTTTTTTTTCCTATGATTTGATTATTTGTGTTATAAATCTTTTAAAATTTATCCCTTTGCACTTCTGTTAAGAGTTTACCTTAAAGTAATAACTTGATTCATACTGTTTGATTTCCAAACTACTCTTATAATTGTCAACTTGATTTCTCCCAAACGATTCCACTTGATTTCTCCCAAACGATAATGATTTATTTCCATTAATTTTTTTTATTAAGAAATATTATTTCTGTCTAAGAAATATATCAAAATACCACAATGTACTTCCAGATACTCATTTCTACTCTGATTGTGGCTGCTTGTTGCATGCCCGCTGACAAGGTAATGATTTTGAATGCTACCAATTACCCGGAAATTAGTACATACATATATTGGTATTTTTTCTCTGCCATTCCACTACAAGTCTGAGAACTTGGAATCGTCGGAGACCCAGTGGAACTCTGCCTGGGGTAACCCCGCCGCCAATCCGAATGCCGCTTGGGGAGGTAATAGCTGGAACCGATGGAACAACCCAGCTGCAGCTGATCCCCGCTTGAACCGATGGAACAACCCAGCTGTTGCTGACCCGCGTTTGAACCGATGGGGAGCTGAGCCGTGGAACCGCCAGTGGGGAGCCAATGCCGGATGGAACCAGTGGAACCGTGCCGGAGCCGGTGCATGGCCAGCTGCTGGAGCACCTGCTGCTGCCGCTGTTAACCGTGGTTGGAACACGTGGTAAATGATATGGTACCAACTTATGGTGTTAACACGGCAATGAAAATTTTCTTATCTGTATACAGTGTATCAAGTTTTGTAATATAATTAGCAAGCTTTGAGTACACAATACATAATTTGTTTTACTATAAATCGCGGTTGATAATTATCCGAACAAATTAACTCAAGTGCAAGTGCAACGACATGCGTTCTAAGAAACGATGATATATACGAATCAACGCAATGATCTAAATTTTCTTGTAGTAGAGTCTTGAGTAGTAATCTATAATTACAGTTTTTCTTTCCTTTCTATTTTACGAAGCTGCATTTGGTTTGAAACTTTACAGTATAGAATTTACAATACAATACCGATTTTCTACTGTACATCCTATCCATTTAAAGATACAGTTCCATATACAATATTTTCCATCCTTATTCCATAGATGCGCTGTGAACTAGCAATTGTCACCTAAGTTTGATAAAAACTTATAGAACATAAATTTCACGCATCGACGCCGCCTTTTTGAAAATAGGGGAAATGTTGGCTTCGTCCCCCCTCGTCCTGTTGGGTCCACCCTTAGCTCAGTCGGTAAATGCGAGGCTACAAATCAAAACCATGCTGGAGGTGGCTGGATTTGATTTCCGGTCTGGTCTAGGAATTTGTCCGATGTTCTCCTCCAAAAGCCGAACGGGTGCATTTTGATGGACGACGAGACGTACGTCAAATTGAATACCAGTACACTTCCAGAGCCGCAATTTTTCAACGCTGCACAGAGGATGTTGATGCGATGATGATGATCCGAACCGAAAAATTTGGGTGAAAATGTTTTAGTTTGGCAAGCCATTTGCTCCTGTGGCTTGAAAAGTTCTTCATATTTCACAACAGGCACAATCAGCGGTGAAAGTTACTGAAAAGAATGCATCAACAAATGGCTTCTACTCATCTACCGAAAGCATACGGATCCTCTATTGTGCTGGCCGGATCTGGCATCTGCTCAATACGCTTCTGCTACGTTGGAGATGTTCAAGAAGAAACAAGTCTATTTTGTCGACAAATGCCAAAATCACCCAAACTGCCCTGAACTGCGTCCTATCGAAAGATACTGGGCAATAATTAAGCGGCATCTTAAGAAAGATGGAAGAGAAGCAAGCTCTGTTGACTGCTTCAAGAAAATTTGGTCACAACGAAAAGTTACGGAGAAAGTTGTACAGAATTTATTGGGATGTATCAAGAGAAAAGTCCAAGCGTTCTTCAGAAATGAGAAGTAAATATTCAAACTCACGTGAATTTTTTCATATGTATGTTGATTTTCATTTATATAAAGCAAACTAATGAATTTGTTCCAAAATAAATATTTTCCTTCGGGAAACAGGTGTCCCCTTTCTTTAATAAACAGTCCTTGTATTCCTGATCCCTCTGCTACTGGTAATCTGAAATTTCATTTACTTGTCACTCTGTGAAAACTTAACCGAATCGGATGCAACTTTTTGCAAAAGTTCACAAATAAGTCCTGGTTCTAGAACAGTAGCGGACATTCCTAATTTTCGAAGATCCGAGTTTTTGAGGGGAACTGTGGGGTAATTACCTTCCATGTATAGTTACCACGTTTTGTAAATATCAATAGTTTACAAAGTCAGCAAAAGGGTTATGTATAGAAAAAAAATAAACACATTCAAAGTAAACAAGAAGATTTTCTTCATCGTTAAACTGCTGGAATATGTGTATTTTTTGTGTCCTTATTAAACTGTGAGCTTCTCTATGTTGATGCCCAGTTTTATATTTGTTCATGTATGAAAACTTTGTCACAAAACCTCTGGTGCAAAAACATCTGAATTATGTTAATTTATCATTTTTCCAGAGATCCGCAAAGTTCAAATTTGAGCAAAAACAAACATTTCATGTTGCCTTTCTGTACCTTATTCTATTTGTTTTGGTGCAAATTAACACAGGAATGTTAAAAAAAAAGTTTATTTATATTTAATTATATTAGTTCGGAACATAGGATCTATAATTGTAACTGTTGCTTTTCCGAATGGTCGAATTAACTCCTAACAAATCTAAATGAAGTAGGCAAAGTTTCAAAACAAAACATGAAGACGTCAACATACGGAATTTAGAACAAAGGCGGTGAAAGTAGGAAATAATTGATCTACTTTTGGTGGTCTGTATTTTTGGAACTGTTATAAAACTAGAACAAAATAGTAGAATACCGCTGAAAACGGCAAAAAAAATTGTAAGTTTTTCTGATTCTCATTTTTCATAATTTTTAAATTACACCCGGTACAGAACAGAGAAACGAAGTCCTACTTTAAATAAAACTTTTACTATAATAACAATACCAATAAAATCAACAGGTTAACGTAAGTAATCCTCTGTTGGCAAGAAAAGAACCTACACTGAGACAAATTTGATAGTCAATTTTACCATTATTGGGACAACTATTGCAGGATAGCGATTTTGAACCGACTATGATCATGGTCAAAACAACCATTAAAAATAGTTGATTCAACATTGCCCATATTGTCGAAATAGTCCTTGTTACCATGATCATAGGCAAGAATGCCATGAACGTGGTGAATTCGTCAATTTTCATGATTATTGTAACCATTATATGCAATAGTCATCTTCACTATGATTAAATTGTCGGTATAACGATAGAATTTTTCTCAGAGTAGTTTACCAAAAGCTTGTATGCCCTTTTCACAAGTTTTCTTGAATTAACTCTTGTAAGAAGGATTTATAATCAGTATAGCGTTGAAACTGCTATTCAGCCTCAATTTCCTCGATCAGGATTGTATTTGACAGAGTGTAGGTTCCAGAGCCCTGGGTGCATACTTCCGTATAGTTAACAATGCTGATGGATTGAAAAACAAAAAGATATCCAATATGTTTGGATGTCTAAAAAGATGAGGAGAAAGTAACGCCATTCAACAATCTCGCTGATTTTATTCAACTCTAACTAATGTCTCTTTAAAAAAAACTCGCTTTCCTCATACTTTTACTTCGTACGTTTTTATTTATCAAACATTAAACTACCATCGCATATTAATAATGCTTTTTCTGACCATGTTGAAAGCCACCATGCTGCTGCCCGTGACTGGCTCCATGGCTGGAGCTATGACCCTGCTGTTTCTGTCCGTGAGCTGGACCTGATGCATGGCCATGCTGCACTTGAGGCTGATGGTGGACCTGTGTTTGGTGGTGACCTTGTGGCTGATGGTGAACCTGTGCCTGTTTGTGACCTTGTGGCTGGTGGTGTACTTCTGGCTGATGATGAGGTTGGTGTTGTTTCGAGTGGTCGGGCTTATTGGCCGCAACGACAACGACTAGGGCCGAAACTACCAAGGCGATCTGCAATAAGAAAATGAAATGCGTATTAGTTTGAGGTGGAATATCGGTAATCTAACCATGTTAAAACTAAACACCGTAAACTTAGAGTGTATAAAGGAATATAGTGTACTGAGGATATTGATACTGAACGCGGGCAATAATTGACTATAAACAGCTTATAACGCCTCCATTATGTAAGTCGGTAAAAGGCGTAGCTACATCAAAACCATTCTGAGCATGTGCGAAGATTTGATTCCAGGTCCTGGTCGAGCATTTTTTTGCAAAGGAAAGTTTTTCAGTTATTTGTAACTGTACATGCCATTAAATTAATGGCAATTAACAATACCAACCAAAAATAGTTGCAGCAACTTGATAATGTCTTAATTAAATCACAAAGCAGTTACCTCAAGTGGTTTGTAACAAGTGTGCTACTAGGATATGGAAGAGCATCTTGAAAACACTGAACAGGCCGAAAATAGCAAACTAGTACTTTGAAAGTACCAAAAAGATCAAGCATAATGTGCAGTATCTGGTTGTAAAGCGTTAAATTTATTCGGCATTATTATGAGTCTTATACACAAAATCGATTACATTGTTTTTACACCTTGATAATTAAAAAAAAAACGGAAAACTGATAATCCTGATCCAAATTCGTTAATTTTTGTTGCTTTTTGCTAGGCCATAACTGTAACAACACAATTGTGACAATTTTGTCACAATTATCTGATACCACTCTGCCATCCAAGGTCTAAGGGTTTTCAATATACTAAATTAAACAGCACTCGATATTCCACATATTCGAATAGTTTTACTTTTCTGGATTATTTCACTCAGCTAATGAGTAAAATAATATGGACGAGATTAATCGGTAATAGAGAATTATTTGATCAACGACAGCACTTTCGTGTTTCTAAGCTTGGCACTCTTTATTAATTAATTTCATTGTTACAAACTCATCGTGTGCTTTGTGGAATTAATCATTATGTTCATATCGTGTTTCTATTGGTCTGCCAACAGATGACACCGGGCAATGGTAGAAATTTTTTTTTTTTTAAAGAATCAGAATATAGTTAAACTTATTACAACAATCACTTTTCACGATGAAAGAACTCGACGAGGATATGCTTTAAAACATTTTCGTTCAAGTTTCTGAACAGTAAGTATGATCGTTTAGGAAAAATTAAATTGAATTTTAAAAATGCCATTCATTTTCAAATAGTTTACTTGCAGCCCTTTATATAAACTGGGGGTACTCGTCACATGTTAGTGACTGTTGGCAAAAGCTCAACTAAATGGTTAATTGCCGTATCGGCGCAGTGTGTTACATTAATTCACGAAACAGAAGCGCAGACAAACAACTCAAAAGCCATTATTTTCAAATCGCCACAAAAGGCTTTTTCAGAGTACTATTATGCAAGTTTCTTCTAAACACTTCCATCGCTTTGCTCCTTTTGAAAAGCTTTGTAAATATGAGCCGGTACACAGTGAGCGTCTAACGGCCAATGATGCATTTTATTATTCTGAACGAGTAATTTCTTCATCTGATTTGCAATAATATCCTTGTTCAATCATAATAATTATCCTCTTGGGCTGTTACACATTTTTCCTAGGCTTCATTCTTCTAGACACTTCGTTTCCTTCCGTGCCCCGAGGTTCATCCGTTATCCTTCACAGTTCAATAGTTACACTTTAACACTATACAATTTCACTCAAATAACCCTGATAACAATCACCAACACAATTTACGTACCAACAGCTTATTCATTTTGAATAATGATTTTGTTTAGACGAAATCACGTGTTTTGTTGTGCTCACGAGCGCTTCAAACTGGTCAACTGAATTCCGGTCCGAGTGCGACAGTCTTTTATACAGAACAAAAAAATGGAATCAACATAAAAAAAATGGAGAAGAAGCGTTACCTTAATTAAAGACCAAAGCGGTAGTGGAATATAAATACATTCCTCCGGTATAACCCGAACAGCAGTTAGTCAGTCAGTCAGTGGTAAGAAGAAACGTGTAGGTATTAAGAGCAAACAACTTTATTGCTTCAATCTGACCATTATGTTTTCGTAAACACGATGGACGTAGTGTTAGTCTTTTTCCTCTCCATCCTTGCCCATATACCTATATTTCAGCTATCTGCTTGAAGCCGTCTGTTAAATGAATATTCTGCTGGGGGTTATTCCCATCCGAAAAATAAAAACGCAAAAGACTGGTTTTTTCTGGAAGTGAGGTTCGGCCACATTATACTTTGTTATGATAGTCATATCAGTTTCAAACGTATCGTCTCAGTTGAAAACTGAAAAAGCGACTGGCGAGTTTTAACTTTACGTGTGTTGAATAAGAGAATAAACGTTCGTTAGTCGGTTTTGCCATTTTTTGCTTGAACGACAATATTTAGAAAGGAGATCGCAAAGTGATAACATTCTCGGATGAGTAAATTAGGGATGTAAAAATTTATTTTTAGCATAGAACTCAGAATAAGACAAATTTTAAGCAACATATGATGTCCCAGATTTTCTAGTCTCTGCTTTCAACAACTTCTATGGAAATTTACATAAATTGATAACTAACCATTTAATTCTTCCTCGAAGGAAGTGTTTGCAAATCGACCGAACATTCGATTTTCGATTTATGGCTAATATTTGTTTTAACTACCAACCGCTTTTAAAACTTTCAGTTTTATTTTTCACTCGCAAATTGCACCCCCTTTTTAGTAGGAAAATAGGTTGTTCATTATGCAGTAACTCAATTTTTCATTTAATTCCCGTTAACTAAGCCCATTTTTACACACACAAAAAAAAATGTAGTGATAGATACCTTTTGTTCTGAACTCTCGAGCAAAAACGAAATATCCCTCAGATTCAAAATAAACAAGCCCATACTTAAAGCAACAATCAATGTGCAACTAGCGATTTGAAATTGGTTCACTGTTGTAGAACCCCTAGGTCCGAAGTATACTTCGTTTGAACCTTGCAATAGTTTTTGCGCTTTTCGGTACCTTCCGGTACTAGTATCTTGGTTGTTGTTTTGATTCACTATGTTATTTTGACACATCATTTCTCTTGGCGAATCATTGAGTTGGGACGATGTGCTAGTACTGACTGAGCCAAGAAAAATATCGTATTTGTTCGGGACCTACTGGTCTTAGAGTTAGTCTATGCCTAAAGTGTTGGAAAAAACATATGCAATCAACCAAAGCACGATCATAAAATTGTACAGTAAAAATTTGTGGTAAATTAACCTAAAGAAAACGGTATGCAGGTGATCAAAACAAACATAATTCAAATTTATTGTGTCTAATAAAACAGAAATAATTCACAAACGATGATAGTATTATCAAATGAACAAAACAAGAACTCTTCCTCTTGAACAAAAGAAATTCAACTTCGTATATTGGCCACCAGATTGTCATCGGCTTTCAATAATTCGTTACAAATCCATTATTGTCGAAACCAGCCATTAACTTTTGAGGCATGGAGTGGATCAGGTTGTCTATAATGGTTTGTTGATCCCATCTCTGCCCAATATTTTTGTATTGATCTACAGTTGATCCTTATTGCGCACATTTTTGCGGTTGATTTTTTCGGTTTACGATCTCCCAAAGGTTCTCGATCGGGTTGAGATCCGGAGACTGCAGAGGCTTATTACATTGTTATCCTTAAACCACTGTTTGAAGACTTTGGCAGTGTGTTTGAGGTCGTTATCTTGTTGAAATATCCATTTTTCTTGACCTGAGTAGCCTTCCATCGGGGATCCAAGCACTATCGTGAATCCAAGCGTTTTCCGATCGATCGGCGTACACGGCACATTCCGTCGCGAGGTTATTAAAACTTAGACACTGAAGAGTAAGCGAAATCAGAAAGTTGCATGTGTTTTGGCAAAAATGACAATTGTCAACAAAACTCCAGCAGCGTGCTGTCACTGAATACTAGATTACTCCAGCAATCATGTAGAATTATGCTAGACTCTTGAGTCATCAATTCTCGAGAACTTTTTCAAACAGACGTATCTGATTTCGTTAAACAATGGGGGAATAAAGATTCAAGTTTAGTTACGCTTTTAAGTAGAATAAGATCAAAGTATGGACCATCATATTCCAACTTTTTAGTATCGGATTGTACACGTGACTACTGACCCAAACTATTGCCTTCTCGTGATCATTACTGAGCCATATTAGACGCAAAAATCACAACATAAATGGTTCTTTGGTATCAGAGAACGCTTTTGGATATTTTTGCAATGGGTTTATGGTTTTGTAGAAAACATTGGCCTTGGAAATTATGTCAAGTTTTTCGGTGACTATTAAAGCCGAATTTTCTAGGATCGGTTAATCGGCTCCGTAGATATCAGACAAGATAAGATTGCAAGAATGAAAAATTCAACAACATGTTTATTATAGATTAATAAACTTAAGGCATTTTGGAGAAAATTTCTAAATTTAATATAAGGTTCGATAATGATTAAACATTTCTATTGACATTTTCAATATTCGCGATGTATATCTGAGATGACAACCAAATCAAAACGATCAGGCCTACTGTGAACGAATCGAGAGAGCGATGCATTTTCCGAATATAAAAATTGGGATGAAAGCGTATACATTAGAGTGGCTCTTTATGGATTTTTGTTTCAGAACAGCTTTTTATTGATCTATTTATGGCCCTAACAAACTGTGTAAAATTTTGGGACGATTGGATGTTAATCTATGTCAGGCATCTTCTTCACTGCGACCAACTTTTAGATCAGTTGTGTCTTCTTCTTTCTTAGCGTTTTTTTTTGTTTTCGCGTTTCCCTTTTCTCTCTTCCTCCTTTGTGTGTTAAATGCCCTCCCCCCTGTTTTTTATAGGCTTCCGCCCGGCCCGTTTTTTGTCTATTTATTTTGTGGGGGGTACATAATCCGTTCCCCCGGGGGCGGGGAATTTTTCTTGGCGGAAAAATCCTTGACCCGGCCGGGGATCGAACCCGCCACTTCCAGCATGGTGGTGCATTGTAGCCGCGCCTTTACCGACTGAGCTAAGGGAGGACCCTTAGATCTATTGTGACGTATCCCATATTTTTTGCTTTAGATATTGTCAGCATGAGGCATCACTATTGCTAGAAGTGATCGCCAATGTTTGACTTAAAGCGTTGTCCCAGGGCGGTATAACACACCGTATAAAGTGCACTACCGTACTGGGGTTTGTCCTCCAGATCTCAAGTGGTTCTGTAGCCCTTTGCTGAAGAACTTAAATCTTTTGTTGGATATTGCCGGGCAGTGGCATAACAAATGTTCCGAGTCTTCTTTATCCATGTCACAAAATCGACAGGAATCATCTTGAAGTTTTCCTATCACCTTCAATCGGCTCGGACAGTGGCCAGTTATAAGGCCTGTATATAAGGTTAGATCGTTTTTGGTGAGATCAAGTCATTTGCGAGTCATTGAAATGTTTGGAGTAATGAACTGCTTTGATTGCCTAGCTATGCAAGTGTTGTTCCAGTTTACCTCCACTTTCAAGCATTCCCAGGCTTTCATCTCCATTCTAAATGAAGAAGCAGATAAACCACAAAAGGGTTCAGGTCCTAGGAACTGATGAGACGATCCGAGTCTTGCTAGTTCATCAGCTCTTTCGTTTCCATCAATTCCACAATGGTCAGGAACCCAGTACAAATTGACTTGATTACTACAAGACAACTTTTGGAGTGATTGAACACATTCCCAAACATGCTAGGAAGTGCATGTTGCTAACTTTAAAGCATTTAGAGTTGCGTGACTGTCCAACATAATGCATATATATGCATATAGGTATCTATAGTTTCTGCGTAAGCATATAACATTCAATCTCTGGGCCAGTTACACCTGCACCCACTTGATTGTTCATTTTTGAACCGTCTGTATGGATTACAATCGATCTTCACGGAGGTTTGGGCTACCTATTTCCCACAAATCACGTCTAGGATCAATAACATGATATGAACAGTCAAAGTAGTATTTTTTCTCCATCCAATCTTCGTTGTTCATAACTAAAGGATTAAATCTAACAATTTTTAAACGGCTAAGATGTCCTATTAGATCACCTTCGAAAAGGTTCACAAATCTTTTGATCCTTAGAGTGCTCTTTTCAGCTTCTAATTGTATGTATTGATGCAGTGGTACTATAAAAAGCAATGCATCCAGTGTTTTTGTTGGTGTGCTTCTCAGTAATTGAACTAGTTACTAGCCTTTGAAATTTTTCTAACTTTCTTTAGTTTTTGACCACCAGACCAATGCAGCATAAGTAATCTTGGGTTTGACAATTTCCGAATAAATCCACTGGATCATTTTTGACTTAAGTCTCCATTGTTTACCAAATGCTTGGATGAAACTCGACGTTCCGCATTGCGTTTGAAATGTGTATGGGAAAAACTTTTTTACATTTTCGCTCCTAGAGGCCCCAGTTTAGCTTCAGCCATTTTCAGCAAAAAATACGTAGCTAGACGTAACATAGGTGAACTGCAGTGGTCAAAGGCCTTGCACCGTTCGACATCGAATACCGCCGGAAAAGTGGCAATCAATTAAAAACTATAAGCCCAACAAATAATTTGAGTTATTAATAGTTGAACAGGCTAGTTTTTAGCTTATGAAGCTAATTTCTTGTTGATTAAGCTGTTCTAAAACATGCAATGTTTGTTGAGAGGAACAGCCCCATTGGGTTGTTCGAAATGATGACGTAGGACTACGCTACTTGATATAAGCCGTTTTGATTATACAATGCAATATTCTTTGAATTAATATACTTTTTGAGACAAGGCTTAACATGAATTTTTCATTAGTATGTGGCCCGAAATCAACAATGCCTTCTATTGGAATCGATGCGTAGAAGTATTTGGAGAAACGACTTGAGATATTAACGCTCAAAACCTGTCCATTCCTCGTGACGGTGGCAATTTGATTTTTTTAATTTGTACCCCAGTATAGAAAACAAAGACGCAGTCCTACGTCAAAAAAAGAGTTCCAAAAGAGTTGAATTTCGTGCTAAAAGATCATCGAAAGAAGGTTCACATTCTACTAATTATGTTTTTATTGCGTGAAGTACGTCATTAATTATAATGTTTTGAAATGGAAATATCTTATCATCAACATGAGACCCTAGGAGAGGACAGCAATTTCTGCTAGAACCAAAGATGTGAAGAAAAAGTATTGATAGGTCCGTTAGAGTACGGCAGGCTGTGAAATTGAATAGAAGCAGTTGAAATTGAGCAGAGTTTTTTTTAAAGGCAGGTAACCACGTAACCTTCATAAAACGCATCATAACGGGCCTCGTGCGGACGCTCGTTCTTCAAACTCAAAATACCACTTCGGGAAAAGAGATTCAAATCAATTGAGACTATAAAAGAGAATGCGACGAAAGAGCTGTAGGCCACCCCTTTGGCGGGCCAGCACGCGAAGGACATCCGAAACTTTTTAGGCTTTGACAAAGGCATATTTGCACAAATATGTTAAAGCAGCGGATTCCATCAAAATTTTTAGAAGAGACTGTAAAAAAGTATCAAAAATCTTTGATGAGCAGTCTGTGCTGAAGCTAAAGAGCAGTGTTAGATCAGAACTCAACCGTTATTTGTCCTAGCATAAATTGAATATCAAGTGACATGCCGGTTTGTGGGTGGCAGAACATACATGCAACGGTAAGAGCACTAGTAAGACGTATCCAACCAGACTTCGGTATACCGTTTATCTTCAGCCGGTTCATCTCTTGGCATGATGGGCCGAGGCCAGGTCCGTCCAAAACACCGCATTCTTTTTCTCGTGATACTGTACTCGTGATACTTGTCATAACCATTATTTCACATTTCGATATATTCACATGGGACGACATCTGCTGAAACACCCATACAAACAGGACGTAAAATATTCCATTCCAAATTCCAGTATGTCCCATAAAAAATGCGAAAATCCATACCTCAGTTTCAAATAAGTTTTTTTCATAGAAAATGATAAAAAAATGTATATGGGAATCGTTTATTAAGCCTTTCATGATTACATTACTCAATATGTCCACCATTTATCTCAATCACCTTCTCCAAACGGGGAAGGAATCGAGAGCATACCTTCTCAATGTAGGAGTCAGTCATCGAGTTCCATGCCTTGGTAATGAAAGCTTTCAGGGCGCCAACACTGGTGTGAGAACGATCACAGGCCTTAGACTGAACATATGCCCATATTGAGTAATCCAAAGGATTCATGTCCGGGCTGCTAGGAGGCCAAATGCCCTTTGGCCAAAATTCCATGTTTTCCTTCAGTCACGCTTGAGTCCTTTTTGAGGTATGACACGGTGCTCCGTCCTGTTGGAAAATGACGTGTTAGTGTGCTCCAAAGGTGGTTTTCATTCATGGCAGAACGTGGCCCTTCAAAATGTTCATGTAAACCTCGGTATTAAATTTTAATCCAGCTTTGATGAATACTGGAGGCATTTTCACGCAACTGCCCCGAAAACCATGACTCCGGGCGGTGGTTAGTTGTAAACTTGAATTTCACGTTCTCTGTAACATCCTCAATCTGCTTCGGCGAAATAAACCTGTCTATACGTGTGTTAGATACGGGATCGATGGTGAACATTTTCTCATCGGAGAATACGATGATGGTATGCTTCTTTTTTAATGCTGACACCACACGTTTCGAGCGCTCCAGCCGTATTTGTTTGATTCGGTCCGTTACAAGGTGGCGATTTACTCTTGCCTTGGACGAACATTTCAAGTCATCTTTGACCAACCGTTGCATAGTAGTTTTTGAAATATCAGCTTCCTTAGCCAATTTCCGGATCGATCTGCTGGGATTTCGCCTCACCTTGTCTCTCACTGATCTGATGACCTTCGGTGTTCGAGCGGACCGTGTGCACGGCCACTTCCCGGCTTCCGTGGACGTGGTCCATCAAGGAGTGAACGTAGGATACGATAAACGGTAACCAGGTGGCATCCCACAATCGTTGCAATTTTTTTTAGGGGTTTTTGGGCGGGCAGCAAACTAGTCACTACCTCCTTTGCGTACATTTTTCTCAACTTTGTTACTCGCGAACCACTGTTTTGTTTACATCGTCTCAGAGTGTACAGCCAGATGATTAAACACACGCATTAAAACAGTCAAAATAATGTTTAAAGCTACACAAAAATAAGTATTGAAAACTTTCGCATTTTTTAAAGGGACATACTGTAATACAGATTGTTACGTTACTGTTCTCAGTCGTCATCTGAATTTAATCCGGAGTTACAAGTGACAGAACGCAGATTACCTTTAGTGATACCTAGGCGATTCTTCTTAAAATAAAAAATAAACAGAGACAAAGTTACAGAGTCTATACAATCTATTACTTTATGTCTTCCACAAAATTAAAATATTTTTTTCAGTTGAGCGTGCTGATAACTAATTGAACACCCCGCTCAACGCAACCGAGAACTTTTCGTGTGTTAACTTTTGCGCCTAATACAAGAAACGCGTTTGAAAGCCGGAGGGGAAATTGTTGTTGGTTGAAGGAATGTTCTGTTCTGTTTTATTTCACTATAATAATACCATCGAAATTTCTGGATTGAGAAAAACGAGAACTCAAGCCTTTGATTGCAGAAAATTTTACATGAGATAATTGTGTCTTGCGGTTAATTTGGCTGCATTTTTATCCTTTATTATGGCTGGTTCTATTGCTTCAAATTATGTTTATTTTAAGATCTTAGATGATTGAGAATGTTCGGGTTTATTTCGTATTGAACTTGAACAACATTTGCCGAATCCAAATATTCTAGTAGAACAGTAGCTGAAATCAGATAATGATCCATCCTACATTCCAACCTTTGTTCGATAGGAATTCATTGATCCACACTATGAAAGTTTATCATCAACGCGTTGACATATTGGTTCATTAAGACAGTCTTTGTTCGGACTAAATCTTATGCTTTATTTATGTCTTGTCTCAGGTTTGAATTAAGGACATTAAATATTGAAGTTTATGTTAAACCGCAGTGAACCATTAGGTTACTTAATATTGATGCTTTTATCCGACGGCGCTTAAGTTGGATCTGCTTATTCAAGTAAATTTGATTTTGGAAACATCTAAAAGCACTGTCCATTGTTAATAACTAACTCGAGCAGACTATTCGGATCTTTAGGAAGTAGGATCAGCTTTAATATCTGAAAGAAATTGAGAGTATAGTAGCTTCAAAATCCAAAATCCTATTCTGGAAAGAGTCGTAGGTAGATTTGGGTTCGATTCGAATCGATTTAACACTGTTGCTAAATATTATTTTAGATAACATCCCTATTTAGTGCAAACAACATTTTTCAATTTTCTGCACACAAAACACATCCAAGTTGTTAAAGTCACTAACCATTCCGGCACCTTCGACGTAGTGAAGGATTATGTGTTTACCGTCATGCTTTGGGTGAAGCTTGATTGCCGCTTATTGCATACTCAACGTAGCCACAAAAAAATGAATGATGAGTTTTTGTTGTTTTCAGATAAATAAACATATCTGTAAACAAATTCAATCAAATCATATGTTCATTTGAAAAAGATTACCAAATTACCAATTGTGGGGTGAGAAAGTTTTAGGGTTTATGTCATATTTCTTGCCTAAGGAGAACTTGTACGGCATCTCATGCAAACATTGTTTTAATAGAGGTTTAATTACATGGCAGCAGTGCCAGTGGTGTAGCGGTAAGCATGGTCGCCTCATACCCCGGTTGGTTTGGTATTAATTCCAGTCGGCTCCGTTGAGTTTTTCTGAGACGAAAAATCTCTGATCACGTCTTCCTTCAGAAGTGAAGTAAAGCCGTTCGATATGTAGTATCCAGGTCGTCACCCTAACGTGACTAACTAGCCTAAAGCTGGAAGTCACGTAAATACGAAACAACAAAAACATCAACAATTTCATAGCTCGAAGTAAAGCAGGCTGAGATAGTTCTGCCAATTTTCATCTTAAAACTAAATAAGGATCAGTTTCGTTAGATATGTATAATACAAATGATCATAAATAGTACTTCTCAATCAATTGTTTATTGAGTCACATACAGGAGTAAAATTAACTATCTAGTATCCATGCTTCTTGTATCCATGTTGATGACCTTCATGTCCCTGTAAAGTAAAATAGCACTTAGAATCGGAAGCGAACAGTTACATAATACCGACTTACGTGTCCACCAGAGCCGTGTCCTCCACCAAATCCTTGCTTACCGGCACCTCCTCCATGACCACCTCCAAATCCTTGCTGACCGCCTCCATGTCCACCTCCGAATCCTTGCTGACCGCCTCCATGGCCACCTCCGAATCCTTGCTGACCGCCTCCATGGCCACCTCCGAATCCTTGCTGACCACCTCCATGGCCACCTCCAAATCCTTGCTGACCGCCTCCATGGCCACCTCCGAAACCTTGTTGACCATGACCTCCTTGGCCAAAACCTTGCTGGCCGTGTCCTCCTTCACCTAATCCATGACCTCCTCCGAATCCTTGCTGACCTCCTCCATGACCTCCTCCAAAGCCTTGTTGGCCTTGTCCTCCATGTCCCGAGCCTACAATACGTTAGAAGTGCAATTTAGAAATCTTATGTGTTTAACCTACATCTCTTGAACATCGACTTATTACTAATAATTTATACTAATTCCCATATAATTAATCTTTACTTATTCAACAGGAGGGACACTTTTGTTCGATTACCCTTAAGAATTGAAATCAGTTATGACAGCTGTACACTATACCCTACCAAAAAGTCTTGTAAA
Organism: Aedes koreicus; assembly: GCA_024533555.2. NCBI lineage: Eukaryota > Metazoa > Arthropoda > Insecta > Diptera > Culicidae > Aedes > Aedes koreicus. Next base: position 430,771 of record JAHHFK020001137.1, on the reverse strand, counting down.
TTTCTGTACCCTGAGACCGAGACATGTGAGCTGTCTTTTGACATAAGAATCAGTAGAAATAGGGGACAACATCAATTCAATCAAACCTTTTATCGAGTCGCGTATGTTTTCGTTTCAGTACATCTTAGTTCAACTGAATTTTTGCTTACGTCCTTTAATCTACGTCAAATATTAATTACAGATTTTCACTACGAATCACATAGATGTTAGCCACATCCCTTCTGAGATTGTCACATAGGATTGAAACCGGAAGAGAAATAATTCTACAAACCTCCACCTTCTTTATGTTTGTAACTGTTTTTATCAAAACTACCCTGACCCAGACTACCTCCGGAACCGCCGCCGTATCCTCCTGCGTACGCCATAGTGACTGCTACAGCCAGTACCGTCAAAAGCTGCAACGAAAAGAATGTGAAATTGAAAAAGATTGATACTTTACACCATTAACGAGATTTAGACTTTTACAGTTTTAAGAAAAAAATAAAAATATAATGTAAGTTTTATCAATTTGGTGAAAATGAAAGCAATCGATTGGCACCTGCAAATGATTGGTCGAATTTACCCGTTATTGATTTCATCAAATTTTGAAAATAATACACATATTTTAGGTAACAAACGTAGAAATTAGCATTGCTCAGAGTCGTTAAACGGGATACTAAGAAAAATCGAACCTTCTAAGTGAACATTGCTTAGAATACAATAGCAGAAACTCAAAAATAATTTTCTATTCTATATTTCTTTCTATCGGACCCATGATCATCCTCTGATTACTGTTACGGTTTCATCATTCTTACAACGCTATATCTTTTGAAAATCCTACTTTCTCTCAGAGGCCTCGAGGACTAAGTGTCATATACCATTCGACTCAGCTCGAAGAGTACGCAAAGTGTCTTTGTGTGTATGTGTAGTCTCTGTGGCGCTACAAAGTCAAGCGTGTTTCTCATCAACCACTGGACCGAAAGGAAACAAACGCCACATGTAAGGTATATAGCTCCCATTGAACGCTAATGAATGTTTTTGAAATCGTTTCACCGGTTCCAGACATATGTCAGGATCGCGGGCCGGTTAATGTATATTTGACCCTAATCACGTTGAACCCATTATGCGATACCAAAAATCATATGACAATTCAATAAGAAAAACAATATTCATAAGTAGCGGGACTAAATTCGTGTCACGCTTTCCGCCACACGCGCTAAAGAGAGACAAACAGCTGTATGTGGTTTTATTCTCATCTTTGTGGGCGTTGTGGGCGAGTTTTTTCTTCCGGCTCATTGGTTATTTGAGGAGCTATTCCGTGATATATGTCACTTCATGAAATGAGAAATGAAAGTTTGGCTCTCGGGTTAGCTCTCATTTTAAAGTTTCTTTAAGAGATTGAACTGATGTGTTAATGTGCCAAGTAAATCCATGATTGAGATTATGAAGCAATTTTACACACTCATAAAGGGTGTCCACAGTTAAATTGCATCACTTTCAATAAGCTGTAACATTTCGCCCTTTGGGTTGATTTCAACAAGATGATGGTTGATTTCAACAAATGGGTGAAATGACCTCAGCGTGTATTGTTTATTCTGCGTGAGTTTCATTGTGAAATGTGTCGTAGTTTCGAAAATGGAGTCGAAGGAACAGCAAGTGCGCGAGAACATTTTGCACACGCACCTCGACAACCCACTTCTTTCGCATCGAGCCATCGGAAAGATGTTGAAAATTCACCAGTCTACAGTGTCTCGTGTCATAAAACGTTTCGGGGAACGTTTAATTGTCCATCGGAAGAAGGTGAGTGGTAGAAAAAGCGTTCCGTACTGTGTGAAGGATCACAAGCGAGTGGTTGCTGCCTTTAAACGCAAACCCAACTGTTCCGTTCGGGATGTCGCGCAAAAGCTGCACTTGACCAAATGTTTCGTGCAGAAAGCCAAGAAAGGAGCCGGGCTCCGTTCATTCAAAGTTCAGAAAGCTCCAAACCACAATGAAAAACCGAATAGGACAGCTAAAATACGTGCGCGTAAGCTGTACACATAAATGTTGACCAAACCACACTGCTCCATCATGGATGATGAAACACACGTAAAAGCGGACTTTAAACAAATTCCCGGCAACCAGTATGTGACTGCGAAAGACAAGTTCGATGTTCCAGAGTCTCTCACGAAACAGCAAGTGTCAAAGTTCCCCAAGAAATTCATGATTTGGCAGGGGATTTGTTCGTGTGGTAAACGGAGCAACTTCAACTGTAAATGGTCAAGTATACATGAATGAATGCCTGAAAAAGCGACTGCTTCCGTTTCTCAAAACACACAACGTTCCTACATTTTTTTGGCCGGACCTAGCCTCTTGTCACTTTTCCAAGGATGTTCTGGAGTGGTACAAGACGAATGGTGTCAATTTCGTGCCGAAGGATCTTAATCCCCTAAACTCTCCAGAGTTGCGGCCAATTGAAAAATATTGGGATATTATGAAGCACGAACTTCGTAAGTATCCTAAAGTTACCACTACAGAACGGGAAATGTTGAAGTCATGATTGAAAAAATGTCAGTTCAAGCGTTGTACAAAATCTTATGCGTGGTATTAAGAAGAAAGTTCGGGCTTTTGGATTTGGTAAACAAATACAGTGAAAAAAAAAACCTAAACCAAGATTATACATCGTGTTTTATTCCCTGAATATTTCATGACAATCGGTTGAGAGACTTGTTTTTGAGGACGAGTTTAAAGTGATGCAATTTAACTGTGGACACCCTTTACTCCCAACGAGAACCAACTATGAACTTTGTTGAATTAGGCAAGGCATACCTCATCTGTGCCTCAACTCAAGATTTGATTTTTTCCACTGAGTGAAACAGATCGCACTAATGCTAGTAAGTTGTAAAAGATATAACCTCTAATGAAGTTTTGACTAATGAAATCGAGGATTTGAGAGAAGCACATCCTAAACGAATCATCATGCGTAGGAAGTAGTACCTTGATAACTTTGACTGGTATTGGTGAAGATGAAATTAAAGTTGAAATACCGAAGAATAATATAATAAATAATTCCCTCAAAATCATGCCACTACTGTTGCTGTTGTTATTCAAACATTATTTTGCATGCTTTATTATCTTATTCTTTGGTATTTTACCTCTTACTCCAGGCTTGTCCACACCAAATTAAGTTGTCAGGAAAATTATGAACTCATAAGTTATTTTCTTCTGCGCGAATACTTCAATTTGGCTTTTGTTATAGGCTGCACTTTTACTGCAAAAATTAAGAAAGTTACAAGTTGCATAAAACGGACATTCACTCAGGCGATTAGGTTTAAGGGGGGAAGTACCCGAAGACTGTTTGGAAAATCGTTTTTTTTTTCATTGTCTTAATCGATAGGTTTATGATTTAAAAATGTATTGTAAAATTTCGAAAGCGGATTTTTAAAATTGTTGAAGATATGTCACTTGAAAGTGGTCGGCGAATGCCATTTGAAAGTGGTAACCGCAATCTTTAAACGGCGTTTTCTCAAAACCATGTTTTTCAAATTGGCGAAAGTGATTATGAAAAAAATATTAAACCAATTTTCTCCAGCATTTATTTTGAACGGCCTGAAAAACTACTCTGGATAGACTACGGACATGAAGAAAAAATCATTTTTAGACCATTTTTGACGCGGAAATAGTTGAAACTTTGTGCTCATGTTGATATGCCAGTGTATCCTAAATAACATTTTAAGCCACCTACATGAAGTAGCAATAAACATAATTAAAATGTTTGTAAGTGTTTTAATAGAGCGCAAAACTTCTCAATTGATTTAGGTATTACGAAATCAGATGTATTTCAGAGTGCTTGTAATTTATTAGAAGTAAAACGTAGCAGAACGGAATTGTTCGGAATGGAGTTTAGAAGGAATCAGATTAAAGCAATATAAACAACAATATTTTCCACATTGCAACACCAATCCTAATTTCAAAACTACTTGTATTTCCACGCAAATCAAAATTAAAATGATTAGTATTTCTCAAGTATTTTAAAAGTATTGCAAATGACTCAAGTCCTTCCTGAGAAATATTACTTTTGCATGCATAACTACGCATACAAACAGCAATCAATGCTGCATATATTAAATTCAATTCTACTTAGACGAATACAACACAGACTGAATGCATCTTTTGATTAACTTATGGTCGCATACGTGACCAATTTGTTTCACTATTTCAAATTTTTGAAAGCACCAATCTAAGAAACTATAGGTATTTCACATAGATAACTTTAATCGAATTGATGCTGCCTTGCAGCATATACGTTTTCCTACTTTTATTTACAAATGGTGATGCTTTCTGGGATTCCACTCTTCCATTACAGTAGTCGTTTGAGAATTCCAATAACATTCAGCTATAATTATTTGACTTTGTCGAACATTTTCAATAAAAATTACTTCTTCTACACTCAAATAAAAGTAGGGTAATGGGATTTAATGTCAGCCCAGCCCCTTCATTCGGCTTATATACCAAAAATATCTCATAAATTCATCTAAAATTGACAAAATTATGTGAACATCGTAATGATCACTTACTTTGAAGCTATTGAGATATTATTCTTCGATTTACAACTATACACTTTCTTGCGATTCTAGCTTACTTTATCTTTTTTGGCGCCACAATTTCACTGGTTAAGCTGAACAGATACCATCGTTATTTTCAAATGAACCATATGTTGTAAAATTGACCTAATGCACGTTGTAATTTACCCAAAATATACAAAAAATAGTCACAGTTTACAATATAACAGTTCACAACTGTTCAGTTACTGCAGTTCTTACGTTAGCACTGAACAGAAGACCGTAGACCCAATTCAAGGGACATATTTTTTACTATGTTCCTAACCTTAGAATATTATGGGCGTCACATAGTATTATTTTGGTTTTCCTAAGATTTTCAATGGAAGTTTATGAGTAAGTGGTTGTATATTTTTTTAAATCGTGCATTTTAACAAAATTATACGCAAAAATAGGGGATTCAAAAAAATGTGTAGTGCGCATTCAATTGTTTAAACTACTGATTGGCGGATAGATCAGAAGTGATGGTGAATAGTAAATAGTATAACAGTGAAAAGTGAAAATTGATTTGATCAACTTTGCAATGTCTAGAATAATAATACAAACGAATCTTCCCAAAGACATGACCCAATATGGCGCTTATAGACCGACATCACATCCATAATCCCCGACAGTTTTCGTCTAGATAAAGTTAGTTGTTTAACTTTGCGTAGCTCAGAACAACTAGCCAACTTATCTAAACAAGCAAATAACTAGTTGAATGTCTTTTGCAGATCAATTTCTTTATAATTTACAATGAATAATATAACTGACCGTTGCATATTAGGCTACGATATGGGACACATACCCTATCCATAAGGCTAACACAATTTGAATTTTAAAATGACAACTTTCTCTTGATCAGAGAGCATGCGCTATATTTCGAAGTCATTTTTTGTTTATGTTCATTCGCCTATGGATGTTTCTCATTGCATGTGTTGTTGCGAAAAGCAGTTTTTACCCGCGGAGAACTGCGTGATTTGGGTATAACTGCTTTCTGTTTGTATACTTTAATCACCGAATTCTAGCAAAAAAACTACCTTATCTTGAAAACTTACTTGATAATTAGGTGAGAGAATGCCTGCCCTATCATATAGTGAAGTAGAGCTTCTAGTTCCGAAACTTACAAAATAGAAATGTTTGTATACAAAGTACCAAATGAAGGAAGATTGCGTTTTGTAAAAATGAAACAGTTTTTTTTTGCTATTGATGATAACTCATGATTGGATTTGCTAAGTTAGGGATTCAGGCTCTAATGTATGCCATCAAACACGTTTTATTGATGCAAAAATATATTCCAAACAAATCTGATTATTATTTTGGGTCTATTTCCATACCTTTCATAAAAAAAATGCTGGCGTAAAATTAAACTGATTGATCTAAAAGTTAATCCAGTTTGAAAACTATAAATCTATGCTAGCATACAGACGATCAATTTTGCTTTTTAGAACCGCTAGCCATGTTATTAATCTAACATCAACAGATAAATTTATCCAAGCTCTTCGCTCAATTTCCAATACTTCTATTCAATTTTCAACCTGCCGTACACTGACGGAACTATTAACACTTTCTCTTCATATCTTTATTCTAGCAAACATTACTGTCCACTCTTGGTGCCTCGTGGTGATGAGCGAACGTCTCCTTCTACATCATAATCGTTACTCCACGTACGGAGAATACAGACATAACAATTATAGTACATACAATTGCCAAACAAGTGTTACCCACACTTCCATACAACTTTCAAATGCAATGCGGGGTTAAAATCAATCGTTATCAACTGTTGCATATTTGATTGAGGCAGCGAGTTGAATAGAAGAATGATTTGTTCTCGCTAAATCATGTTGAGTTGTCTTTTCCATACAACGATGACCTTCTCTCACCTACATGCCCGAATGTTGTGATCTAAGGTTTGTTTGTTACGATTGTTTGTATTAGCTACTAACATTTTGTATAAGTTAACATGCACTAATTCATCAACAGTACATTGATGTTATCTTATTGTCAGTATCTACAATCACTTCACTAGTCAAAAAAATCACTGTCCACTTAATATCCATACACTGTTTATATTTTAGCGGCACACCCATGACCGCTATAAACATTTTTTGACAGCGGTTTATTTATAAAGATCTCTACAGCAAAACATAGCAACCAATTTTAACAGCGAAGAATCCTAAAACGACGACAGATCTCATTGATTGTGTCTTGCTTACCATCCAGGCTCCTATCACAATTCAAAAGTGCCCTTTCAATCAAATTTGGGGTTAGCCACACTGCCTAACGAACCCAGGATCCACTGGAAGCCACCTACGTTTGTGCTTGGCATCAGGAAAACTGTAGGCGATCGGTAAACCTTCAGATTAATTTTGTAAACATACATATATCCACATTGAAAAAGTAATGATGTGCAATGAAAATTGATGGAAAAAATAATCGAAACAATATTTATACTACATGCATGTTTACATTACAAACCACGACAAATGGAATATAGAAAATATTGTATGCAAATGCTCTTGTTTGTTACCAGCATGTTTAGTATGTTGCTTTTTCAGTAAGTCTCTGTCATAATTGAACCGACTGCGAGTCTTCAAGCTGTAAAATTTCCTCCAACTCTGGCTACAATGCTTAGACTCCACAACTCCGTTCATAGGATGAGAAACAATGAGAAATTCATTTTCCCGATCAACATATTGTTTAACGCCCACCTTAAATCATTATACACTTAATTGTGGTATGCTTGATTTTAATTTCACTGATCAATTATTTCTCAATTCGATTGTGCATCTCAAAAATATTATCCCTTTGATCAAAACCTAATAAAGCAGTACACATTACATTGCTCTTAGTCAGCTAAAGCATGGTATTACTAAGCCAGAAAATGTTTCGGGTCTAATAGGTTGACATAAAAATCACTTAATTTATAACTCTGGAATCTCATCAAGAACACTTAGTGTCTGTAAGCGTCTTAATATAAAATAACATTCAATAAAAAGTTGAGCAAATAAACATATGAAAAATCATTCGAAAATCGAGTCAAATCACATCTCCACCGGTAAATCTTCCATGAATGGGATTATCCTAACGGTAACACATCGCGAGTTCACTTCAGTTCGTACCATAAATTTGTTCATCTTATAAAACTGGTTGCTGATCCTTTGTTCCTGAACCTTTAAGAGGACTCCAACTGCGTGAATGTTACCAACTGGTGGTTCGGGTTTATGATCACTGTGTAGGACGGGTTCCACTCTTGCACTGAACTGACCCACACGGTTCGATAATGGTTTTTATAGACAGTTGCAAGCAATCCAGTTTGCTTCCGTCTGATCATGTAGCTCCAATTGAATTCTGTTTGGGAAATTCCTTCACTCATACACACACTTTGATTAATGTATCCCGGTTCACTAGGTACATACCAACTATGTGAATAGGGATTACTTGGCAGAAAATATAACTAGCGTTTAATTATGTGCTTGTAATCGCGAAGCGCACAAGAAGATGCAGCCAAGTGTGGGTTACTTCTACTTTGATTCGGGCATTCTTACTTGCGCTCAACTGTGCTGGATTATTTTGTTGCGTTTTAATGAATTCATCACTCATACCGTACAAATTGATAGGAAATGATTTCTCGTAATCGTCTTTGCATGACTCGAATTCTAACAATTGGGATTTACATCCTTGCTATATAGATTCGACTGTATTCGATTAGTTTCGGCTTGCAATCGTGTCGCTCTTAATTAAACTACTAACTGGTATCCCGAGCAAGTGGGAATAGCATATGAATAGTAAAATATGATATTGAATAGGCGCAATAGGCAACATAAAAGTAAAATTGACGAACCCGATAAAAGATGATTTGTGTTGCCCATTGTCGTTTGTGTTGCCCATAGCTGAGGATAATATGCTTTTTTTTTGTTTATTCGAGCATTTCAAGCGCTAATTTTATTTCCTATAAACTAACTAATAAATTGCAAGAAAATCTTATGATAATAACACTCTATTTTAAATCGGCATACCATATTTCAAGACTCATTTCTTAACGAAAAAAAAAGCGATGAGTGGTTACGTGTATGCGGTGTGACTGCGAATTACACAAAATTGTGAAGAAACAATTTATCCGCCTAAGCAAGTTCATTTTTCGTGTAGTTTGTGCGGTTCCAGTTTGAAGCAGCTACGAAAACATCACCATCGTTTTCATGTTGTAAAGCCTGTCCACATTAAATTTCGGACACCAACATGTAAGAGCTTTACACACATTTTTTGCAAACATTTTCTTGTATCATAATGGACGACGAAACATACGTACTCGAAGACCTTGAACAGCTTCCGGGTCTGGCTTTTTATACCGCAATGCAAAGAAACGCCGTTGCGGAGCATTTCCGAACAAAGAAGGTGTCCATATTCCCGAAAAAGTATTTGATTTGGCAGTCATACGTAGTTGTGGTTAGCACGACTTTTTGCAGTGAAATTTTGCTTGTCATCACGGTTGGGCACCTTTTTCACTTTGTACGCCTTCAGTCCTTGCCTCTGATTCACTTTTTGTACGTATGATTTTGACTTCTCAACTTTGCGAGCCACATTCGCACAGAGAGATTGGTATTTTTCTTAATAATCGCTACACCTTCTTGTCAATTTGTCGGGAGCATACTTTTCGATTTGTTCCACTTCCAACCTTCCGATCCACAGTCAACCGCTGGTCAAATGATTTGCAAACACAAAACACGGTACTTTTTGGTAGTTTTAGTTTCTTGGCAAGATCGTATGATCCGTTCGTACAAAATACGTTTGCGCACTTCCACTTGATTCGACGCCATTTTGCAAAATGTAACAAGAATGTAAACATGTTGTACCACGAAATGAAGTGAAGAGTTTCAGCTGTCATATAAGTGAAATGTTTCAGCGATCCGTGAAATAATTCAACATCAACACTGAAAGAAAAGTGGCCGAAATTTAACGTGGACAGGCTCTATGATGACAACAACAGATCTCGGATATTTTCAACATAAGAATGCGATACGTATACTAAACTATAAATAATTGTTATACACACTTAGAAAATAACACCGAACTCGGTTCAATTTTCTACCGAACCACATCGGTTACCAACAAGAAACCGAATAAATCGTTTATATATACTGTTTTCGGGTGTATTTTTAGAGTCAAACCCGAATTTCGGTTACTATATGATATATTTGACAGATAAAAATGAAAGATGAACCGAACAGTACGGTAAAGCAGGGATATTCAAGAGTTCGGTACACGAAAACCGAGAAAACTCGGTAAACTGAACCGAGCATTCGCTGAATATTCTTAAACGTCAAACACTTCTCTTCGAGTCAATTCCGCGACGGCTATGTCTACCGAAAAACTCGGTTATTTTAGCTGACTCGATAAGGCCTGAAAAATCGTCAGCCATTTTATCTCGCGTGTGCGCGAAGAATGTCTGTTTGCGAAAATTCTCCGTACTGTGTTTTTTGTCAGGTGAAAATGGAAAAAAATACCGAGAGACTACAACAGGAGGATGCACGTTTAGTAATGTATGAGGATTGTTTGCATCAATAAACAATGTAACTGACAAAACTGGTTTTATTACTATGAAATTCGAAGCTATTTCAACCAAAATTCCAGCTCTGCCATAAAGAACCGAATTCCGTAACTGCAACAAAAAAAGTCGGTTTGTTTGACAGCGTTCGGTAATATTTGAGTAAACCGATGTTCGGTTATTGCTGATTGGATTTATTTTTGTCAACCGAGTTTTTCGGTAAATTTGACAGATTGCTAGAAAGTAAAAATTTAACGAGAACTCGGTTGTTCCAATTTGAACCGAACAGACTACCGAGCGTTCAGCAGATAAAAACTCGGTTGAAATTCAACCGAGTTCGGTTTTATTTTCTAAGTGTGTATACATTTGAGTTATACATCGTGTAAAGTTCTGGGACATTTTATACATTGCCGATATTATTGTATGTTCCGTGTGGAATAAAAAACAATTTTTTATGCTTTATTTTTTTCACAACAAAAAATATTTTTTTTTTTCTGTGTACGGTGTGGCCCATTTAGTATTGGAACAAACATTTTTGATTCTTACAGCGACCCTACACTCAGCAAATAATCTTAAGAATTTCATAAGGTTCAACTTATGAACGATGCTTTACATTTCATAAGTTTGACCTATGAATGGATTTTGTTTTACACGACGTTGTTATTGTTCGCCTTTAAGCTTTCCTATTTACAAGTGTTGATATATACTAGTGCTCAAGTCACTGGACCCATAACCTCAACGTTCAAGGTTCGAATCCAGGTTGCTCCATATTTTTATTTTTTCAACATCATTGTATTTCATAAGGTGAATTGATGAAATTCATAACGATTTCTTGTAGCAAATAGTCGTAATGCAATCTTATAAATATCTAAAGTTTATTTCGTCGAGTGTAGTGTAAACTATGACATCTTATGTGTTCCCTACTCTGAGAAAAATTTCATCGTTGTACCGACAATTAAATCATGGTCAGCATGACTATCGCATATAATGGTTTCAATAACCATGAAAATGGTCGAATTCACCACACAGCAAAAAATAGTGAAATCTAAATGGCATTTAAATCAATATGACGTTAAACATACATTACATTAATCGAAAGTTTGAATGAAAATTAGACTCAAATAAATGCACATAATTAGTGCATCGAAATGCACCTGATTTTACACTCAAATGAATATGAAATTACTACGAGATTAACTTTTCAACGATTGCTATTAAAAACAAATAAAATGCTTTCATTTTATTTGTTTAATGCATGCAACTACAACTTTCAATCACCATGTAAAACCAACTGAAGAAAAAAGAACAGTGTGCACCTTGAGTGACGTTTCAGTTTCAAGCTTCTCGTTGTGTTGACCGGATCATCACGAAGATGCTTCACAAAATGGCAAAAAAATAACATTTTCTTTTTGTATCGCAGTTCTTAGTGATTTGAAAATATTAGACTTGTAAATAATATGCGCATTAAGAACATTCTTTTTCATCATAATGGATCGATCCGGATAAACTGCGGTGGAGATTCATCTGAATGTTACTCCACTGTCCTACCGGAGTCACTCGAACTGTCGAACTTTGCAAACTGATTGGATTAAATAAGATACTGAGATCGGAATTACGACTTTGATCGAGACAGCGAGAATATTTGAGGGAAGCTGTGATTCAAGCTTTTATATAATACGCAAATATAAATCAGCCGTGTTAGTCGAAAGGAACGTATAGTTTAAAGTTTATCTTTGGCTTGTCTAATCAACCCATGTGGCTAACCAATGATTGACATCTCAAATGAACAATGTATCGCTATAGGAGAATGTAAGTGTGATTTAATAAATATGGAGTATAATAAAACATAAATATGATTAAGCATTCCGTTTTCTCCAAAAAAAAAAAACAACCCAAACAGAAATAAATAAAAAATAAAAAAATAAAAAAAAAAATTTTTTTTTAAAAAAAAAAAAAAAATAAAAAAAAAAAAATAAACAAACAATATATATTTTTAAAAAAAAAAGACACACATTTTTTAATACAACATACACATCAAATATATTAAAAAAATAAAATTTTATATTATTTTTTTTCTTCCACCAAAAACATAAAAAAAAAAAAAAAAAAATCACAAAAAAATTTAACTTTCCCCCTTCACGGCATTTTTGACTATGATCATGGTAACAAGGACTATTCCGACATTAGGGAAAATGTTGCATCAACTATTTTTAATGGTAGTTTTGACCATGATCATAGTCGGTTCAATATCACTATACTGCAATAGTCATCCTAACCCCCAATAATGGTAAAATTGACTATCAAATTCCTCTCTGTGTATAACAATGCAACATTAGAAGTTTTTTTTTCGCGGTGCAGAACGTGTTTCACAGAAATACAAAATGGAAGAAGAAAGAAGAAAAATAATTGTGCGCAATCATTTGGCAAACCCTTCGTGGTCTGGGCCAAAACTTGCTAGAGTGTTGGGTTTTCCCCAAAATACCGTGTGACGTGTTTTGAAAATGTACAGAGAAACTTTGTCGACAGATCGCAAGCCTTAACGCAAGCGTCGGGCGGGCACTGTCAACCGTCAACTGGGGAACAAAGTCATCAAGAACATTTAGGTAAACCCCAACATCTCACACCACGATTTGGCCAAAAAGTTTGGCGCCGCACGTAGTACCGTGCAACGGATTCGTCTCCGGGAAGGCTTCAAGTCATACGGTGCCTGTAGACAACCAAAAAGAGGTCAAAAGCAGAACAATGTGGCCAGAATCCGTGCCAGAAAACTGTATGATCAGGTGTTCACAAAATTCAATGGCTGTCTCCTCATGGATGATGAAACCTATGTAAAGGCCGATTTCAAACAGCTACCGGGACAAACATTTTACTTGGCTACGGCTCGGGGAGATGTTCCTGCCAAATTAAAATTTGTGTTTGCAGATAAATTTGCACGTAAATACATCATTTGGCAAGGCATCTGTAGCTGCGATAGGAAGACCAAGGTTTTCATCACTGATAACGCATTTAATGTCTCGGAATGTCTCCAAAAGCGAATATCGCCATTCATCAGATCCCACAATGAACCTGTCATGTTTTGGCTAGATCTTGCAAGCTGTCATGACAGTAAAACAGAGCTACAGTGGTATGAAACGAACGGGATTCAGTTTATACCGAAAGAACTCAACCCACCTAACTGTCCCCAGCTCAGACCGGTAGAGAGATTTTGGGCTATTATGAAGAGGAAGCTGAAGGTGAATGGCAGTGTCGGCAAAAGCATTTACTCATTTTTTTTCTTAACCTTTGCTTGTTACTGATTTTACATTGTTGTTATTATCGATACCATTTTTTGGTCATTTGGGTTTTCATAATTTATGTTAATATTGTGGTATTATTTTTACTGCACAGGTAATTTATATTATTATTCATTTTTTTTTCTTCTCCTTTATTTTCTTATTAAGACGTAAGTGGTGCCTTGAAAACAATAGGCTTCAACTGACTCTGCGGCAGATATTCGTACTTATTATTGAAAGTCCGTTTATGCTTCCTTGTTGGTTTATTATTCTATTTTACATATTCAACAGTCGAAATTAATAGTTTTAACTATTTATCAGCATTTTGATATTAACTGTAAGCGCAGTGTGCGTCTTATTGTATTATACTAAAAGCTTCTAAGATCAACTAGCACATTTTATTGCTCCATAGAACTAGCTGAAAGGATTGATTTATAGCGAACAATCAGAAATAATCATTTTGGAAATATCGACATGCAAGGTTTACTATTTTGAAAATAATATTATTTATTCCAGGCCATTTTTACCGTATCAAAATACATACAAAATATATATTGCATGAACCTATTTGTGATTCATCGATTTAAAGCATTTCAATACTGGGATGGGAGGGTGCATCAAGGAATCATTGAAGTTGCAATTGGACAATGGAGTGGACAGCCAACCGCAGTCTAGGAGGGTATGTGTCTATTTATGATTGGTACATTCCACTTCAACAGTTGTAATGAATTTGACGCACCATTCTCAAACAAGTCATCTATTTTGGAAAGCTTAACCGAATTGCGTATTTTGTTATTCGTTTTATCGGATTATATTGCTGGAAGGAGATTATCTTATTCCCGCAGATTTCGCGTAAGTGTCTCTGCTTATGGGCTTACCCAACCCTTTTTGGCCCTTCATACAGCAGTATGTTGAATTTAAAACGGCAACAAAGCATGATCTTTCTGTTAAGTGGAACCATATGCAGGGCAAGGCTTCGTATTCAATATCACTAAACACAGTTGCAGATTTCGTTTTTATCGTAATCAATGAACTACTTTTTTTTCAACAATAACAAAGTTTTAGCAGTACAAATTTGTTTATTTAAAATATTACTATTCGATTGGATGTCTTAAAAGAAAAATATTTGCTTTAAAATGCTTAATAACAGTAGGTCTCATTATACGATTATAGCAACGAGTATCGAACTAATATTCTTTCCCTTTCCTAATTGATCTACATGGACGTGACCGGCGCCGTTATCGATCCTATAAATGAGGACATCAGGGGTTGAGAATGAATCACTACTCTCAGGTGACATTCTGTTCTCTTTGCAATAGCTGTCCTCGATCAATCACGGAGTAGCAAACGATGGTCAATATCCACCTTCTCTCAGTTGATAGTTCCTCTAATAGTGATTTCTGGAGAATTGAATTATGTTCTTCAGCTTACATGCTAATGTGCCATTCCCACTACAACCATTATTGGTGGAAAAAAGGCAATGAAGCAACCCATTTCTAAAGGAGCGACGAATACGGAAGTTTTGATGCATTGTATTATTTTCGACTACTCATAATGATGTGATTGTAATTTCTCATCAGTAAACAAACAAAATCAGCCAAACAAACATGGAAATAAGCTCATCTGTTCGATAGACGAAATGAATCCGACCGCGAATTTAATCTACTGAAGTGTGTTTATTGGTTGAAGTGTGTTAGCGAAAACATTTCCGCTTGTCGGTGATCAAATACATAGTTCGATAGGTGCCAGGTTATCATGCCGGTGACCTTGGATTACGGACTGTTTGGTTTGGGGTTCTCTTATTGTTTGTACTGTAGTTTGGTTTTGAAATCACATTTATTTAGCCTTATTTAAAACAGTTCTTTAGTGGTGTCCATGTCCATGTCCTTGTTGACGCCCTTGTCCATGACCTCCGAATCCTTGATTATGTCCACCAAATCCTTGGTTGTGACCACCACCTAATTAGCGTTTAATACGATTTAGATAATTTTGTACCGATCAAAACGAAATTTCTGTCCACCCTACCTCCATAAGCTTGAGCTCCGTGCGCTCCAAATCCGGGTCCTACTCCAGCGTGTCCGCCGTGTCCTTGCTGACCATGCCCAAAGCCACCACCATGTCCTTGCTGTCCGTGTCCAAAGCCACCTCCGTGTCCTTGTTGGCCGTGTCCTTGTTGGCCGTGTCCGTATTGTGCGCTAACCATGGCTACGACCGCAACCATCAGGGCGAGGAGCTGTAATTGTGAAAACGAACAAAAGCTGTGTTTATTAGTGGTTCCAGTGCAAAGGAGCTTACTGTCTCGTCTATATCATCACACTATTTTGACAATAACTTAATAGTACCTGACCTTTTTTGTCCTGTTGTATTCCTTATTTGCCTGAACCACTTCTGTTCCCAACAAACATCAATGCTGAACTACTGTTTGTTCAAGCAAAGCCGGAGCAGTTGTTCATCTTTTTCTTTTAGAAAGCAGAATAACTTCTTCAAATTTGTTTGAATAAGCGGTTATTTGACACTGATGCTTGTTGAGTTAAAATTGTTGATTACAGTTGAATAAACCAAGGAAAGAAAACTCGCTGATTTTATTCATCAATAAAATGAAAGTACTTCAAATAACATATTCACAGCCATGAAAAATATATTTAATGATCATAAATTACTGAATTTCGTTAAAAACTAAAATAAATCAACGACTGGCAAACGATACTGGGTGGTTTGAAAAAAACAATGTAAATATTTATTATGTATAAACTTCATGAACGTCGAGCAAAAATTTTGACCATTTCATGAATCACGTGATCTACAAAACCCCATCACCATTTCTTATAAAAGTATCCGAAATTTTTTACAACTTTTTTATGATAACATCAACCTACCATAATAGTCTTGGCCATCTTGTTTCAGCTTTTTGTTACACTTTCCGAATTGCTCAGAAAAAAACTTTCAACCTCGTCGGCTTCTCGTTATATTTGAAATTTAGATGCGTACTGATGCTGCTGTTATGTTTACTTGCCGCTTTTATACTGCCTTAACGATTGTTTTCCGCCTTACTTTTGACCATTCTATGGATTCCATTTCGCTAATGACCGACCAGCCTGTGCAGAAGAAAAAAAGAAAGAAAGAATATCTCAATAAATATAGCAATATAGCAAAAAAAAAATCACCGTTGCCCAATTTATGTCTCTGTCTCGATCCATCCGGCCGGCCTACCGGATAAGGTCCATGTGGTCCCCCGACGTTATCATAATATGTTGATTTTAGCATGTTTTGACGGGCTACAACTACTTACTCACTCACTGGTCTTTGAAGCACCGGGATTCCTAATGCGCCAACTGAGCGGATTTCGTCTTGTTTACAAATAGAGCCAACGGGCAGAATGATAACCTCCAGACCCCAGTAGCAACGAAAATCTTCCTAGGCTAACTTGTTTTCCAACGCGCATTGAACGTTTCAGCGAGCAAATATTATGTTGACACTCGATTTGGCGTTCTTGTAAGTGCTTTCTGGTTGTCATGGTGTTTACAAACCAGTGTGGTAGAGTGAATCATAGTGACTATGAATGAGGGTTTCTAAATGTCGTAGTCATATTTGGGCACTGATTGAGTGGTCATTTATTTGTTTTTGTTAATTGATCCATCTGCAAAGAAAGTTTTTTTTTTCACATCTTCCTAGCTGATTACGTATCTTGGGGACCAGTCGTTCAATCTTAATAGAAAAAAATGTTGAATATAATATACAAACAGCAGCGCATGGGTTTCTGTACATCGATTGTGCATGCTTTTTCCATCTATGGATATCAAGAATAAAATCTGCTGTATTAATTCTGTTTGTTTAAGTTGATAATTAGGAAAGCTCGGATTATAGCACGAATAACTTAATATATTCACTGCCAGGGAACACATAATTGTCCCATGTAACAAATAATCAACTTGGGAAAAATGCCTAGTTGATTTATCCCACCTGAAAATTAGACGCATATTTGTCCCACTAGAACATATATTACTGCCAGTGGGACAATTAGGCGTCCATGTTTCAGGCAGGAAAAAAATCACTTATCATTTCTACGATTTTTCTACAACTAACAACACTTGTTTGAATAATATTCTAAAAATGCATATCAACCTGTAGTACTAAGGTGTGGCCCGAACATGTTTGATTCTTTCAGCGAATCTAGTGGTCGGATTTGTAAACTATGACATTTTATGTGTTCCCTATAACAATAAAAACATCAGAAGTCTTATTTCGCGGTGCAGTTCGAACGTGTTTCAGAGAAACACAAAATAGAAGAAGAAAGAAGAAAAATAATTATGCGCAATGATTTGGAAAACCCGTCGTGTCTGGGAGAAAAAATTGCTAAAGTGTTGGGTTTTCCCCGAAATACCGTGTGACGTGTTTTGAAAAAGTACAGAGAAACTTTTTCGACGGATCGCAAGCCTCAAAGCAAGCGTCGGGCGGGTACTGTCAACCATCAACTGCGGAACAAAGTCAATAAGAACATTACGGCAAACCTCAACATCTCAGAGCGTGATTTGGCCAAAAAGTTTCGCGCCGCACGCAGTACCGTGCAACGGATTCGTCTCCGAGAAGGCTTCAAGTCATACCGTGCCATCAAAAGCATCAAAAGCAGAACAATGTGGCCACAATCCGTGCCAGAAAACTGTATGATCAGGTGTTAACAAAACTCAATGGCTGTCTCCTCAGGGATGATGAAACCTATGTAAAGGCCGATTTCAAACAGCTACCGGGACAAACAATTTACTTGGCTACGGCTCGGGGAGATGTTCCTGCCAAATTCAAGTTTGTGTTTGCAGATAAATTTGCACGTGAATACATGATTTCGCAAGGCGTCTGTATCTGTGGTAGGAAGACCAAGGATTTCATCACTGATAAGAAATTTAATTCAGAGCTGTACAGAACAGAATGTCTCCAAAAGCGAATATTGCCATTCATCAGGTTCCACAATGAACCTGTCATGTTGTGGCTAGATCTTGCAAGCTGTCATTACAGTAAAACAGTGCTACAGTGGTATGAAACGAACGGGATTCAGTTTATACCGAAAGAACTCAACCCACCAAACTGTCCCCAGCTCAGACCGATAGAGAGATTTTGGGCTATTATGGAGAGGAAACTGAAGGTGAATGGCAGTGACGGCAGAACGCGAACCGAAAGACAGGGGCTCTATCATCATCATCATCATCGAAGGGAAAAGAATAGTTTGTTTGTGCCCCATGACAATTATTGTACATTTGACAATAAACCATAAAATAACTTCATTCAGATACAATTGTCAATTGTGAATTAGTCAAGGGTAAAAAGTTAATAGAGTAGCTGTTCAAAATACTGCTTTGGCGAGTTAGTGTTGCTGCATGTATGATGTGTATTGGCATCGAATTGAAAACATTTATACGTTTAAAACACAAAGAATTAGTATAAAGATTATTTCTTGTGCAGTGTTAGGAAAAAAAGCAAATCCTCAAAACACATGCATGATTTTATACGACCATAAGTTTAGCCTTACTTAATTCAAAAAAATCATAGGTTAGTTTTTTGGTGCTTTTCCGATTTTAATTAAAAATGAATATTCGGCGGATACTTCAGAAGTTGGCTACTTTTTATCTTTCGTGTTCGCTCAGAGGATGCGTCAAAAATACCCATTTTACCCATATACTTTATTCGTACCCCCTAGGATGTAATCAAATTCTATCGTTTGCTAAAGAGTCTTCCCCCAATTCGATGGAAAGCACAATGCTTACACGGAAAACGAAAAGTACTGAACATTTGAGTTTGAACTACTTAAATATAAGTAAACGCGTCATTGCCCGTCTCAACGATTTTTAGATTCCGACGCAACTTTATTCGGGACAAAAATTTCTTGCGTGCACACTATTTAATACATTCAAATTTCACTTGTCATTTGTTTACACAAAGTGCCTTCGGTGCTGGCTGGCGATGAGAAAAAAATGAAACGTCAAACTGCTTTTGTTTTCACGTAAGACACGTAATTTCACCTGATTTAGAGATTGTATTATGAATTACGTATTTTTTGATGTGTGTGTGACACGGGAAAAAAATTCACGCGAATAATTCTCGCGTAGGGGTCTAACGAGGTGGAATCTCCGCAATATAGTATCTTATTAGTACACTCAGCGTAATAAACTTTTGATATACATAAGATTGCATTATAAATATTTGCCATAATAAATCAGTATGAATTTCATAAATTTACCTTATGAAATATAATGATGTTGAAAAAACTAATATATGGAGCAACCTGGATTCGAAACTCGAACGTTCGGGTTATGGGTCCAGTGACTTGCCCACTAGTATATATCAACACTTGTAAACAGGAAAGCTTAAAGGCGTACAAGAACAACATCGGGTAAAACAAAATCCATTCATAAGTCAGCGTTATGAAATTCCAAAGCATCGTTCATAAGTTGAACCTTATGAATTTCTTAAGATTATTTGGCTAAGTGTAGAATCCATGTGCTCTGCTGATTCATGTTAACTAAACGTTTGAGTAAATATAGGTACATTACCTACAGGTTGGTAAAAAAGAGAGTTAAAACAACTCCACGGTGGGTGAAAAATTGTTCGAAAGCACATGCTTCCATGACGGCCGATTCGAAGCGACGAAATGCAACGGAGCATAGGTGTATTAAGTTTCGTGCGCCTGAAGGACGCAGGATATCGGTTGTCAACGGCGGCAAGGGTGCACCCGGCCGGTAACTCTGAGAACTTTAGAAGAAATCTGAATCTGCTTTTGTAAACAAACATTTCAATCGCTGATTTCTCGTGAAAATTAGTTCAATCTCAAAAACATAATCCACCAGATCAAAGAGGAATCATTGCTCTACTTGATTTTAATTTTAATTTTTGGAACTGTTATATTCGGCGAATGTGCGAAATCAGCGAATGAAGTACGAATGTTAGTTTACAAAAGCAGATTCGGCCTTGTCGCAAAGTTTCTCGAAAATTCCATGTATTGCGTCGGGAGTTGAGCGCTGGATAATCTGTCTACCAAAAATAGATTTCTTTTGATCTGAACGTTAAACCTAACGTCGGAGGAAGTGCATTGGAATCGCATAATGATGCACTAGGTTACTTGTAATGAAATAGACTTCAATAACAAAAAATAGCATGATTATCTATTATTATTTATCTGATCAAAACAGCAATAAATTTACTCAATGTTCGTTTAATTTGGTCTGGTTAATGTAGATATTTTTATACAACCAAGTTAGTAAGTTAATTTTACCCACCGCTAGCTTTTTTAGGATTGTTTCAATTTACCTACTTCATAGTTTATCCCCGTTAACCTAAAATTAGGTAAACCTATTCAAATTTACCTTATTGAACGATAGTTTACAGTTGCGTCAAAAGAAGTTAATTTTAGGTAGTTTTTCAGTTCTGTGTATAGTAGATATTTTAAAGATATGGTATGGTGCTTACCCACCATCACAAAGCATGCTGGTCGCCAGCCATTCATTACGCGTAACCTAAAATTGATTTCTATAATATATTTACATCGATACTTTTCAAGATTCTTACCTTATATAAATCACCTCAATAAATGATGTATTGACTTTATTAAGCGGTAATGAAATAGCCGTGCGGTTGCACTATTTTCAAAGTCTGTGGAAATTTGCTAGCACAATCAAAATAAGCCTTGGTAAACACGAACCACGAAAATTTCACCAACATACTTTTACTGCATTAAACAATAGATTCATAACTAACCCCTTTCTAAACATAGAATGCATTTCGAAAATCGACATCCCCTTTTTTCAGATAGGGTCAATTTTTTTTAAAGAACTTCAAAACTGAGTACAAGCCGGCGTCGGTGGTGTAGTGGTAAGCGTGACTGCTACTTGGCATCCCAGTGGGTCTGGGTTCAATCCCAGTCGACGTCGGTGGTTTTTCTGAGGCGAAAAAATCTGGTCACGTATTCCTTCGGAAGGGAAGTAAAGCCGTTGGTCCCGGCTCATAGTCATGAGTCGTTAGGTAGGGTCCAGGTGGTGGAGTCGTCTTCCTGGCGTCGGTGATTGTCACCATGTGAGGAAATAGGCCGACGTAAAATAAAAAAAAATAAAAAAATAAAAAACTGAGTACAAGATACTCTTTCAATAGGTACTACTCGCTGTTCTCATGAAAATAAATAAGGGCTTCGAAGTGCTTTATCTTCACGTTCTTTTTTCATTACTTTTGAGTGGATTCCTTCTCATAGTTCCATACCGGGCAATGAGAGCGGGCTCGTTTGAATTTTTATTTATTTTTCGTCAAATGTCTCTCGTGAGCTGCAGCATAAATGGAGTAAGCCGGTGTCTCCACAGGCATTTTTTGTCTTAACATTCGTGTCAGTGTCAAATGATATGGCAGGTGAGAACATAAGTTACCGTGTGCGTGATAATGTTTGCACCATCGTTCAAATAAGGTTCCCATTTCACCTATGCATACCATGCCTTGTTTATCTTTACAAGTACGTAAGCTATAATTCATATCTTGGTAGGCTGCGAGCAATAGAAGCTGGTTTCCGTATTTTGACAGTTGCACCATGACGAAGTGGCAGCGTATTCGTGATTTGACACACGCGCAAATGTTGTAAAAAGACATTTCTATCGCTGTGGGAGTGTCTCGGTGGACCATGAAAGGAGTCTTAAACCGAGAAAATAAAAGACAACTTTCCACGAAGGTGGCCACAGGTCGTGCGGCCTCAACTCGGATTCCGAGGGTTATCGCTGTCATCAAAACGGAGATTTGGGCTTGTCCAGTGCATTCAATGAGGAAAATGGCGAAAGACCACGGGATCAGCGACTTTACGGGACGGAAGATCGCAAAGGAAGATTGCGGGGCAAGGTCGAGGTCACGAAAAAAAAACTCACATGATTACCAACCGCATCCGGGAGCAACGAGTCAATCGATGTAAGAAAATGTAAGAGAGAAAAAAACCGGTAATCCGGTTCCCCGACGAGAGCATGTTTACCGTCGATCCATTATCAAATTCCAGAACCGATCGCTATATTAGTTCTCTCCCGGTAAACGACGTGGCCGACGAGCATAAAAACGTGTATCTGACCATCATCCTGCTAGCGTTATGGTGTTTGGATTGGTGTCTTCCGAAGGCTAAAAAATGAACCCGGTGTTAAGTCCAGAAGTCGATAAAGTAAACACGGAGGTATACATCGAGATTTTAAGTGCAGACTTTTTCTAAATAAATTTGACGAAATACAAAATAATGCCGCAAATATTGTCAATTCATTAAACCTGTTTTCAGAGACGCCATCATTGCTCTACATGCTGAAAATTTCGGGATCGTGTACTGCAATTGTTTTAATTTGATAAAAATGTCTTAACAAGTCTGTTTGAGCTAAGCCAGCATCGGAAAAATGTCAGGTTGTTTGCCATATTTTAAGATAGACTTGTCAAGAGAGAAAATGCTAGTGGAGACACCGCGCAAAGGAGATTGGAGGCAATGGCAATTTTATCATCCCTAAGGTATCGAAGAAATGTTCGTTAAGGTGATGAATGTGGGTCGAGACCTCATTCGTGTAATGTCTCATGTTAGGCTGGGGGACAGCAATCTTTGTGAATGTGGACCAGGCTATCAAAACCCCTATCACGAGATTTGGTCTTGTTCTGAACATCGTTGTGTCATATCAGAGATTTATGATTAAAGGCTGACTACAAGTAAATTGGTACGCCCCTTGCGTGCCGCAAGCACGCCTCTAGTGTTGGGAATCGAAAATCTTTGACAGTGATTTGCTTACACTTCTATAGACAACAATCGATCGCGTTCAGAAATAATGTCAAATGGAACTCGAAAGAAGAAAAAATATTGTGCATAAACACTTGGAAAATCCAGGGATCGTCAGCTGCACAGCAAGGTGTTAAGGTGCGTTAAGGCCAACTCCGGTCTTTCGATCCGAGATTTGGCCAGAAGGTACAACATCTTTGCCCGGAATTTCAACAAATCGAAAAATACTGGGCAATTTCAAATCAGCGACTTCGACGATGCGGCGGGGCAGTCAAGAACATCCTACGAATGCGGGCATCAAATCCTTCAAATGATAGGCTCCATCAAGAGGAAGGTTTGAAATTTCGTTCGAGCTGGAGAAATGTAACTATCTATGTAACCATTAATAGCCTTTTTTTGTGCGTACCAATTTAATTTTAGTCAGCCTTTATGAGAAGACAATTTAAAATAAGAATACGCTTGTTTTGTGAATCTTGAGGCACGATCTTCCTCTTCGCATCCGTGAAATTAAAATTCCCATCAACCTCGAAATGACCGCGAGTAATCTGTTCCACCTCCCCTTACTTTAGTTCTATGATATTTAATGTATATTCAAAATGAATACTTGGCTATGTTAAGTTGAGCCAGTAAAAATAAAAATAAATTGAAAAACTATCAGTGTGTTATAATGCAGGAATATCTCAAGCAAGAGATTTGCTTTCCAAAATCACACTTCTCTAGTTACTCGGACCTTCTGCAGTTAACTGAAAAGGATTAAATAGGGTTTATTTCCTACCTGGAGATATGAGCAATCAGCTTTTTACAATCATTTGAAAGCCTAAATCTAGCCCTAATGTACATAAAAATTGTTTACAACTTTTTCAATATTTATTCATAAAAAAACATATTTCTTCCCTTACGATGTTGATTGAAGTTCGAAACAGATTATGACTGACTCTACTCTACATTATCGTTGAGCTTTGGCTTTCGCTTAACAGTTTATTTTTACAATCAGCTGACGCGTTATTCGAATCATACAAACTTCCTTGACCCAGACATGCTATCAGCTCGTCAGTTGATAGATTAATTTTAATCATCCGCATATGAGTGGCACAGTTTTTGAAGTTGTTACTATTTTTTAACCGGAACTTGTTTTTTTTTTGGTTCACCTTACCGCCCCGTAGCTCATCGAACGGTCAAGTGAAAAGCGTAAACAAGAATTACGCTCTGACTGTAGACCAGATCGAATCGTAGCCGGCAAACCGGCTCAGCCAGTTGCGAATAATATCCGTCCATCCAATATAAATACCGGTCTGTATATAAGTATGTATGGTACGCAGAAAGAAAGAACGTTCGAGCCGAATCAAATGTTTTTGTTTTCTTCGTTTTGAAGCAGCATGCTCCACAGCAGGGCAATCAAATCCGCGAAAACCTGATGCAAAAAAATGCCTTCTCATGATGGGCTCATCAGCAGGTCGGGGAATATCAGAGAACGAAATCCCCGATCGTACAACAGCCAAAGAAGTAAGGAATCAATTATTTTTGGTTCGTTGCCAATTCTAACCTGTGAGATTATGTATATATATATATATATATATAATGTGAAGAGTGAGGATTCCATATAAGCATCATAGTGGCACAACAAATAATTTCGTTGTAAAATGATGCAACAAATGAAGATGTTTTAAGGAACACTTGGGAAAGTTGGATCGGAACTCGAACATGGTACTCGTTTGTTATTAAGAAACAATTTGGATATTTTTAAGTATATTGGAACTTGGCTGTAGGTATTTGACTTATAACATAACTTATAACTTTGAATTCAAGTATAACCTTAAATACCTTAAGTAATGTATGCGCTATAGGAAAGGATATAGGTATTATGCTGTGTAGTGTGCCACCAATCAATCAAATAATTCATTCTAAGTTTCTAGAATCAACGGTCTCGATGTCTGACTTATGTCTACTCAACTTGAAATTGTGGTTTTTTATGCTCAGGCCTAATCTCAGTCAATTAAGTCGTCGAGCAGTTACCAACCTAGACCAGGCTGGAGGAGGCTGGTTCGGCTCTGTGTTCGGTTTAAGTATTATTTGATGAACTGAATGTACAGTTCTCAACATCTCTTAGTAACCAAACAATAATACCAATGCATAATTTGTATAGGCTTGAATGCTTCTTGTTTAATAGGAAATACTCTGGAAATTGGCATAATGTCGAGAGCCGACTTAAAAGCTAATATTTTAGGATCCATAAGGTTTTGAACACATTTTCGGAATTTACGT
Source organism: Aedes koreicus (assembly GCA_024533555.2). Classification (NCBI taxonomy): domain Eukaryota; kingdom Metazoa; phylum Arthropoda; class Insecta; order Diptera; family Culicidae; genus Aedes; species Aedes koreicus. The sequence continues at coordinate 405,382 of JAHHFK020001137.1, read as the reverse complement.
ATTCTAGGCAGTCTAAGCAGAGTAACCTCAACGTCGTGCACACATTTGACATTTGTTGTTTGTTAACATTTGTTTGCCTTTTGCTCCTCTATATATCAGTATTGACAGAATTGTCCGTAACTGCTTGAAATTTTTTTCACATAGTTCCAAACTTCTCATCTGGATATTACTTTGGTCGAAACCCTCTTTTTCTTCGGCTATCGTTCCATTTAAACTGAGCGTTGAACAATTAAGACTAAGTTAGCAAATGAATACATTCACTAAAGTGTTTTGTTAGAAAAATATACTGAATTAGACGTTAAAAATAGTTGTTGGCTGTTGTTCATGTTTTAACTTTTAAAAAAAGATACACAAACCAAGGATTCCGTTTCCCATCAACTGCCACTATCCCTCAAATCCCACTTCACCCAGTGTACCATATAATCAGAGATATAAACAGGCATGGTAAAAAAGCCAGTCATTGATGTTATTTGAAATCAGTTTTTTCTCATTCTTCTAATGGATCTCGAAGGCTTTTAAAATACTATTGATCGCATGAACGAATTGATTCGTGACACTGCTTGATGATGTAAGCACGTATAGAGGATTATTTTCCAAATCGACGAATCAGCTTTAGCAAACCTTAAGTGAATCCCAGTAATCCTGGGATCTCAGTTATCTTACGCTTGAAAACTGCCAAGTTTATTGTTAAGTAATTGGTTTTAATTGACTTGAGAAATGACACGCATTTGGGATTTTTTGTCCAACGTTTTGGTTCATTTAGGACCTTCTTCCGGGACTTTCAAAGCTTTTTAATTCATTGTTTAGCAACATAAATCATTTTTTTCCCGGGATTTTTTTTTTGATAACAAGTTTATTTATTTGTTCAGGCTCAATCGAATCATCTTTACAGAGCCAAATTTTCATTTTTATATACATCAGTTATCTTAAAACTAATGTTAGTAGGGTATAACCGATTACTCGCGGTCTTCTCAAGGTTTATAGGAGAACAATTTACCGGAAGGGTGAATGGGCGGGAATTTTAGAGTATGGTTTACATTATACACATATTTTTGATTCTAAATCGTCTACTTAAAACTATGCAACTTTTATTTTCGATAAAAAAAAACAAAAATAATTTCAACTAAACAAATATAACTAAAAATAAACACATAGGTTAATCAAACTACAATCTAATACTAATATTAGTCAAAAACACGTATATAAAATTCATGAACTCCAGATCGCGTACAGCCAAGATGTCTCGAACCGGTACATTGGGTTGTCTACCTCGAGCCCGAAGGGAATCATAAAGCTCAGATCTGACTCCACAATGCTCAGCACATGACCAAATTACGTGATCTGCGTCCTGGGAACCTTGCCCACATTCACAGAGATTACTGTCACTCAGCCCAACACGGTACAAATGTGCGTTCAAAGAATAGTGATTGGACATGAGGAGAGACATCACACGAATGAAGTCTCGACCCATTTCCAACCCCTTGAAACAAATTTTTTTCGACACCTTTGGGAGGATAGAATGTTGCCATCGCCCCAAATCTCTTTTACTCCATTTATGCTGCCAGCTGACGAGTAACTGTTGACGAAAAATAGGAAAAAAATCTCTGAAGGCGATTTGTCGATCATAAATATCACCTTCCACAGCGCCCACCTTTGCAAGCGAGTCCGCTCTCTCGTTGCCCAGAATTGAACAATGAGAAGGCACCCATACAAAGGTGATGATAAAATAACGCGAAGATAAAGCACTTAGAAGCTCTTGTATTTTCATTAGAAAATACCAGGAGTGCTTTACCGGCCTCAATGAGCGAATAGCCTCTATAGAACTAAGACTATCCGTGAAAATGAAGTTCTGATCCGGTGTAAGTGAGGCAACAATTTCTAGCGTAAAGTGTATTTTTGCTAATTCAGCGACATACACGGAACAAGGAGCTTGAAGTTTTCGTGTGGCGCTATAAATTTCATTACATATACCAAAGCCAGCGGAATCCTCTATTAATGACCCGTCAGTGAGGAACAATTTTGTGGAATCAACTTGGCCAAACTTTGCAGCAAATATCACCGGAGCAATCATAGGATGATGTACCGAATTGCCGAAGGCGGAGAAGCAACTACGATTGGGAATATTCGGCGAAGGGCTGACATCCTGTGTTATGTACAAATTGTACAAAGTAATGAAGCGGGATTGAGGATTCAACTCAAGAAGCTTCTCAAAGTTTTCGATTGCCTGGTTTTTTTTTCCAGGGAATTACCAATAGGTACAGTTATTTGTCGTCCAGTATTGTTATGTAGAACAAGTAATTTGAAACACCTACGTTTGCGCTAAGTAACAAGTAGTCGTGAGGTCGGAGTTTCTGTATTAAGAATTTTCAATTAATTTTTTTTTATATTACCCCCACATATTTTATCTTGTACTTACTCCCGCTTAAATGCTAACAGTTTAGATAGTTTTATCCGTTGAAAACTGGTTCCAAGATTCAAACACTGGAATGTGTAATTGTTCGTTTGTCCAGGAAAGTTCAGTAGCAAGAGACCCCTCGAAATGGGTCTCAGGGTCGGCTTACTACTCGGTCATCCCAAGGGGCTTCGCGGACAAGGTGGGCAGCGCACGGTCACCTGACTATGATATTTTGGGGCTGTATTGAAAAATTTGGTTTATGGGGGGGAAACTATAGTTTTTATTTAAGAGTTGAAATTGGGTTTGGTTCTGTAAGTTTTTGTATTTTTGAGCTGACAATGTGGGTAAGGGTTATTGTAGGGTTTTCTTCAGTGCGTACTGGTGCTATTGATGATCTCGCTGCTGCTGTTGGCGATGAATGTTGGCTGGTGGTTTTTGAAGATGATGGAGAATGGTGACTGATTAGTGGAGTTCGTTGTTCGCAGAAGTCGAACAATCGAAGCAATCTACGGCGTTTTCCCTCATTGACGGCGATTGACACGGTCCAGGACGATACTGGAGTGACCGTGCCAAGAGGGGAATGCTCCTTGGTGAGTAAACGTTTTCACCGAGCAACATTACCTCCTTAACGTTTATGACCAATTGGGCCAGAGGTCGAAACTATTCTTTGCTATTAGATGCAGCAAACCCTTAGGTTACTGCACCGTATCGTGTGCGTCGGTACCATGCAAAATGGCGGCTTTTAACATAGGATAAAAGGTCCTGAGAGGGTAGCGGGAGGTATTAGAAGAGCTAATCTCAACACCTAGCTATTAGAAACAACTTAGACTAAGCATACCTGATGAATCTATATTTTTATCCGTTGTTGGACGGATACCACTCACTAAGTTAAGTTAACTATAAGTTAGAACTCTTCAGAAATTGATCTGGAGCACACGAACGCCTGTAACTTAATGAGCAATGGCGCATTTTTGTAGTTTCCTCACCCAACTTTCCATCATGGAGTAGTTTATAAGGTGGGGGGGGGGGGGGGGGGGGGGGTTGAGGCATTTTCAATCGTCACCCTTGCAGTATCATGCTCTTTATCATGTCGTACTCAATGTTGTACCCACTGTCTTGCATGCGAGTTCACCCACTTCACCCAATATGTACATACAATATTCAAATTTACCCTAACCTACCAACTTCCTTGTTTACAATTTTTGTTTACATTTTACTAACATATACTAACTCTAATCTACCCCTAGGTTTTATTCAACCCCGCTTAACTCTAGAAACGTGACTGTGCACAAAATAAAAGCACAAATTAAAAAAAATCATAATAAATTTGTAACAAACGGTTACAGCGGTTGTTGTCCCCCCCCGCCCTCCCTGGTGATGTTTGCTTCCCTTTTTTTTTTTTTTTTTTTTTTGTTTTTTTTTTTTTTGGTTTTTTTTTTTTTCTTTGGGTTGTTGGTTTTTATCCCCACACCCCCTTCTTCCCCCCAAAATAATATTGGTGTCCTCCTCTTTTTTTTCCCTTTTTTTTTTATTATCTACTTTTTTTGTGTATTTTCTTATTATCATACCAAGGCCGGGGTGGCCTCTACTGTATACAGAAGTTGTCTCCAATCTATTTGGTCCATGGCTGAATTTGAATTTGAGCCTCGCAGTCTACGAAGGGTTCGCCGGTCACCTTCTACCTGATCCACCTTGCTCATTGCGCGTCTCTTTTTCTTGTGCCTGTCATTTTAACTGAGTTGTTGTCCGACATTTTTAGCCATGCCCAACCCACCATAGTCGACCTATTTTTGCATCGTTTACGATGGGAGGTTCTCCCAGCAACTGAGGCAAGGTTCATTCACCTGCTCCACGTTCCCTCTTCCATATGCACTCCACCGTAGCTCGTACGCAACACCTTCCGTTCAAAGACACCAAGAGCACGTTGGCCTTCCACGATCAATGTCCATGCTTCGTGGCCGTAAAGGACTACCGGTCTAATTAATGTCTTGTAGATCACCCTCGAATCTGAACTGATGGGAGGCTATCGTTATCTTTTCGGGAGCCTCTTCCTTTCATGTATTTTGTTTTCAACGCATAAATCATAACTCCAATCCTACTTGCTTCAGCCTTATGTCTGATGGTAACTCCGCCATTGAGTTACGTGTATATTCCCGCTCTTCAAATTACACCCTCCAATGCAATGTTAAATAGCAAACACGACAATTTATCACCTTACCGTAACCCTCTCCGAAATTCGAAAGAACTCGAGAGTGTCTCTGAGACTCGGACTACACACATCACACGATCCATCGTAGCTATCTATGTCTAACTGCGTCAGTTTTTCTGGAAATCCATATTAGTTCATGATCTGCCATAGCTGGTCTCGATCGATTATGTCGTAAGCTGATTTGAAATCAATGAAAAGATGAATCCTGGTGAGTGTGAGCTTTTTAGTGGAATACCTGTAACTAGAAAATGAGAAGCATTTAATTCCAACTATCTTTATTGCTTATCTTAACAGATACGCGTATTTCGTCTACAATGTGCAGACTTCTTCAGTTTCGTGTACTAGTCGAGTATTAGTACACGACACTGAAGAAGTCTGCACATTGTAGACGAAATACGCGTACCTGTTAAGATAAGCAATAAAGGTAGTTGGAATTAAATGCTTCTGCAATAAAGGTAGTTGCAATTATATGGAATTTACTCATCTTTCTTCTCATTTTCTAGTTACAAGGTGCGGCAGAAAATAATGCGAAAATGTTCAAACTTGAGTATTGGTTTAATTCGTGTAGCTAGTGACTAATTTCTGTCGAAAGTGTATTTGTTTATGTTTACTTTCAAGTGCTGCATCCATACATTCTATTTGTTTTATTGCAAATTCGTCAAAATGTTCGCGAAAGAAGTGATCACCAGTTTGTTGCTCGCCCAGAAGAAGCCGAAAGAGATTGCCAAGTTTGCCAAGAGTTTACCGCATAAAAAAGTCCCTGCAGGATGGTCATAAGCAGCTTTGCACGCACGCCGAACCTGATCAAATCGGTCCGTGCATAAATTGCTCGCAACCCGGTGCGTTCCATAAGAAAACTTGCAAAGGAAGCCAATATTTCGGAGAAATCCATGCGGAGAATCATTATCTCCAGAGCCAGAGCCAGAGTGACGCGCCACTTGATTACGGACCGGGTCAAGGAACTACGAGTGACTCGTTCCAAGAGATTGCTTTCCTTGTTGAAGAAGGAAAAAATGATAATGCTGTTCTCCGACGAAAAGCTTTTCAGCATCGATGCTGTGGCCAACAGCCGCACGGACCGGTTCATTTCACCGCAGAAAATGGAGAACGTGCCGGAAAAAGTGAAATTCAAATTTCAAACCAAACATCCGGCTGGTGTCATGATATTTGGCTTGGTTGCATCCAAAGGTTTGAAAATGCCGCCTGTTTTCATTGAAGCTGGAGTTAAAATCAATACCGAAGTGTATATTGGCATTTTAAAGGACCAAGTGCTTCCCTGGGTGTAGGCCAACTTCTCCGAGGACCAAAACGTTGTCCTACAGCAGGATGGAGCGCCGTGTCACACGTCCAATCGAACCCAACAATGGTTGAACGATAACATGAAGTTTTGGCCGAAGGATTTGTGGCCCCCTAGCAGTCCAGATCTTAATCCGTTAGATTATTCGATTTGGGCATATGTTAAAGGACGAGCCTGCAAAACATCACACCCTAGTGTGAAAACCCTGAAGTCAACCATAACACGCACATGGCAGTCAATGTCAGAGGACTACGTCCGAAAGGCATGCTCTGGCTTCCGGCGTCAGATCGAGGATGTTATTAATAAAAATGGAAGACACATTGAATAAATTTGTTTGAAAGGACTTTATAAAGATAACTGCACTCGAAAATGTTGATATTATTGCTTGAATTAGTTGAAAATGGGATTTGAAAGAAATAGAACAAATTTTCGCATTATTTTCTGCCGCACCCTGTAATGAAAAGATGATGTGTGATCACGTTATATTCGCGAAATTTCTGCAGCACTTGCCAAATCGCGAAAAGCTGGTCCGAAGTAGCGCGGGCACCCATGAATCCCGCTTGGTATTGCCCCACGGCAATTGGTGATAGGCGGAGGCATAAAATTAGGGAGAGCAACGTGTTCGCATGCTAGTTGCAGCAATTCAGCTTGTCACCTTGTTGTAGATGGAACACACGATACCTTCCATCCAATCCTCCGGTAAATGCTCTTCCTACCAAATCTTGGTAAATACCCAGTGTAGCGCCCTTGCCAGTGCTTCAACACCGTGTTTTAATTTAAATGTTCGCTTGGGACTTGGTCAACACCAGCAGCTTTGTTGTTTTTAGACCGACCAATTTCCTCCTCAACTTCCTGAAGGGTTAGGGTTGGGATCCGGTTATCTTCTGCGCGTGTTCCTAGATTTATTACCGTGCCGTTTGCAGCAACATTGCCGTTCAGGTGCTCGTCAAAGGACTGCTTCCACCTTTCAATCACCTCACACTCATCTATGAGAAGGTTACCTGCCAAGTCTCGGCACATATCGGCTTGTTGTACGTAGCCTTTGCCCCAGCTGCTCAACTTCTCGTAGAATTAAAGCATCCCATCTTCAAGTGATCATTGCTTAGTTTTTTATTAAACTAAAAGAGCAAGACTTGGATTAAATGATACAGATTATATATATATATATTTATATATATATATATATATATATATATATATATATATATAAATATATATTTTTTTTTTTTTATTTCATGTTATGAACAAACATATAGAGCATTAAAATATCTCTTGAAACAAATTATTGATAGTTTTATTTGGCTATGTACCGCAAAAACGTACATAACGGCAACGGAAAAAGCGCAAGTGTGGAGCCTATTTGCAATTTGACATTGTTTCTACTGAGTCGCAATAGCATTTTGTAAAACTTTCAAATATTGTAAAAGTGAAATTATCTGTTCGAAAGAAGGCGAGGATAACTGTTTGTAAATGAATATCGTTATCAACCAAACATTAGTCATCAAAATATAGAGAAGTAAAATGATCTAAAAATCGTGTTGGAATAAGTTTATTTTTTAAACGCTTTCAGATTTATGGATCAATACTCTGTTCTACTTCGAAAAATATAAACCCTTTGAATAAATCCTCGAGAATAAAGCATTGCTTTAGAACATGAAAATGAAAAATTTGTGTATAATTATGTTGACATTTTGTTGACAGCAAAAATTATTTCCTAAAATTTTTTAGTAAAACTAGTTTAAAGTATAATGTTTACATATGTAAAATTTCGTTACAATCTGTTGAGTGGTTATCGAAATGGCTTCCAAGCAAGAAGTGCTTCGACAAAAAAATATAAGCGCAGTCGTGGTAAATCCAGGCCAGTCCCACAGGTGGATCGCGAAACAGTTGGGAATCGACAGTTCGACCGTGTCCCGTGTTTTTAAATCGTTCAAGGAGACCAAGACGACCCAGTGGTGAGCTGTCAGCGGAAGAAAAGCGATGACGACCGACCCGGTGAACGCAAGGAATGTTAGGGATTACTACGCAATCCGAACCATTCAATCGGGACGTGGCCAAGAAGGTCAATTCTTCCGACTGGTTCGCCCAGCAGACAATGAAGCGGTCGGACTTTATAAGGAAGGTGCCTAACCAAATCGATAATCAGAATACGGTAGCCAATTCCCGCGCCAGGAAGCGGTACCGCGAGTGGTTGGTTCAGCCGAAACGCATCGTAATGGACGACGAGACGTACATTAAAGCGAACGCCAAACAGAGCCTCGGCCTGGAGTTTTGCGTTGGCAAGCCCCGCCTGGATGTTCCGGAGAAGTTCCGAAAGAAGAATGTCGACAAATTTGCCAAGAAGTACTTAATGTGGCTGGCGATCTGTGGGTGCAGCAAGCCGTACCATCAACGGTAAAATATTTGACGAGCCAGCCTCAAGTTGAAAGTTGCGTTAATACGAAACAATAACAACAACAACAACAAGATTATTCTCCCAACAAAGAACAGGCTGCGTTTTATTTGCTTACGGTTGGAGAAAAAATAATCTCAGAAATCCCGTCCATTGAAACCAAGTTTCAAGAATTGTGTTGAACATAATCAAAATCAAAATAATTAAAAATGAATGTAATGACGGACATATACATTAAGGTGCCAATGGAATATATAGGGGAAAAAATCTATCGAATTTCAAAAAACGACATTGCCGATAAGTTTCAGTGCCCCAAATATGATCCTATGCAAAGTTTTCGCTCAATCGGACATGGTTAAGGGGTGCCTCTAATCGATCAAAGTTTTGGTATTTTTTCCCATGCAAATTTTCCCAATAGGAAGGAGGGAAGATAAAATCGCTGGGGAATGTTTATTATAGTGTTTTGCCTGATTACCTTACCTTACCTTGAAATTACCCTAAACAGCATCTTATCATTTCAGTGTGATGTTTCATTGAGGTTCAGGCAGTCAAAATTATCACCCAAATAAATTTAAATGTTTGACTTACAGAACCACCCTAAATAAATAACCGCCCCAATGAAAGTCCCTAAAAAATTTCTAAGGAAAAAAACAATCAATTGAATAAATATTATTTCAAAATAACACTAGATCTCGAAATTCTATAGATGCATTACCCATTCTATATATGCATTTTTAAGTCATATGGCATCGAAAAACAAATTTCGATTTACTATTTTTCCTTTGGTCCCCCCTTGGAAAAATTTGCCTGGGTAAAAATGTCAAAGTTTTGATTGATTAAGCCATGTCCGATTGAGCTCAAATTTGGCATTAAGTCTTATTTTGGAGTATTGAAACATGTGAGCAATGTGGTTTTTTGAAATTCAAAAATAATATTTTCTGTAACACCCTAATAAACATGACACATTATGTAAGAAGAATGAACATATAATTAAATATAAATAAAAAAATAATTAAGTAGGATGAAGATTAAAGTCTTTTCAGTCGGTCCTTCTCTGTCGCAACTAAAATGAATTTAATTTAGTGTGTTACTTTACAGGGCATTATTAAAGTTCATGGCAGTTCGATCAATTCGAAACCTAACTCATTGTGTCCAGATATTCTACAAAGTGCCATAAGTACCTTTACAGTTCTTTACAGAAAAATTTAGAGTCAAAATAAACTTCATTCAAAAAGATCTTGAGCCAGCTTAACAACTGGTTTAATAAATAAATAGCGCTGCAATAAACATAAAAACCATAATAAACTATGTGGGGGAAACTAAAAAACGCTTAGGGCCTGAAAAAGCTGTTGGTTGTCCTAGTTATTATCATTAAACCACGCCCACACAAGTGACACTCAAACCTCAACTGCTTTACTATTAGTAGAGTCGAATCTTTATTAGGGAAGGTTCATTAATTATGTCACGCAGTAAGGGGGGGGGGGGGGGGTTGGTAAAACGTGACAATCCATACAAAAAAATTAGAAGGTCCATACAAAAAACGTGACAAGGGGGAGGGGGGGTGTGGTTATAAAAAGTCACTTTTTGCGTGACATAATTAATGGACGTTCCCTTACTCTTACTTTAGCTTTAGACTACTTTGGCGACCCGCAAACCTACAACGAGAAGCACTCTCTGCGTTTCCGCATGCCAAAGGAGGTGTTCCTGGACATTATGCGACAACTAGAGTCAACTAGAGGCTTTTCCAAAATTTATCTGTATGAGCTATTTGCAAGTGCTTATCATGACCAATCTATCAATAAACCCATTGTTTACTTTGAATGAAGTTTACTTTTCATTCCCGAGCAACCGAAAAACTATTCGGAATCTCGGAACCTCCGCATTTTGATCTAGTCAGCGTTTTCCGGAAAATGAAGTGGCTGTAAAAAAAAACTAAGACAAGCATTCGTTATTTAGGAATGAAACGGAAAGGCAATTCACTAACACCAGGAGCAACTTGAGGTAATTATCAGCATCCGAGGCGAGCAACACAACTTTTTATCCACCGCCAGCATCACACGCAGCAAACACGGTTACTTTTCGGCTCACAAATATACCTCAGAATATACTCAATAAAATTGAGTTATTGTTTAGTAAAAGCGGAAATTTTACTCAATAATTGGTAATATCAAGTAGCGTATAGTGTTTTGGAACGGTATATTTCTTGTTCCAAATTGCTGCAATAATAGATCAAAACATATACCAGTTTTAAAATGATGCAAAATAGATCCAGTATGAAACAAAATTTACAACACCGGTGCAGCGATGTTTTTGCGTTGAAGATGCCCCAACATTGTTTTACGATATTTTGAAATGACTGCAGATGAACACAGAAAAACACAGTGTAACATTCGAATAATTTTAATGTAAACCGTTTGAAGTCAAATGGGACAAGCAAAAAATATCAATAAAAACAAAACCTTAAATTAAGCAATAATATATTTCCTTATAATGAAGTATCCTTCTGATGATTCTTATTTTTCAACCACTGCTTTCACATCATAAATTATATTTTTACGCTTTTTTTTTATTTTTTATTTCATTTTTTATTTTACCAATGAATAAACACATGACGTTTGTAGATAATAGCTCAATGAAGCAGGCTGATTTTCTACAACTCATCTGAGTGTTGTTCACGACTGGATTGAAAACACTCAAGCAGAGTATTCTTTGCTCTCAGTATTCAAGTTCAGAAATTGTTATTAATTCTAACATAATTCCACACTGACATACACTCATTATCATCTACTGCAGTCATGACTTCAGCTTTCATCTTGGCCATTGTAACCGATCCTGAAATGTAATTAACATTAGGTATCATATGACTGACGCAAAACGTTAGCAATATCTTACTGCAACAACGGTCCACCCGATGGCACTTCCGATTCCGTATTGAACACTACTCGCACACCAGCCAGTTTGGAAAGTTGTTCATGCATCATTTGCATCCTGCCAGCCAATGATGTTTCGTCCGTTGTTTCGACACCAGTGGGGTTCACTCTTGCGGTTTCGTTAGTTAGGCTTCCCAGAAATGGTAGGAAACCAGACAATGACGTTGTGGCATTAGTTAATATACTTCTGGATTGTTCTATCATTTCATTACCAGCTCGAAACGGATACGATAAGAAGTAATGCACCTGATGAACCACATTCAACAGTGCCTTGTGAGCAGAATCAAATGCTTCGTCTATCCTATCTTTGACCGCATTTTGCGCCTGTTTTAGAAGGGCTTCTTCACGAGCGATCACAGCCTTTTGTGCATCAATAAACAAATTTGCATCTAAGGAAGCAGGAAGGTTTACAATACACCATAATGTTGTTAGGATAATTAGCCGAGTAATCATTGTTCGTTTGTTCCCTTTTACAGAGCGCCACTTGACAAGTTATACCTTAGATGGATTTCAGTTTACTGACGCCGCACTAGTTTGCAATAACTAACCTGCATTTGAACACGAATGAATATACTGCAAATTTGTGTTATTACGTAATGAACAAGTTCTTTAACGCGACCTTCTTTTGTGGTTCGTACTTGAAAATTGATGAGTCTGTAAGTGGGTCAATGCAAGTTTTAGGCAAAAATCAAGTTAGTAATTACAATGTACCGGTTTCATAACACACTAAATTGCATTTTGCATCATCTTCCACCAGCTTAGCTTCAAACGAATTTGTTCATTAGCAGTTTACAGCGACATGTTTAAGTCTTTTTAAGGTATGATTAATGTTCACAAAGTATATGAATGGAAAGATATTCCTGATTCCTAATTTTGCCAACACATTGAAACCGTCTTTAGTGTGTGCGTTCTCTGCATTGTCTATTGCAGTAAGTTTTATATTATCTCAGATTTTTCGCGCAATAATGATGTTTTGAGCATGTTCAGATGATCGGAGATCTATTGTTATTTGTGAAATGGTTTGAAATAGAAAATCTTGTGATTCTGAAAACTAAATTTAACTTTATACATTAGATAATACTAATTTGACTCCTTCTGCTAAGTCTAAAATTACAAAAAATAAGTGACATTAGCATAAATAATTATTACGGCAGCAGAAATTTAAACTTAATTCCGAAGCAGGAAAAAATATTTACATTAAGTACAATTTTATATACTATAATTATAGTTCTTCATTTTAGTCCCATTGAATACAGTGGAAGATTAATTTTTAAAGCGTACATATAATCTTATCAGTACCATAAATTACATCTTCAGTTCTTTTAATTAAGTTCAGAACAGGAACAGAATTTTTATTACTATCATTACAACTTCAAAATTCATTAATTACGGTATTAATTACATAAAGTACCATTGCTCGTCATAGGGATGGTTTTTCAGAATATTTTGGTGATCTGCAATGTTGATTGGAAAAGCTACATTTTTCAGCATACAGCAAGTCTCTCCCTTACAGTTAGCGGTGGTTTTCAATACAACTAGAATTTGCTATGGATAACTTTCACCTTACGAATTTGCTAAAGCGCACACGATGTTTTCATGAATCATTTTTTGGCCACACTATAAAACTGTCGAACAAAATGAGAAACGGTATTTTGTGTTTCATAATAGTCGTACTTCACAACTGTCGTAATTGAACAAATAGCTTCACGTTTAGGCATAAAGTACAATGAGGCATATTATGATGGAATAATACTGTGAAATATAATGTCCTGCTCTAAGCTGTATGGATAATGCAATTATGCGCTTAGAGATGCAATGTGGAGAAGTAAAATTTAAACTGTTATATTTCATTTTTATGAACAGACCCAATGCCTCCTAACTCAAACTATGTTTCTCTTTCGAAGTACATTGTCCCATTAATTCACTTGAACCAAATACTGGTGCAGGTGCCAAAGCTGTCTCACAGTTTTGGCACTTGCACCTGTACTTGGCAACACTTTCCTAGTTTTTGTAGAACCAAATGAATTCATTTTCCATATTTCACGTCAAAACTGGATCTTCTGGACAGGATGAAGCTTAACCACAGCAAATTCTACTTGTGCATTTTTTTTGAAAACGAATCGGAGACTTTCTGATTTTTAAAATACAGTAGATAAAATTGGGTGCGTAACGTTGGGCATAATAGACGCTAAACATAATACGCGTTAAAAAATTATAATTAAATTAAAAAAGTACTTGTACGGATAACTAAATTATATGAATTGATCGGTGACTGGATAAAACCCATAAAGTCGTTGAGTCGTAAGCCATTGAGCCGTAAGTATGGTACGGCATATTTTTTCAATGTTCCGGTAACCTGAGATTTCTGAATGCATGAATGAAATGACTTGAACAGAGTTTGTTCAAAGTTTTAACCAAAGATATTGAAATGCACCACCTTTAAGGTGCAAACGAATTGAAGTTGTATTTTCTAGTTGAAATAAAGTACTTTCATCAAAATCAACATTATTAAAAAAAATAAAAAACCCACGTAGATATAAAACCTCTCCCCTAGTATAAAATTTTTTTTTTATTTTTACAACAAAATATTTTTCCCCCCCCCGCCGTTATTGAGATGATGCCCCTCTTTACCCCCATAACACCCCCAATGTCTCCCCCCACACCCCCGAGAAACCAGTGAGCCACCGCCCTGTCCCTTTTTAAAAACCCCCACCCCCTTTTTTGTGTGGGGGTTTTTTTTGGGAGCAGGAGAAAAATGACACTTACAATACAGTAACAGATGACAGTTTGAATGTCCGTTTGTGTACGTGCCACCAAATGATTTTTCCATATTTTTTTAGATAACTTTTTACGAAAATTTCAAAAATTTCCCAAAGATACTATGAAAAGTTCTCAAACATTCCTTGAGATATTGCTTCTGGCGTTTCTATATGTATTCTTCAGGAGTTTGTAGGCATTCCTCCAGGGATTTTTTCAGTTGTTTCTACTGATCCGTTTGCTTCAAAACATGTCAAAATATCAAAACATAAACAATCGAGGGGATCTTCCAATGGAAACTTATCGAAAACATATCGATTTTTGAAGTGGGCACTTTATTTTGTCACTGTTTTTTTTTCAACACAAATTGATTTTTTTTTTCTTTGAGTAAAACTCCTTTTTTTTAGTATTCCATAAGTGAAACTTAAAAAGAATATAAATAATAAGATAATAAAAAAAATACAGTGTGTTTACTTTACTTTGAACCAAGTAAATGAGAGAAATTGAAAAAACGATGAGGTGGGCACTTTATGCCCAGTGTATTTAATTCTTAACATAATAAGGTCCGCAAGAGGTTTATGAAGATTTTTTTTTTAATATGTCTACGGTGTCTGCAAGACTCGTTCATTTAGTTCTCTAGAAATTATTTCAATAATTTCATCAAGTATTCCGCAGGAGAAGTGTTTGTTTCAAAGTTTCTCAACAGATTGCTCCACAAATTTTGGCAGAATTTTCTGCAGATATTAAAAATTTAATGTTCTTCCAATTTAGAAGCATTTTCAAGCATTCACGCAGAGGAATTTTGGGAAGTTCTCGTTAGTTATTTTTGCTATTCAAAGCATAGATATTTCGAATGTGATTTTTTATTATCTTTAATATAATTTTGCAGTGCGAAAACCTATATATTTTTGGCGCAATTTTTAAACAGTTCAAGATGGCACCTATTACTAAAAAGGCTTGTGGGCTTTGGATCAGATGGAGCATTGGTAATGATGGGTTCTGCCCGGTCCGTCAAGAAGCTGCTGAAACGGGGTTGTCCTCGTTTGATAATTATCAAATGTACTTGCCACTTCTGGATCTTTGCACAAGTAACGCATGCGAAAAGCTTCCATTGTACCAGGAACAGTTGATGCCCCAAACGATCAAAAGAATTCCAGATGATACAAAGTATCTTGGATTTGAAGCCATTAAAAGTTCTGCATCCATCTACTACCAGATGGCTATCGTTCGTTGTCAAAAGGAATTTGGAACGGTTTTCGGCATTCTCTGTCATCTTAATCACCCGATTAGCTTCACTTCTTGAGCTACATATTGCCCCTTAACAACAAAGCAAATCGTATCTTCCAGTCAGAAGCTCCGGAATTCCCGAACATGTGCAATCAGCTGAAGTCTCACTTATAGTTCTCCTTGCTAATATTTGCGAAGATGATTACCTAAAACACCTGATGGATTCGGATCGGAGCTTCTGATTCTAGACATCATCTTTGTAAGAAGTCGGAAATATACAACGGGGTAGCAGCAGGAGAAATGCTCACAAGATCTGGAACTCTCGATGAAACCGGGAAAGAGCCTTTCTAATCGATCTGCTGTTCTTTTTAAACTGAGTTTATTAACTGATCAACTGAATCTGGACGATCCAGTGCTTACTACTGCATCGAGCGTTGATCCTAAGAAGCTGCACACTTTGAAGGAGTTCCACTCGATTATTAAACTATATCTGAACATCTTTGAAAGCGTTGAGAAATAGGCCATCGAAAGTGAGTTTCATGAGCTGAGGACGAAATCATCAAAAATGAGAAGTAAATATTCAAACTCACATGAATTAGGTCATATATATGTTGATTTTCATTTATATAAATCAAACTTATGAATTTGTTCGAAAATAAATATTTTCTTATAGAAACAGGTGTCCACGTTCTTTAATGAGCAGTCCTTACCACTAAAGCTGGCAGTAGATAGGCGTGAGATAGGACTCGGTCGCACTCTCCCTCCAGACTGTCAACTCACCATTTGAAGCCCATTTGGCATTGAAGTTGCTACATTAGAAATAATAGAAAGTATTGACCCAATGATACGAAAAACTTGAGAAGGGCGTTCTATCCCCACGGTGACATTCTGTTCCATTCCTCCCTTATTTCCGGCGTGTTTAGCGTTCTGTTCTGTTCGAATTCCATTGATTTATCACCGTGCGCATCAACCTGCTTGAACAACACTGGCTCCGCCTTAAAGTAAGCTATCGATCAAAGTGTCTCCAATCATTTAACAACATTCCATAAATTTACTCGACTACAATGGCTGAGCAACACTTTGTTTAAGCGGCTGAGTAATAACGAAAAATTGTTCGTCGCATAACCTTAATTTCGTCCAAATAACTAAACAGATAAACAGATATTTTGTTGGATTACATTTTGCAGTGTCTACTCGTGCTTCTACACCGGTCATACTGTTACACCGGTTTATAGAGGGGTTACTCATCTTGCAAGGTAATAATAATATGCTGCAAATATTTGCCTATCAGTATGCTACCAGTCACTTCATGAGCTTTCCTCCGATTATTTTCCCCACCCACTATATGAACCTTAACTCCCCCCCAAACCTGCCCTTCCCAAAAATTTTCTTTACCCCAACTTTTTGGCAACCAAAAAACCAAAGGAAAACAAATCACCCTTTTTAAATTATTCTTAACCCCCCCCCCGATTAATTTTTCCATTTTTTTTTTTTTCATAAAAAAAAATATACAAAACAAATCTAAAGACGGAAAGATCCTAAAACAGCAGAAAAAAAATTATGCCGGAAACAGGGTCATAGTGTAGGATAAATTTCATTGGGAAACTATGAGAATTTAAAATTAACACTTCATATGATCACTTTAACAAAATAAAAATAAAATATTGAAGCACTTTTTTAAAATTATCACTAGTAAACGCGAACAAATTCCTTTAAATTCCACTATAGGAAGCTTCTCTTTTGACAGATAGGCCTATTTCGTCTGCGACTTACAGACTTCTTCAGTGTCGAGTGCTCGACTTGAAGGGAACATCACAGTAGGTCTAGTATTTATAGTAGGTTTGTTGATACCTGAATGTATGAGGTAGAGTGTGTGAGGGGGTATACTGAATGTGTTTATGTGTGTACCTCAAAGGTTGTTTGGTACCGCAAAGGTTGTGTGTTGAAATGAAAGGATATTAATTCCTACTTCATTTGAAGGTAGTCAAATTGGTGTTGTATTGTTCTTGTGATCTTGGTAGAAATTTAAACAGCCACGAATATCCGTTTCCTTGATCTTTGTTAAGCAATTTTTTGGAATTTTGTTTGTGGATTGCTATGCTTTCCGCTACATTTAGTTTCCAAGGGTTTGTGATATGCCTTAAAATTTGTATGTTATTTAAGTTTAAAAAATGTTCTTCGTTGAATATATGTTCAAAATTTCTTTTTTTTTTTCAATCTTTCTTATTTCACTATACCTTTATTTTTCATAAACTCATTTTTTTTTTTTTTTTTTTTGTAACCATTTAAGTGTGCTTTTCAAGTCGAGCACTCGATGCTGAAGAAGTCTGTAAGTCAAGACGAAATAGGCCTATTTGTCAAAAGAGTTCTAGTGGAATTTAAAGGAATTTGCTCGCGTTTACTAGTGATAATTTTGAAAAAGTGCTTCAATATTTTATTTTTATTTTTTTTAAAAGTGATCATATGAAGTGTTAATTTTAAATTCTCCTAGTTTCCCAATCACAATCGTTCTACTAATACGCTCAAAAAGTTTTTTTAAATAGTGTTTTTTAAAAAAAAAAAAAAGTGAAAGTGAAAAATGGCAACCAAGCCTAAATCGGAGCCGAATAAGTTCATCGAGTTGAAGAAGAACATCGCAGGTCTACACAAGGATATCGCGTTCTTAACGCGGTGTTCTCAACAAAGGATCACACCAGTAAGTCACAAGGTTAAAGTTAAAACTGCTACGAATACCCAAATAATTAAAAACATGGAAATGGATCTATTGCGTATCAGTATTAAAGCATTACACAGCAAACTTAACACAAAAACATTAGAATGTTATTCACTACATTTAAAATTAGCAAAACAGTACCCAGATAGTTTCTCAATATTTCTCACAAAAGTAACAGTCGCGGTACGTTGCGAATCTGAAAGAAAAAGAAAATTACTTGACAAAAAATTCAAAAAACTCAAAAAGTCACAACCTAAAAAATCTAAAAAGTTAAATATAGTTCAAAATATAGAAGGCTTAGTAATAAACCGTTCTCCAGAACAATTCTCAGAAGAACAACTAAAATTACTTAACAAAGGACTCAATTACGCAATAAATTCAAATCCTGACAATACACGAACAATAATCGACATAGAGACAGCAATCAACACTAACAACTTACACACTTCACAAATACAAGAAATCAGAACAGAAACAGCTAATATCCTCAAAAATACAAACACAGCACATAACAAACAAATTACACAAGAACACAAAATACTCCAAGAATTAAAACGAAAACCGGTCTACTATTTGAGATCAGACAAAGGAAATTGTACAGTAATAATAGATAAAAAAAAGACTACGAAAACATCATGATAGAAAAATTAAATAATGGCCCCTACAGAAAACAGCGATCAGATCCCCTTCCGGGAATGATAAGACGTGTGGAAAAAACACTCAAAGAGTGCAAATTATCATTTGGTAATGAAATTAACAATCTTAAAGAATCAAATCCTTCATTGCCTACTATTAAAGGTCTTCCAAAAGTTCACAAACCTGGCAATGAAATGCGTGAAATTATTTCAGCAATAGGATCACCCACCCATAAAATAGCAAAATGGTTAGTTAACGAATTTAAAAACATGCCAAAACAATTTTTCAGTCGAGCAATTAAAAACTCACAACATTTCACAGAGCTCGTCCATAACGTAGACATAAATGAAGATGAAATTTTAGTATCTTTTGACGTCAAATCCCTCTTTCCTAGTATTCCAGTAAAAGATACTTTAAACTTATTAGAGAATTGGTTACTCTTTCAAAATGACGACATGGCATGGAAGAAAAAAGTACGTTCATACATAAAACTTACACAACTTTGCATGGAAGAAAATTATTTTTCTTTCAGAAACGAACATTATAAACAATTAAAAGGCGCCCCTATGGGTAACCCCCTTTCCCCTTTTCTGAGCGAAATATTCATGGCAAATTTCGAAAAACAATTACAAGATACGAATCAACTACCTACCGTTTGGTGTAGATACGTTGATGATGTGTTTTGCATTTTAAAGAAAGATCTCCTACCTCTCACCCTAAACACATTAAACAACTCACATAAAAACATTGAATTCACTTATGAAATTGAAAATGACAATAAATTACCATTCTTGGACTTGCTTGTAGTAAAAGAACAATCTAAACTCTCATTTGAAATTTACAGAAAACCAACAAATACACAACGTACAATACCACATACGTCTAATCATTCATACCAACACAAAATAGCATCATTTAATCACATGATTCACAGAATACAGACATTACCACTAAGTCCAAACGGCATAACTAAAGAACTCGAATACATTTTTGACACAGCACACTTAAATGGTTACTCCCGAAGACTAATACAAAACGTAATCAACAAAAAAACACAAAAACAATACAAAGAATCACTCACCACACTAACAGAAACACAACCCCAACTTAAAAGAATAGCAATGACACACGATAACCACACTACACAATTACGACCAATCCTACGGAACTTTGGTTTTGAAATAGTTTTTACTAGTAAAAATAATCAGCTTAAAACTCTCTTAGGTTCTGCTAAAGACCCCATTGAGAGTCTTAGCAAATCCGGGGTCTACAAAATAACTTGTGACCATTGCGGAAAAGTTTACATTGGACAAACTAAACGTAATCTCAATATTCGTTTCAAAGAACATATTGCAGAAGTCACTAAAGCAAACAAAGACACTGAAAAAGGGATCATACACCATTTTAAATCAAAAGTAGCTGAACATATATTCAACGAAGAACATTTTTTAAACTTAAATAACATACAAATTTTAAGGCATATCACAAACCCTTGGAAACTAAATGTAGCGGAAAGCATAGCAATCCACAAACAAAATTCCAAAAAATTGCTTAACAAAGATCAAGGAAACGGATATTCGTGGCTGTTTAAATTTCTACCAACATCACAAAAACAACACAACGCCAATTTGACTACCTTCAAACGAAGTAGGAATTAATATCCTTTCATTTCAACAAACAACCTTTGAGGTACAAACATAAACACATTCAGTATACCCCCTCACACACTCTACCTCATACATTCAGGTATCAACAAACCTACTATAAATACTAGACCTACTGTGATGTTCCCTTCAAGTCGAGCACTCGACACTGAAGAAGTCTGTAAGTCGCAGACGAAATAGGCCTATCTGTCAAAAGAGAAGCTTCCTCTAGTGGAATTTAAAGGAATTTGCTCGCGTTTACTAGTGATAATTTTGAAAAAGTGCTTCAATATTTTATTTTTATTTTTGTTAAAGTGATCATATGAAGTGTTAATTTTAAATTCTCCTAGTTTCCCAATCACAATAGTTCTACTAATACGCTCAAAAAGTTTTTTTAAATAGTGTTTTTTAAAAAAAGTGAAAGTGCAAATATGAGTACAAAGTGGAGGTGATATGCGTGCAGTTTACATAGAGATAAATCGCCTCCACGTTGTACTCATATGCGCTTTCATATTAGATGGTTCTAAAGTTGATAAAACACAACGTTATTAGCGCTCGAAGCTGAGGATGTGATCTTGTCGCTTGGGTTCCTCAAGTAGAAAATATATGCACCACGGCGATGCAGGCGTAAACATTTAGAGGCTCATAATGAAGGTATGATAATCCCATCCAATACCCATCCAACCACCCCCCCACCCCCCCCTCCTCCCTTGAAACACACACAAAACCACCCAAAAAACAAATTTTTTTTTTTATTTAAGACTTACACACACCACACCTCCACCCCCCCCCCCCAAAGCACCAAAAACCAACCAAAAATAAAATAATTATCATTAGCCTTACCAACAACAACAAAATAATTATTTTTTCCCCCGCTTTTCCCACCAACACTCCCAACTAACCCCCCACCCCCTTCCCAAAAAAAAAAGTAATTTATCTATTAATGAGGGCACACGGCACCCTTTGCCCACGACAAAAACCAACAAACAATACTTTCCGCACCCCCCAAAAAAAATTTTTTCTATTTCTCCCTCCCCCCCCACCTTTGGATAAACCACAACAAGATCCATTCCCCCTTTGCCGTCGTTAATGGCTTTGGTAGTGGAACAAAAACAAAAGCTGTGTTGTTTTTTTCACCAATTGCCTTTGGTGAGTGAATTTGATGAGTTGCGCTGTCAGTGTTTGTATCGTATCGTCAGTCGCGACACATGATTCATGAGCGTGTTACAGAATTCTTGTTGTATATACTTTTGAATGTGTGCGTGTGTTGAGATAAATTAATTTCTTGCAGCAAACGCACAGATGACAAAGGAGATTGAAAACAAAAACAAAAAAAGTTTGATGTCATTTATGAAGATCATTTGAAATTTCAATTAATTATATATTGAAGTGATTGGCAATGCTGGAATGGTGCGATGGTGGAGACGGTGGCAAACTCGATGGAATCACCTAAAACGAATTGAGAACCGTAATTTTGAAAGATTTTTTTGTGTTCATTGACTCGGCTAGGATTCGAACTGGGCTATCTACAGTACAGTGCTACGAGCTGGATGAGCATTGCTGTCCGGTTACAACGCTGCCGGATCTTTCATTGGATTATAAATAAAATTTGGGGTGCTGGCAAATGTTCAACCTGTTCTATTGGATGCAACCATTCCGATCGGTTGTCAAAGATGGCATTTCAGACGATCAGGAGTGGCAAGTGGATCCCAAAATAAAGTAAGTAGAAGTTGTGAGTAAGTTGTGAGTAATATTTATTTTCTTCGTTACAGAGCATTGTAGAATCGTATAAAATGTTTTCTGTAGGTCCTGTAGTAGCTTCCCAATGCGTTCCTGATAAAGGAGTTTATCTTCTCAATGATGGATGCGTTACATCGTTCGTGGAAGTATTTGTCTACAGCGAAGTGTTAAAACGTTTGCAGGGAAAGGCCTATGAAAAGCTAAGAAGGGTCACTTAGTCAAGTGCGATATTTTTTTAAAGTGAAGCTATTTTAAATAAACAAAACCAAAGATCTCAACTGTATATCTATACTTTCTATTTATCATCTAAACTGTTGTCTAAACTATGCATTCTAGGAATATATAAACTGCATTTTTTTCCCTCTAAGCGAACTCTCGGTGTCTTTTATATTTGAAACCGCCAAACTGTTAAAGGCAGCACTAAACTATTACCACTGGAACTTATAAATGTATCAAGCTGGGCACACGTTCTGTTGAGAAATGTATTCTAATCCAAATAAAAATTACGATTGAAGGAATTGGGAAAGTTAAAATCTTCAGAATCATTTCGAGCCTTACGGCAATTTTATGGTTCTATTGATTTCCATACTACCGATGTATTCCATTGGTTGGTAATCTTGGACCTTTATCCAATGATTTGATTATTTTCAGTTCACTCAACTACCCGGCTCGCTACCCGGAATGTTTTGTGATATAGTGGGCGGAATACAATAATTTAACATAATTCAATGCAGATGTCTTGTTTCATTTGTATGAGAGCCCCCCTTCCAGAAATGGGAGTGGTCTTTTTTTTCCTCTGTTCGGGACATAAACCACTGCGACCAGTAATTTGATCTACTGTAGTATATCCCGTCTTGAACTTGTACACAATCATTTGATTATCTACAATCCGGTTAACTACCCGCAATGTTATGTGATATAATGGGACGAATATTATAACTTGACATGTTTCAATACGAAGATAGTGAAGAACATGGATATAGTTTTTGGGTCAGGAAGTACCAGCACATCGGTCCCAATTTCAAATCGCTAGTTTTAAATTGATTGTTGCAAACCCTATATGGTCTCAAACGTTTTTAATCCTACTTTTTGAGATTTGACACAAATTTTACGTAGTATCTAATGAAAAGTTTGGCTTGAAGTAGTTGAATAGAACACGCGTTTTGTGTCGTCTTTTTCGTTCTTTCACTGTGTAAATGATTAAAGGAGTTTGACGTCAAGCTCCGTCGTCTATTTAAACAGCGGGGGAGCAAAAAGGACGACAAATTCGATTGGCATCACCTATTGAATTGATCACTTGAATTGATGAGCCATTTAACGAAAACTCCAGTCCCTGGGAAATTGCAAAGTTAGAAGCCAACGTAGCAGGTTCTCTGAACAAAGAATGAGTTTCGAGAAACAACGACCCGCGACGAGAAGCGGATACGGTTTAGGACACCTTCGTGGTAAACTCTAATGGACCTTACTCTAAATTCGGAGGAACCTACATCCTTGTACTACTCGACTACAGATTGAGGTACGCGAAATCCGATGAATACTGTTCCAAGCGTGGTGTTCTTCAATTTCAGGTATATAAGTATATTCAAGTATCAAGTACATATTAAAAAAAAAAAATTTCAAACTTTATTTTCTACTCCGCTGATTCCACAACATTATGGTTTATACGAAGCTTACATAAAAATGATACACAAGGCTATGACAGCTTCCGTGAGCTCCGGGAACAACTATTATGATGAGCTAGAAGCCACAGTGAGGGCTTAATGTGGCCGCACACACTATAACAAAAGTGCCTCCGGAAGTAATGATGCTAGGGATAAATTTCAACATAACATCTCAACATGATGATCTGCTGACCGTGTGAGATCGTGATGCCATACCACGATGAAAATCTAAAGACGTTCACCGTCGTTTTGCTCTGGAATGCTTGAACATTACCAAAATCCTGAAACGTATAAGAATAATTATGTACATAAAAAATACATTTACCTTCCTTTTCCGCTTGATCGTCGGTGTTGGCATCGAATAGGAAGCAATGATATACATCCGGATCACCGTTTTTTAAATGAATTGCGCAAAAAAATATGCAATGATAAACATTCAATCATTTGCTAACACAAAATTCGCCAGCTAATAAGAACTGTCAAAACAGTCGCCTTCTTCCTTTTACTCAGTTCACAACTCAACAGCTCACCGTAATCCACCTTACGGTGGATTGATGAGCTTCATGATGGTTGCAGATGAACTTTTATCGTGTAGCGCGACATCGCTGTGACATTGTCAGGCAAACTCATCAAAAAACGATAGGTGAGAAAAACAACAGGACTAAAGTGACTCATTTTGCATGCAACAAAACTTTCAGTACCGTAAAATGAGGTATACATTGATCAGCGAGGTAACATTGATCGTTTTGAGTTGCGGTTTAACCCAAGAAACATTGCATGATGCAAATCAGCTTATTCAACCAGACATTAGCTTCTCCGGATTTTTACATTGTTAAAAATTACACTGACACGTCGACTTCAAATGGCTTGTAAACAAAGAATGAATTGACTGATCGAAATGAAATTTTGAGTATCATCCTTATGAATGATGAAATATGAAATATGATGAATGATGAGTATCATTCTTATGAATGATGAAATATTAAAATGGCGTAGATATGTTGGGTTTTCGCTCCATAGATGTCGCTTTGAAAACTGTTTGACTAACCTAGTACTTCGGCGTAAAATTGGCTTTTCAACTTAAAATTAACTCATATTGTTTGTAGAGATGTTGAATCGTGAACAAATTTCTATGGAAAAAGTTAATAATAAGCTTAACAGCATTTGATCATGTGACTCCAGTGAATGATTGAAAATGTTTCTAATAACAAATAAAAATGCAAGGAAACATAACTTCACTTATCAGGCATTCTTATAATTCTTCAGGGGTTTGAGCTGCTTGATTCTTTGCACGATTCCGACGGAGGCCTTTTTGGCCAAATCACGAATCGACCTGTTCCAAAGGATGAGGTTGACTAACTTCCGATTAGATTTTGGGTCAGCTGGACCGGGTTTTCTTTGTCTTCCAGATCATCTAACGAGTTGTGCTCTCCGAACTTAATGATGATAGATTTTACGCCGTCGCTATGAATTAAGAATCGTTACGCTATTTTGTTCATCAAAACATCCTTCTCACGAAGCCACCACTTAAATTTTAACACTTTTCGCGGTATCTCGAAAACGATCACTGTTTACCGAAAGTTCAGGAGCTGATGAAGTTGTTCACAGACGAACGCCCCGAATGCTCAGACCGATAGTCTTACGCATGTATGTGTGAGCGTATCATAAGCGTTGCTAGATTATTTTCAATAAAATCCCTAAACAGAAAATCCAAACTTCGTTTGGGGAACAAACTTGTAATAATCAAACAAATTATTAGACCGGCTATGCTTTATGCTGTCCCAATATAGTCTAGTTGTTGGGCTACTAGGAAAAAGGTACTGTGAAGGATTCAGAACAAAGATCTGAAAATGATTTTGAAGCTGCCGCCTTGGTACAGTACTATTAAATTACATAGAATTTCGAACGTTGAGACTCTAGAAGAATCTCGATTAATGATTAGAGCCGAAAAGCCAATTGTAAGCAATGACTATGTTTCAGTGACGCAGTTTCTCCGTTATCTAAAATGTACATATATGGAATGCTAAATTTGGCATTAGCAAATGGGATATTTCATGTAAATTTAAGCCAGATTTCACCTAAATCAGTTCTGTTATTCAGGTCAGGTCAGGTCTGTAGATTGCAAACAATTTCGTTGTTCACGATTGCTTTGGCTTGCAATAGATTGAAGGATAGTTTTACGCGTCTTTTAAAATTCATCTTTTTTTCTATGTGTGCAAAGCATAATGTGGCTTTGATGTTTCTACTGTTTTTATGCCGACCTTGTCGTTAGGCTGTGAAAGTGAGAGTGATCGAGATTGCAACTCTCACGAAGATCTCACACACAAATACACACAAATACGGACACACCTTACTACGCATCCCAACTATCATTTTTGGGCAAGGTTTGGATTCCAAGATTTATGGTATTTTGGGCCACATATAATTCTCCGCATAACAATACCAACACAAAACCAAAAACCCAATATCCTCCTTTTTTTACCTTGTGATCAAAAAGTTCCGGTAATTTTCAATTTAAAAAGGCCGCCTTTATTTTTTCGGTAAAATCTTTTTAGTGTAAGATGGCAACACTAGTTCTGATATTCTGTCAAAGTGTGAGAGCAAATTATCCATTAGTTTTGTTTTGACAACTGCTTTTGTTAGTCGAAAAATAGACGCTCGGCGATTTTTACCATGGATAAAAAATTGGAACAACGCGTTTGTGTGAAATTTTGTGTTGCAAACGGATTTTCTGCAGCGGAAACGCTCAGAATGTTGCAAAAAGCCTTTGGTGAGGACTCTATGTCACAAAATCGTACATTTGTTTGGCACAAAGACTTTAAAGAAGGCCGTGAAAGCGTGAGTGACATGCCGCGTTCTGGACGACCATCGACCTCAACTACCGATGAAAACATCGCTTCCGTGAAGAATTTAGTTATGGAAAACCGCTCAATTAGCATTCGGGAGATAGCTGCACTCCTTGATATCTCATTTGGATCGACCGAAACATTTTGACGGAAATTCTGGGCATGAAACGCATTGAAGCACGACTTGTTCCAAAAGAGCTGAATTTTTTGCAAAAACAGCATCGAGTTGAGGTCGCTAAACAGATTATTGCGAACGCAGATAGCGATCCCACATTCATGGAACGCATCATAACTGGTGATGAAACGTGGGTATATGAATTTGATATGCTCACAAGTCAACAATCGTCCGAATGGCGCGCCGAAGATGAGCCGAAACCAAAAAAATCACGACAAAGTCGCTCCAAAATTAAAGTTTTACTGACCGTTTTCTTTGATTTTCGCGGTGTCGTCCATTCTGAATTCCTTCCAGAAGGTCGAACGGTTAACAAAGAGTATTATTTACAAGTTATGAGACGTTTGCGTGAGGCAATTCGAAAGAAGAGGCCAGAATTGTGGCGCAATAATTCGTGGATTTTACACCACGATAACGCTCCATCACACACCGCGCTCACTATTTGTGAATTTTTGGCCAAGAACTCCACCAATACCATCAAACAAGCACCATATTCACCAGACCTTGCCCCGTGCGACTTCTTTCTCTTCCCAAAACTGAAAATTCCGCTCAGAGGTAGGCGTTTTGAATCGATTGATGCGATAAAAAAGAATTCGCTGGAAGAACTGAAAGCCATACATTCATCGGCCTATAAAAAATGTATGGATGATTGGATAAAGCGCTGGCATATGTGTGTTGCCTCTAATGGCGAGTACTTTGAAGGCGATAATAAAGATATCAATTAAAAATTGAAATAAATGCGTTTTTTTTCAAATTACCGGAACTTTTTGATCACAAGGTACCTTCCCCCCCCCCCCCATCCCCCCCCCTCCCTCCCCTACCCACGTCCCCCCCCACACCCCACACCCCCAACAACCCACACTACACAACCACACCCCCACCCCACCCCCCCCACCAACCCCCCCCCCCCCCCCCCCCCCCCCCCCCCCAAGTTATTTACCAACATCTCCCTCTTCCGCCCCCCCAAATTTATCTGCCCGTTTTCCTCCTCCTCCCATTCCCACTCTACCCACACTACCTTATACTTACTTCCTCCTCCTACTTCCACGCCTCTTCCCCCTATGTCCCCGATGAAACAACCGCATAAACAACCACAACACTAACTAATCATAACAAACACAACCCCCAAAAATTTTTTCACAAAGTAACCACACCCCCCCACTCCCCATACCACCCCTAATTGCTCCACAAACTAAGCAACACTCCTCGATATTCTCCCATCTTAAAACCCACTCCTAACCAATGCCGCTTTTGCCCCCCCCCTTAACCCCAAACGCAAATCCCCACTATAATACAAAACAATGCACCCTTTTCCCCCCCCCTCTTGACCCCAAGCCAAAATTCCACCTTAAATTAAAAAAGTTGATCACCTGACAGCCTAGCAAAATAGCAAAGAAAATTTAAGCAAACAATTATGCGAAATTAATTTCATATGAGTATGATTACTGCCCACAAACGGAAACTCAATAAATACAAAACGAAAAAAAATTAAAAATAAATGACAGTAAATTTGTCGATAACTTTTGTTTCCTATTGGGCCCATAAATGATTCTTTATGTCTGTAAAATAGAAAATGTAGGATGATAAACTATGTTAGTTTTTGAATTAATAATTTTGGACGAAGATTTTTTTTTGTTGTAGAATTTGTCGTATATAATCCTCTCTCTTTCTCTAAAAAAAATTTACAAAACCATCCTATCTTTTCAAATACATAACGTGAGTTAGGTGGGCCAAAACTTACAACGATGCAATTGCGAAGCTGAAAATAGCATAAAAAAATATTGTGAAGGGATGTTATAATATAAAATTATAATAACAATTATATTTGTAATGTCTCCATGTCTGCTGATCCTGCTGCAGCTGTAAACGGTTTGGATTATCAAGGCCAAGAGGGAAGGAAACAATTCAAAATTACTATACCTTACTTGGGAATTCCATGGATGATCTGAAATTATATACCGTATAAAGAATACTTCCATTTTTCGTGGTAGGGTAAGATTTCAGCATGCTTCTTTACCGGGGTCACGCTGCTTACATCGCCTTGGTGCGGCTGCCACCTAATGTATAGTTGACGCGATACAGCGTTTCTTACTCAACCGCTGGATGCCAGGACAGACGCTGTTTGAGCCGCACATCCTTGGTGGACAGACGCGCAGCACGCACCTCCTCAATCCAGCTGAAGTCAGAAGGACAACAGTGCACAGGCTGCACTACCAGCTAAGTTCGCAACCTTTAGCTGGCGGTCTTTGTCATCTCTTGACCCGTGAAAGCATGAGGTAGGAACTTTAGAGGACCATAGCTATGTTGCGGGGGACGCACGCTCTATCCCAGATGTCTACTCACCATTTTGCAGCCCAGATCTCAAAACTGCATTGGTGGTAGAAAAACCTAGTTTCAGTAATATTGGCAGATTGGAGAATCTGCTACAAAGGGAATGAGGTTTTGATTTCGATGTGTGAACAAAATTGCATACAAAACATTCCAAACTTGTTGTAGAGAGTTGCCGACTTCAACAAAGTTTCTTAGTATGTCATTTGTCGACTTTTGATATTATAATATTAGTTCAAAATCATGCCGCAGAGATGGGACTGCAGTCTATCTTTGCCAAATGAAGCGCTAGAGAGTTGTTGTCTTCGGCAAAGTTTCTCATTATGTCATTTTTCGTCTTGTGAGATTATCATATTAGTTCCAGATCTTGCCGCAGTGATGGCGCTGAATCCCATATTTTCTAAATGAAGCGCTAGAGAGTTGCCGTCTTTGGCAAAGTTTTTCAGTATGTCATTTGTCGTATTTTGACATAATCATATTGATTCCATATATTGCCGCAGAGATGGCGCTGCAGTCTATCTTTACCAAATGCAGCTCTAGAGAGTTGTCTTCTTGGCAAAGTTTCTCAGTATATCATTTGTCGTCTTGTGAGATTATCATATTCGTTCCAGATCTTGCCGCAGAGATGGCGGATTGGCCAAGATAGGCTGCAGCGCCATCTCTGTGGTACGATCTGGAACTAATGTGATTGTTTCAAATTCCTTCATTTTACATCCTCAATAACTTTGCTGAAGACGGTAACTCTCAAGAGCCTCATTTGGCAAAGATAGACTGTAGCGCCATCTTTGCGGTAGAATTTTTAACTAATCTGATAATGTCAAGTGACTACATTTTACATTCTCAACAACTTTACTAAAGCAGATAGCAAAACGGCAACTCTCTAGAGTTTCATTTGGCAAAGATAGATTGCAGCGCCATCTCTGCACCTCGATTTGGAACTAATATGATAATATCAAAAGACGATTTGTTACCCACTGAGAATTTTTGCTCAAGACGCCAATTATGTGCAATGAGTCTGGAATGTTTAATATGCACTTCTGTTAACAAAGCCTAAACTAAAATTTCCTTCCCATTGTAGTAGATTCCCGGGGGACAACGTTACCGGAACCAGTTTTTCTTTATTCCAATGAATTTTTGAGACCAGAACCAGTGTCTGTTTTCATCACTTACTATCATATGCAATGAAATGCATTACGAGTCAGTGTAGATGAATTTTATTTGATTGAAATAATGTCAAAATCAAGGGCGATGAACGAATCAACTCATTATGCGTCTATGACTACTCGTTTCTTGATACTCATTAGATATTGAGTTTCCAGGGCAGCTTTGTTAAAATCACAAATGATCATCAAACATCAAAATGTAATTTTCAAATAAACCAAAATGATTATTTTGAATAGTGGCAATCGCAGAGTCTTACTGCCCTATATTATCAAAATTACAACTTGTAGTAATTGTAACCTATCGATCTGAGCCTAAAAAAAACAGTGGGTTGTGGAACACTCCCGATCGGTCAGTGGGGTTGTGTATAACTCACGATCGGTTGACGTAGACTACGTTAAACCGTTTGATTAGTTTTTTTAGTTTCGTAGCGGAACATTGCAATGCAGAAACTGTTCTAATGGGACGTTGGGTTAGCATAAGTAAGTAAGTAAGTATGTAATATGTAGAACATTCTATGATTCGCTTCTTAGAAATTATTTGGCAGCCGTAGAGATGGATGTCCTCCCTTAGCTCAGTCTGTAAAGGCGCAGCTACAAAGCAACACCATGCTGGAGGTGGCTGGGTTCGATTCCCGGTCTGGTCTAGGCCTATTTCGTTAAGGAAAATTTCTCGACTCCCTGGGCATAGCGTATGATTGTACTTGCCACACAATCATACTAATGCAAAAATGGTACCTGGCATCGAAAGCTCTTAATTAATAACTGTGGAAGTGCATTTAGAACACTAAGTCGAGAGTAAGCGATAAGCTAATTGCGAAAGCAATAAGCTTGAAATGCTAAAGAAGAAGAAGAAGAAATGGATGTTTGGATTGAATGTTGGTATGATAGAAGGGCAACGGTTGTGCTGGCTGTATTGACGGTGTTGATATGATCGACCGGCTGGAGACTATTTTCCTTATCGCGTTACAGATTGTTCAGGGTCTGTTTGGGAATTCAAAGTCAAAAATTAATGATATTTTTGTAAGTTGACAGTCGTGAAAAATTCCAACTGATTGAAGCAATAATCTCGAAAATCTATCGAGCGTTTATGTTTATGTTTATTTATGTTTATTATGTTTATTTTAAAACTTTCATTTGAACCCTATCTTTGCCGTCTGATCAAAATAGTGTGGGTGTGGTACTAAAATATCGCTAGATCAGCTGTTTGTTACAAAAAATACTTTTGCACACTCTTTAGAAAGCTTTAAATGATGAGACAGCCTCGAGTTCAAGGTTCTACTCCAGCGTCCCAACCAGTAGTTGGTAACGCATTACTTCTGGCTGCTTTCAGTTTCGCCCGATAACAAGCTCGCTCGACATCGGTACATGGTCATTTCGGAGGATTTTCCGTATGTTCGATCTTAACGCGCTTCCGAAATTTAAGCATACGGTAGGCATCAAAACGTTTAGGCATCGTATTTATTCTCACTTTCACAGTTTCTCAAAACATTTTTTTCTCTATCCAACTCTATCCTACGCGAATCGTTAACACAACATGATAACTATTCATAACAGTACTCATTGGAATGTGCAACAAATGTTATTTCGGAATATCATGTTCGAGAAACAAAACATTGTCCGTGATAGGAAATTTCTTGATATTTGCTGGAACGCAACATTCTTTCAAATGTTGTAAAACCGATTGATGAATATGTACGCGAATTATTTTCATATTTTATTTGTAAAATTTTAAATACTTTAGTAAATAAAATGGCAATCATAAAAAACTCAAGTTGTTAATGGCGAAACCCACAAAAAAAATCAATCAAGAAATGATCGAATTATCAGCGTCGGCTGTTTCAATTTTTCGTGACGGCAGCCATTTGTAAATTTTACACAATGCTCTCAAGGTTTGCAGCAAAGAGAAAACTGAAATTGTTTTAGCCACCGGTAACTGCCCATTGGTAAGAACTTGGAAATTAATGTTAGATAAATTCAAATCAAACAAACTGTCTCCAAAATTAAATTTGTCGTCCTGAAACGGACGGATTTGAAATGGTCCGCATTTGAATTCAAACCTACTGGGCCTTTTGAAGAAGCAGGTTATTTCAGCCATTGCTCGTAGCGCCTTACCAAAAGATTGCAACCAACCAGATCACAAAAATATATTTCTATATCATCTACATATATTTCTATATTATCTTCATATATTTACATATATTTCTATATCATCTACATATATATCTATACATACACAGAAAAAATTCTTTTAGTAAAAACTACCATTTTACCCGACTATGCCTATCTTTAAAACTACCATGAAATTTCAGTCAAATTTACTACGTTTATGGTAAAACCTTCAACATTTGTGGTATATTTGACAGACCTCATGTTGATATCAACCGCACCCTGTCGCTCTCACGCGGCTGGAAAAACAAAACCCATTTAAAACCGGGTAAAAATTTTTGTGTTTTCCCTTTATTTTACCAACCAAAAAGTAGTTTCTACCTTGGTTTTTTTTTTGCGTGTATATATTAACATATGTGGTATCGCCCCCCAGTGTCTAACATTTTTCCCCCCAAAATCCCCCAGAACGGCAAAGCCCCCACCCCATAAAAAAACCCCCGGCAACCCCCAACCCCCCATTTTCTCTGATTGCTTGCCCCCGTACCCTGCTGCAGGGTACTTGCAACCGCCAGCTGCCATGGCAAATCTGGCCATTGCCGCTCTGACACGTATGAGCAGGGTTGCCACATTATTTTTCGTTTCCATCTTTAAATTTTGCCAAAAAATCTTGTTTATCTGTGTTTTACTACAGAAAATCTTGGCAAAAATCTTAGCTTTAAACTTTGTGCTGTAAAAGTAGAATAGAAACTTTTCAGGTGCCTGCTTATGCACTTCTTTTTTATAATTGCTATTGAGTTGAATGCAAAATAAAACAGATATATACTCATCAGAACACATTTATTGTGATTGGCCGATACATAACGGTCTTTTCAATAGGGCTTAAGTGGATTTATCGGTTTCCCTACATTGCACCACAGCAAAACGGATATTCTTTCTAAAGGAAACTAATAGTACAGGAATTAGTACAAAGTTCGCAATGAACTTTCTTAGCAAGTGAAAAGCATTCTTCCCATCTGCTCGTTTGAAACACAGCAGTTGTCTCCAACAAGCTTTCAAGTCATCCGATTCTTTCACCTCAATTTCCTTGCCGATGATTGCCGTCCTCAGCTCACCAAACTCATTTTCTATGGCCTGTTCATCACCGCTTTCAAAGAAGATCTGATCCAGTAGAACTCCTTCAAAGTGTGCAGCATCTTGGGGTCAACGCTTGATGCAGTAATCAGAACTGGATTCGTTCAGATCAAAGCGCTTAGTGATCTGTTTAACCAACTCGGTATAGGCAGCATAGCAGATCGAGAAAGCATCCTTTCTGGTATCATCGAGAGTTCCGGAAATAAGCATTTCTCCTGCCGCTACCCTGATATATATTCCCGATTTCTTACGAAGATGTTTTTTCTTTTACGTGTCTTAGGTAATCATCCTCACACATATTTACAAGGAGAACCATTGGTGAGACTTCAGCTGATTGTACATGTTCGGGAATTCCGGATCTTCTGACTGGAAGACACGGTTCACTTTATTGATAATGGGCATCATGTCATTAGATTGCCAGAAAATGCGCTGTGTGGTTTGATTGAAAAACAACACGAGCTCCGAAAACCGTTTCAAATTCCTTTTGACAACTGATTCCAACGATAGCCATCTGGTGGTGAATGGATGCAGAATTTTTAATGGTTTTAAATTCAAAGATACTTTGTATCATCTGTAATTCCTTGGATTGTATCGGTACGGATCTACTGTTCCAGGTATAATGAAAGCTTTTCGTATGCGTAGATTGCACAAGATCCTGAAACACTTGATAATTATAAAATGGAGACAGTCATGTTTCAGCAGCTTCTGGACGGATCGATCAGAACCCATTATTACCGATGCTCGATCTGATCCAAAGCTCATTAAAGATAACAAAAAATCACGTTCGAAACAACTATACTTTGGGGGGTGACCCTGGCGTAGTGGTTAACATCCATACCTCTCTCGCCAAAGTCACGAGTACAAATCTCACCCCGGACAAGTTACAAAAAACATCCAAAAAAGTACTTGAGTGACTACGACGGGAGATGAACCAGCCCGAGGCTAAAAATCTCGATAATACAGAAACAAAAAAAAAAACTTTACTTTGAATAGCAAAAATAACCATCGAGAACATTTTCTAACTTTCCAAAACTCCTCTGAGTGAATGCATGAAAATGCTGCTAAATTGGAAGAACAGTATTATTTCTCTGTAGGAAATTCTCTTAATGAACATTGAGAAAAACTACTTTTCCAGCGGAATACTTGAAGAAATTACTGAAGTACTTTTTGGAGAATTATATGTTAGAATGCCTTCAGACATCTTAGACAAAATTAAAAAATTATTCTACAAAACCCCTTGCGGATTTTTTGAAATTCAGAATTAAATAAATAAGATTATGGAACGCATGCATAGCATTATTCTTAGATTTCTCCAAACAAATCAAGATTTTCTCCAAGAATTATCTTATAGTTTTTGTGTAGTTCTTTCAGGTGTCCTCCAGAAATTCCATTATAATCACAAAACTGTACAAGTTCAGGGATTCCTTCAAAAAAATCACCTCAAGAATGTTTTGAAATACTGCCGATGAGATGCCAGAAGAAACTCCTGAAAAAATGACTAGAGAAATGCCTACAAACTCCTGAAAAATACCTATAGAAACGCCAGAAGGAATATCTCAAGGAATGTTTGAAAACTTTTCATAGAATCTTTGAGAAATTCTATAAAAAAATTAAAAGATTATCTCAAAAAATGTATGAAGAAATCATTTTGAGGCACACGCACAAACTGACTTTCAGACTGTCAGCTGTCACTTTAGTGTGCCCCTAAAAATTTAGCTCACATCGAAGAAACTTCCATATATTCTGTTAAACTAACAACGCGAATCAAAGCAAAAACAATGATTCTTGTACAGGAAAGCGGAAGAATGTATCGCGTGGTGCAAGGTATCAGGTGCCAATTTTAAATCGCTAGTTTGCTATTGGTTGTTGGTGTCGGTGTCAATTGTTTTCTTTTGCTTCATGGGCCTTAAACAACACACTGAAAGTAGAATTGGTAAAAAGTTGTATCTTGAAATGTACACATATTATAAATTTGAGGGTTTTAAGTGGACAAGCAATTCTCAAAAATCTTAAAAATCTTGGTTTATCTCAAAAATCTGTAATCTTTACATACAGATATCTGTATGAATAAAATGAAAAAAATCTGTGTCAATCTACATAAATCTGTGCTTGTGGCAGCCCTGCGTATGAGACGTTCATTACTTAAATTTGAAGTCTGTGATAGGAAAGTACTGTGCCTTTAGTAAATTTAGCCTGTAAAACAAAATTATAAGACATAACCTCTTATTTTGGTGATTTGAAATAGTTTAAAATTGTTAAAGGATAATGTTTAGGATAATGATAAGTAAATTTATACGCGGGAAAATTTCCAACCAATTGATGTTAACATCTTGAAAATCTATCCAGTATTTATTAAGTTATTAGCGTTTAATTTGTAACGATATTTCGTGACGGTCACTTATTTTTAGATTTTCAATTGACACCCTACCCTTGCCATAAGACGTAGTCTACGTCAAAATTACACATCATGTTTTCCCATCAAAAGAAACAAATATAGTTTCTTCATTTGATACTCAAAAGCATCCCCACCTAGATGAAATTGATAATGATAGTGAGAACAGCACAGACGATAATGAATATCAATTGACGAATGAACAAAATCAAATAACGACTTCGAAACTCAGCGGTTGCTCTGGTCAAGAGAAGTCAGTCATTTCAAAATTCAAATTCACGAAGATAATTGGTAATTGGTTTCGAGCTACGTAATGCCACCCCAGATGAATTGATTTTTACCGGCACTGACCAAAACCTGTCAAATGATGCATAAGCATTGACTCTAAGTTAGAATTGTGAAATTGTACCAAGGGTTGACCCTAATGTATTATGTGTTTCTTTTTTTGTACAATCACCTAAAACTGATTTCAAAAATAAATATTGTTATGCAAAAATGAGGAATTTCGTAAAACATTAAAAGCCAGAAAATTTCTACCCGATTGGTTTAAAAATAAAAAAGATAGCGTACATTGAAGTTACGCCATGGGTCAGAATTGACCCCAATATCTTAGGAAGGTTAACACTACTGAAAATAAGGTTAGAGCCAACAAAACAGTACGGGTGGTAATATCGATTGTGGTAATACCTTCACCTATTATCGTCAGTGGGTAAATTAAGTAGTAGAGTGTTAATTTTTTGCAAAACAATTCTCTGGAACATGAAGTAACTTTTATGCAAACATGAATGTTCAAGGATTTCATTCACTGACTGTTAACGCCTGACGACAATGAGTCAAGAAGCTCCAAACCCGTGTCCTCCCAAATTATAATCGCATTGTCACGTCACGAAACGTGTTACTTCTAGTAGCATATGCAAGTGGCTCTAAGCATGTGCCCAACAACAGTACTCTCTCGATTTTATCAACCCATTTTTGTTTTAGATTGTATACAGATATCGGTTCAAGTAGGACATCATTTGGTGTTATAGAACCAAGAGTTATTAATAATAACAGTAAGTATCTACGAGTATAGTGCTGAGAATGAATGGAAAGAGATTGCATTAAGTTATGTTGCATTTTATTTAAAAGAAAACAAGCAATCGTGCAAATATTGAAACTAAAAATATCATTTCAACGATAATAACAACAGGTTTGTTGTCACATTTATAATTATAATTCATTTGTGGAACAGGAAATTCCTTCCAGCAGTACCGTTGGAGGCAGGGACCGAACGACATTTAATTCTGCGACTATACAAATGTCCTAAGCACAAGCATAAACAAGTTATTAAAATTTGCAACTCCATCCGAATAATTTCGATACCATGTCTTCAGTGTTTGAGTGCCATATCGATTTGTGTGTTGAAATCCGGCTTGTCGTGCGGCTTCAGAGATGTGCTTAAAATTTATCATCGATTCCTGGTTGACGTTCAGTTAGCTGCCTATCGTCGTACCTGATAGATCATTCAAAAAGTGTCAATTTATTATGGAGCAAAAGTGTTAAAAAGGTCCGATATTTGCACAGAGTGACTTGTTGATCTGAATTGCACATCGAAGTGCCACACATCTTCACGATGGATTTATTTGTGAAAGTAGGTTTCCGCTAATGCCCACGACTAAGTGCAAATTGAACATCGACACGGTTTCGGATTAGTGTGATTGGAGAAATAATCCTGAATGTGGATCCATTAACTAATAAATATTGTGTCATGCTGTCGGTTGTATATTCGATTTATTATCACTTCGATCAAGGTGAGATTTTGATACTCTCACGAAGATTATAATGCATCAACTTATGAGGCTCGATATGTATTTACAGTGGCTTCCCGTTTTGACGACACTGTATGTAACACATCTCTGGCCTCTAAAGAATATTCAAGGAATTTTTTTTTGTATAAATAGATTGCACAGAAAGGGTGTGACACTGTCTAAGATGTAAGATTAGTTTTGCTTTGGTGTAAATATTTGCACGCTTTGTGTGGATAGAAGAAAAGATTAATGACATTGTTAGAAGTAATGCAAAGTAATATGTTTAGATGCAAGTGATATGATAGGACTTATCTGCCGCTCAACGCAAGCTGGTCCCAAAGTAAAAGCAAAGTCAGACGGCCGAGAAAGCGCGTTTTATGTTTGCTTTGTACCATTGCTCCACAGACAGACTGATTACGTGTTAAAATGTTGGATTTTGGATTAAATTAACCTTAACCGTTTCCTCAGTCTACCTACATACTGCTCCCGGTTTCCTTCCTGCTCCGCGCTTGTGATCTAAAATCAACCGGTCGTTGAACCTTTTTGGAACTCTTGAGACGGTTGAATTACAGATTTGTAGCATTTCCCCAAATCAATGCACAGGATGTAAACAATGCACTTGAAAGAAGAATTGTGCAAAATTTGGTGGATTTCTGTCCACATGGGACTAAATGGGATCTTCGTGTACTGAATGACAGGCAAAATTATTTTCTGAAGACACTCTTGTCAATTCATAGTCGTTCCAGTGATATTTTTTTCACGACTGCACATACCTTGCCAAATCATCAACGTGCATGCAAATGTATCTGCAAAGACACACCCAGAGATCCCAGGGTTCTTTTGGACTGCCCTGATCTTCGCTCGCAGTTTCCGGTCGTATGTTCCACTTCTACGCTTATTGTGTTTTGCTCGATCCAACGTTAGTGTTACCCGGTAACGGACAAATACAAACTGAAACTGACTTTAATGTTAGCGTAGCCTATTTTTTCACGATTTTCGAATGTTTTAAATTTATCTAAACTGAACCGATAAACCTTTCCAGAAAAAAATCGGAATACACATTGTGATGTAAATATCGGAGCATTTAAAATTGTACAAGGACTGTTAATTTCATAAAGAGAAGGCCGTGTTTTGCAGATGTTTTATTTATTAGTAATTATATTCAAAAACGGTTGTATGTGTAGTAATCACTGTTGTCTCTGAACTACGGACAAAATATAATTTTCAACAAAATGCTCCTCCCCCCCTTTACCCCCCACCCCCTCCCTCCCCCCCTTCCCATTGAAATACCGACGGAAGATATGTGAAACTGATGCACTTTTTGACGAATTCTGTTCATTAGCCATTCCACAGTTCTCTGCGATACCTTTCGGCTAGCAGATAATCACATTTTTTTAACTCATTAACAAATTGTGTTTGAACTCATTGACAAATTCAGGACAATTTGATGGATTATCCTCTTTTTGCACAAAAAAAATTGATAACGTGCTCTTCATCAGATCCAGCGTAGCAGAAGTGTAGTGAGCGGATACAAGATCAGGCCAAACAGTTGGGGACGTTGTGTTTACGATACAGATGCATACACGCAAAATAAAACCGCTATATAAACTACCATTTCGAGGGTTAAATTAAGCGTAAACACCAACAATTTTCACCTGACTATAAATGCGTTTGATTTTACCATGCGTGCAATTAGATCGACCATGGTGCGGTTGATATCAACATGAGGTCTGTCAAATATACCATAAATGTTGAAGTTTTTACCATAAACGTAGTAAATTTGACAGAAATTTCATGGTAGTTTTAAAGATAGGCATAGTTGGGCAAAATGGTAGTTTTTACTACAAGAATTTTTACCGTTGAAAAAGTGGTGAAAAATGGCAAACTTTTGGCACATGAGCAAATAGCCTACCACACAAGAACTTTTTTGCCCAACTTCTCCATTCCGATCGTTCTTTTGTCATCAGGTACGTTTTCCCCAACAACCGCGTTATAAAACGGGGGCCCTGGTAGCGTAGTTATGTCCAGTTTGCAATATGTTTCGTCATTCGTCAAAATGCAACGATTTGGATGCTTTCTTGACATTTTATGAAGCTTCCGGCATTGCTCTTCGGCTCGTGCGAGCTGTTCCGTACTCCGTCTTGGCGTTTTTTGTTTCTTTTATGTCCTGATATTATTTATCTGATACTCCCAGTTTCTTGGCGGATGACAGAAGCTCAAAACATATCTTCTACTTCTGCGGGTTGACAGGGCCGTTTCTGGTTCTGGATCTTGGCAGATCGTCCACAATATGCTCCTCTCCAAACTTTCTGATGATTTTGTGCATACCAGTCTTCGGTTTTTTTCACAATTTGAACAATATGTCTACACGACAGTCCCTCGTAGTACTTTTGAATAATAAAAACTCTAGTTTCTTTATCAATTCGCTCCATTTTGCTAAACCCAAACAGATTTGACTCAGATAAAAAATGACAGTCGTCTGTCAGTGTGTTAAATTACACGATGAAGCAAATTACATCAAAATTGAGCAAAGCTTCTGCTTTTTATCGCATAACAAAAGTGTCCTCTTTATAAAATGAACAGTCCTTATAGTTCTAACACTGATGAGCTTTTCTATTTAACATTATCGACTATTTATGGAATGTCCCAGAACTTTACACAATTTATTATGTAAATTTGTATGTTTTGTGACGTTCCATTTATATCCATGATGTTGAACAAAAATTCACACTCTTCACGAGCTGAGTTGTAATGTATTTCAGGTATTCAGTCAATGTTCAAACATAAAAAAAAACTATTTGATCACATAGATAAATAAGCAATGGTTAAACAAGAAAACTATAGACCCAATTTTTTGGAACATAATATTATTATTGTAAAAAAAAAAATTTCTGTGTTTCACACTATGAGGCTTTGATCATTACATCATAAAATGTTGATGTTAGTAAAATGTTCAGCGGAAGTGTATGAGTGTGTGGTTGTATATTTTTCATATGACTTATCAAAACAAAAATGTAACCAACAAGTTATGTTTGAAGACTATTATGTTTTCATTACAAAATGGCTGATAAATCATACATGAAAGTCATTCAAGTGTTTTTATGTAGTTTTTTTTGTATTGGTTCTGTTAAATTTTAAGTAAAGTAAAATGAATGCAGCTGACGAATTTTATGAATATCATAAAAAAGCGAATCTAAAAATAAATCTAGTGGATTGAACTTAGTTACGTCCATAAATAGATCCAATGTGGTACCTTTAGGCCGCCATCAAATGCATATCCCTCGGATGTTTCCATCTTTATAAAATACGCTGTGAAACTATTTGTGGTGCGTATTACCATAAACGTATTATTAAACTTATTCAAGCAAGCGTATCACTAGTTGTAAGTCGTTTACAGCTCAATTACTTTAGTATCTATAATAAAAAAAAATCTACCGCTGCATATCAGGCTAAGTCAAGGAACTCATATCCTAAATCGATTTCAATCTGATGCATTTTTACCGAACAATTGGACTCCTTATTAGGGAACGTCCATTAATTATGTAACGCAAAAAGTGACTTTTTATAGAAATCCCACTCCCCTTGTCACGTTTTTTGTATGGACCTTCAAAATTTTTTGTATTGATTGTCACGTTTTCCCAACACCTCCCCCCCCCCTTACTGCGTGACATAATTAATGGACCTTCCCTTAGTACAGCACATTTAAAATCACTTATATCCAGTTTGCTTACTCACCGTTAACATGTTTGATTTGCTACAGATTATTCTCACCATTTGCGTTACATCTTCTATACATGTTCTTGGACAAGGGCTAGGAAATAACCCTCCGAGTTTACAAAATCCAACGGATCAGCTTCCTAGCGGAATTTTCGACGATAAAAAGCCTGAAGTGGACCCGAACAATCAGCAATTCAAGGAATATGTCAATGTATTGACTCGATTCGATGATTGGGCAACGGGGCACACGCATGTTAGGAGTCCGCAAGAGGTACTTCCTGATGATGAATTCAACGATCCAACACCGACAACCGATCCTAACAATATCGCTTACAAAGAGTACGTAAACGAATTGACTAGGTTCGATTCATGGGTAACAGGAAACAAAGTCCCTATACCATCGGACCCAACAACCGATGCTTTGCATCAAGATCTTGTGCAAAATTATCAAGCATTACCTTCATCACAAGTATCAGTCAATCAATTGCCAGAAGAAATAACTGGATTCGATGACAGAGCTCCAATAGATCCTCCGAATCAAGCCTTCGAGGAATACAAGAATGTACTTACGCGATTCGACCCATGGGTCACAGGTAAAAAAGTGCCAATCCCAGCAGATCCGACCACGGATGCTCTACACCGAATCTTCCGCCGGTCAGTAATCAGCTCTGAACAAAGCTTTGCCGACAAGTTCAATGATCCTATTCCTGTAAATCCGGTGGAAAATTCCTCGTATAACGATTTTGTTAAGAAACTGAAGCGGTTCGATCCATGGATTACCGGGCAAAAAGTAGCGATTCCGCGAGATCCAACATCTGACACCTTGCATCAAATCAGCAAATGATCAGTACTAGCTGGTAATAATATTTGGCATGTAGACTATGAAGACAACACTAAAATACGAAATTTTATTTATTTACAGACGACTGAAAAATGTACACATAGCCGATCATGAAAACCAAATAGAACCTAAGGTGATAATCGATATGGCATTCAGATTTAAAGAGTGAAGACATAACCAGAGTGGACTGGTCTCGAGCAAATATCAGTCATAGGTAATGTGTGAAATAATGTTTCATAATTGTACCTTGTGTAAAAAAAAAAAAAAGGAAAATATATGCTAATTTCGAAATGTGTCAGAAAATGAGATAGATAATTTCTTGAGAGGTTGAATCAGTGGGATGACAAAATTTATCAGCTGTTATATAAGCAGTGTTGTATGGTGCAACTTGTATTTCGTAGATCCGTCCCTTTTGAAATAACTGTCAAACTTACCTCAACTGACTACACTGAACCCAAACATCCTCCTTTTATCGAATGATGGATGCAGGCGGATGATGATTTTCTAGAAACCAGAGGATTATCCTTCGAATGTTGAACAACTAAATTCGAATGCATGCTGTATGAAAAATCTTCATCCATAATTGGAATGCGTATTGCATTAGAAAATCCCTTTAACGTTTAATCATTTGAAATGAGGATAAAAAACATTCCATTTTACATCATTCGGTAAAAACCGTTCAATCGCTATCAGAACTGGTACCATCATGAATAAAGGATGGAAACCCGGTCGTTTAATACGAAGTCATGGAGAAATATCTCGTAACTCTTTTAATTTTTGTGCTTCCGTTGCAATCCTTGTTCAACGGTGGGGGGAGAGAAATGTGAAACAATTTAATGTTGTTGATTTTTTTTCAAATCCTTCATAAATCGCTAATGAGCTACACAGTTTTGAAACTAACTTCATATTAAATTTGGTTGATTGTCATACGAAACATGGATGATCGTCATACGAATCTAACCATAAGACAATCATCCGATTTCCGAATGCTTTTCGTTTAAGGGCGCAACCGATTTACTTTTCAGACGATCTTGGGATGATGTTTGAGTTCAGTGTACTGGCGGCTTTAATATAGTAGTCGTAATTACATTTTTGCGTTACTGCGATCAAAGCTCTCCACTAAATCACCTTTGAAAAAACTACAAGGTACAGCCCAATGGGGTTGTGCGCAAAGGTGACGTAGAACTACACAGCAATCTAATTCCCACCCAAGTAACAACAAGCATTATATTATTGCATTTTTGTTCAAACCAAAATGCGGGATCGCATCAATTCAACAGTTGTCAAGTAATGAAGCGTTAGATTAGCTTTAAGAATACCATTACCAATGCAATAATGCTACTTTAGCAATTTCTTATGGCATAATAAAAGATATAGCATTAGTTCGATTACCCCTCAAACCATCTTGCTTTCCAGAGACGTCAGGGTCATCCGCCAATCGATTTAAGGCAGTCGGGAAGCTACGCTTTCAATCCGCTCGGAAATGTCATTGACGAAGCTGTTCATAATGCTTATAGCTTTGGAGGAAACGACAGTATCCGGTTAAAATGCTTCGCACCCGGTAGATGTCGTGCTATACGCTTTCTTCTTCCGAACTTTGCTGCTGGAACTGTTTGCCTTCCGAGATGGTGGAGCGAGAATGCACCATAAAAGCACATCCTGTTGATTTGATCAACCACCCGGAGTTCCGTATCCTTATTGCGTTGTAGATGGTTGTGGTCTGTTTGGGAATTCAAAGTCTATTATTGCCGATAGACGCCTAGGTTGAAAAAATGCTAATGGAACGTTAGACCAGCATTAGGAAGTAAATATGTAAGAAAATTCTATTCTACACTGTTTAGAAAGCATTTGGTGGCCCTTAATGATGATACGGCGCCGGTTGTATTTTCTACGATGGTTGAGAGGGTCACTATCTTTAACGCGTAGAAGATAGTTATGGATCTGTTGGTTCGTTGGTTGTTCAACGCGCTTTGCCATTTACTCCGGGAAGGGGCGTTAAAAGCAATGCCATGTTCAGCCGGGGTGCGGTAATGGAAATTTCAAACAGCACAAGAGAAAAATTCAAACAAACAAACTCTTTAGATGG
This sequence comes from Aedes koreicus, assembly GCA_024533555.2. Taxonomy (NCBI): domain Eukaryota; kingdom Metazoa; phylum Arthropoda; class Insecta; order Diptera; family Culicidae; genus Aedes; species Aedes koreicus. The sequence goes on along the minus strand of JAHHFK020001137.1, from coordinate 361,213 downwards.
CAAACTGCTTTGGTCGTCCTGAAAAGGACGGATTTAGTTGACGGGGGAGAAACTTGGTTCGCGATTGAACTTGAGGTTTCTTCTGGGTATTCTTGGTTCAGCTCCTCGTCGTTGCGGGTTGCCATCTACAGGTGACGTGGGATGATTCTTGTCCGGTTGTTGTCACGGGCGACTTTTTCCCGCCAACTCGTAGGCTTCAGCAGCCATGTTTCTCGCAGCGAGGTTGACGGGAGTATCGGCACCAACAGCCAACTGCACCAACGCCTCTCTGGGCAATAATTGCTCGCCAGTGCACCCTCCAGGGTGCTTGCTACCGCAAATGCGTTCCTACAGCTGATCCTACTCTGCACAGCTCCACGGATGCCGAAAAACTAAATCAAAATGCGAAGGTGTACCCCTTATATAACATTCAAGGCTGTCTAGGAGACGTTCGTTACTTAATTATGAAGTATGTGCTAGGAAAGTACTATGTATTTGGTAAATTTACTCTGAAAAATCGACACTGTAAGACATTACCTTGTGTTTACGTTATTTTCAATAGCTTAATGTTAAAAATCAATCAATTTTAATATTAAAATTGATGCGTAGAAATATTCCAGATAGATTGGTGAAAAGATTTTGCAAATCGGTCATGAAATGAATTAGTTATGAACTAGTCAGATCCTCATAAATTTAACCTAAACGTCTAAGTTAATCAAACTACAATCTATAATTATTATTAGTCGGAAACACATATATATGTTTCATGAACCCCATATCGCGTGCAGCCAAAATGTCTCGAATCGGTACATTGGGTTGTCTACCTCGATTTCTAAGGGAATCATAAAGCTCAGATCTGACTCCACGATGCTCAGCACAAAATCAAATTACGTGATCTGCGTCCTTGTCCTCATTCACAGAGATTGCTGTCTCCCAGCCCAACACGAAACAAATGAGCGTTTAATGAATAATGATTATACATGAAGCGAGATATCACACGAATAAAGTCTCGACCACATCCAATTCCCTGAACTAAGCTTTCTTCGACACCTTGCGAGTGATAGAATGTAGCCATCGCCCCAAATCTCCTTTACTCCATTTATACTGCCAGCTAACGAGTGATATCTGGCGAAAAATTGGAAAAAATTCGTTGAAAGCGATATTTCGGTCATAAATATCCCCTTCCATAGCGCCCACCTTTGCAAGCGAGTCCGCTTTCTCCACACAAAGGTGATAAAAAAAAGAACGTGAAGATAAAGCACTTAGAAGACCTCTTATTTTCATAATAAAATAAGAGGTGTGCCTTACCGGCCTCAAGGAGTGAATAGCCTCTATAGAACTGAGACTATCCGTAAAAATGAAGTAATGATCGGTGTAAGTGAGGCAACCGTTTCTAACGAAGAATGTTTTACCACAGAGAACAGACATTGATGTCCATATACCTTTTCTTGAAAAACATGTTTAAAAGTATAGGGGGGCAGCCGGTATAAGAAGCAAGTGCAGAGAAAAACAAACAAAACTTTCAGGTTATGTGCTAGGCTTTTTATTGATAAACATTGACACGACAGTTATCGCACAACTACAGCCTACCGCCTACCAGGAGCATAACGACATACATTTGAAATGTCGGTTTAAAGTTTTACACAAGTAGCAGACCGAAGATGAACGTCTGTTCTCTGAGGTATTACCGCCAATTCAGCAACAAAAACAGAACAAGGAGCTTGAAGTTTCCGAGTGGCGCTATAAAATTCTTTGTATATACCAAATCCATCGGACTCCTCTAACAAAGACCCGTAAGTGAAAAACGTGTTAGCGGAATCAACTTGGCCAAACTTTGCAGCAAATATTACCGGAGCAATCATAGGACGATGATGCTCTGGGATTACACTTGGGTCAGTATCATCAATATTTTCATTAGATAATAATAATTGTGTAGTTCTTCGCTTATAATTTTGTAGTTCTTATACAATGTTGTGTGTTGTTTAAGTTTATGTTCTTAGTTAGTTTCGGTATGGTGTAAGATTTTATTCTAAGGCGTGCCTGGCACACTGTTCTAAGCGACTCACTCCTTGGATCCACCCCTTGTACTGACCGAATAAAAAAGTCCGCGTAAACGAAATAACACCGATAAAACTGAAAGATAATAAATGAATTAACAAAAATTGCGAGATGTCATAAGAAATTGAAACTTTCCCACATTCTCTCACGGAACCTTCCGAGTCAGTACATAACAGCGTCTTCTTGGGCGACATTGCCTGTGTACGGCTGGTGATCTGCTTCGAAAGGTTTACGTAATCTCTATACAAAAGGCCTAGTGTTGAGGTTTCGACGCTATTCAGCGTGCAGCTAGTGACCTAAAACCTTCTTCTGGAGCTCATAGTAGGCACGACTTCCACTGATTATGCGTCTTCGGATTCCACAGTCGTTGTTCATTGTCGATGTCTGCAGTAGGTAAGGTTCCGAGGTATACAAATTCCTTCACCACCTCGAAGGTCTATCTTAACGTTGCTTCCTATGCGGGCCCTTTCGCGATCTGTCCCTCATACTAGTATGTACTTTGTTTTCGAAACATTCATCATCAGTCTTAGGGGGACTTTTGTTCCTTCGCATTTCTGACGGGTGTACAGTTCTGCCACCGTTAGAAAGTTTCTGCCGACAACATTCATGCCATCCGTGAAACAAACAAATTTGAGTGGAGCGTGAAAAAATCATACCTCAGCTGTTGAGTCTGGCTCTTCGCGTGACACCTTCCAGTGCAATGTTGCATTACTGGTATGATAGTACGTCACCTTGTCGTAGTCCTCGACGTAATTTATTTATTTATTTCGTCAAGCAATGTAGACTACATACAATGGTTACAATGTTTCACTTACATGCTATACATTATTTCAATTGTCTTTTAGACGAGATTTTACTTGTTCTTTAGACATACTGATGCCAATGATTTCGCAATGTAAGTTATACATCTGCATGTATGAGTATTCGAATTATTTTTAAGTATGAAGGAAATGTCGTTTATGTACAAAATAAAAATAAGTGGGCCTAAATGTGAACCTTGGGGCACCCCGAGGTGACAGAGATGGGGTCTGAAAGTTTATTTTGAAAACGAACAATGTGTTTGCGATGCGTTAAATATGACTGCAGCCAATTCAACAGTCCAGGTTCCATTCCAATTTTTGGCAATTTGAAGAGTAATAATGGTATGTCGATTCGGTCAAATGCTTTACTGAAGTCAGTGTAAAGGGCTTCTACGTGCTTGCCATTGCCCATTGCATTCAAAATAAAAGTTACAAATTCAAGAAGATTAAAAGTAGTTGAGCGATCTATGAAAAAGCCGTGTTGGTTGCTTGTAATTTGATTTTATACTTGCTGAAAAATAGTTTCATTTACGAGAGATTCAAAAAGTTTTGGGATGCAAGAGACAATAGCAATTCCACAATAGTTGCGGATGTCTGATTTCGTGCCTGATTTGAAAATCGGAACCAAATAAGAGGATTTCCAAATGTTGGGAAATGACGTTATTCAAACGAGATAGAATGGACTACCGAGATCTTCACCGTCCATTATAGCTTTTAAATCTTTTGAGCTTTCCGAGAATGCTGTAAAGTCCGCCCAACAAACATCGGTGTCGAATAACCGCTTGTTCAAACAAATTTGGAGAAGTTGTTCAGCTTTTTCTTCTAGAAAGCTGAATAACTTCTCCAAATTTGTTTGAACAAGCGGTTATTCGACACCGATGTTTGTTGGGCGTCAATCTCCACAGCTTTGTGCGGTCGATAGTGTCTTACGCAGCCTTAAAATCGATGAACAGGTGATGTTTCAGGACCTGGTATTCATGGCATTTTTGAAGAATTTATCGTACCAATAAGATCAGGTCCGATGTCGAGCGCCCGTCCGTAAACTGACCTGATAACTTCCTACGAACTCATTTAATGTTGGTGACAGCACTTTGTAGGTGGCTTTAAGGATTGTGATCGCTCTCACACTCCAACTTGTCGCCCTTCTTGTAGATAGAGTATATACCCCTTGCTGCCACTCTTCCGGTAGCTGTTCGGTTTCCCAAAATTCGGATTATCAGCCGATGCAGGAAGATGGACAGCTTCTCCGGGCCCATCTTGATGAGTTCTGCTCCGATACCATCCCGCCTTGTTATTCTTAAGCTGTTGGATAGCATAAAGTATTAAAAAAAAGTATAAAACTACACACTACCAAAATGTCATGTAAATTTCTGTCCCATGAGACCGACACATGCAAGCGTCCTTTAGCACATAAGAATGAGTTCAAAGAGATGAGAAAATAAATTCAATCAAACACATGTTTCGTCGATTTGCGTATTTGTCAGTTTCAGGAGACATAATTTTACACGAAATCTGTCTTTACGTTCCCCGACTTTTTACAAACATGAGTTACGTCTCGTGTAAAATTCATAATTTCTAAGTGTGTAGCCAACATACGCAGAACCGGTTTAATTGCAGGCCAATTTTCCGAAGGATACCTAAGGAAACTATTTCACCAATCGGAAATACAGCAACTGTTCGCTAACTGGGCTAAGTGCACAGCCAAGTTTGCGGATGCTGCTCGCTAGCCTGGGACACGGACATATGAAAGAAAAAAAATTCCGCTCTCCTTTGATTTTTGCGAGCCTTAGGGGTCCTTTAATAACTGTGCAAAATTTCAGCTCGATCGGTGAAACTTTATTTTAGCGCTCGCGGTTTTAATTTTCCATAGAATTTTCCATGGGGAAACTTACTTTTTCAAAGAAAAATCTGATGAGGTGACCCGTTGTCCTCTAAAAATAATTTAATCGAATCAATCTCTGGAAAATCTTCCAAGGAAACTTGGAAGGAAGCGCAAAGCGATTCAACGCTTGTGAAAAAAGTTATTTAGCTAATACTGATTACTATCCAAATGAATGGTTCATTTGCCATTTTTTTCTAGCAGCACTGCTATCTGCAGCATGACCTGCAGCATACTGCTGTTTGTGCAAAACAACCATGGGGCGTTATTATAGGACCCCTAAGGCTCCCAAAAATCAAAGGGGAACTGGAATTTAAATTTTGTCCCAGGCTACTGCTCGCTAACTGGGCTGACATTTCAAATGTAAATAAATTTCGAGGGGGCTTTCGATCAGATTTCGGTTGGGATATTGCACAATACATAAATTCAATGTTTTTATACGTTATTGCTCTGTAGCTTATTGTGCTCCCCATTGTGCAAAATATTTGACTCAGTTTGTATGGAATTACGACTAAATTTCGTACAATTCGACATGGAGTTCTCATAAGGGCCAATGTCGCAAACGTAAACATGGCTTTTACCGCAAATTTCTTGAAAATGCAAACTCGCTCAAGTAAACTACCACTTCTATTGTAAAGGGGAACTATTCTTCTGTACAATAATCAGGGTAATTCACTATGATTAAGTTAGTATTCTTGAGAAATTGGCGAACAATCATTATGTTCGTTTGCTTGATTCGCCCAAAAGAAAACCTCGAATCAAAATTTTTTTTTTTCTCTACACAACCAATCCCTCCCTACTACATCCACCTCCCTGATTATGACAACAAAATGTCAAATGCTGATTTTTGAAGTTTATTTGCTTTTTAACTGGGCTATAGACTTCTCTGCCGCCGTTAGTAGTAGTAAGCAGTTTCACTAATACAATCGTTTTGCTGGTTGAAAATAAAAAACAAACCGCTGTCAACCTGAACAATTTGACAGCTGATCTCGTGGTTGAAAACAATAAACAAATCGATCCTATACGTGTAAAGCAGCACGCCAGTATTAGTGACATCTTACTTCGAGAAGTCTACACGCTAAGAAAAATGTACCCAAAATTATGTTTTTTTCACCCATCTCGCATGTTTTGTGCATTAAGTTAAAATTAGGTATAAGATGAAAACTCAATTTTCAGTTATTACATTTCAAATAGCAATGGGTAAAATTAACCTAATTTTGGGTACTTACATTTCAAGTGCCAATGGGTAAAATTTACCTAATGAATTATCGAAATAAATCGGAGAAATTTTCTTAACCATAAGGAATGGAATATATAAACACAGATACCTAATGATCATTTTATTCGAACAGAATATTAAAACACACGGACAAATAGTTAAATCGTTCATTTTTATTTGTCAATATTGGTGCAATAATACACCTCATAAATACGTTGGCAATCCATAAGTAATAGCGTTGCTAACAATGCTGCCATTTCGTGGATTTGGATGTTATCCGATAGCCTAAGAGAATCGCGACGAACAAATAATGCGTTCATAGTCGACCAGACTAACAAATAAATGACAATCGTCAACACCGCCGACGGGTGCTACGATTTTCAACCAAAATTAAGTTGAAAATACTCAACCGTTCAATGCGCGAAGAGAACGGGATGGTTGAGTTTCTTCAACTTAAAATTGAGTTGTTTTGGTCTTCAAATTAAAATATAAACAAATTAGGTTTGGAAATACCAGTTTACAATAGTTAATGGTCCTGATTAAATTTTCAAACATTGTTGATAATATATATAGATCTATAAGCATATAACCAACAATATAACGAATGACGATGTTGTAATTCACGACATGACGGCAGGTGTGTGCCAATTAAAATTTTTAAAATTGGAGTAAAATTTCGAACATAAAAAAAACTTAAATTTGAGTACATCTATCATTACTGACTAGATGGGTGAATTCTACCTACTTATTTTTTTTATTCATCCAACTGGTAACTTCACTTGACAGAACTCAACGTTGAGTTTTTTTTACTTAAATTTGGGTACTTTTTTCTTAGCGTGTATAGCCCAGTTAGCGAACGCCCAGCTAAAAAGCCGCCCAGTTTAACAGCACCCAGTTAGCGAACAGTAGCTGTATATGATTCCACAAATTCTTTAAAAATACATCCACCGCTCTATAAGTCGTAGCAAAACATCAAACAAACACAAAAACCGAACACTTAATTGACTAAAGACTCTCTCCGGCTGCATGGTGGGATACCCGAAATATAAGAAACCGGAGAAATCCCACCAGAGCACAACTCGATTTACGAATTGAGGCAATCACATAATTAGGGTAGGATTCCATTCTGCCATGGATATAAAATGCGGTACTTGGATGAGAATATATTTTTACAATATTAAAATTCTATACCACATATTAAATTGTAACTCGAATAATGCAGCAAAAGAAAACACTCATATTTTGAAGCACGGGTTGCTTCGATCCGAGCAGACCCCTGATTGTCATCTCTGATAAAAAAGAATGTCGGTTCACAATGTCATAGCAACAAATACCATGATATTAGTTTTTATTTTCCATGCATGGTAATATTCGCACCTACCTATCTAGTTAACTTTCACTGGCTCTCCAATCTATGAAAAAAATACTATTAAACATTTCCTTAATTACACTTAGCCGCCTACAAAATACTTTCCATTATATATCCTATGGTCTATCCTGGTAATTGGGATAGCTAAGTTTTCTGCTATTTTGGAATCACATCTCACAAATAAAGAGAAAGAGAGCTTCATACATGCCCACTAACTCTAAGATTGGTCATCTTCAGCAAAAAATATCTCTTTCCGTAACAACCAATTGACTAACTAACAGATCTTCCTGAAGCGTTGATTGCTTTTTGTAGCCTAAACCTAATATCACAAAAAAGCTACTGTCCCTTTCACCAAAACATCCGAACTACCATGTTACCGAAATTGTAGGACGTACCGCTTGGTCACCTCAGGGGTATGTATCGATGCCACGGATAAAAGTAACGGCATATCGTTGGCAGTGATGTTCAGGGCCTTGGTGATTGATTCAATAGAACAGAAATCAGTAGCTAGAAGAAAGCTGGCGATTGACTCCGATTGTAAATACAACTCACGCAGTTTAGACTCAATAAAAGCCATACACTGAAACGCAGATAAGCCGGAGCTCCACATGGCGTGTACTGTTTCCAGCATAGAGGAGACAATTTGAGACATGCCTACCAGTTCGCCGCTGGGGTTGCTTGGAGACAGCGATGATTGGTTGGACGTTATCAGTCGGACGTCGTGGGTCTCCAAGTTGGCTACCACTGCAAGGTTTTCAGTAGGATATTGCTCCATCAAAGCGAATCGAGATGCGAGGCTTAAGTCTTTCTTCAGAGCCCTCTCCCACTTGTTAGGTGGAGCGGTAGTGCCCTGTAGAATCATGTCCGGAATATAATGATCCGCCACTCGAGAGAACAACGAAGGCATAAAACCAGCTTTGCTTGGTAATTTTTTAAATTTATCAGTCTTATCGTTGTTGTTCTCATCGTTTAAATTTGCCACGTTCAGTGCCTTTGATATGGGAATATCCACCAGCTTGAGGATGCTATCCGGGTGTTTGGCTCTTAGCTCGGCGTTTTCTTCGACCGTAGCCAAGGAGAATGCATTGGAGGTTTCGTCACGACAATGCATTGCGTATGCGTCGCTTACGGAGTGTTCCTGCATTCCATCAGTTAGATCACTGGAGAATTCTAGCTCCGAGGCATTTGTTGGAGTTTGTAGGTATAGTAGTGAGGTATTCCGGCAAACTTCACATTCCTCTTCATTGGGATCCGTAGGTAATGATAAATCTGCTTCCGGGTGAAACTTGAGCGATAATTTCATACTCTTTTCGAGCAAATCGTGTTCGACCAGTTCTAGGTTTTGACTCTTTAGATAGTTTTCAGCTACTTTGGGGTACTGGTCAAAGTTAAAAATGACGGAATGTTTTCTGAGTTTGCTGTGCGAACAAGGCTTTTTGCCACCAACCGCTCCCAGTTCGTTCGTTTTATCTGCTGCGCTAGAAGTTTGCGGATGCTTGATATTAACGAGCTGTTCATTATCACCAAGTACAAATACAACTTCATCCTTTGGTCGACTTTGCATCAACACTTCATAATTGCCACGAAGACCGTCGATGTATTTTAACTGTTCAAATGAAATGCCTTCTTTTATCCGCTCCAAACCCCACAGGAATCTTTGACTATTTTCTTTGTCACCGATACTGTTTTCCGTGATGAGTCTAGATAATCGAATAGAATCCGTATCACCTGTATCGCTTACGTCCAGCTCAATTGCTTCTTGTCCCGTCTCATCCGGTTGAGTAAGCGTCATCCTTATTTGAGAGTTTCCGTTTCTTTCCTTTTTGATATGATAGATCATTTCTAAAAACTGCTTCTGCCTAGCGTTCATCAGCAGTTCCGTGTCCATGCTTTTGTTTCCTATTCGTAGCTCTTGCTGTACGAAACGGGAATCGCGATACACTAGGACGTTGGGTATGTCGTTCATCACAGTCTTTTTTAGTATTGTCGACAGTTCTCCTTCTGAAGCGTTTATCGATTCTTTCCCCATTGTCGTTAGGTCTCTCATCCTTGTAGCCGATCGAACCAACCCGGAGCTTGATCTTGCTAGGTTCGAAGACTTGCAGTTGGTACTTTTTAATTCTCCGTTACTAGTAAAGCTGTGGTTGCTCGTATTGTTGATAAACTTCTGCGCAGCAAAGGCTTCCTTGACTTTTCCTTCTTCGAAAACTTCCATATGAACTGTCCGCTTGATTTCGCTGCATCGTATAAAGTATGATAAAACGTTTAATACCTTGCCGATAGTGTTGTCCAATTGCGGACTGCCGCAGATAATCGTTTTTGTTAACTTGACTGGATGACCTACGGCTCCGTACAGGTCGCCCAGTTGAGCCCATAGGACATTGTACGGGTGATTAGCTGTTATTTTGATTATTTTTTCTTTATCCTGATGAGAGTCCCCCGAACCAGCGGGAATTGTCTCTGGAGGGCAGCACATTGGAGCAATGGTGCTAACCCAGCCCAGGTGATGCGTGAGCACAGCCGTCAACAGAGTGCTAATAAATCTGAAGAAAGAAAATACGTTAAATGTCATACAAATTGATCTATCGCCAGTGGTTTGCATGTTTATACTTACAATTTTGTATCCTTGGTATCGGCCAGCGATAGCAACGAGGAGAGATCGTGCATGAAGTTGTTAGCTATGGTAAGAGCCGCTTGATTATTTTGTGGGTTACTACTCTGTGCTGAAACAGGGCATGTGCTACTACTAAGAGTTATCCAAACTGGATTCGAGAGGCGAGGAGCCGTGAAGAAATCCAACAGCCATTGCTGAGTCGAATGCCACGCTGTCAGCATAATCTGGAAGAAAAATATTGTATGATTAGAGACATCAATCAACGAAACACAGCGGAGATTCTGACCTGTAGGAACAATTGCCACCGATGGCACGCATGTTCTGCTGCTACTCGCAATCGGCATAGCATGGATTCGAATATACTCATATGTTCCGAACAGAATGCTTCCATTTCTTGCAACAATCCATTGTCCAATTCGATGCACAATGCAATGCCAAGGCGTGCTTTCTTGTTTGGGGGTTTGCCTTGATAATTTGTAGACGTTGATAGCACCTCACCGCTGAATGCTTTCCGTCTATTTAATTCCATTGTTTCACTATTCCTACGATTCCGTCCTCCTACACAACCATCACTCGCGGTAACCTGGCTAGTCGTACAGGTAGCTTCTATTTGGCTTAGTTCATCGACATGGCCGACGTGATCAGCCAACGAGAGACGATTTTCAAATGATGTGGACAAGTTCTTCGAAACACGCCGGTTAAAGCTTCCGTACTGATTGCAATCACTAAAACTAGCTACCTGAGGTATATCAATGTTGGTATCAGTGCTAAGCCTTCGGAAACACTCAAAATCACTGCAGATAGACGCGAGACTACTTCTATGAGACGATAGAGGATGACGCGAGCTATTCGTTGCAAAAGCCCATGGATCAGTTCCACCGTAACCTGAATCCATGCCGCTGTTGGTGGAGAGTCTAGGATCCGTCAACCTCTCTAAATGACCGAACTCTGGTGGCAAAGGTGGCCTGTGTCGATGGTTGTAGGACGTATCATGTTGGGTCGAGGTTGAAGACGTAACCGTGAACGAGCGCAGTGACGTTGTGTCTATCGAACTAAGATCACTGCCCGACGGATATCTATCGCGATATAACCCATTTTGACCTCCAACGGCCAGATCCGAGCCCAGATAGGATGAGACCGACATTTTCTTACTGCTAGTTCCACTGGCATTTTTCGACACTGGAACCGGAAATACGTGTGAGCACATCATAGCGGTGGGCATTTTTAGCCAGTGAACCTTCAGACTGCTACCCTGAAAGGCAATCGGGGCAGACCCGAAGATCATCTCTGACAACGATTTGATGTCACTCTTTGGATTCGAACTATGCTGTTGAATAGAAGATAAAATAATCATTATTGGTTTTAATCTTCAAACCTTGTGGAAGACAAACCTGGTACATGATTTTGCAGTGATCGCATTTCTGAGTGTGAGGTAAATTTTTGTTGTGTGTAGTCCCACAGGAAGAGGTTGTTGTCGTCGACGCAGGTCCATCGGGAATTTTTTCCACGGCACTCGAGTCAAACAGCAATTTACGTCCTCTGATGTCGCATTCACGAAAAAGAACCACACGGACTTTGTCGGCTGCAAATGGAAACTGTCTGCAAGAACAAAGAATCATATTTGTTTTAACGCTGCTGGGATCTTGCCTTGCCAGTTCAAGGACCGTGCTGCTGCCAGTGTGACAAGTGAACTTATAGACTCTCCATATGCAATGCAGTCACGAAGTTTTATCTCTAGTATATCCTTATATAAAGCAATTAGATTATCGCCCTCTTAATCAGTTTGCTTTGAGAATGTATGTTATAAATATATTACCACCCCGATCGATCAATTAGCGTATTTTGCGTAGCTAAAGTCTCGTGAACGAACGGTGACATCGATATCATGACAAGGAAATGATCCAGTAATCCCCATGCAGCTTATCATAGGCGGAAAATCTGGCAAAGAAAATAACAGCAAGCAACTGATTTCCATTGTTCGTCGGCTGATGCATGGAAGAATGCGGCAAAGATTCGCAACGTTAGGGAGGGACCAATCACTTACTTATCTTATCGAACAGTGACGTCATCGAGCGCATTGAAAATATAATCCCACCCGAACAATTCATAAGCTTTCGGGTATAATTATCAACTGTATCAAAACTCAATCAAATATAGCGATAAGAGTCCACCCCCGACTGTACACCAGACCCAGTTTAAAATGAGAAATTTGCGTGAAATCCTGACCTCACGTAGACCTGTTTTTAACTCACGCGTCTCCGGCAACGATGATAAATGGCGCGCGACGTATCGCCCAGTCACATGCTTTTCGAACGTCGTCGTCGTCGTTGTTGTTGTTGTTACCGCGATGAATGAGTCCACATCAAACGGCGGTGGCATGTTTACGTTTTTTTATTATTATTTCTTCGCTATATGCTCATTTGGGTATACACGCGTTCGGAGCCGAAAATATTCCTATATCAACCCGGATCGTTATCGCTCGCTCTGTTCAAACCATCCTATTGCTGCTGCTGAAATTCGCCCCAAGACAGATAGACGACAGTTGAACTCATAGGTGCTGTGTTATACAACCCGTTCTGGACTATGATATTTAGATGAATCCCATAGATAATCCTATAATTGGCTATCTTTTGTTGGATCGACAAAGCTCTGACTAATCTAACTCATATATTAGGAGTGATTCTGAAAATGCGGAATACTTGGATGATTTAAACTTTTATGAGTTTGCAACTTAATATATTAAAGTTATAAAGGCGTATCTTCGCTTTGATAGAATATATCAATAGTTTAGCAGAAACTGTACTACCACTCTACGCATAATTGTCCCACCGCTCGTAAGGAGTACATAGAACATGGGGCAATTATGCGAATAAATGTAGTGTATTTCCAGTTTGGGAACACCGCAATCAGTATTGAAGCACCCAAATTTTAAACACAGTAACTTGTTGCTAGATGATGTCAAACTGTTGCGGGGTGATGCAATACTCAAGGTAGCTGATGCAAAAATTTGTTAGAAGCGTAGGGAGACTAGGTTAAAAATGTGCTCTCGAAGCAAAACGAGTTACAGCGATATTTCCTGTGGGGAGTCGTTTTGCTGATTTTCTCATTGTGTTAACAAATAATACTAGTAGTTCTGTTGGGGCAAGTAAAAAATCCTTCAGCAGCGTTCGTGATAACAGCTCAAAGCTAAAAGGTTGAGCAAATCTATTATAAGTTTCAGGAGAAATAGTGATAGTGTTTTTATATACATTTGGTTTTACCTAACCCGTGACAAGGCCTACCGAACACGCACTAAGGGGTCACCGTCGTTGCCACCTGGGGCGAAAATATTCATTGTAATTAACGTTAACTTATGAAATATACCTGGCTATACCTAACCACACTTCACTCTACAATTAATCTATGAGTGAGCGCACGTTGTAGTCCGACACTAGCGACGATTTCTATCGTTAAGAAAATAGGATTATAAATCAATAAAGTAAACTAAATATGACAAATTCAAAAGCATAATTACCCAACCAAACTAGATGCATGTATATTCAATTTAGATTTCAATATATATTCTTAGAAATAATCTTATAATTATTGCTTATTCACGTCGACGTTCACACACTTCATCCGTTTGCACTATACAATGGTCATTGTACCGATGGTTGTCAACGTATCGTCTAGCTGGATTCTGCATTGCGCACAATTGGCTGTCATCGGCCGTGCTGCCAGAACAAGTTCTGATTCGTTTTTAATCAAAACAACGACAATTGTTTTAATTTTGCAATAAACAAAACTTAAAAAAATAAAAGTTTGTTTCAGAGCATTTCGATGTACAATATACTAAGTAAATTATGTACGAATCAATTTGCTACAATGCGTGCTTTACGATCTGCGAAAAAACACAATAATATTCAATCACAATTGACTGTTTGGCTTTGGGGCAAAATGCGCCGTACAGTTTTCTAACTTCTAAACGACCATTAATATTCGAATTGGTGTTACGAGTAACGAAAACCATGGGTATCATATATGTAAACTCTACAAAGGTAGTTTGAACACGCTCCTTAATTTTACTTCAAACAATATTAATCAACAGGTAGCGTCCAGAGGCGATCAAAGCACTGCTAAATCAGTACCAATGGTCTTTTCTCCTCTAATAAAATTAATAGCTCATTGTCCTCCGTTGATCATCACTTCCGATCATGGTTTGGCACTAGACTTCAACGTCAACGGGCACTTCAAGTTCGACGTGCATTTGGTGCTAAAACACCCAACGACTATCCTACGCTGATGACTTCAAGGAATCCAGTCATCCTTAAAAGAGATGAACCGCGTGAAGGAACTGGGTGAAATTTTAGATTCGCAGCTCACTATACTGCTTTTTGTTTTCGGTCCATCTTGGAATCCATTTTGTCCGAACTATAATAATGGAACTGAGAGATTCGAGTCCGTGCTACGTCACCGCCTACCCAGTTGGTAACAATCGATGTCGATTCTTAAGATTGCTGACTCTGTACAAAAACTGCTCAACAATTGTGGCGAAATAATGTGAACATGGCGCCTCGTAGTTAGAGTTATTACCTGATGTTTTGTTTATTATTTAATCGTACCAAATACAGGGTTGGCCCAATTAAGTGAAGCAAACATAAAACGTCATTGCTTTGAATTGAAATTATTTTTTATTGGTTCTTATTGGGTTCTCTTACTAACATTTTAACCTTTCAGCACTCGCGACAACTTTTGTAACACGAGCACTCGCGCATTGTACTTGGTACAATACATTCCTTCTCGGAATATCTCGTGATACGGATCACACAGAATGTTACTGTCTTCAGCAAAGGTATTCAGTAGGCCAAGGCCTTTGCATTGGCGAACAGTTTAGGATTCTCTCACTACGCAGCGCTAGTGTGCTAATTATTTTTAGGAACATGCTATATCTTGGTACCCTGACAAAATGAATGTTTCTGTATTCGACAATGTTGTTCAGGGGGTCAGCCACCCCGCGTTTGCTTCATAATGGGCCACCAGTTTTTACACATTGAGGATGTGTGTTAGTCCCAAACATCATCTGTTGGTTCTTTGTGTAAATACAGCTGATCTGGCAATAACGGAGTAGCATCCGTGGGCGGTCAATCATGCTCATGCCCATGTCCAAAATAATAAAAAAAATTTATTTTTTGTTCCCCGCTCCCCATCTTATAACATTTAAAAAAAAAAAAAAAAAAACACACAAACTTTCCCCCCCGCACAGGTAGAAAAGAATGCCCACAAAACAACCCACCCCCACCCAATAAGCACACCACAAAAAAAAAAAACGCCCACACATAAAAAAAAAAACAAACAAAAACCAAATTTTTCACACAAATTTTTTACACAAAAGAAACAAATTGGAATATCAAGTTACTAAAATAAAGTGGATACATTTGCTGAATTAATGGATAAAATGTTTCTTGACAGTTATAATACTCAGATTGTTATATCCAGATTCTTTTTGCCATTTATTAATTGTTCTATAGTTTCAAGTGATCAGGTCGCCTTAGGGTCTTTCTATTTATCAATAAGGTATGCGCACAGCAAAATCTAGCCAAAGAAAAACTCGCAGTATAACATTATTTCTATTTATTTCTAAATCCGAAACAAAATCATCGTAACAAAGGGTTAATTTATAACTAATTTACATCAAAATATTATTATTCAGACTTGCTATATCCGTATGCTCTAACTTTACGTTTGATACCATCCATTAATTTCTGCACAGTGTCCTCAGTCACCTTTCTGGAAGCATTTTCCCACTTTTTAGCAAAATCTTTCTCAGGTTTCGACTCACAATGGCCCAATATCTTTCAATTAGACGAAGTTCTGGGGTGTTCGGAGGATTACAGTCCTTTGGTACAATGTTGACGTTGTTTCCTGCATACCACTCCTGAGCCGCTTTACCATAATGGCAAGTCGCGAAATCAGGCCAAAACAACACAGAACTCGTGTGTTTTTGGATGAATGGTACTAGCCGTTATTGCAGTCACTCGTTGACGTAATCTTGTTGATTAATCGTACCTGTTATGAAGATTTTGCTCTTCAAACCACAACTACAAATAGCCTGCCAAACCATGTACTTCTAAGAAGATTTCAGCAACTTTTTGGCCTTGAAATGTTCGCCCCCCTTCCCTCCTTCCCAGTGGGAAAAAACCCCAGGGAGCTGCTTGAAGTCTGCTTTGACGTTTGTTTCATCATCCATAACCATGAAGTCATATTTTGTCAGCAATTTGTCGTACAGCTTACTTGCTCTTGTTTTCGAACTGGTTTCCTGCTTCTCGTTCCTGTTTGGGGGTTTTATTATTTTGAACGACGTATATTCCGCTTTTTTCACTTTTTGAACGAAAGAATACGAAGTGTTGACTTTTTAAGCGAAATCTCGGATGGAAACGTACGGGTTTTGCTTAATCAGCCGAAGCACTGCATCCCGCTGGGATTTGAAGTTGTCGTTTCGCTTGCCGCCAGATCCTGGTTTTCGATCGAGAATCAACCGATCCCGAAAGCGTTTCAAAACGCTACTTACTGTTGAACGAGGGACTCCGAGTGATTTGGCTATATCATGGTGCCATATAGACGGATTTTCATCACTTTTCTGCAAAAAATGTTCACGCACTTGTTGTTCTTTCGACTCTATTTTCAATACAATGCTTTTGTGACAGCAAACTGTATGTCAAAACGTTCTCACACACAATGACATTACGTTAGCGGTATTGATGTCACATCTTCATATTGACAAATAAAAAAGGATGTGGCTAATAAACCATGGGTAGATTTTGCAGTGCGCATACTTAAGTGGTGAAGGAGCACGACACGTTCCAACCATCAGATGCGGGTTCTATAATAGATCAAATTATTAGATGCATGGATTTTTCCCGTACAACGCAAAAAAGCTACCTTTTTACCCTTCTTACACCAAAAGAAGGGTATTAAGATCGCTTGAAAATTCGACTTTTTATCCGAGGCCCAGAGGGCCGAGTGTCATATACCATTCGACTCAGCTCGACGAACTGAGCACATGTCTGTGTGTATGTGTGTGTGTGTGTGTATGTGTGTGTGTGTGTGTGTATGTGTGTGTGTGTGTTACAAATAATGTCACATCGGTTTCTCAGCCATTTGTGAACCGATTTCAGTTCTGTTGACGGCAAATGAAAGCTACAACATTCCCATAGAACGCTATTGATTTTTTTTTTTTATTCGGACATTTCGTTACGAAGATATCAACGAAACAGTACTTGACGGCCTATTATAATAGTAATCAAACAGTTTAGTCTCCGATTACATACTGAGCTATTTGTGTACCGATTTTAGTTTTGTTAGCGCCAAATTAAACTTATAAAATTTTTAAATAACTGATCAAAATTTCATTAGGATTGGATAATCCTTCATGGAGATATGACCAAAACAATACCTGAAAGCACATATGTAATTGTGAGATGAAAATATTCTCGTTGCAGTTCAAAACCGGACAAGACCACTCACCCCAATCGATGCCGCTTGTATTCTATTGTTCTGCATCTGGTGCGTTGTATAGCACATTCAGCGGACTAGCCACACTATGCGACTCTTTAGAATTAGAGCAGGATCGATTGGCTCGAGTATATTCGAAAATTACACAAAGTCTCCATTTTCTTTAACTACACAATTTTCAACGAACATGTACTCATTAAGCGTATTGAATCCATATCGATAATCAAAATTGACGCTTAGGATTGTGTAATAATTCATTCTATGGACTGATTATATGGAATTTCTAATATTTATGTAATTTTTCCTTTTATATACCTAATATAAACAGGTCGTTAAAGACTATTAATGCCAATATTTTAATCACATCGATGAACAATACGTTCAGGATTGACAAATAATTCATTTTAAAAACTGAATGTATGACATATTGAATATTTCTGGTTCTACCTGGAATTTCTGATGAAAATATGTATACAGTACAATATTGGCCACATTTGAGGTCGTATTTCTGGTGAAGTGTAAGAAGGGTTCAGTCTCACCATCGGTGGATTAATTCAGGTTTTTTATTTTATTTTTACTATCAAAAATTTGACAAAAACGATGCCTTTTACGATCCTGGCCGTATTTTTTTTTCATTGCTGAAACTATAGTGAGTGTTGAACTTTGCTAGTTGAACTTATAAATTATCCAACTAATTACAGTCAATCGTGAAAAAAATAATAAATAAACATCTTATGTTGAAATCGACGACATCTCACCACCAAAGACAATCAAAAACAATGACAATGAAGCAATAATTATGTTTTATGTGTTTGCCAGCATCCCAAGAATACAATCTTTGAATTAGTATAATGGTGTGACAATAACTATGCTCTTGTATTCGAGAAATCCGAATAATTCCCAGACCAGACCGGTAATCGGTTCAAATCATGATGAAACGAATCTTAAACATAATGATGTTTGAACAATTAGATTCCATCTAGTTGTTTTTCTTTCAATGGTCTCTAAAGGCCCACTGTTTTTATAACAGAAAATAGAAATAATTTATAGTCAAGGAAATAAAATCCGTATAATTATATTTCTACGTTGGTTGATGAAATGAATAAATAAATAAACAAGTATTAGGAAAGCAAAACTTCCAAGGATCATCTCAGAGAATATTCAGTTTTAAAATTTCTGCCATTCCAAGATAATGAATACTACATACAGAAGTACAAGAGAAAGTCAAAATTCAATTTTGATGGTTTAATTTAAAATTTCAAACAACCACAACAACGCCAACGATGTCCCCTGCCGATCCGACGCACTTTACAGAACATTCGCAATGTCATCTCCCCAAAATCCATTAGCTTCGTACGCAGGCCGTGACAACCCACAGACAAAACGAACGCTCGAACCTGTCCAATTTGCCTTAATTAAAACGGACATCAGATGCCATATTCATCTCACATGACTTTTTTTTTCTACCCAAAGGTTTATTGCACTGCAAAAGAAAAGAAATAAACATTAAGCAGCAAAAATATTGTACAATTTCTCCCACCACGCTGCTCTGAACGTTCCTCCATCTGTGGTAGATTTCAATCGTCAGTCAAAAAGTCACAAGACTTTTTACCATCATCATACGAGATTTGCGTAATACCGCGCGCGCCTCCTCGTAGATAGGAAACGAGAACATCTTCAAATTCAGCCTCGACCCGCTGATCTCCCAGACACCGTCGCGGGAAATGGAATCAAGGGGTAGTTTAAGTGCCTGTTAGTATATTTTATTTTGTTTATGATAATTAAATTGAGGAATTTTGCACTTCACAATTTTCACGTATTTGTCCCCATCACATGCTTTCTTAGTAGATACATATACATGATAGCAAATCAGATAGAATTGCAACTTTGATTATCTGCGACAGCACCAAGCCGTGTGATATCGCAGTTGCTAGGATTTCAACTATTTCAATAATGTATTCGTTAACTGAATCAGCTCCTACACGTAATCGTCCCGCAGATTTCTAATTATAAAAAAAAACTATTTTATGTTAACCCATCTGCCAAGTACAGACGGGTGATGACGTTAATCTAGTTGGCTTCGTAAAACAAGGTAAAGCCATTCATTCATTCTCTTATGGCTACTCTGATTTTACTACAGAAATAGTTGCACGTACAAGGACAAGGATACTGCTCTAATGAACGAAACTAATGAATGAACGAATGATATTTTTACGGGTGTGCGATGGGTTGGCGTAAATCTATCGTGACGTCTTTTCCCGTGCGAAAACTATTACAATACGTAAAAAAAAACCAGCAACAACGAGACCAATGACACCGTCCTAAAATATCATGTGCAAAATCTGGTCACCAGAGGATAACGTGATGTCAAATTCAACACAAGGCAACCCCCCTACATCTATCGAATTAGCACATATTTCTCATCTTCTGTCAACTTTTGAAGACCGCAGCGGCAGTTATGTTTACGTCTGTTTTTGAGTAAAGAAAAACGCGGTTCCGCCTTTAAAAATCTCGCCCATGACGATTCTTCGTGTCACGAGCTTCAAGTTGTTGCGATAATGTTTTTGTTTTCTTTCTCAGCCTCGTTTTACACAAACCGCGCGCGAGTCGGTGTGACAAGGATGGTGAGGATGTAGTGAGGAAACATACACTAACAGATTGCGTTTTCCTAGGCATACAACATTTTGTGTAGGAATGTATTGGCGCAACCGATTAATTTTGTACATTCTTAAGGCAATGTCGGACGGTGAGGAAAGATTTATATCTCGTGCAAAATTGCACTTGTGATATTTTCTGCGAAGTCGTGCTTGAAATTAAAGTAGAATATGTGGCCAAGTTTTTGAAGGGGAAATGCGAATTGAACTCTGTGACCATATCCCAGAGAGGAGAATTTATCTATTTTTTTTATTTTTTTGAAGGATGTTACTTATTTCTGTTCTATTGAACAGAAAACATAAATGATATCAGTGATGACCATACACGAATAAATTCTACGTTTGTGTCATTAATGTTCATGAGCTTGGCTGTAAAACCTTTCAAAACTACAGGACTGAAACGACTGACCGTTAAAGAAACTCTCTTGAAACTGACAACCTGGATGCTGCTTCTAGCTGAGTTGACAGACATACAGATTTATCGGTATTTATCCCACTTTTTGAAATTGTTACTCTCAAACGATGTATTCGATTAAAATTGCACACACGTGATTCCACTCCAAAATTTTGCCTTTTGTCGTATTATTGATTGATTGATTGGCTTTATTATCGAGACTTTCAGCCTGTAGCTGGTTCGTCTCTTATTGTCGTATTATTCAGAAACATTCAGGAAATAAAGAACTACTGATTACTTATGGTTTGCATAATTTATTTCATTTCTTATTTTTAATGCACCCATGCTCCATTTATTAAATATTATACCCCTGTTCTTTCCAGTTCAAAGCTTAATTTAGGTATTTTTTTCTGAATAATAGCCCATCTTTTTTCATTTGGCGAACTTTGGGCGAAACCATCATTTCATGTTTGTGGCACAAAATTCACATTCTGAACACGTTATCCCTTCAACGTTTCGAGATGCTAGATCAGTTCAAAGCAGAGGGAAGGTAGCTCAACGAATCTTCCTGTCCGCTACTTAGCATCTTGCTATACGATACCAGGTGGTTACCCACCGATTGCCTGTCGATCTGCCAAATTTGGAAGACATGTGCGTTGCGTTATCTCAAATTTTTATGTTTCGCCCAGTACAGAGTGCGACAGGAAAATGCGAAAATGTTTAAACTTCAATATTGGGAAAATTTGTGTAACAAGCGACCTATTTCTGTTGACAGTGTATTTATGTATGTTTACTTTCAAGTGCTGCATGAGAACATCGGAATTGTTGCTCGCCCAGAAGACGCCGAATAAGATTGCCAAGGAGGAAGGATATCATTTGACCACAGTTTATCGCATCAAAAAGTCTCTACGGGATGGTCCTAAGCAGCGGAAGCCTGCGGTTTGTACGTACGCTAAACGTGATCAATTCGGTCCGTGCAAAGATTGCGCGCAACCCGGCGCCAAGGAAGCCAACATTTCTGAAAAATCCATGCGAAGAACAATCAAAGAAGACTTGCACGCATCTTTCAGAGCTAGAGCAAAACGTCATTTGGATACGTTGCGGATGCGTTTGCGTCAATTTGACAGTTTTACCATAGGTTTTCTGTCAAATTTACGTCAACGGAACGCAAACGTATGTATTGTGGGTGACTTTTGAGTCGTTACCGGTTCATGTCACCGAAGAAACATGAGGATGTTCTGGAGAAATTGAAGTTTAAGTTAGAAATCAAATATCCGACTGGTGTCATGATGTTTGGCTTGGTGGCTTCCAACGGTATAAAAATATCACCTGTTTTCATTTATGCTGGTGTTAAAATCAATGCCGAAGTTTCGATTTTTTGAAGGACCAAGTGCTTCCCCAGGTGAAGGCCACCTTTTCTGAGGATCAATAAGTTGTCCTGAAACAGGATGGAGCACCATGTCACTCGTCAAATCGGATCAAACGATGGCTATAATACCAAAATTTTTCGCGTTTTTTCTGCCGGTACACACTCTGTATATCACAAAACATTGCGATTAGTTGAGCGGATTGGAGATAATGGAATCATTGGATATAAGACCAAGTCTCCACCGGTTGGTACAAAACAGATGAGCTTGGAGAGTTGTCAGCATGCACGAAATCATTCTAGAGACAAATCCTTAAATTGTAATTTTAGCTGGATTGGAATAGATTGCTTTAAAGAAAATTCAGCTTGCTTAATGCAGATATTAGTTCAATGTTTGTTGCTAAACTGTTTGTAAAATGTATATATACAAGTTGAAAGTATTTTTCCAATGAAAAACCACTGCAACACTTTGTGAGTGGCCCCAGCGCATTCTTACTGTTGATTTAAATGGGTCCAAATTTGCTCTCAAGCGTTACTTAAAACATACCTTGTTTCCCCAATGAAAAACCACAATCACACTCTGTCAGTGGGCCCAACAGCATTCTTACTGTTGGTTTAAATGAGTACTTATATTCGAATACCTCGATTGTGCATCTCTGCCAAATCTAATAAATGGAAAATAATATTTATATATACACTATTGTCTCGTCTACCTCTCAAACAATTTCCTTTCCTAATATCATAAGGGTTGTACGGAATCAAATTGCACCACTTTTAAATGGTTGTAACTTTTTACCCATTGGGTATTTTCTATTGAAATTTCGGGTGGAATTAGTTCAATGTGTATTTATTTACCCTGTGTAAGTTTCACTAGCAGATGTGCAATCGTTGCGAAGATAGAGTCGGGAGAACAGCAGCGGCGCAAAGACATTTTGCGCACGTACCTCGAAAATCCGGATCATTCTCATCGTGCCATCAGCAGGAAGCTGGGAATGGTACATTCTACGGTGTCTCGTGTTTTAAATCGGTACCACCAACGTTTGACCATCGATCGGAAAGAAAAAAAAATGGCAAAATAGATCTCCATATAGTGTTGAGGATCACAAGCGGGTAGTTCAAGCTTTCAAGAGGAATCCCAATAGTTCAATCTAACCAAAACTTTCGTGCAAGATGCGAAAAAACGTGAAGGACTACCGATACACACGTACAAAGTCCAAAAGGCGCCTAATCGCGATGAACGGCAGAATACGGTAGGTAAAACACGTGCACGGAAGCTCTACACCCAGATGTTGACGAAACCACATTGCCTCGTTATGGATGATGAGACGTATGTAAAATCAAACTTCCGGCAGCTTCCGGGGCTCCAGTTTTTCACTACTCATCATAAATTCGATGTCCCTGAGGACGTTAAGCAGAAAGATGTCAAAGTTTGCCAAAAAATATATGATTTGGCAAGCAATTTGCTCGTGTGGAAAGCGGAGCACCCCATTCGTGACAACTGGAACGGTCAATGGACAGGTGTACCTAAAGGAATGCCTCCAAAAGCGTCTACTTCCTCTTCTGAGGTCACACGATGGTCCTACGATTTTCTGGCCGGATTTAGCCTCGTGCCATTACTCGAAGGAGGTTTTGGAGTGGTACAAGGCTAAGGAGATCAATTTTGTGCCGAAGCGCACCGGAACTGCGGCTAATTGAACAGTACTGGGCCATCATGAAGCAGGCACTTCGGAAGCATCCTAAGGATTTGAAATCGGAGGAAGATTTGAAGAAAAAATGGATTGCAACGCAAAAAAAAGTTGGTCCAAATGCTGTACAGGACCTTATGAGTAGTGAAAAGAAGAAGGTTTTTGCATTTAGATATGGAATTGAAATTGAATAAAACAAACATGGGAAAACATTTATAACATGTTTTATTTTACTCCCTGAAAGTCTGAAGATGATTGGTCGAACGGGCGAATTTTGCCGAATATTTGTGTGTGTCGCAATTTGATTCCGTACACCCTTTATATACGGCCTTTAGTAGCAACGAGTAGCGACCTAACATTCACTAATTGATCTACAAGGACATGGCCGGCGCCATTATTTGTTTTATAAATGAGGACACCAGGACTTGCACATTAAGAATGATTCACTACTCCCAAGTGACATTCTGTTGGTTCTCTAAGCAACTTCAGCTGACTTCGATCAATAACGGAGTAGCATACCACGGGTGATCAATATGCTCATGGTCATGCTCATGATAGACCCGTACAAGGCAGATTTAAATCGTTAGGCTTTCGTAAAAAGAACGCTCCTACATTTTTTTTGCAAACATCGCCTTCTAGGTAAAACAAATTCTGCAGAATTTCTACATTATTTATATTTCGAAGTTTCCGGGCCTCATTAGGTCAAAATGGTAAAAGTTTAATTACGAATGGTTTGGTGATTCGATGACATGAATGAAAGTACTATAGGATTGCTATGCAACATGACAAGCGTATTTAAACAATACACTTGAAGCTAGTTTTGCTCAAATTCAGTTTTTTGATGTTGGATAACATCCTTCGGCAACATATGGGGGCACAAATTGGAAAATCACCATAGACCATTATTTCATCTTCTCTGATAGTCTCAGTTCTATCGAGGCCCTCTGGTCGATGAAAACAGTGAGGCACTCATCTTACTTTCTTTCAAAAATAAGGGAGCAGATGTGTGCGTTGGTCGAAAGATAATTTAGGATTACCTTTGCATGGGTCCCCTCACATTGCTCATTTCCAGGCAATGAGAAGGCAAAGGTGGGCGCAAAAGAAGGCGAGATTTTTGAAAGAAGAATTTCACATGATGAATTTTTCCCATTTGTACGTCAGAGTGCTCGATTGGACGATTGGACGATTGGACAAGTAATTCTCTTAGGCGGTGGTTACATTCCATTATTCCAAATGTTCCGTCGAGATCGTGGTTCAAAGGTCTGGATGTAAGTCGCGGTTTCATTCGTGTGATGTCAAGACTTATGTCCAACCACTACTCGCTAGACGCACATTTCTACAGAATTAACCTCGTCGATAGCAATTTATATAGGTGCGGAACCGGTAATGATGACATCGCTCATGCAGTTTGGCACTGCCCGGATAATGATGCCTCCAGAGCACGACTATTGGAAACCCTAGTGGCCCGAGGTAGACAACCCTTCCGCAAGATAAGAGATGTTTTGGGAATGCGTGATCTTCCCTACATGCAAGCGATTTACGAATTCCTTGTTTGTCTGATCTAAGAGTGTAACGTCATCCCCCTTCAATCCAATCTAGTAAATTCCCTGCCATTGTGTCCCAGTTATATTATCCTTTTGTTTCCGTACTACTTGTACCTGCCCAGCAAGCTGCGGCTTAGTTCCTGAAAGGGACTACAGGGACCGAGGATTTGGTAGATGTCGCAACCATGAGCAGCAACTAATACCTGAAATAAGTTACCTGCCTAGCCCCTTCCAAACGATAATGTGACCCATTAACCTCGAGCTAGCCACGAGTAAATGGCACCCCACTTTACTAAAATCGAAAAATAAAACATTGTTAATTACAGTATTGAATATCGGCTCCGCAAAGTGTTACACACGCCTGAGCCTAACAAATAAACGAACTGTTAAAAAAAAAATCTAATATTGGGAGCGTCACAAAAACAGTCAGTTTTTAAACGTCAATAACTCATACATTCCTCGTGATTTTTTTTTAGCTTTTGCATCAATCGATTGGAAATCTTTGTAAGCATCTAAACATTCAGTTACAAACCCGCAATATCCTAGTCCGTGATACGTGTTCTCACGTCCCCTGAATGTGTTCTCATCTACACATAACATCGTTCATGGTAGGAATCTTTGAGTGGTTTCATAAAAGTTCTATCTAGAGGTTGCATTTTGTGACTTGTGTGAGGTGGCCAACTGATCAAATTGATGTTTTTTTCTCTGCAGAAATTAATGACATTAATGACAGTGTTTTGTGACTACTGCGACCATTCAAGATGAGCAAGACTGGCGATCCACTTGACATAGAGAACTTCACAGAATGATGAAGCCATTGTAAGAAAAAATTCACCGTTCATCCAACCCTTCGGTTGAGCTACGTCTGCACTGTCCGGAGTCGATAAGTTCATCTTTTTTCTCGGAAATACGAAAAAGGCAGGAGTATAGACCCCGGTGGCACTCATCCAGAAGAGGATTGTTACGTTTTTTGCTGGTTCTGCAAATGTAAGATTATTCACTTGCCGGACAGATTTGTGTACCAACTTTTGAGGTGCTTTAGGACACAGGTTACTCCAGTTTCATCGCAATTGTAGATGTTAGAGCGACGGAAGTTGTGCTGTTCCAGCAGTCTTTGTAGGTTTGAATAGAACAAATCTATTTGTGACTTGGTAGTACAAACATTTTCCAGCCGTTCCTTTGTTAATGTTGAATTGGTGAGGTAGCTTCAGATTCTCTACCAAATCAAAAGCCATTTTGAGGAACTCTTTCCTGTTTAGTGGAAAATATCGACTCGACAAGTCTAGAACGTAAGCCACAAGCTTCTCTTCATAATCGTACGTAAATGAGCTGGCTAAGCTTCCCAATTTGGGCTCCAATAGTGTTTCTTTGCCGGATTTAATGCTCTCTGGCTTGTCATATAGAGTGCTTCTGTGGATTCCGAAAGCAATCGCTGTTTCCCTGATGGACATTTCTTTCGACAAAACCTTGTTGATAGCTGCTGTCATGCGTACCATGAACCATACTAGATTTTTTTTTCGCCAAGGCACTTACAACTGTTTGATTTTACCTGTAATAAAAAAAATAAAGTAAAAGCGATGCTTATCAACCTAGCAAATCCGGCACAGGGAGACGGATCAGTTTCCGGGACTGGGGGATGACGAACACTGAGCAAAACGTATGGCTTTCAACGAATTTTATTCCTTTGTTTAAAAATCAATTAAGGAGCTTGAATAATACTTATCCAAAGAGACTTTAGAGGTAACTACCGATTTTTTACCGCCTAAATGATCTGGTAATGCTGATCCAAAACTTAGCAGAAATTAAACAGCTCAATTGTCCACAATGAAAACCAAACAAAATTTTGTTTTCGTAGCGGTTTGTGTTGTTGCTTTTTATTTATTTTGCGGTGCATGTTGCTTTTTATTTATTTTTCATTGCTTTCATAATATTCGTGATTGAGATGTACCGTTGAAACTATGAAAATCTGAAGTGTTCGGTATTGAGGGGTGTCCGGCGCTGGGGGATCTCCAAGCCAGCAGAACCAACGGCGCTTTTAAGGACCCCCAAATGACCTAATAGGGAATTTGAATCTCTGTCTCTCTCTCTCTTTGCAACAAGTTTTCGCCTGCCCTCAACTTAGTTTTCGAGAAGCAATTTCACAGTTATTAATTGAGAGCTTTCTTATGCCAACACCAATGCATGAATTTGTATGTTATATTATGTGACGATCACAGTGATACTCTCTTCCAACCGAAAAATTGCCTCGATCGGACCGGGTATCGAATCCGCCGTCTCCTGCTTGCTAAACAGTGCTCCTGCTGGCTAAACTGCGCTATTTGAGGTCCCTAATTATTTTTTTTCCAAAATATGCAAGCGACTATATCTTGGTGCTCTTAACACGCCCACGTAATCTAACGTTGCATACTTGATTACTTATTATTAATATTATGTTTTGAGAAGTTTTGTGCTCGTGAGACTGCAAAGTTTTGAACCAAATGGTATGAGAAACTTAGATTTTTTTGGTGGGAGGGGGGGCGGTGGTATGACCAAAGTCTACGCTCCATAAAAAATTTCAAAAAATTTTAAGGAGAAAAGTCTACGAGGGGGAGGGAGGGTCTGAGATTTTGAAAAATGAGTACGTGGTTTATGAACCGGCCCTTACTTCTGACCATCTCAATCCATAATTCAGAGAAATAACTTTATAGCTAGTTTAGACTGGATACTAAATAATCACAAGCCTCACATCCGAATGATACGAAGTCACCCTCCCCGGCAAGCAATGCTCAGAATCAACCAAATACAAACCCAGCAGAGTAACGGCAGCATCAATTCGTTCTCTCTGTTTTCATTTTCGAATCCTCTCGCTTGACGGCTGGGTAGCTAAAAATACTTGCAGAAATAAAAAAAACAGAAATATACGGGGGATCACACTTGGGCCAGGGCTTGCTAGGGAGAAGTGGGAAAGACGCAGAGAAAACAACCCAAGCACGTGATTTTTGCGCGCTCTACGAAGAAAACAGTCACCACCAGCTTGGTTGAATACAGGTACAACCCCGAGATGTAATCCTAAAATTCGCACATCTCGCCGGTAGGGTTACCAAATCGTGTTGGTTTGGAATTCATTCCTGACTTAAACCTTGGCGGTTCGTTTGTTTCGGATGCAATGATTCGATGGAAAGCGGTTTTCAGTTGGTAACCCTAAGTTCGAATACACTGTTAAGGCGGATGTTTAGCTTTTCAGTTCAAGCGACGAAAAAAAAAACTTTGGAGAAACCCCCAACCATGATTGATATAGATATCCACGGTTGGCCACACTAGCACGACACGGCACGAGCATTGAATAGACCTAGGAAAGTAATAAGAGGACAATCAACTTACCCCAAATTAGATTTCTGCGTTGATTGACTATTGTTGCGCTTTTTGTTGGTTGAGAACAGCTTATTAAATAATGCCATTATATTTATAGTCAACTGATCGTTTTCTGCACCGGTTTCTCAATGAAATAAAAATCACACTTTGGACATGCTGAACTGCTGTTTTTTTCCTGTACATGTATATGTGACTAGTCTGCCTTCTGTATAACCATACACTTCATCCACGAATATCTCACTCAAAATTATTGATATGAACAAATTTGCATTATCCTATGTCTTAACGATGTTGTGGATGATTCGTCTTATATTTCACTACTGCTCACATTGTTTGCTATAGTTACACTTCTCTCTTCAGAATTTTGTTCACTCCATTTTTTTGCATTTTTGTTTGTTTTCTTCTTTCAGTTAATCGGGGTCGTCTAAACAATCTGTAAACTGAAATAAATTTATAACGACGGCTTTAAGGTCGTTTATAACTCCTCAGACACAGAGAGCCGTGCTGTGGTGTCTTGGGACTCAATATAACATACACCCAAAATATGCCACGCGAACGCCGCCGCTAGATAAGTACGTACACACCCAATGCTTCTTCTATCCCGAATACAAATGATTCGCAGATTGCGCTGCTCGTCCGTATTATTGCCACTACCTACTGCTGCTACCGTAAGTTATGATTACGCTACGCTACAATCCCAACAGAAGAGGATTGTTCTGGTGAACTAAAGTCACTTACGCGCGTGAAACACGAAGACGATACTAATGTGGGTACCCGATTCCTTTTGCGAACTACCAGCCGCAGGTTCGATGAGAAAGGAGAGAACTCTCTGAAATATTCCCAGCTAGCGCAAGCGCCTGACAAGTCATTATTGCTCGTGTCGGTTTTATTTGTGAAGCGGTAGAGTCCGATATCGTCTGGCTCGTCGACAGGCCTGAAAGCAATCTGTAATTGGGAAACTGATTACACATGATGGGAAAACAATGCGCTAATAGGCTACCCGCCTGACCCTAAGTGGAAACCAAACAATCTGATTTATTCTACGACTCGTGTGATTCAAGTGAGATGACAAAAGTGACGTCACCTCGATTGAGAATTAAATTTGCACGGTGATTTACCTTACGAGGCGTGACTTCAGTCACCTCGGCTGTAACAGAGATTCACACGACACGCAGAATAGGAGTAATTGTTTTATCAGTTAGGATTCCGGGGTCACGTGCCTAGTGGGCGAAGGTACATTTACGATAGGCGGACATACAATCACTACAAATGTTTTATTACCTTCGAGTAGGGGCAGCTGTTTTGGAGGTAAACACGGAAATCTCATTCGTAAATCAAGTGGCTCTCACATACGTTATCGTGTATTGAATGATACACAAATTATGTAAAGGTTTTTAAGACATTATTAGACGGAACTTCTCCTCAATCAGGGCAAAACATTACAGTGATTAAGTTAAACCCTCTAATATATTAGGAAAAAAATACATAATTGCACAATAATATGCAACTATTGCCTAACCTGGCATTGAGTTCAATATCCATGCAAACAGCACCGTAATCAAGAATCCAAAACTCATCCTCACTGCGGTAACAAATGACTCGAAAGAGTGTATTTGACAATTCCAATCAATCTACCGATGGTGCGATCTAACCTTTCTGACAAAATTAGAACATTGTTCGCTCATTAGTCCTGTTCAACGCCAGGCCGCTGGCCACTTCCTGAGGAGTGCCAGGAATTTGTTCTGAAACGACCCTGTGCGCTTGAATTGACCCCCGATGAACATGCCATATGATTTAGTACTCGGAACATACTTGGATGTACACAGTGATCAAAAAGTACCGGTCAAAAAGTAATGTCGAAGCATAAGTGTTTGCTTGGCAGCTGTTTACATCAAACAAGTTTTGTCAGTCTGGAAAGTACAGCCGCAGACAGACGTTCGAGTTCTCATCTCATTAACCTTTGTAAAAATGGCTTCCCTCATAACCTAAAAGATGGCGCCACAGATTTGTTTTTATTGGTGAGAGAAAAATGGGTTGCCAGACTAACTGTCAGATTTAATCCAGCAATAAGTTGACTAGGCAGCGCTACTGTGCAAGATGATTATAAAGAATTAGATTTGAAATTTTACACAACAAATTTGAATTGTTTTGTTTGAACTTGAATGTCTGTCTGCGGTACAGCCAATCGCCAATGTTTCTACAGCAAAAAGCGACGTGGACATTGTATTATTAATTCAAACAAGGTATAGTTAGAAGAGGGAGATACTAAACGCGATAGTGAAATAAGTGTTATAAGAGTTAATACCACGGGGGGGCGACCCCGGCGTAGTGGTTAACATCCATACCTCTCACGCCAAAGTCACGAGTTCGAATCTCACCTCCGAACAAGTTACGAAAATACCCAAAAAGGGAATTTGAGTAACTACGACGGGAGATGAACCAGCCCAAGGCTGAAAATCTCGATAATCAAGACAAAAAAAAAAAAATACCAAAAGCGAAAGAAAAAAAGGAAGAAAAACAAGATGGAGGACCCTAAACAGAATCCGCGCGAAATTTTGAGACTTGATCTGCCGGACCAGAACAAATCGATTGACTGAAACATGATCGGAGCAGCAAGTTGCTGGTACGAACAAATATCGCACGGGTGGGCACCATGGTAAACGTGCCGGTGAATACGTCCCAAGGAGCAACACACACGAGGAACCGAAGAACATATCCTACAACAGAATGAATCAAGGACCGTATAGATTGTATTTCGAATTACGGTATACTCTGAGTGGAACAAGACGAATCACCAAATACTCTCGCGGAAGCCAGCTGTGGAAGATGGAAGGTTACAGGAGACACATCGAAAGTAGTTTGCCTCCCCGCGGTGCATCCTGGAAACGTAAAGCTCCCCTTAGCGGCTAAACGAACTACGGAGGAAGCGCCTTACGGCGCGAGGTCCGGCAGGCAGCCGTAAGCGGTCGTGACATGGGGGAACAGGGACGATCCTGGTGAAGCCATCCCCCAGACGCCCCGACACCAGTTCAGGCCCTGGCTTTTCTCGATCGGAGGAAGGACCATACGACGCGAGGTTCGGCAGGTACCGTATGTGGTCGGACAGGGAGAACGCGGACGTTCTAGACCGCGAACCATCAGACGTCTCGAAACCCGGTTTGAATCCTGGAACATCTCGATCGAATCAGCGTCAGGTCGGCGGAGCTAACTACTACTAAAGATCAGGTAGTTAAACATAGTGGGTGCGTAATTCACAATAGCCCCTGCCTGAAGTAATACCGAAAGGTGATTCCGGGGAAGGTCGGGGCTCGAGACACGGTTGTGTTTTTAGTGGGTCGAGCAGTTGGCCCCCTTATCCACACACCCTGAATTCATCAGGTGTTTGTTAGCCGAACCTCCATACCGTCTTAAAAAAGGAGACACATCGAGGATATGAAACAGGTGGGAAGAAACCGCATAGTGGTGTATATGAACAGTTACATCAAGGCCAATTCGCTGATGGATGAAATCAACCAAGACAGGAGCGGTGCATACAAGGCGTATATAACCCTGCACCTAGGCTGTGTAACAGGAGTAGTTGCTGGAGTACCGGCAGATATTCCGGTTGAAGAGATTCAGGAGAACTTGCAGTGTGATGTACCTATCGTGAGCGAAAGACGAATGACACACAAGAAGGGCTTGTAATGCTTTGCAAAATGCGTCAACGCGCGATTGGATAGTTTCCAATTAAAGCAAAAAAGTGCAAGCTTAGGATCAAGGGCCATTTTTTTAAACAACAGATTCATCAACGTAAACTGCCCACACGAAGGGAGACCCGCTGACGACAAAGAAGCGTTCTACGTACAGCTAGAGCAAGTGTATGATGGCTGCCCGCAGCGGGATGTAAAAGTTGTCATTGGCCACATGAACGCTCAGGTAGGTCGGGAGGCAATGTACAGACCGGTAATTGGGCCGAACAGCCTGCATACCGCATTGAACGATAACGGCCAACAATGCGTGAACTTTGCTGCCTCCCGTGGGCTAGTAGTCCGAATTACCCTTTTTCCCCGTAAAGACATCCAGCAAGCCACTTGGAGATCACCTGACCAACGAACAGAGAATCAAATCGACCATGTTCTAATCGACGGTAAATTCTTCTCCGATATCGTCAACGTTCGCACCTACCTCAGTGCGAATATAGACTCGGACCACTACCTAGTTGCAGTAAGTATGCGCTCAAAACTCTCGACGGTGTACAACACGCGTCGAATCCGGACGCCACGACCTAACATTGAGTACTTCGGGAAACCAGAGTTGCCCAGGAATACGTACAACAGCTAGAAGCACCCCTTACAACGGAAGAGGAGCTTGGCGCAGCTACTCTTGGAGATGGCTGGAGAGATATTCAAACCGTCATCGGCCTAGTACTGCAATAGCGGCATTAGGTACTTCTGCACCGAATCGAAAATAGGATTTTATGGCTAATGCAAGCAGTTAGTAGAGAAGAAGAATGCAGTGCCGCACGAGAATGAACGTGGAACGGTACAGTTAAAATTCTATTTTTCGAAGGAAAAGGGGCCAAATGGAAGAACGAGACCGCGAAGCAATGGAAGCACTGTACCGTGCTAACAACACACGCAAATTCTACGAGAAGTTGAACAGCTCTCGCAAAGGCTACGTACCACAAGCCGATACGTGCAGAGACACGTGCAGGAAAATAAACTTCTCACAGATGAGTGTGAGGTGATTGAAAGGTGGAAGCAGTACTTTGACCAGCACCTGAATGGCAATGTTACAGCAAACGAAGGTGTCACGATAATAAACCCAGGAACACGCGCAGAAGATGGCAGGAAGCCGACCCCAACCCTTCAGGAAGTTGAGGAGGAAATTGGTCGGTTGAAAAACGACAAAGCTGCTGGTGTTGACCAACTGCCAAGCGAGCAATAAAAATACGGTGGTGAAGCACTGGCAAAGGCGCTGCACTGAGTGATTACCAATTTGGTTGGAAGAGTGTTTACCGGAGGATTGGATGGAAGGTATCTACAAGACGTTATTTTCGGTCGAAGGATGAACAGCACAAAGTTGTGCTGCGTGACTTAGGGAGCAATTACAATTCGTTGAATGCATGTTGCTCCAGCTGCTACATTCACCGTGCGGAAGAAAGCATCAAGGAAGATCCAAAATTGTTTTGGATTTAGATCAAAGGAGTGCAAGAAAGAAGGAAAATCTTTTGGAGGAAAACAAACCATCATTCGTCTGCATGTGCCAGAAAGAGAAAGGTGATTAAACGTCAAAAAGCCAAATAGGCTAACCGGCGCTCTCTGATCAAAGTCTACGCTCCATACAAATTTTCAAAAAATTGTATGGAAAAAAGTCTACGGGGAAGGGGGTCTGAGATTTTCAAAAATGAGTCTACGTGGTTTATGAACAGGCCCTTAAGGGATCACAAGATAAAGCGTCAGCTTAAGACAGAAATTTCCAATTCCAGTTGCAAAATCCTACAGAGATCTGGGCAGAAAGTACAACTGTGATGGAAAAACGGTGAAAACTTATCTAGCCGCGATGGGTATTAAGACAAAAAACGAGAAATGTGAAACTAGCTGTTTCGGATGTCCAAGCAGCTACGCCAAAGCGTCGCTTGAAAACGTTCACACTACAAAAATGTCATGTAAATTTCTGTACCCAAAGACCGACACATGCAAGCTTCCTTTAGAACATAAGAAAGAGTTGAAAGGGAGGAGAAAACAAATCCAATCAAATACAATCAAACTTTCGTCGAATTGCGTATGTGTCAGTTTTAGGAGACATGATTTTACACGAAATCTTGCTCTACGGTTTCCGACTTTTTACAAACATGAATTACTTGCTTGCAAAAGTGGTTGATTGTATCAAAAGGAAGCACAAACACATGAATAATTTTGTTGTGGCCTGATCTGGCGTTCAGCCACTACGCCAAGAAAACTGTGGAAGCAATAGAGGCGTATGACATACCTTTTGTACAAAAGGCTAATAACCCTCCAAATGTACCACAACTGCGTCCAATGGAGGATTTTTGGGCTAATTTGAAACCCAAAGTATATGCCAATCATTTTTGAACAAAGACTGTCAAGCATCTGATCGATAAAATCAAGATCAAGCTCCTGAAAATGCCAACTTCAACTTTTTACAATGGAAAAGGAACCGGCAAAGATGGTCGAATATATTCTATTTTTTACATTATATGAATAATCAGAGAAATGTTCCCTTCATAAAGAGAAAAATAATAAAGAATATTGCATTACTAACATATACCGGTTTGTACGTTGTCCAAATTTTATTCCGCATATGTAACCGTTTTGAAGCTATGTTATATGTTTGTTAAGGTATGTTGCATTTGTAAAAAATAATGTCTTCCGAAGATTTCAAGAAATCCAACGCATGCCTACGTTAACCAACTCTCTATCGAACAGAGAAAATCATCCACCACCCGATAATGATATTGGTGTCTTGAATTTCTAGTAATTATAGCAAAAATCACTAATCATTCCCGAATAAAGAAAATATTATTTTCATCAGCATGGATTACATGAATTAACTGTATCAAACCAGCTGGCCTATCGTTTTTTTTTATAATGTCCCTATAAATAATGTATAAAAATCGTTTTTTTTTCCAAATTTTTAAAATTTCCGGTTTTTTCACCACATAATGTTTTTTGGTGTGGGGAGAGAAAAAACAAGCACAGCTCAAATCAGACGATCCTCTTTTAAGTGATGAGCAGTCTAACGTACAACACTCTCTTTAATTTATATAAATATCAAATAAGGCTAATGTTGGCACTATAATGTTAACGTCTTATAAATTACAACATTTTGCTGTTTTAAACTTGAAATCTGCTAGTTTAACGAGCAACATACTATTTTTTCATGTTATATTCATATGTAAACTAGTCTAATTGCCTAAGTACCTACTTCACCTTTGGTCACTTGTGGTAAAGTGGAGTGGAACTATGAGAGGGTCAAAGTAGTTCGAGATCACTTGAATAATATGTTTGCCGATTTGAATGAGATTGTTTAAATGCAATGTGCATCGATACGTGCCTACAAATTATTCTTTTAGTTTTTTGGCTATTCTCAGGTTAGCATTAAGTGTCGGCAGGTAACCCAACAGATGTTTTCTTTTGTAATTGTAATTATATTTAATAATCTTACGTGAACCAGTTTACAAATATTATCGAATTAAGGAATTTGTCATTAATATATGAAATAGGAACGACCTCTTAGACCGGCTGCCCTTATCAATAATTGATATCTTGAATCCCTATAACGTGACTATCTAAACAAGCTTTTCAGCTCTCTACCACTACGGTAAAAATTGAATGCAGTACTACAAACGCATCATATTAGCCAAACCTTTGAGCATACTGCGCAACACTTCGTACACATTTGTTTCACTACCATTAACAATGGGTTGGTATTCATAATTGTTTCTCATCTTCACCCATAAAAATGGTTATGAATGCACGGGAGGTGTTAGCAGGTACACGCAAAATGCGTTCCATTTTGTAAATAAGAGCCCATCAAGCGTCTCCTCATACGAAACCACTAGTTATGTTTTGACGAATCTTCACAATTTTTTGAATGGTTATCAATCGAAAGATGCAGCTTCGTTATCTTTCAATCGAAATACTAGAATCCGTACAACTTTCCTGTTGTTTTGAGATTTCAACGGCACTAACTAATAACAACACCACTATTCAAATAATACTAATCTAAAATTCAGTTCAAACTAGATAATTTACATTCTTTTTCCAGAAAGAAATTATATGCACCCGCGACGAACCGAACGCGGAAAACAAAACGAAATGAAATCCGATTTCAATGACGTTTAGCATTGAACAACAACCCCTTCAGAATCGTTCAATGATGCTAACGAATGGGAAAGGGGAATCTCGCCGACCGAAGTAGCTGACCGAAATGGCTGCGTTCGGTATGATTGAAGATGCAGACTAAGGTACACGGTAAGAACAAGTTGCCTAAATTTAGTTTAAGGTATGCAACACATAGGGTTCCATTAGTTATTTTCGTTTGCTTACTGGGTTTTCAGACAGCTGAAAAACCCGGTAATGTTTTTTTTTCATCAGTACACCCAACGTAAGGAACAGTATTATGATTTCAGTTGAAAACCGAATTTATCGACTAGCGACAATCGATTTTACTCTCGTTT
The DNA here is from genome assembly GCA_024533555.2 of Aedes koreicus. Taxonomy (NCBI): domain Eukaryota; kingdom Metazoa; phylum Arthropoda; class Insecta; order Diptera; family Culicidae; genus Aedes; species Aedes koreicus. The sequence goes on along the minus strand of JAHHFK020001137.1, from coordinate 324,628 downwards.
TGTACGTTATACCAACAATCAATGTGCAACTAGCGATTTGAAATTGGTTCACTGTTGTAGAACCCCTAGTTCCGAAGTACATCTTGCAGTCTGCATCTTGCCATGCACTCTTGCGCTTTTCAGTACCTTTTGGTACAAGTATCTATGTTTTTGTTTTGTTTTGCTATGTTATTTTGACAGAATATTTGAGAATGTATTGGTGTGAGTTACGGTCTTAGGGGCGAATCATTAAGCTTGGGACCGGTGTGCTAGTACTTCATGAGCCAAAAAAAATCGTTTTCTTCATGACTATCCACTCGCTGGTTATACCTAATGTCGAAAGTAGTGCGCTGTATGGCGCATCTGATGGTACAACGGATAGATCGACAGTAAAATCGATTGTCGCCAGTCGATAAATTCGGTTTTCAACAGAAACGATCATAAAAAATTATGTTTTTTTATCAATAGATAATGTTGGAATGCAGCATTCACTCAGCGAAATTAACTTTTCAAATTCATATGATTACATTATGATTTTTGGCCACAAGAAAATCTTATGAATTTCATTAATTTGCCTTATTAAACATAACGATGATGATTTTTTTTTAATGAAGCAACCTGGAATAGCACCTTGAGCGTTGACGTTACGGTTCCAGTAGCTTGACCAATAGTCTATACCAACGCATGGTCTATACCAAATCATGGATGAAAACTATAACCACTCCCGGCGTTGTCCTCGTACTTTATTATTGTGTTGCAATATTGACCAACAGTACTTAATCGGAAACCTTTCGCTGCAAATTGATTGAAGTTTACTGCGCTTGATTCCTGTGAGACACCTCTTGGTTGAAGCTTGAACCCCAGGCAATACAGTATAAGATGCCAAACCAAAACTTGAATCTTCCCCCTATTATTGCTAATAGTGTGCATCTGCGGAGGCAGTCAGGTTTGATTCATTTTCCAAATGTAATCCGAGCATGGCCGTTGACACTAGATATCGCATCACTATTTTAGCTTGCGTCCAATCTTTTGCCCTCAGAGAACTAACCTTTTGACCTAGCAAGGAAGTGCTGATAGCTATGTCCGGCCTTGCATTCACTGCGACGTAGGGCAATCCACCAACCAAGCTCAGGTAAGAATTATTGTTGGGCAGTTGGTTACTCTCCTTGTCCTTTGCTCGAAGTTAGCCTGGTTCCATCGGCATGGCTGATGGCTTCGCTTTTTCAAGTCCAAAACGTTCTGCTAGACGCTGAATGTAACTGTTCAGATTGATCACGACTGTCCATCCGCATATCGGTGAATTCCAAGGTTTGTACTAAGGTTTGTTCACCAAGAACTTTGTTGAAAGGTATGCCAGAATAGCTTTATATTCGTCTTCTGTCTTGCATACAATTAGCATATCATCCACGTAAAGTAATATGAACGATTGCTGTTGCTCATTTGTCTAATCGTTTTTGATGTGTAGACAGGCATCTGAAATTGATTGAACGAAACCGAGGCGCTTAAAACATGTATCGATAGTTTAGTTCCAGACATGCCCAGCCTGTTTCAAGCAGTACAAACTTCGCTTCAGATGACAAACGGTATCAGAATTACCCGTCTCGTATCCCTTAGGTTGTTTAATAAAAACGGCCTCAGACAGAACACCATTTGAGATAGGCATTCTTGAAGTCCACTTGCTTTACCATTAACTTCTGACGAGCTGCAACGGTAAGTAACATCCGGAATGTAACATGTTTTGCAACTGGAACAAAAACTTGATCGTAGTCGATGCTTTACTTCTGTTTGAAGCCTTGAACAACCAGTCTTGCCTTGTTCCGGGAAACTTGGGCATGTTCATCCTGTTTGCGCTTATATAGCCCCTTGCATCCGATAGCTTTCTTTCCTTCAGGTAGTGCCGAATACTGAATTTTGCATCAATGTCATGAACTCTTCATCCTTTGCCGACTTCTACAGCTCATTCTCGGTACCAGAAACTGCCTCATCATACGATTGTGGTTCAACGCTGCTTACCAAGTTGCTTGATGTTTGATATTGTACTGGTGGAACTCATTTATTGCTTCACTCGTCGTCTTCATCAGTATCTTCTTCATTATTTCCAATTTCCATAGGTTGATCAGCAGTTGATCGTTGACTTAAAGGCGACAGAGGTTGCAATACGTTCTATAGCGTTTCCTCCAGAACCTCATGCTTGAATTTGCTCCTCCTCAACAAATGTTGCGTCGCGACTGATTACCAGTTGTTTTGTAGCTATATTCACGAATCTATACGCCTTGTGATAACTTGAGTATCCAACAAGTGTCATTTCCTTCTACTTTTCATCCAATTTTCGACGTTTTCCCGTAGGTACAAAAGCTTAGCACCCCAGCAGTGAACTCGGCGTGGATTCCTTTATCTCTATAATATTTTATCAGCCGAGTATTCTCTTCCTCGGTCAGACCTTATCTGTTTAGCGTACCGTCCAAACTGAGTCTTAGCGTGTCCAGAAAATTCGGTGATATTTTCCGCAGCTTCAGATCTATTTTTCAGCAGGAAAATCGTGCAGTATCGGCGTAAACGAGCGTAAAGATATAACGTAGTCCACTTACCGAGTTTACATCCAAGGGTCCATAGACGTTGGAGTGAATGAGGTCCATTGGAACTGACGTCTCCTTATCTGACGTCTTGAGGAAATGAGTTCGAGCTTGTTTCCCTTTACACAACATTCACATCCTTCGCGGATTCCACAGTCAGATACTTTCATTCCGTTGAGCAGGTTCTTCCGGAATATTTCCGACAATGCTTCCGTATCACGGTGTCTAAACCGTCGATGCCAAGTGTGTTGACAGTCTCCACGGTTTAGTTTATCATTGGCTGCACAAACTTTCGATTTTACAGCTTCTGCGATTACCTTGCCGATGATCAGGATCAACGACCTCGTTTCTTCGAACTTCAGTTCAGCCTTTCGTGAGGTCAAAACAGGAACCGGCAACAAATTGCTGCTAGCTTCGCCTGCCAGAACTCCATTCAAGCGTATCGTGTTGTAGTTACCTTCCTCGTCGTAGCAGTTGATAACTCCACTTCCAGATCCTTCCAGCGGGTGGATAGTCATGAAGAAAACGAATTTTTTTGGCTCAGGAAGTACTAGCACACCGGTCCCAAGCTCAGTCCCAAGCTTAATGATTCGCCCCTAAGACCGTAACTCACACCAATACACTCTCAAATATGCTGTCAAAATAACATAGCGAATCAAAACAAAAACAAAGATACTTGTGTCAAAAGGTGCGGAAAAGTGCAAGATTGCATGACAAGGTGCAGACTGCAAGGTGTACTTTGGAACTAGGGGTTCTACAACAGTGAACCAATTTAAAATTACTAGTTGCACATTGATTGTTGCTTCTACTACAAGATTGCGTTGGATGTCATATGAGAACTGGCTCCAGAATCGACAATCCAATCCTCTGAGTCATGTCCTCCACCAATTGTTAGAGCATACATCTCAGTTTGATTGCTTCTAGTCGTTTTAGCACTTTGCTTCTTTTCAACTTTCGGTTCTTGCTTCCATCTGCATTCCCGTTGCTTATGGCCAGGTCGTTTACTTTCCGAAACATACGAAATTTATTAGGGAAATGGTACCATTGTGTCTTCACGGAGATCCTTTCCAGCGCTACAGTCCTTCGTGCTCAATCTTGTTCAAGTAACTGTCCGTGTCATCGTTTTCATGGTAACAAGTTTCACATATTCGCTGCAGTAAGGACACCTTCGTGGACAACGTTGCCCTTTGATAATGTTTCTCTAGCGCTGCCCATGCCTCCTTGGCCGTCCGGATGGCTCGGATCACTCCGTACTGGTTCTCCTCCAACAGAAGCAATATGGTGGCACGATCATTTTCGCCACCTTTTAGCCCTGCTGCAGGAACACCTTCAGCTTGACTTACTGCCGGAACCAATGGATCAATCTTGACATACGTCCAAAGTGCCTCCCAGATAGTAGCGCTTCCGTTCTCTACTTCGACGTTTCGTAATTTTTATTTTTAAGGTTCGTTGCGTTGACGCTTCTTAGATCCACATCTATCGCAGAATGGGCTCTATAACGTCCAAAGAGATTTTGAAATCTATAATTCAGTGCTCAGGCCCACAACCTGTTGCAAAGCTTCAAAAACATTGAACACTCGGTGTCTTGAATCTCTCCTTCTTCTAACAAAGTGTTCCGCTTTTAAAGAGGACACTTATATTCGACTACGAGCTGTTTGTCAGATTAAAGACCTAGGTGTAATCATGGATTCGCAGCTATCTTTCAGGCAACACAGTTGCATATGTTATTGACAAAGCGTCCAGAACATTAAGATTCATATTCAGGATAGTTAAAAACCTTAACGACATCTGTTGCCTGCAGGGACCTGGCAACCCTATCCTATTTACTAGCGTTTGACAGAATGCAACACATCACGGGCCTTATTTGAATAAGGCCCGTCTGACGTTTTTTTTTACTACGGATAGGAACGCCAGCGTTGTTTACAAACAGTGCATCTTTTGACATTTGGTTGTTAGAGATGTTGGCTACAGGAAAATCGCTGTCCGCCAGGTCCCTGGTTGCCTGCAATCGCTTCACTGCTCCTTGGTACGATCGACACTCTAATACTATGTTGCGGTTTGGAACCCTCTTAAGAAGAACAACAACAACAACGTTCCCGAGAGAATCGAATCGATTCAACGCCGCTTTATCCGTTGTATCCTTCGAAGACTGCCTTGGCAAGATCCGCTTCGACTGTCCAGCTTCAAAACCCGTTCTCAATTAATTAATTTGCAGTCTCTGCAGCTAAAAAGAAATATTCACGGAGCCTTGACATTCTCCGATATTCTACAGGGGAGAACATAAACATTTTTAACTCAAAATAACACGAATTTTTGTACGATTAATTTTTAAACGGTTCTCATCCTTCGTGCGCATAAATAACACGGGCGTACATATAAATTAGGGTGGCGAACTTACCGCACTTACCTTACCAATCAGACCAAGGCCGGTGTGGCCTCTGCTGTACACAGAAGTTGTCTCCATTATAATTGGTCCATGGCTGTACTTCGCCAGGGTCCGCAGGTCGCCTTCTACTTGATCGATACACCTTGTTCGTTGCACGCCTTTTCTTCTTGTACCCGTCAGTTCGTTTTCGAGAAACATTTTCACAGGGCTGTCGTCCGACATTCTTACGACATGCCCAGCCCATCGTAGTCGACTGATTTTTGCGATGTGTACGATGGGAGGTTCTCCCAGCAACTGATTCGTGGTTCATTTGCCTCCTCCACGTTCCGTCTTCCATCTACACTCCACTGTAGATCGTACGCAGCACTTTCCGTTCCGTTCAAAAACACCAAGGGCGCGTTGGTCCTCCACTAACAATGTCCATGTTTTGTGGCCGTAGAGAACTACCGGTCTAATTAATGTCTTGTAGATGGTCAACTTTGTAGTTCGGCGAACATTGTTCGATCTTAGCGTCCGTCGGAGTCCAAAGTAGGCACGATTGCCAGCCATAACGCGCCTTTGTATTTCTCTGCTGGTGTCGTTATCGGCGGTCATCAATGAGCCCAGATACACGAATTCGCCTACTACCTCGATTTCATCACCGTCGATCTGAACTCGTGGTAGGAGGCTAACATTGTCTTCTCGTGAGCCTCATCCCTTCATGTATTTTGTTTTCAACGCATTAATCACAAGCCTAATCCTACCAGCTTCAGCCTTAAGTCTGATGTACGTTTCCGCTACGATATCAACGTCGTCGGCGAAGCCAAATAGTTGGACCGACTTCCTGACGATCGTGCCACTCGTGTCTATTCCAGCTCTTCGAATCACACCCTGCAATGCAATGTTAAACAACAAACACGACAATCCATCACCTTGTCGTAACCCTCTTCGAGATTCGAAGGCACTCGAGTGTCTGGTCTCGATCGATTGTACCATACGCTGATTTGAAATCGATGAAAAGATGATGTGTGGACACGTTGTATTCGCGACATTTCTGCAGCACTTGCCGAATCGCGAAAATCTGGTCCGTGGTAGCGCGGGCCCCCATGAATCCCGCTTGGTATTGCCCCACGAACTCCTTTGAAATTGGTGACAGGCGGCGGCCTACTTGTAGGCAGCGCACAGTAGATTATTGCAGCAATCCAGCTTGTCGCCCTTTTTATAGATGGGACACACTATTCTTTCCATCCAATCCTCCGGTAAACATTCCTGCTCGCTTGGGAGTTGGTCAACACCCGCAGCTTTGTTGTTTTTCAACCGACAATTTCCCTCCTCAACTTCCGGGAGGGCTGGGGTCGGGGTCCTGTCATCTTCTGCGGCGAACTTACCGACCTATTCTATTTTGTTGGTCGTGAAGTTGACTCAATGCTTTGTTTACAAATGTTATTAGGTTCTATTCTATTCTTGCTCCAGTTTTGTCTGTCATAAAACGCTTTGGAAGCAGGGTTTGAATTTTTTTAACTTGCCACACAATCATACACTCAGCCAAATAATCATCAGAATTTCTTAAGGTTCAGCTTATGAACTATGCTTTAAATTTCATAAGGTTGACTTATGAATGGAATTGGTTTTACAGGACGTTGTTCTTGTTTGCCTATAAGCTTTCCTATGCACAAGTGTTGATATATACTAGTGGTCAAGTCACTCGACCCATATTTTCAACGTTCAAGGTTCAAACCCAGGTTGCTCCATATTTTTATTTTTTCAACATCATTATATTTCATAGGCAAATTTATCAAATTTATACTGCTTTCTTATAGCAAATTATCATAATGCAATCTTATGAATACACAAAGTCTTATGAGTACCAAAATAAAAACACTTGGGGCCATCCATATATCACGTGGACAGTTTGAAGAAGGGGAGGTTGTCAAGTGTCCACGATCCATACATTCTATTGAAAAAATATAGGAATGATTGTTCACGTAGGGGGAGGGGGTGTCAGGTTTAAAATGCTCTATGTTCCATGCTCACTAGCGCTACGTAGAGGTGAAATTTCAAACAAAACGGTCCACCTTTTGAATGCCATTGACCTTCTGAACAACTTTGCTGAAGACTAGAACTTTCCATCTTATCAGAATCACAAGATAGAACAAGTTGAAAATGCTCACTACCGTCACGTAGCGGTGAAATACCAAACAAAACGGTCCACCTTTCGAATGCCATTGACCGCTGAAGACCGCACTTTTGCTGATATTAAGGGTCTCGAGATACAGCATCATGAATCTACCTGTATTTAGATAATGCTAAACTTTTTGGGGGGTGAAGCAATATTCAACTGAGTGTTGCAATACTTTTCCATGCGAGTCCGTACTTGACTGGTAGTGCATATCTGGGGAATTTAGGGTATGCTGAACCAATAGTTTACTTTTTTCATACTTTAGTATGGAGTCTTCCAGCCTTCTAGGCTGGTTCGTCGCCGACAATCAGTGCCCAATCTCAAGAAATGTTCGGATAAAATAAGTTTCGGCAGATCAAATATGTTTTACATCCGAAGCAATGTTTACTTATTCCAAATAATCTTTGTTTTCCCAAAGAAAACGACCATCGTTAACGTTTCTATCCCACATGTTGTACCTACCCTACATAATAATAAGGACTAATTAGGAGTGTAGAGAAAAAAAGTCTCTCCTATTGAAATCTATACCGAATGTGCGTTTACGAATACATACGCCTTTTTGCTCATACAATACGGTACAAACTGTAGCCTGTAGCTTTATCTTTTGGTATCCTTTTGGTTAGGTTGCGGGAAGATTGGGAAGAATGTGAATCCTAGAACAGTTAATGGTTCCTAATCAATCTTTTACTCTGTAGAAAAATTACATCTAGACTAGATAAAGTTTTTTTTAAATTGTAAAACAGTGCTGTTCAACTGTCAGTAACCGTTGTAGATTACACGAGGACCAGAAGACAATACGGAACGAGATGGGTTACAGTTTTTTTTTTTTGGCATTTTGTTCCCCCTATCTTATTTCCCAGAACCTGTTTCAATGTGTATCAAGTAGGTATGAATGCTTCTACAATTTTTTCTAAACAAGTTACTTAAACATAATAAGATTCTGTTAACAATATGCTCAAAACAAACATTGGCTCATCAAACGCAAAAGTGCCTTCTTGCCTTCGTGTATTCTACAATGGTTTACCGACTGACATCTATTACTCAGCAGGCTCGGAGGAAGGAGTTAATAATTCTTGGCTTACGCTGCCCTAGTTTGTATAAAATTCGACGCTATTTCTTCCGTTGCGATGATATATAATACTAGTGCTCTTGATCGCTCTTATGTAATGAATGGTGAATGCCAAATGAAGGAATGGAAATATATAAATAGATATCAGTTTCACGTTGAAGGAGTAACATTTTCTGCTTCTGGAGAAAACAAAAAGTAGTTTGTAGAGATCATTCATTTTGATTTTTGACAGCTAGTATTGCTTCATTTCACTAACAAAATTTTCGTATCTCCTATGTTGTTCCAAATAATATCACATATTTGTTGTTAATTTAACTTGTTATAAATAAGAAATAGTCTTCCCAATTCGTAATATTCTGAATTCCAAAGATAATGCAACAAATATACTTATTTTAACGAATAAATTATTTTTCCATAACTAATACAACACGTTGTCGGTTGAAACTGTGCCATCAAAGTAACATCAAATAAATGATAACCATTGTATGTACAAGAATGTAGATTCAGGATAAATTGTTATCCCGCATCTACAGTTCTTTTTTGTTGACTTCATTGGGCGTTTCATCCATATCAGCGAAAGATTTCTCAACTGGAACATTACTGAACGATTTTCGCTTCATACTGGCGTTGGTATCCGCGTTTATGTTGTTACATTTAGAGGGCTTCTTGTCGGTTGCAGTGGTGGTTCCTCCACTTGGATTCAAATTGTTGGCAAATAATAGTTGAGAATTGGCGCTCAGCAGGTGTTTGTGTTTCTCTCGCAAAGCTTCAATGTTACCATGTGCGATCCAAAAGCGCCGTGCTGTCAACATACAAACATCTTTCACGTAAAGAACACACTCGAACAGCTTGAACAGCACGCCGGACAGGGTGTCGTATTCATTCGGAATAATACCATCGACCGAGCTTTCGAAGTAACTGAACATTGGAAACCAGATGCGCGTCCGATTGGAGTCGTGGGACATTAGGGCCTAAAATAAGTGTAGATAAGATTAAGACTTAGTTATATGGCGGTTGGAGTGCCTTCAATATCATGTCAGTGCCATCATCGCTAGATGTCTTCTTCATACCGATTGAAGGTACTTTCTCGTAACATACTGTCACCATATCCTCTTACCTGATTATTAGCCAACGTGTGATAGTAGAGAAATAGCCTGGAAGTTATGTAGAACGCGACAAACACATCGATTGAGTAATGTTCGTGTGCGGCCAGAATAAAAAATATTCCGAACATGTTGAGAAGCCAGGTCAGCGTGTGCAGAAAGTACAAATTACGCGGTGTATCTAAAGGAAAGAGATGGAAAAATCGATTAAAATTCAATTCAGCATTACTGAGCCAGTGTCCATTAAAACCGCCTAAAGTAAGCAAATTGATGCCAAGGTGTTTGTATACACTTACACTCGGTAATGAAGAAATTGAGCGAAGTCAGCGCCACCGTATGGCCGCTGAACATATAATCACCGCACGTTCGAACGCCCTGGATTGACATTCCTAGACCGCTCCAAATAGTGTAGGCTCGGCTGATGCGCAGGTAGATCATTTCCGTAATCCGAACATTTGAGCTATCGTCGAACTTGTGATCATGTGGAGTGCACTCCAGGTGCGTTCCTGGCACACTGAGTGACGTGATCAACATCGTCACGCAACGAAGCAGGAACACCGTGCCAGCGAGCGCGAAAAAGCGCCGTAATAATACCATTCTTTAAAGAAAAGCGAATAGAAAAAAAAATGCAAAATAGAATAATTTATCCTATAAGTACTTATGATCGCAAGGTTTGTTGCACTTACCGATGCTTATGTACTATCAGCACGCATATCCAGATGCAAAACAACAGCGTGCCGGTAACTTCACACATGTGGAATGCCCAGGGGATGTGCGGAACATTGTCGAGGAAAATGTCCGGAAGAGGGGGGTACTTTTTCATGTCCGGCACTCGCTCATGCACCACCACCATCACGAAGGCGGTTATCCAGGTAACTAAAAAAGCATAACCTGAAACGTGTTGAGGAGAAGATGTAAGGGTGATTAGAACTGATTGCTTAACATAAGTATGAAGGGTAGGTGATAGTCAGATAAAAAAAATCCAAATTTTCGCATGGTGCAAACCATTTAAAGTTTACATGATTTTTTTATGAAAAAAAAAGCAAATTATTCTTGCACTTTCCTCTTCCCTCTTGCTGCAAAGCTCTGATAGAAAATTCTACCTTTTCAGAAATTGTTTTTTTTACGTTAAACGATTAACAACATTAATCTTTATTTTCTACATTCGATGAACAGGTAGGAAATTCAAGGTATTTCTGGAGAATCAGCCGTACGGTAGAGATCTGGTCCGTTAACGAAGCCGGTTTGATAGCTGCTCACGAACTCATTCGTTATAGGTGATAGACAACCGAAGATGATCTGGGATAGTACTTTGTCGCTTTTCTTGTAGATGTGGCATATGACACTCGGTAGCTGTTTTGTCTCCCAGATTCAGACTATCTGCCGGTGCTTTACTCAAAAAGTTCGAATGAATGGACGCACTAGTGTTAACTGATTCGGGCCCATCTTGATGAGTTCAGCTCCGATGCCGACCTTATTAGCTGCCTTATTGTTCTTGAGCTGTTGGATGGCATCCCTAACACCCAGCTGCGTAAGAGCTGGTTTATTACCCTCATCTGCTGTACTGATATAGCCATTGCTTCCGGTGTCTTGGTCATCACTGTCTACTGAGCTTCTGGTAGAACTTTCATGTTTCTAGAAAACGGCACAGCTGCTCCATCTCATCACACTCCGCTTCTTCCAAGCGGCGTTTTTTCTCCCGAAACAGGCGGGTCTGTTGTTTTCGTTTGTAGCGTTCCATGTTCTGCTGGGTCCCTTGCAGCAGCATTACCACCCGCACTGCGTCCTTCTCCTACGAAATCTTTCTGCACTCCTCGTCATACCAATCATTCCGTCATCTCCGTTCTACGTACCCGACGATGTTTTCAGTTGAGTTGTTTATGGCTGACAACAGTCCTCAAGAGGGGCTCCATCGAGCTCACCCTCGTCCGGCAACGCTGACTCAAGATACTGCGCGTACGTAGTGGCGACATTCAGTTGCTTCAGTTGCTCTAGGTCGTACCGGGGCGGCCGTTGGTACCGAATATCGTTGATGACGAAGAGTGTTGGGAGCAATTTAATCAACACCATCTAGTGATCAGAGTCAATGGTAGCGCCACGATAGGTTCGGACGTCGATAATATCGGAGAAGTTCCGTCCATCAATGGGAACGTGGTCGATTTGCGCTTGATGATCTCCATGTGTATAAGGGAGGCTGTGCTGAACGTAGGTTCTACGAATGTCCATAATATTGGAGGCAGCGAAATCCATGAGCTGCATGAACCCCATGCACTGAACATTCCAATTGTTGGTCTGAACTCCTGGCCAATCTCACCATTCAGGTCTCCTATGATGATCTTGACGTCGTGGCTTGGCCAGCGGTCGTACTCACGTTCGAGCAGCGCGTAGAATGCGTTCTTGTCATCTTCAGTGCTTCCGCAGTGTGAGCTGTGCACGTTGATTATGATTAAGTTGAAGAACCGACCCTTGACCCTCAATCTGCGCATTATTTCGTTGATCAGTCATCAACCGATCACGCATCCTATCAACCCCCGTGAACACTGATACTACTATAAAGTACATGGAAAGATCTATTCTACTCCATCAATTTATGTTGCCTAAGCAACATAATGGCTGCCTTTTTTGTGACTATTTGCTTTATTTCGAACAATCAGAAAATTGCCATGATCAAAACATACACCCTTTTCAATAATATAGCGTGTCCCACATCAAATTGAAACACGGTAAAAACGCTGTAGAAAATTACTCATTGGGTATTTTCTCTTGAAAATTTGGGGAGAAGTAGTTTAGAGTGTTTCTTGTTGTTGTATTTTAAGCACTGTCTGTTTTTCGAAAATTAGAAAAAATGGCGTCACCCGAAAAGCAACGTCACGAATTGATTTTGCGCAAGCACCTGGAAAATCCTAAACTCTCTCATCGGCACATCGGAAAACAACTCGGAATCGTGCAGTCAACGGTGAGTCGTGTGATTAAACGTTACTACCAAACTCGAACGGAAGGAGAAATGCGGTAATAATGGATGTTCTATCAGTGATCAGGATAACAAGCGTGTCGTGAAAGTGTTTAAGCGGAATCCCAATGCTTCGGTCAGGGATGTGGCCAAAAAGTTGAATCTGTCCAAGTCTTTCGTTCAGAGAGCCAAGGACCGGGAGGGACTGCATACGTACAAAGTGTAGAAGGCTCCAAATCGTGACGAACGGCAAAATACTGTGGGAAGGTCAGGGGCCCGGAAACTGTACACCCAGATGCTGACGAAGCCTCATTGTCTCATCATGGATGATGAGACTTACGCCAAGGCGGCCTTCCGGCAGCTTCCGGGGCTACTGTTCTTCATCGCCCAGCACAAGTTTGAGGTAAGGAAGCAGAAACTTTCAAAGTTTACCAAGAAATACATGATTTGGCAAGCGATCTGCTAATGTGGCAAACGGAGTGCGCCGTTTGTGACTACCGGCACTGTAAACGAGGAGATCTACCTCAAGGAGTGTCTACAGAAGCGTCTGCTTCCTCTGTTGAATCAACACTAGGGCGCTACGATCTTCTGGTCGGATCTAGCTTCGTGCCACTATTTAAATGTTGTCCTGGAGTGGTACGAAGCCAACGGGGTCACTTTCGTACCCAAGGACATGAACCCTCCCAACGCACCGGAACTAAGGCCCATCGAAAAATAGCGGGCTATTATGAAGCAGGCACTACGGAAGCATCCCAAGGTGGACAAATATGAGGAAGACATGAAGAAAAAGTGGGTTTCCGTACAGAAGAAGCTGCACCCAGATGTTGTACAGAACCTAATGAGTGGAGTTAAGCGTAAGGTGCGAGCGTACGGTTATGGTATTGAAGTTGAATGAAATAATTATGCCAAAAGCTTAATAATCGGTCAACTAGGTAATTTTCTACATCGTTTTTTTCCGTGGTGCAATTTGATGTCGGACACGCTTTAATACCATGAGCAAACCAGGTATTCTGGTGAATCAAGCCATTAAATAAATGCATAAAAGTAAGAAGTCTAAGAAGTGATTCATGGCTTATCCCTCAGATGTTTGTGGCTTTATATAAACGTCCTATGACGTGGCAGCGAAATAAATGAGCAGAATATGTGATACTTGCACTACTGGTTGAATTCTTTGTCTCATATGTAGGACTATAGCATGAGAAAATCCCTCTCACCACCGGCAAGGCGAAAAATCAGACCTATGGGAGAGATTTTTAGAAATTTACTTATTCGAGTTTTCTGTTAATTCAATTAAAAAATCCACTCGCTCAACGCTCTTTCTGTTGTTCCTGCAGATTACATGGAATAAGAAATTCTTATTCGCTTCACGACCTTTGAGCTCCCTTTATTTGTTAGTTATGTTATAAATTTTATTGCACTTGGTGTTTCCATCCTTGACTTGATATAAAATTTAGGCTTTAACAACGTTTAAACATTATTGAGACTTCAGAATATTTGTTGATGTATTTTGTACAATAAACATTAGGTACATCGCAAAGTCTTTTTTTTGTGGACCTATACTTCCAGAAACAAAATGCACTATCGAATTCATGATCTGCAATGCAAAAACATTGCCGGTAGATCACAAAGTCACTTGAGTTCACCTTCGGCTCAAACTCAGCGCACGTACATACATAGGTGCACAAAGCCGTCCGACTTTGTACGACCATTGCATTGAGTCAGTGCCGCTGGCTGGGATAATGTTGATGTCGGAGTGAAGCTGATGGCGATGATGATGTAACGCCTAATTACCGAGGAGAAAGCTGACCGGCGCGGTGCGGTGTGACCGACTTTTGGATGCTGCAGCAGTTTGCAAACAAATTGCACTGTGATTGGATTGCAGGAACACGTGATGTCAAGAGCATACGCATCTAAGGGGCGGTTTTATTTCTTCTTATGCAGAAAAATGTTCAACGCTTAAGAATATTATTGGACCGGCATACGTGCTAAATTCGTCTATTACCGTTCTAGCTGAAAAGTGCAAAATAGTAAGCGTTATTGCTGTTCTACTTTCCAGCTAATAATATAATATATATTTCTCTTTTTCTATAATACGTTATATAGAGTGTCGAAAGTAGTGGGAGTTGAACGGTATTCTGGTTGTGCGATGAAAGATCTTCATTTCAAATGCTACACAAATCATAGGCCGGTAGTTGTATCGATTTTCGCTAGTCGGAACGATAGTTTGCCTGAATTAGCAGCATTAGCCAGCGGCATGTTTCAATGTCAACATGTTACAGTTTGCTACACACAAGTTCTTGAGCAAAAAAAAGCTATTACTCGGTTCGTGGAATGAAACGACCACGTTGAGTTCATTACACTATAACATAATGACAATGGTGTGTTCTTAGAAAATTGCCTAAAAGAGAACATGAAAAATTGAGTCACAATCAAACCATTATACAGCACAATAAGAATAAATGCTTGAAAGTGAAGGCACATTTGCACCTTTACTTCTTACTGACATTTGACATCGTTGCAGGTCGTTTTACTATTCCCAAGCGGAAACTGAAAGATTCTGTCCCATACAGAGACAAAGAGAGAAAAAACCGCAACAAATTAGTTTTCTTTTCTCACATGACTTGTATAATGGGGTCGTAAGAAGTTCTTTTTTAATCGTGTAATTTCGATGTTAGCTTTTATGAATGACTGAATTATAGCAATCAAAAGAATGTGCTTATTACCAGCTTGGAAAAACTGAAAACGACTCGTATTTTGGGTAAATGATTAGTTTTGTGCGGCACTTTAAATGCTAAAAAATAGTATAAGAATCAGTGCATAATGGCACGAACAGAAACCTGACGTAGGACCGTGAATGATAGAAATGTTTCAACTTTATTTCTCAAAATTGTTGAGAATCATTTATTTTAACTAAGAAATGGGTTATTAAAGATAAAGAGTTGGAAAGACATGGCCCGGTTTAAATGAATCATAAGCATTATAATATTTACATTTCTCGTCAGATAATTCGAACAATCAACATACAAAATGCAATGGATTTCAATAATCATAACAGAATCTTCTTTGAGGGGGCGACTCCGGTGTAGTGGTTAGCATCTATACCTCTCACGCCAAAATCATGAGTTCGAATCTCACCCCCGGACAAGTTACGAAATGCCCAAAAGCGGTGTTTGACGGGAGATAAACCAGCCCGAGGCTGAAAATCTCGATAATCAAAGAACGAAAAAAAAAGAATCTTCTTTCTTTCTTCTTTTAGCATTTCAAGCTTATTGCGTTCGCAATTAGCTTATTGCTTGCTTTCAAGTTAGTGTTCTAAATGCCCTTTCACAGTTATTAATTGAGAGCTTTCGATGCCAGGTACCATTTTTGCATTAGTATGATTGTGCGGCGGCAAGTACAAGCATACACTATGCCCAGGGAGTCGAGAAATTTTCCTTAACGAAAAATTCCTAGACCAGACCGGGAATCGAACCCAGCCACCTCCAGCATGGTGTTGCTTTGTAGCTGCGCCTTTACCGACTGAGCTAAGGTAGGACCCGAACAAACCTTAATCCGAAACCCGAACCCGAACAAAACTGAACAGAATCTTCTAGATAAACTAACTTGCAGCTGACGAAAAATTATTAAGTTTATATTATTTATTTATTTCTTCTTTTTTGATAGTTTTGCTTCAGTAACGAGTGTTTTTCCAGTCCTAAATTTGGTATTCTAGATATTTTCACAGTTTTTATTTGAGAGTTTTCGATGACAACGTCAATGCATTGAGTTTTTGTGTAAATGTTGGTAGTTTAAAAACACAATAATGCTTAACAGAAAAGTACTAGTAGTAACTATTGAGTACATTCAGTGAAATAAACTTTCGATAATCACTAGATTGCATTATGATAATTTGCCACAAGAAATCAGTATGAATTTCATTAATTTGCCTTATAACTTATGGTGAAACAAATCAAAACATGGAGCAACTCGGATTTGAGCCTTCAACGTTGAGGTTATGGTTCCTGTAACTTGACCACTAATATATATCAACATATGCAAACAGGAAAGCTTAAAGGCGAGCAACAACAACGTCGTGTAAAACAAAATCTATTCAAAAAACGGGTCTTCAGGCTTATGAAATTCCAAAGCATCGTTCATAAGTTGAACATTATCAAATTATTAAGTGTAGCAGTACCTGTGCACTAATGAACATTTGGATGCATGAAAACAAACTCTTACTACACACTTATTATAGTGGTTTTTGTTTAGTAAATGATAGCAAATTTATCTGAAAAAATGACTTACAACATTGCTTAGATGTTTGAAAATACCAAGGCGTTATTCAAACCGTATAAAACTATTTCTCGTTAGACAGCATTGGTATTGTAAACCCAAGCCACCTTCTCTGTCCCAACATGACCAGCCTGCACAGATGCTCCTCGAAACGCTAACGAAATATCAAAATGGACGTTACGAATCCGGACTTCTCTTTAAATATGATAATATCCGTCTACCGCATAGCAAAGCGGTGGCGTTGAAGCGGTAGGAATTCTTAGATCGGAGGATGAAGCATGATCAAGTATTGGCAGAAGCAAAAGGAAGGAAAAGATTGGAGATCACGTTGCGAACGGTTACATCCGAAAGTGGACTGATGAGGAGGTTCAAGGAGGTTCAAACGTCATCCAAACGTCTGGTACCTCCAGATGTTTCCAATAGTAAACCCCAACAAACCCGGATAGACGCGGCTCGTATGGGATGCGGCGGCTACCGGCCACGGAGCATCATTGAATTCTGTACTGCTAAAGGGTCCGGATCTGCTGATATCTTTGTTATGACCTTTGGAGGCTGCTGCTCATCGAGTTCTGCACAGTGCGTTAAAAATCTTCATGCCAAAAAGTCTGGCAGCGGTTGAAGCGACCGACGATATACTCGTAAGCGACGAAAAGGAGGAAGAAGCAATCAAGCTAACAAGAGATGTTAGGAAGGTACATGCAAGATTTGTAATTCAAAACTGGTTTGATACTGAAAGAAAAAAATCAGATTCAAACAGTCCTAACGGATTCAAAGAAACCTATCAAAAAAAGAATATCAGTGCAATCAACTAAGATAATATTTATAAAAAGATATTTGATTGTTTTTCTGATTATTCTATAAGACACGTTCTGGAAAGTTTTCTTTATGCCGTTCTAGAAAGATAGATTTAAAATGTAGCAACTTGCGCGATCGAAGAGCCCTGCCTGATGATCTATGAAACAAATGGAACATCCAATCATAACACCTCTGAACAAAAATATTCAATTATAATCCTATACAACTTATAAGCAGACTTAAATTTTTTACTATGGGACAGTATTTTTTTTTCATTCGTTTATTTTCCGTCGGCCTATTTCCTCACAACGTGGAGATAACCACCGACGCACTGTGGGACGAAACGCCAAAAACATGAGCTTTTTACAATAACTCGTAAAAACGTGTTCTTAACATTTTGGTGTCTTCAGATGAAAATTTTCAAAAAATATAGCGCATTTGAAGGTGATAAATATTAGTTCGCAACTTCACCACAGGCGGCGCTGCAAACTTGAACTTTTTTAAATGACGAGATAGAGAGTTAGTGTCTTTGGCAAAGTTGTAGATAATTTTAATACAAACAACTTTACTGAAGACATCAATCTTCTATCTGGTCACTGTGCCAAGATACGTGTTTTTTTTAAATGGTGGGCCTTGAAAAGTAGTTTTTTGTGGTTATTTAAGAAATGTGCAGTTTTAGAAAATGCGCTATATTTTGTTGAAAATTTTCATCTGAAGACATCAACATTTTAGGAACACGTTTTTACGAGTTATTGTAAAAAGTTCATGTTTTTGGCGTTTCGTCCCACTGTGCGACGCCAGGTAGACGACTCCACCACCTGGACCCTACATATAGCACTCATTAACACACGAGCCGGGACCAACGGCTTGACTTCCCTTCCGAAGGAAGACGTGACCAGAGTTTTTCGCCTCAGAAAAACCATCGACTTCGACTGGGATTGAACCCAGACCCACTGGGGTGCCAATTAGCAGTCACGCTTACCACTACACAACCGGCGCCGGCATTATGGAATAGTAGTTGACGTACAGAAATACAATTTTAATGAATATGTTATACTGAAATGCTGAAAAACAATTTGCATGGCAAAGCAGTGAATCTAACATATACTTAAGAGAGATGCAGAGAATTCCACGATTATCACATGTGTCACAGAAAATGGAGTGTCAATAGGGAGAGTACCACCCCTGGGACACGCCCGACAAGCGCTATGGGTGATCAAAAATATTGAAAAACGATCACACATGATACGCAGCGCATCAGCACCAGGGATATCCTGAAAAACAACATTCATAGAAACAAAGGTAACAAGGAAATACACTGAGTGATAACACACAACATCCAACTGAAAGAGAAAATTCAAGGCTTAAAAGTCAGCAAAAAACAAGCAACGGACGAAGCGACGGCTGAAGCTTAATATTATCAGAAAACCACTTAACACCTTTTAGTATTTATAGTATTTTTCTTTTATATAAATGTAAACATAATTATTTAAATATGTTATGCTAATACAGGGGAATGGGAGGGACCAGCACAGATTGAAGCAGACCGCATGGATGCCAACTCCTCAACTGGGGAAATTAGCAGAATTGAGGGTTTTCGGAACAAACTGGACTCCGTTATCATTGCACCATTGTTGTAGATCCGGTCAAAGTGTCACCGGACCATCATGTGACTGGATGAAAGGCAGAATTCGCATCTGGAGACATTCGCTTTAGTAAACATCCGAGTTTATCATTTTCACAGTGCCGAAAAGCTTTGTCTTCTAACCGCAGCTGCAAATTCCCTGCGAGATCATATATTTGCGTAGGATCTGACAGGGACGCCTCCTCGAGTCTTCGCCTGTAAAATTTTGGTCCTGGAAGTTGTCCGAAGTCACTGCACTGTACTACGGGCGGTATCATACTTTTTACTCAAATCGCGATCGGACATACCTGGGATGCTTCGGGTGAACCCATGACCTTTACATGGAGCTGACAGTTGGCAATTCCACTTCGGCGTTTACTTTGAGGCTTCCGAGTCGTCTTCAAGGTTTCCCTATTCTGTAATATCTGGGACACCGAGATTTTTCCGGCCGACTGGATGCAGGGCGTTTTAGTAAAGATCTCTAAAAAGGGGGATCTGACTGTGTGCGACAACTGACGAGGCATCATGTTATTGTGTATTATTCTCAAAATTCTGTTCAAAGGTATCCTGAATCGGATACAGGAAAAGCTGGACGTGACTCTCCGGCCACAGCAGGCAGGATTCCATGCCGGAAGATCTTGTATGGACCATCACGTTCCGATACAAATAATTTTGGGGCAGGTCAGCTAATTCCAAGAGTTTGGTATCCATTACTTTCGACAGACATAATCACGAACATTTATGGGGCGCTCTGAGTCCCGGATAAGATCGTCAGCTTTTCACGTGCAGAGTCCTGGATAACGGAGCCTTGTCCAACCCTATACGGGTAGTAACCGGTGTGAGGCAAGGATGTATACTATCACCGTTACTGTTCCTTATCGTAATTGACGGGACCAAGGGAGATTGATATGTAGAGCAACGACTTCGCCGAAAGCTAATTTGCGGCGGATCTCAACTTCAATGTCAACAACACTAAATGGTTGGATTTAACACGAACCATACACGAACAACGAACTTCTTGGTAGTGGGGCAAACAGTGGAGATAGTCGATAGTTTCCAATATATTGGCAACCTGATAGCATTAGACGACAGAACCAAGAGCGACATAGGTGCCGGATTCTAGAAAGCTAGGGCTGCTTTAGCGAGTCTACGAGATGTATGGAGATCAAACCAAACAAAATACGAATTTTCAATTCAAACTCCAATTCTTGCGGTATACAGTTCGTGCCTGGTGGCCTCTCAACTGGATCTCAAATGCTGAGCTCCATCGTCGATGGTTGACAGAAATCGATATCAACAGAAATTTGAGAACGAAAATGGAAATGGTTCGGCCACACACTACGAAGGGGCGGAAGCAAAATCTGAAAGCAAGCGCTGGATTGGAACCCAGCAGAACATCGCAGCAGAGGCAGACCCAGCGGCTCGTGGCGTCGGAGTTTCATCAAGAGAATCAAAACAAAACAATCCAAATCAATTCAAAACAAGAGGCTAAGGAGTCGTGTGAACCAGGCACTTCCGCTCCGAAGCGAGTTCGTGTCCAGAAATCGGCCAAGGAGGTGTCAGCGTCAGTTTTTTTGGGATGCAAAAGGAATTTTATTAATAGATTATCCGCAAACTGGTAAGACAATCAACTCTGATTATTATTATGACCTTTTGAACCAGTTGGATGAAAACATTTTTGAAAAAAGACCCGGTTTGCAGAAGAAAAAAATCATTTTTCATCAAGACAAAGCACCTGCTCACACAGCTCAAAAAAACCATCGCGAAAATCAGTGAATTGGTGTACGAATTGTTGCAGCATCTACCCTATTTGCCAGATCTAGCTCCCTCTGACTTCTGACTGTTATCACACCTCAAAAAATTCCAAGGAGCAACGCTTCAGAAACCTATGTATTACAAATCCACCACGCGGTTTTAGAAGCACAGGTTTCAGCAAGAAATCAGCGATCATCTTATTTGAGCTCTGTTTCAAAATATGAACAGCAGGAGCAACGATTCAATATTTATTGGAATAAGTGGCTTTGAAAACGCAAGTTTGGGGCTTAAGTTGTGGCGGCCATTAGAGTCGTTTTGACCTTGTTCTTAGTTAAGAACAATACGTTATCTTGTTATTGTTTTCTAATTTTCATTTTTTACATCAAAATCGTCGATGATAACAATGTTGTTGAATAGAATTGATCATTACAGAATTGATCATTACATCAGATCAAGTACATTATTTGTTGTTTTGCATAGTTGAGCAACAATTCCTAACATACTGTTGGTAAACAAACGCTCACACACGTAGATAACATCAAATGACGACGAATAGCCATCGAAAAACAAAAATACAAAACAATCCGTTCAACGTTCAGCAACGTAAGCGTAGGTACTTGAAGCGGAGCAATCAAATTAAGGTCATCAAGACCAATGACATGTTATCGTGAGTATGTGATGGTTGATGATTCTATTCGATAGCTTGAACGTGATTAGCGTTTTGATAGCTGTGAATTTGATTTGCGTTATTAGACTAAGAAGGCACGACGTCAATCATAATGACAAATTCACCAAGAAAGTCTGAAGATGAATTGATTATTTCTACTGTATTCAATGTGCTTTGAATTTATAATTCAAGTGCAATTACATTCAAGCTCACAAAGGGTTTACTTTCAAATGAATAAGAAAGATGCTAGAACTTCAAAAGATTTTGTTTTTTTTCATTAGGGCGAATGTGAGAATCTTTTAGTCTACTTTCATTTTTATTTTTAGCTAAATCTTCCTTACTTTTTTCTTATCATGCTAGCCATCTTTGTTGTCATTCAATCTGCACTGAAGCATTCTTTAAAAGGTGTATAATGGCGCAGTAATTAATGAAAGAGACCGAAGGATGGACTTGTGTGTATGGACTTGTTTAGAAATAAATAACAGCATTCAAAGAAACCGTAAACATCTCAGTGTTGACAATAAATACTGTTTTCCTCGATTGACTCGATATCAAAGTTCATCACTACGAGGAATGTCCGATTATTTTCTCTTTGTCAATGGTTTCAGTAGGCGCGCATAGACACAACAAGGGAGAGTTGTCTTCGAACAATGAGTAATTCCGATGACTTCAACAACGCACACACTCACACACGTTGGACGATAACGCTGAACATTTTTGTTCCACTAAAGGTTGAGCTGATGCGATAAGATAAGAGAAAGTTGCCGGAACTGAGAATAACAGCTGTGCATTAGGGATTCGGGTTTCGTTCGAAATATGGTGTTGAACGTTTCGTTTAATCATTAAATGAGGAATCGTTCAGATTACAAAGAAAACTGAAAAAAAGTCTAGGTGAGGAAATTAAGATTTCTACAAACTGTTCAAAAATAGTTCAAAATATTATTATGTTTATTTCCAAAATTTAGTGAAACGAAGTGAATCGAAATGTTTTGATCACCTGTGCTATCATAAAAATGAAAGAGTTATGGAAGCTAGCAACAGTCAGCTCAACGTTTAACATTTATACTCTTTATATCTTTTCGGTAAGCCTCATTATTGATTGGTTTATTTCTTTATCTAACAGGTAATTTGGATGGCCTTGGTTGTCCTGTGATAATGATAAAAATTAATGGGAAATAAATTTCATAGAAGATTATTGAAACTGATACACCTAGGCATAGACACGCACTATCTTGTCATACCAAGACGTCAGGCATTAGTAATCCATCACAGCAACACTTAATTGAGTTTACATAATATTCGCATTTTTGCACAGTTTCGTGCTCGGAAAGAAATTGTACTTAATTTTAGCGAACGAAATTTTGACTCAAACCTCATTTTTGCTGAGATCTGATTAAAAAGTATTGCCGAACACTTGGCTGTTCTAATTATTGGCTGAACGAAGATATTTCTCGTATAACAGTAGAAAAGGGCCTATAACCTAAATGACAACAAATCGGGTTCTGACACCATTCTATAACACGTCTAAGCAGCTACCAATAAGCATGAGCATGAACATGATTGACCGCCCACGGATGCAATTCCGTTGTTGCCAGATCAGCTGTATTTACACAAAGAACCAACAGATGATGTTTGAAACTAACATGTGTAAAAACTGGTGACCCCATATGAAGTAATACCGGCGCCGGCCGTGCCCGAATGCTGGTCAAGTAGGGAATGGGAAGGAACGTGTTGACATGATACTCGCTTTGAAGGAAGCCGAGAAATCCTCTGCACTTCCAGGAGAAATCACTGGGATTTTGGATAGTTGGGGAAAGGCTAGCAGCAGGGTTCGTTTTGGTTAACGATACGCTGAAAGTATGTAGCACTATCCGCCAAAAGCAATAGACCGCTCCAATGTGACTGAAAAGAGACAAGCATAACGAAAAACAAAACAAAATAGACAAAATAAAATAAAATAAAACAGGATATTAGATATTGTCTTCAAAATATGGTAGAAATAAATTATTTGTTGCTTTGCAAACCAGCTCTCCTCGATGTTCTAGATGGCCAAGACCTGGTGGACCCGCAGCTGCTACCGTCGGCACTCGTCTACATCAACCCGGCCGTCGCCGACGTGTCGGAAACCTTCCGGTAATAACATGATATCTGTTTCTAATACACTCTTCTTGCACCGATTAATTTACAAACTAAGCCTGCACACCGAATCAAAATTCACTTTGGCACGGTTGTGGTATTTTCCTCGAAAACTTAGTTCTAGATATTAGCACTTGGTTGCAGGAAACAGAATCAATAAGAAAAATAAACTCGCTTATGACCTCTAACCTTGCCAAACAATACACACTAACTTCTCCCGCAATACCCGCGAACGACGACACTTTGGACCTGAGCTCGCTTGAGGAAAAATCACCAACACACAACAGCGCAATTGATTGTATGCAGTTTTTTGAATGAATCGCGAGCACGACGCGATCCCGCGACACGCAAAACTCTTCTAACTTAAGCTCACCGGAACCAATTGCACACGCACACTAGTAATCTGTAACTTTTTCTGATCAAATGGTGTATAAATAAAGTCATTCTGTTTAGTCAAATGAGTGTAATTAGCGTTCAAAAACCTTTCACTTTTGCATAACGCTCTCATTTTTCAAAATTTTGAAATGACACCCGCTTTCGATCAGTAATCTGAGTTTAAAAAAGTCGAAAGTGCTTTAATCCATTGGATGCGTTTCCAAAACTGTCAACAACTGTTGCACGAGGGTGGTACGACTCGTTTGGTATGAGTTTAACTCATTTTTCGGTAGAACTTTTCAGAATTCAGGTTTTCAAAGTAAGGCGTATGATGAATTCGCAGTGCTCAATTTTTCGTACTACTTTGCCTAAAACTTTAAACTGTTACATGTACGGCGTCGGAGCGCTAGTAACAGCGATTCATTTACTATGCATTACTGTAACTAGTGCTCTCATATCTTAGATATTAGAGTTTTAACATCGCACTCTCAGACAAACTTGTAGAAAAAAAGGCGCTACAAGTTCGTCATATATCATATTTCGAATTTAGCCTGTGAGATGAGATACCATCAAACTAGTCAAACGCATACTAAATGAGTCGTCTCATACCTTCTGTTGAAACATTATGGATATCGTTTAGAGCAAGTTGAACAACGCCTGTCGCTCCGAAATTGCAAAATACGCTTCCCAGTACTTCTACATGGCCTATTGCTTTAGGCAACCTGTCATGATAGGCAAATTTAAGAGAAGACATCTAGTCTGATTGGCGATATAGTAACAAACTTCGAGTAGAGGTCGCAACAGAAACCCTACATTGATCAAACGCTTTATTATTGGTGACGAGACGTGAGTTAATGAATATGACGTTGAGACTGTCCAGCGAATGGCGGACCAAAAATGAGGCGAGACCGAAAAAACCACGTCAAAGTCGGTTCAAAATTAAGGTGATGCTGATCGCTATCTTCGATTGCCGTGATGTGGTTCACCATGAATTTGTTTCAGAGAGTCAAACGGTCAATAAACGGTGGTACTACTTGGCCGTTTTGAAGCGTCTACGTGAAGCAATTCGTTGTAAACGGTCGGATTTGTGTGCAGACAATTCATGGATTTTTCACCACGATAATGCGCCGTCACAGCCTAGCTTGATTGTGACGGAGTTTTCGGCCAAACATCAAACAAAAGTCATCGCACAGCCACCGTTTTCACCAGATTTGGCACTCTGTGACTGTTTGTTTTGTTTCCGAAACCTCAATATCCGCTTCGGGAAACGCGTCGGACATAAAAAGAAATCCACTGAAGTTTCATTGACGAAGAAATTGGTGAAACGTTTTTCTCGATTGATCGACGCATCTTGAAATTACGGCTCATGAAACATGAGAAAAGAAAATTAATTGTGCACAAACATCTAGAGAATCCTTCGTGGCCTGCCTCAAAAATAGCAAAAGTGTTAAAATTCCCAAAGTCAACGGTGTGTTTGTAATCAAACGTTACAAGGATACTCTGAGTGTGGATAGAGCACAGCGCGTCTATCATAAAAGTGGAACCAGGGACAAAGAGCTGAGGAGAAAGGTGTTGAGGTACGTGAAAGGCAACCCAGGTGTCTCCATACGTGATTTGGCAAAGAAATACGATTCTAACTTTTCGACCGTGCGTAACATCCTTTTAAGAGAAGGATATAAGTCTTTTTGTGACAGTAAACATCCGATTCGCTCCCTGAAACAAAATTTAGTTGCCAAAAGGTGAGCACGATTACTATACGAACGAGTTTTGACGAAATTTGATGGCTGTCTTTTAATGGATGACGAAACATATGTCATAAACGGATTATAAATAAATCCCCGGACGAAAATTTCACCTGGCAACTGGTCGTGGGGATGTCCCTTCCAGGTATAAATTTGTTTTTGCTGATAAGTTTGCTCGGAAACTAATTATTTGGCAAGGAATCTGCAGTTGTGGCCTTAAAACCAAGGTTTTCATCACATCTCACACAATGCCGTCGAAGGTTTACATTAAAGAGTATCTGAAAAAGCGGAATTTACTCTTTATTCGGCAACACAAGACCAACGTTATGTTTTGGCCGGATCTAGCCAGCTGCCACTACTCTAACGGGGTACTAGAATGGTATGCTGCAAACAATGTTAATTTCGCCGAAGAGATTAGTGCTCCGAATTGCCCTGAGTTCAGACCGATCGAAAAATTTTGGGCAATTGTCAAGCGAAAACTTCGAGGATGCGGTAAAGTAGTGACAAATGCACAACAAATGCGTTTAAAGTGGAATAAGTTCGCCGGTACAGTGTCACCAGCGACTGTGCAGATCATGATGACATCGATCACAAGTAAAGTGCGACAGTTCGTTCGAAACGGCGAAATGTAATAACTTGCTATCGTTTGAATGCTGAATAAATACCCTTTTGTTTGACGTTTTGATCAACCGTGTATGTTGTTTAATTCTTGAGTTATGATCACTTGAATGCGTCCAAATTTACTTTGAATCGGGCTTTAGTGCCACATTTTTTATTTTTTATTTCGAAAAAAAACAGTCTCCGATCACTCAAATTGCAATCTTAGAATGGTATCTAGAACAGTAGAAAGCAAGTTTTTAAAAACATGTTTTATAAAATAATCTATTGCTTTCAGAAAAAAAGGCTTCCGAAAATCAAACCGGAACTTGAATTTCAATTTTGTTCCATGCTTATACCTATGTTGAGATCAATAACAACAGGCGGTTGTTCATTTTCTGGAACGCTCCTGGCCGAGGGTAACACGATCGTCACTTAATGTCTCATCTGCGAACACACTGGCAAAATTGTCGGAGAACAGACGACATATGTCCTAAGGGGTGGTAACTACTTCTCCTTTGAATTTCATAGACGAAGAAAGGCCGAACTCTCTCCATTACTCGTTAATGTAGTTCCAAAAAGATTATGAGTTTAGTGTCATTCTGCGCTGAACGCCTCGTTGATAACGTGTAAAACATTGTCGACTAACTAGCTGGTACAGATGATCCGACCTGACAAAGTGAACTTTCAGAGAAAATGTGTAATAGGGCCTGTACTCGAAAAAAATGGATATTTGTTGAGTAGCTTATTCAAAAAACCACAGTAAAAAGACCGACAGTCGTTGCGGAATGCCAAAACGTTTTTGTCGGAAACTTTTGTAAATTCTCTCACTATCTTGATTGCCGATCGAGAACCAAACGGATTTCCACATTAAGGGATGGCAGAAGATTGCTCTTCGTCAATTCTATTTCACTTAACGACTTTGCTTTGACTGTCAGACGCTCGGGCTTAACCATTTTCTCCATAGCGGCTCTAACTAGTCCCATCAAATCGTCAAAAAGAAACGAAGCCCTAGGAGATACGGTCTGGGAAACAACTCGACCATTGCTGTAGACGTGATGACAAAATTCACCTTTGATCCCAGCATCTTATCGTCTACCGCATCAACCACAACAGCGAACACTTTTGATCGGAATACTGACGAAAAGCTCCGTCTGTAAGGTGACTGGCACAATTGTCTATTAGACAAATGTACTGAAACTTTATGGTATTTTAAAAATGATACCAGTGTTACCACCCTATGTTGGCGGAACTCGTGTAGCATATAAAAAGGAAAAATATTGAAAAAAAAAAAATTTGCAATGTTAATCTTTGCACTAAAACTAATAGTCATGCATACATAAGCGATGCTTCAGTCAAAAGAATCACCTAAGGAGTTTCAGTGAAGTAAGTCATGTGCGAAACCTCACCTGTCACAGCAGTGTAGCCAGATTTTCTAAGCGCTACGTTTTTGAATAGGCTGAAAAAAGCCAGCAGAAAATGATCCACATGCCAGTCTGTTAGTCTTAGCCCCTCCTTCAAGGAATTGTGTACGACGAGCAAGCCGCAGCTAACGATGTTGAAGACTTCAAAGCCAGGGCTGGTCCCCAGATCCCCGATTTTCCCAGTCAATTCTTTGAATGCCTTCCAGTTGACAACCGGACCATCCATAGAGAGCTATCTTCTTCAGCAATGCTGGATATGCAGAAAAACACTGTTTCATTCTGTTAAAGAGATCGTCGGACCGAGTTGATGACAAAAACGCTACTCAAATCCTTTGAAAAAGGTGTGAGTATGGTTCCTTCCATGTGACAAAAAATTCCGATGGATTATGAAATTCCCGACTTTTCTCGCATATTTCCCGATGATTTTTGATTCCCGCATTTTGCCCGCATTTCCCGAGTCTGTGGCCGCCCTGCAAGTGGTTTATGTCCCGAACAGAAAAAAAACAAGGCAGCTAGAAAGTTTGCCTTCTCTTTTCTCGCAACCAGCTGTGCCAAGCGATCCTCGAACGACAGTGTTGCTTGAAAAATAGATTTGTCCGTGTTGCAGCATTTTTGCGCGGCGCTCCGAACACGATGGTTGCGTAGCACAGGTTCTAGACGGGCCTTCATCACACGGGAGATGATTTTGTAGTCTACGTTGAGCAGGCTGATCGGTCGGTATGCACTCGCTGTTCCATCACCTCCTCTCTTTTATACGAGCACGATTGTGCCATCGGAGAATTCCGGAGGGAGCTCATTCGTCATGGCTTCATTGATAACGAAATATAGCTCCCTGTAGATGACGTCGAACGTTCGTAGGTAGAACTCCACCGGCAGACCGTCAGTGCCCGGTGATTTTCTCTTCTGCGACGTTCGAATGGCATTTTTTAACTCGTCGATGGTGATCTCTTCCATTAGAGCTGCGTTGGCTTCGTCGTTTTCGGGTATGCCTCTCTCACAATCAAAACTCTCTTCCCCAATCTGCCTCGTTTCCTCCGCTGCGTACAGGTCTCTGTAGTACCGGAATATATGCTGCTCGATCGCAGCAGAACCTTGGATTTGTTCACCTCGCTCATTTTGCAGGCTTGTTATCGTTGTTTTTTTTCCGCTGTCGGTCACCTAGCTGGAAAGTTGATAGGCTCTCCCCTGCTACAAACGTCTCGTTGAGGCGGACGAAGTTTTGCGCAAACTGCCGTTGCAACGTGAGCATTTGTGCTTTCACGCGATTGATGGTCACCAGCATGGCGGGATTCTGGAAGTAGTTATCATACGCGAGATGTAGCTGTTCGTAGAGCCGTTGATGATCAGCGTTAAAAATTCTGAAAGCTTCACTCGACTTCCAGCGGAAAAAAGATTTTATTTTTGGTTTTGCGCATGCCATCCAGGTGGGAAAATTTCTCCGCTGGCGGGTCCAACACTGCCATCGAAGCTGAAATTCTTCAATGTTGTCGGCAGTTAAGAAGTGAGGACGGAGGGACCAGAAGCCGCGTCCTTGCTCGCGGTCAAGGTGGGGAAGGCAAATTCGTACTGTTAGGGCCTTGTGGTCTGTAAAGGAGCATACATGCGTGGCAGCACTCCGCAGATGCTCGCAAAGCCCAGCGCTTACATATATGCGGTCGAGCCTGGATGTCGCATTGTGGGCGACGTACGTGGGTGCGGGGGTTCTGGGGTACAGCTTGACCGAAACGTTGTGAAGCTGCAGTTGCTGTACGGCTGCTTGTAGCACCGGACTTGTGTTGGCACTCGTTGAGTCGCTCGGACGTAGCACACAGTTAAAATCACCGGCGAGGATGACGTGTTGCGTGTTGTGGCGAAGGTAGTAGGCGATCGTGCCGTTGAAAAATCGCTCTCTTTCCGCACGAAAAACTGTCCCCGAAGGAGCGTAAATATTACAGAGTGTGGTATTCTGCACTCTCACAGCGATAAGTCGGCCATCCAGACTCCGCTCTAGGTGCGAGAACTGTATGTGATCTTTAAGTGCCATTGCCGTTCCCCTTCTTGCTTGATCCACATTACAGACGATGTTGTAGCCAGGGAGAGAGAGGAAAACGATATCGAGATCTAGTGTCCGTAGAAACGTTCGAAGGGCGTCAATTTTCGTTGCGTTCGTGATGTTGTTGATGTTGATGGATGCGAGATTGTAGCTAGCGAACTCATCCATTATGACGATTGCATACCACCACCTCGTTCGTCATAGTCCTCGTCCACGCGAGGCTTCTTGCTTGATGCTCGTGTGCGGTGTTGCCTTCTGTTGGTATATGAGCAGACAGACGAGTCTGTATCGTTACCATCGGATTTGCCACTACCAGTTTTGCGAACCACTCCACTGCTAGCAGGGGGCTGATGACCTGTAGAGGGGGTCAACAACCCGTTGCCCGATACCGGAGCCGAGGTAGAGGATAACGTGGGGAAGTTTTGTTCGGTCATGGCTGGCGGTGCCAACAGCTGTTGCCGGTGGGGGATTTGTTTCGGTGGTGGCATTTTATCCGATTGAGCCGAGTTCGCTACGAACAGAGCCGGCGTGGCATTTTTCGGTGTTTGTTTAGTTTGTTCGGATTTGCGACGGCGACTGTTTTGCTGCATCGGCATACGACTTCTGTACGAGCAGCTTCTTGTTTTGAGCGCACGTCGCACCGATGTGAACGTATTCGCGACAGTGACGGTATGTTTGCAGCTGCCCGTAATACGATACGTTCGTCACTTCGCCGTCGATGGTGACCCACGACTCGATGTTCCGTTTCACCGTCATCTTCGCAATACGAACGCCAGTCGAAATGCCGGGGAAATCGATCTCGGCTCCGCATCGTTGTTCTCGCACTGAGATGACATCGCCATACCGTGCGAGGAAATCCAAGATTTTCTGGTCCGACACATCGGATAGGTCGGTCAGCCTCACTTCACTGCTCCATTCTCTCGGGGGATCCTGAGTGGGTATTTTTTTTCCCGTCCACAGAAATCTCGTGCTTGCTGTCGTGTTTTTCGCACACTCGTTGCGCAAACGCTTGGTCAACAACTTTCACGAATGAAACACCGAGAGCTCTGCTGTTCTGAATCTGTAGCACTTCACCTTGCTTCAGACCGAGAACGGTCGCACAGAATTTGTGGACTTTGGCAAGGTCCGGTTTTTTTGGCACCTTCGAAAAGTCTATTCTAAAAGAGTTTTCACGACGGCCCATCGCGAAATCGTTTGGACGCGCAGCGACACGGAAAAACGACTCGGCGATGAGCAGGATTCGGGAAAGACACAGTAGCCACTGGTAGCGTGATTTCGACTTCCACGGAACGATAGCAAAAGCGTCTGTTCAGCTCGGAAGTTGAGCACTCACTATATGATCACAAAAGGCTGCCAGCTGAAACGTGGAGACACTGGTTGGCGTAGCCTCGGCAATGTTGTCATTTTGAAAATAGCGAAGTGAAGGGGTGCGACTGATCGTATACCTATAAATCAAGTTGTAAATCCATACCTTTAATTCATATCATATTATTTTCCATTCTCATTTAATTAATAATTTCAGCACGCTTTGAAATCATCTTTGCATTCCAAAACCATTTAAGAGCCTGGAGCAACATGACAAGCACCAAAGTTTCGATTTCTTTTTCAGGATTTCAGCATGACATTTAACTTAATTTGTACTTCAGAACTTCAACTACTATGTTCATAAAAGACTGGCATGTGCTTATAAGCAGTGTAGGATTATATTTTACTATTGTGTTTAGTGGTATTATGGTAAGATAAACCTGTGTTTCAAAAATAATCAAACCGGGATCTTCGATCACTGCAATTGCTCTCTTTGAAATGTGACTAGAACGGTATAAAGAAGAATTTTAACAACATGTCTTATAAAATAAAATCTTTTATAGAAATTTTATCTTAGATATTTGGAATGATCTATTCTGTTTTCAGCTTTTCCAGGACTAGCAGGATATTAATACATGTATAATTTTTATTTACTTATTTTTTCAGTAACATTATTATGTTAGCATATTATGTTTTCGTATTGACTTACTGTAACTGCTTTTTACATGGTCAAGTAATTTAATTTGTGTAATGTGTAATTTGTAATTTCATGTAGATTATTCATGTTTGAAATTTAGCATTTTTGTTTTTATGATATCTTCATTTTTTGTGTACAAATTATACTAAATATTAAATAACATAACGGGGAAAGGGAGGGACCATCAGGGCACCCAAATGAAACGATTTGGATAGGGAGCATGGGAAGGCTCGATTCTAGTGCTGTGAGTGTGAACTTGCTTTTGGAAGGAGATTCTTTTCCCTATATTCGCGGGTTTCGCCTAAGTGTCTCTGCTTACGGGCCCGCCCAAACGTTTTTGGCCCTTCATACAGGAGCTTGATGATCACAAACAACAATAGGATCCTGATCAAATCGTTTTTCAGATTATTCCACTGCTATGGAAAGTTACCGTGCTACAATAGATGGTAGTATTACATAATCATCACCATCATCATAATCATCATCATTTGGGGTTCTTACTAAGGATCTTGGCTTCTCGTATTCTGTTTCGCATCCTGCTAATGAATCTGAGCGTTTATTATTCAAAATCATAAAAGATGTTTGATCGCAAACTCTGCATTCCTAGTGGAAGTAGCATTAAGTTATTCTGGTTAAATCACAAACATTACGCATTGGTTCCGTAATGCTATTAAGATCAAATGCCTCAAAAATTAACGGAAAAAATGCCGTCTGCTGCTTGATGTTTCCAATTAATAAAAAGTCAATTTTTGCGTGACGTAATTAATGGACGTTCCCTTAGAAGTGGTAGATCAAGTTGGCCAATTTTTCGATGATTCGGGGACGCAGGATCAAATGTCCTTAAAGCAGAAGGGTACAAGGGACAGGGCATGTTGTATGAATGCCGGACAACAATCTTTCAAAAATTGTGTTCTTCTCGGGTCCCCCCGAAACAAGACACAGAGGCGCTGGTTAGACCAAGAGGAGTAAGATCTTGAAAGTGTGGGACACTCGAGGAACTAGAGACAAGCAATTCTCAATTTTGATCTGTCAAACATCAGTCAATATAGTCCCAACAAGCTGATTTGTATGAACACTGTCTTCTCCACTCAACCACGTGCGTCCCTTAATAAAAATATTGCGCCAATACTTCCACGCACACACTAATAACCCGCTTCCAAAAGAGTATAACGTCATCATAAGTGAAATTTTTCGACCACGCCACGTTGATTGCGTGGAGCGTAAACCAATGCCATTCGCATATCTTCGAAAAAAAAACCGGTTATTTTACTCGGTTGTCCGTCGTATGATTCATCTGCTTCCAATTTTTGGTAATCTTCGCAACCGTCAGCTGAACTAGATGTAGGTATGTAGGCACAGATGCAAGCGAATGGAGCGTGTAACACTGATTTTATTATTCAACCATAACAACGGAGGAACAACACTTCCTCAATTGATCCAATCAAGATTAATTCAATTAGAAACTATATACTGTCCTTTCCCACACATTACTATTGATGGTTCGTGGATTAAAGGAATACAAATGGAATGTGATCGCTATAATAAACAAGGTTAATTCTAACAACCATTTAAAATGTTTATGTATATGAATATATTATAAGTGTAAGCATTCTTATAAAATAAATTTTCTAAAATCGATTTCTATTCAAGCTCAATTTTCGAATGATACAATGGAAATAGAAGTCTATTTTTAGTATTGATTCGTTTGTTTTTCGGTCTGGCAATTGTAATGTAATTTCATTTGCTGTCTATATTTTCGTTGCCAATCAAGAACCACAGCAAGATGGAATTCAATGAACGCATATAACGGGGCTCGATATTGATAGTCTCGGGGATGTTTCTCTTTATCTTGATTGGACGTTCTGGAACTATAATGCAGGTTTTTCAA
Organism: Aedes koreicus; assembly: GCA_024533555.2. Classification (NCBI taxonomy): domain Eukaryota; kingdom Metazoa; phylum Arthropoda; class Insecta; order Diptera; family Culicidae; genus Aedes; species Aedes koreicus. Next base: position 291,101 of record JAHHFK020001137.1, on the reverse strand, counting down.
TTAATGTTCTAGAAACACGTTCAATTTTATAAAATGTAGAGTTTTCTCAGCTTATACCAAATCTGAATTAGTATACCTAATTACTGTGAAAAATTTGATTGATTGTCCATGTCCAAGAATATAGAACAATTTTTTAACCAACAGCATCAATTCACTAGAAGAAATTTTGAATTGGAAACGTTCTGCAGCATTTGTTAATGCTGCTTTTATTTAGTTGGAAGCCGGCAGAAAGCTCCAAATTTGCCTTAAGTCACAAGAAAAAAATAATCACAGAAACAGATAAGCGGATTTGTGAACCACAAACCAACTGTTATTTCTTACAACATATATCTAACATACTGCCACCCGCCGAAAGGTTCGACAAGTGTAAAAAAAAAGCATAGCGCATATTGAAAAGAGCCAAGGTCGCGAGAGATTGACGATCTGTAGCCATTTATATTTAGTTGCTGTGCTAGACACCTGTTTTACCCTTCTTATCGCAGTACATGCTAAATGACTCACTTACCCAAGCTTATCATCGTTTTGAAGAATTCCGGCTGTATACATGTCGCTCTGCCGTCAATTGACATCGGAGGTGAAATCCGTTCAATTTCGCTGAAATTGATATCCGCTGAAGCATAGCTCGTTCCCAAACTGGATAGTAATGAATGGTGATGGTGGTGATGGTGTTGTCCACCTAACCCATCGACCCCATTGGACGGGTGAATTCCCAAATAAGCCAGCGTAGTCACATTTTGTTTCTGCACTAACCGCACCGAAAACCAGAACCTTTTCATATCCCCTAGAGTGAGGCCGTAAGCGTATTTCTCCCGCAAACTCTTGATATCATTTTCGCACAACGTCAGCAAACATTTTCCGTCGATATCTTCTTGCACTATGCACTCAATGATTTTCCTATTTAGACACTCTTTTCGAGCCCATTCGGCCACATTTTCTCTTGTCCATTGGATCACACTGAGTTCGTTTGCCATTTTGCCGCACGAATTCGTCACTGTCGCTCCCATTCCGGAACTATCATTGAGCAGGTTGTTCAATGTATCACCACATTTTTGCGACATTTGCAAAAAGCTGTCAACGAACACGAGCACAAAATCAGCTGCTCAATAATCAAATCACCCGCGTATGTGTCACAAATGGAAGCCTCATTTTTATTGATATACCACCATCAATAATCACTGACCGCTCCAATAAATTTAAAACTGACAAAGGCAAAAGAAAACTCGATCTGATCGGCAGAGCGACTGCAGATTGAATGAAAAATTTTGACAATTAGGATTTGTTTATATTTTCTTGTTTAGTTTCCTTTCTCTTCTTCTTTCTTCACACAGGGATTCATGTTTTATCCCCACCCAATGTTATGCCTATCATTGAACGAATACCCACCCACTCACGGTAAATTTTAAGTACTTATTTGATGATAAAAAATCTTTCTTTCAGCCTGAAAGACGCTCACTTAATCACTCGATCAAACTACCTCAGGATTATCATATGTTAAACCATATAAAGCCTTTTATGCAGCTGGCAAGTAAATACCTGAACTGACAACTGCTCCACACTTCAAATTTCTAAAATTATATTCGGTACACGCAGATAAATACAGCGTACGTCAGGCCTCGCGTCAGGCTATCGGGTATGATTACCCATTTTTCAAAATGTCTGTTATTCGCGAAATGGGTATGAAATACCCATTTTTCGTGATTTGTTTTTAGTTGTGATATTGAATAATGAGCCCAAACAGTTTCTGACGACTTCGGTGCAATAATTCTGATAAGATTTAAATAATTTTGACGTCAACTTGACGAAAGCTTGGATTTTACGCTCCGGAAGTGACACATCGAAAATTGGTTATAGCTTCACAAGCACAATCAACTAACTCCTAGACCTGTGCGCCAATCGATTTTGAATCGGCGGCGGCGGCGGCGTGGTTCGGCGCGGGCATAAATTATCCCTTGTAACTGTTTGGTTTTATCGTGCACTGTAAAGACTATAGGATCACTCCAAGTGTTCTATTTTCACAGAAAGCCCGGATATCCATAGTGTTATATGACTCATGGTCGATGAATTGACGTGTGTATGTGTGTATCTGTATGTGTGTGTACAAAGATATGAGACTTTACATTATAGAATTTGTTCATAACAAGTCGACGGGGAATTCTTTATTTAAACTTTATTTATTTATTTATTACTTTATTTATAACTTAACTTAACCAGTTTCAGAAGCGTAAATACATATAAGTAATAACCAAATTGAATACAATTGTCATTATTTTGCAAATATAGGGGAAAGTGCTCTTCGGCCTATAACGGTCTTGGGTTGCTGGCGTTTGGTTTCCAACACACCATGATCTTCACGAAGATGGCGAGTTACTCTGAGAAAAATTCTATCGTTATACCGACAATTAAATCATGGTCAGTATGACTCACAAATAAAATGATAAAAATAAAAAAAAAAAATGAAAAATTTCCCACTCCACGCACATTGATCATATTAAATTCAAAATAAACACACCACAAAACACACCCCAACACCAAAAAAAAAAAAAATAAAAAATAAAATTTTTTTTATCTTCTGCGCCCGCAAAAAAAAAAAAGGAAAAAACAAAAAATATAAAAAAAAAAAAAAAAAAAAAAAAAAAAAAAAAAAAAAAAAAAACAGCCCCCCCCCCAAAGATAACGCGGCGGGGTGTGTTTGGGTTAAATTGAATTTTTCCCCTTTGTTTTTCATAAAAATTTCCACCAAACACACCACAAACGTATATTTTGGGGGATACAAAACGGCCCCCCCCCAATTGATACGTTGCGGATGTGTTGACCTAAATTTGACAGAAAAGGTATATGTTCGGATTAACGAGGTTCAACTGTGCGGTGACTCATCCCCCGGCATAGCGAGAATGACAAGAACGCGAGCTGAGTCATTGTCACGGTGAAAAGCATAAACGTCATAGCGGACAATTGGCAGAGTGGACATTCATTATCGTTGGTTTCTATCTAAAAGTATCATTTAGTAGATCATTATCAGTATTTTTGTATTTGAAGGATTGTAGGAGAAAATTAAAGATATTCAGGTCTATTGTGGTAGTGGGTAAGTGAATTTGGGAATGGTATAGGCTGAGAACTATTTATGAATATTTTGATAACGTGTTAGGTTGAGCGACTGTAGCTTGGTCGGAGGTGACATTGATATCCGGATCAGAATTCCTGTTATACGAATGTAAGCTTTATTATTTGATTATATAGCGGTCTAAATTAATCATAAAATCCCTACAGTGGAACCCAGAGATCATTGTGTGAGACAATTGGGAAGGAGCAAAGTAAGGGGAAAATTAATGTAAGCGATTGTGAAACCTAACCTTAAATGCCATGAATTATATAATGCTTTATACTGTTACAGCTTTGAGCGTATCCACAAATCGCTCCAGAGAAGTTTTCTTGTTTTGTCCTATAATCCGAACAATCTCAAAGATTAATTTCGGAGTTTCGCACGATGGTTGAGAAGCAGCCTCTAGACGACACCTACTGCCTGTGTGAGATATGCCAACAGTCACCCTCCGTTGACCACGGGATGGTAGCATGTAACGATTGTGGAAAGTGGTTCCATTATATGTGCGCAAAGGTGGAGGAATCCATCGAGGATCATACTTGGTACTGCCCGAGATGTTTGCACGTTAGGTCCCGTCGGCATAGAGGTGGTAGTTCCACATCGTCACGTCGTAGGTGCATGGAGTTGGAGCTCAAACGGCTGGAAGAAGAGTACTCATTAAAGCAAGAATATATGAGAAAGCGTTATGAAGTGATGGCCTCGTATATCGAAGACGAAGAGGGAAATGACAGTCAGGACGGTAGTTCAGTGACCGACGGCGCTAGCAGGACAAGAAAGTGGATCAACAGTCAGCGAGAAGCGCAGGGGAATTTGCATCCCGATGAGGCTTATAGTCTGCATGAGATTCTGCCTGCAGGTCCCAGCAAGGCTGGAAGACACGAAGATGTCCGTTCAGTTACCCCTTTTGGCCGTCCAGAATCAAGAGTGACTTTACGAAAGACGGTTGTAGCCGTACCAACGGCAGTTCAACTTGGAAGAAATGCTCCGCACCGTGCACCACCTCTACCGGAACCTCTGAACTCGACCCTAAATCCCCACGGGCTGGGGAGGAGTCACAATGAAGCCTCATTCCGAGAAGGGACATCAGTGATATCTGAGCTACTGCAATTCGGCCCATCTGGTATGTCAGCAATGGAGCAACGATATACTGAGAATGCAAGAAATACGGGTCGGCAAACAACAGTGGGGAGAAATCAGTCATTAGTACCGCGAGTCGAGCAACATTCGCCAGTGGTGGCGCCTATAGTTGGTCCAACTCAAGCTCAGTTGTGGAAGTGTGGCCGAAAAAGCTACCGACATTCTCGGGAACGGCAGAAGAGTGGCCCATCTTTATCAGTTCGTATGAGAACTCGAATGCAGCGTGTGGATTTTCTGATGTGGAGAACCTCATAAGGTTACAGGAAAGCCTCAAACCCAGAAAGCCCCAAAGACCAAGCGAAACACGTCGATTACGGCAAACCGAAGTCTCATCCGTCGTTGATCTCAAAAGAGAAGATCGATCCTCCAAAGCGGATCGATTAGATACCGTCATAAAATTTGGAATTGCCGTACAGCAATTGTGCGACCATTTGGATGCCGCTGATCAGCAAGATCATCTTCGTAAATCCCGTGCTGTTGGAGGAGATGGTGGAGAAGCTACCTGCTAACTTCAAGTTGGAGTGGGTCCGATTTAAGAAGGGTGAAAATCACGTGTCGATTCGTACGTTCGGAAACTTTATGGAGAATCTGGTAGATGAAGCTAGTGAAGTAACCCTGTTGAATGCTGTGTCGGAGCCCATAGTCAAACCGGAAAGCAGGAAGCAGTCCACGAAGTCAAAGGGATTTGTACACACGCACAGTGAAACAGCCACGGTAGCTGAAGTTCCTATTAAATCGGAGCCAAGCAAAATAATAGACGACAGACAGTGCGCGACATGTTCTAAAGTCGGTCACTTCGCGCGGAATTGTGAATCGTTCAAAAAATTGAAACCTCATGAACGACTTCGGCTGGTAAAGGAGCGTAAACTTTGCACTGTATGCCTATACAACCATGGAAATATGCGTTGCCGAAACAAGATGCACTGTAACGTACAAGGATGTAACGCTAAACATCATGCATTACTACATTTCGCCGAGAAACCGGAAGAATTAAACTGCATGGTACATCAAAGGATCAATAAATCGTCTGTTGTATTCCGCGTGGTACCAGTCATCCTCATCAGTGGGTGTAAGGAAGTAGCAACCTTTGCTTTCCTCGATGAGGGCTCGTCCAGAACGTTACTGGAAAGTAGTGTGGCGAGAAAACTGGGGCTCAAAGGGCCTGTGAGGCCGTTGGATCTGAAATGGACTTCGGGAGTGACAAGGACAGAAAAATCGTCGATGAACGTGCGTCTGGTGGTATCAGGTAAAGAATCAAATGAGCGACATTTACTGGAGAACGTGCACACTGTGGAACGCTTGAACTTACCAAAACAAAGTGTAAACTTCACAGATGTGGTATCAAGGTTCAAACATCTGAGTGGATTATTCATCAGTGACCAGGAAGACGCGGAACCGACAATCTTGATCGGTTCGGACAACCTGGACTTGATGGCACCGATTGAGTCAAGAATAGGAAACACGGGAGAACCAGTCGGTCTACGTTGCAAACTTGGGTGGACAATTAGCGGACCAGTAGCCTCAAGTGCCTCGGAAGGGTACTGCGATGTGCACGAATGCGACACGTCGATAAATCAATCACTGAAGAATTATTTCGCAATGGAAGAAGCAGGTATTTCCTGCCCCTATCGTCTGGAATCGGAGGAAGACCAGAGAGCTCACAACATTTTGGAGCAAACTACCAAGCGGGTGGGAGATCGGTTTGAAATCGGGCTTTTATGGCGTAGTGACAACGTTCAGATGCCAAATAGCTATGCGATGGCATATCGGCGGATGCAGAGCTTAGAGCGACGCTTCAGGATGGATCCAGACTTGCAGGACAGCGTCATTCGGGCGATTGAGAATTTCGTTCAGAATGGATATGCTCACAAAGCGACACCAGAAGAACTTCGTAGCAGCGAACCAGGACAAGAATGGTATCTGCCGTTAAACGCGGTTGTCAACCCGAAGAAACCAGGGAAGGTGAGATTAACGCTTGATGCCGCTGCCAAAGTAGGAGGAATCTCTCTCAACGACATGTTGTTGAAGGGGCCCGATCTGCTGGTTTCCTTGGTAGAGATAATCAATCACTTCAGAGGTCGACGAATCGGTTTCGGAGGTGACGTGAAAGAAATGTTTCTGCAGATACGAATGCGACAGCCTGACAAACGCTTCCAAAAATTTCTGTTTCGGCGAGATTCAACCCAAGATCCAGACGTCTATATTATGGACGTCGTCATATTTGGTGCAAAATGTTCGCCGTGCTGCGCCCATTTCACCAAGGACACAAATGCGCGGGAGCATGCGGGTAGTTTTCCTGCTGCTGCTGACGCCATCCTAAATCGACATTATGTCGATGACTATTTTGATAGCGCCGATAGCGAAGACGAAGCTATTCAACGGGCACTTGACGTACGGCAGGTTCATTCGTTTGGCGGATTTGAAATACGCAATTGGGTGAGTAATTCATCCAAGGTACTTGCCGCGCTAGGAGAAGAAGGTAAATCAACGAAGACATTTACCTACGACAAAACGATGGAATCCGAACGAGTATTAGGGTTGCTCTGGCAGCCTAGCGGGGATGTATTCACCTTCTCTATGGGGTTGAAGGAAAAATTGATTCCGTATCTCTCCGGAAAGGAGCGACCCACGAAGCGCATTATTCTTCAAATTGTCATGAGCTTCTACGATCCGGTTGGATTTCTTTCCCCCTTGTTGGTACATGGAAAGATCATTATCCAAGAAACGTGGAGAAGCGGAACAGAATGGGATCAACCTGTGGCGGATGACGTTTTTGAAAAGTGGTTGAAGTGGACGCGGATTCTCCCGAGCATCGAGAGAGTGAAAATTCCACGATGTTTCTTCGGACACGAATCCATAAAAGACGTAACTTCGATTCAACTTCACATATTCTCAGATGCAGGAGTCGACGCTTACGGTTGTGTAGCATATCTGCGATACCAGGTAGTGGACGAGATTCGCTGTTCACTGGTGGGATCCAAGGCCAAAGTTGCCCCACTTAAGCTGACATCAACACCTCGTCTAGAGCTTCAAGCTGCGGTGATCGGAGCAAGGATGATGAACACATTACTGGTAACTCTACCCGTTCCGATTCAGGAAAAGTTCTTGTGGGTGGACTCTATGACGGTTCTGTCTTGGATACGGTCCGATAACCGTAAATACAAACCGTATGTGGCGCACCGAATTGCTGAAATATTGCATACGACGGACATCAACTCCTGGAAGTTTGTCCCCTCGAAGAAGAACGTGGCCGATGATATGACGAAGTAGGGGGCCGGAACTGTGGTAGATCCGTTGAGAAGATGGTTTAAAGGCCCACCGTTCCTCTATCAACCAATGGATTTTGTGGCCAGACCAGCCGGAAACGAAAACAGTAGTTTCCGATGAACTACGGGCGTGTTATCTGTTTCATCACATAGCCGTGCCTCAGCACATCATCGATGTTACCCGGATATCGAAGTGGAGAACACTTTTGCGAACAGTTGCCCTGGTGTACCGCTTTATTTCGAACTGCAAACGTAAGCGGGCTGGGCTACCTATCGAAGTTGTATGTACCGACGAAAAACATAAGCCTTCCGGACCAGCACTACTGGTGGGAATTCAGCAGGAGGAAATTGCAAAGTCAGAACGTCTGCTGTGGCGAATTGCTCAATCCGACGCATTTCCAGACGAGTTAAAGATATTGATGAAGAATAAAGAACTTCCCCCGGACCAGTTGATCCATATTGAAAAATCGAGCATGTTGTACAGGGCAACGCCCTTCTTGGATGAAGACGACGTTATCCGAATGGAAGGAAGGACAGCTTCAGCTGTATATGCTAAAACATGTACAAGGTTCCCCGTTATACTACCGAGGAACCATCCTATTACATCGAAGATTTTGGAGGACTTCCATGCTCGTTACGGTCACGGGTCAAAGGACATAGTGGTGAACGAAGTGCGTCAAGAATATTTCATTTCGAGACTACGAACAGCGGTTGGCAAGGTTATCAGCAACTGTGTGAAGTGTTGAATACGTAAGAGCAAGCCGGTAGCACCTCGAATGGCACCATTACCCATTCAGCGGATGCAGCCATATGTTCGAGCGTTCAGTTATGTAGGTATCGACTACTTTGGACCCATTGAAGTTACCGTGGGAAGGCGGAAGGAGAAACGCTACGTAGCACTGTTCACCTGCCTGGTAGTGCGGGCTGTTCACTGTGAGGGGGCATACAGTCTGAGCACAGAATCGTGTAAGCAAGCAATAAGACGATTTGTTCGGCGACGTGGCTCACCGGTCGAAATATTCTCGGACAATGGAACGAATTTTCAGGGAGCCAGCCGAGAACTTCGACAGGAGATAGCAAAAATAAATCGTGACTGTTCTGATTCGTTTACCGGAGCAAAAACAAAGTGGACTTTCAATCCTCCATCGGCCCCACATATGGGCGGAGTATGGGAGCGGATGGTGCGGTCAATAAAGGAAGCGATGGTGACTTTGAATGATGGACGAAAAATGACCGACGAAATCTTGGTCACAACCTTGTGTGAAGCAGAACATCTGATCAATTCCCGGCCGTTAACGTACCCGGGAACAGAGGAAGCTGATTTGGATGCGATTACCCCAAACCACTTTCTTCTCGGAAGTACCTCAGGACAACACCAGCCATTTCAAGTACCAGTTACCTTAGCAGACGAGCTGAGGAGCAGCTACAAGCGGTCTTTGGCATTGGCGAACGAATTTTGGACGAGATGGTGCAGAGAGTACTTACCAACGCTAAATCAACGAAGCAAGTGGTATGCAGATGGGATAACGGTGAAAGTGGGTGACTTAGTTTTTGTAATGGACGACGGAAAAGGTACTGCACCAGTTCGTGGCGTTGTGGAAGAAGTCTTCGCTGGCGTTGATGGGCGCGTACGGCAAGCTGTAGTCAGAACGTATGGCGGAATTTACAGAAGACCTGTTGCAAAATTGGCGGTTCTAGAATTGGGAGATAAACCAGGTCAATGTACAACCAAAGATCTGGACCAGGGTTTATGGGCTGGGGAGTGTTCGGATTAACGAGGTTCAACTATGCGATGACACATCCCCCGGCATAGCGAGAATGACAACAACGCGAGCTGAGTCATTGTCACGGTGAAAAGCATAAACGTCATAGCGGACAATTGGCAGAGTGGACATTCATTATCGTTGGTTTCTATCTAAAAGTATCATTTAGTAGATCATTATCAGTATTTTTTGTATTTGAAGGATTGTAGGAGAAAATTAAAGATATTCAGGTCTATTGTGGTAGTGGGTAAGTGAATTTGGGAATGGTATAGGCTGAGAACTATTTATGAATATTTTGATAACGTGTTAGGTTGAGCGACTGTAGCTTGGTCGGAGGTGACATTGATATCCGGATCAGAATTCCTGTTATACGAATGTAAGCTTTATTATTTGATTATATAGCGGTCTAAATTAATCATAAAATCCCTACAGTGGAACCCAGAGATCATTGTGTGAGACAATTGGGAAGGAGCAAAGTAAGGGGAAAATTAATGTAAGCGATTGTGAAACCTAACCTTAAATGCCATGAATTATATAATGCTTTATACTGTTACAGCTTTGAGCGTATCCACAAATCGCTCCAGAGAAGTTTTCTTGTTTTGTCCTATAATCCGAACATTATATTTTTTTTATTTTTTTTATTATAAAATCCAAAAAACTAAAAATCCTACAAACCAAAAAAAAAAAAAAAAAAAAAAAAAAAAAAAAAAAAAAAAAAAAAAAAAAAAATCTAAAAATCTAAAAATCCCAAAATCTTAAAATTTGAAAATTTAAAAATTTATAAATTTTTTTCAAAAATCCATAAATCCAAAAATCTAAAAAATCCAATATATTTTCAAAATTAAGAGAATAAAGGATTTATTTTTAAACTCGGTCACAACATTTTTCAATCTACACTCTGTGAATCTTCTTGCAAAATATGACCGCAATCGGTTTTAGAAAACCCCTCTGACAATAATAGAAGAAAACTTGCCAAAGCCGTCTTTTCCCCTACATACAAATCTGAAAATAAAAAAAAAACAAATATCTAAAAAATTTAAGATTAAAAAATTTAAGAAACTGAAAGTATCAAAACCTTAAAAAATAAATTTTAAAATTTCCAAATTGCTTCCAAATTCATATATGTACGAGCTTAATGATCAAAAATTTACTCAATTATAAAAATTAAGAGGAGTGAAATATACCGAACTATCAATATTTTTACAACATTATTAAAATCACATGTAAAAAAGAATCCATTGTGCACTGATGTACCGGTTAATTCAGTGGTAAGCCAAGTTATTTGATTCGAGTCACGTATAAATAAAAACAATGTTAGGGTAACGGGATGTAATGTCAGCCTAGCTCCTTCATTCGGCCTATGTACCAAAAATGTCATTAATTCGCCGATAATCAACAAAATTATATTCCTATCAGGATGACCGATTTATTTCAAAGCAGTTGAGACATTATTAATCAATTAATAGTTGCTCACTTCCGCGTAATTTTCGATTTCCTCAACTTTTTAGACAATATGACTTTACTGGTTAAGCTGAACAGATTATCTACACGATCTTCGAATGATCTTAATTTGCAGAAATTGAACCTATAAACCGAATAATACAGCCAAGATGTACAGAAAATAGTCACACGTTATAAACTAACAGGTCACATAGGTAAAATAACAATGATTTAACAAGAAAACCATAGACCCAATGTTAGGAACATATTTTTTTCCACGTTCCCAACTATGGCCTGTTATATGGAAAGCGTAGTAAAAATGTTGTTATTGGTAAAATTTACAATAAAAATGTCTGAGTTTCGATTGAAAGTTTTCCATATGGGTCATCTTAACACAAACTAAAGGAACAAAATCTGTGTAGAGTGAATTATAATGTTTTGATTATCAAATGGTCGCTAAATCATATGTGAAAATCACTTAAGTGTTTCTTAGCAGTTTTAGTATAGTTTGATTTATGAAATTGTTTGTTGGGTAGAGCGAATACAGCTGGAAACGCATTGAATCAGAAAATCAGAAAAAAAAATCGTACGAAGACAACATTTAATAACAAATCTGTCGAATGGGACGAACTTGCATCCATGAATAGACCCAATTTGGCGCTTATAGACCGACATTACATCCATATCCCTCGAAAGTTTCTGACTTTATAAAATGAGTTGTGTAACTTTTCGTGATACATACTACCAAATGGCATATTGAACATATCTAAGCAAGTGTATAACTAGTTAAATATCGCTTCCAGCTCAAATACTTTACGAGTTATAGTAAAAAATGTAATCCATTGTTGAATATTAGGCTGAGTCAAGGGACACATACCCTATATGCAAAATTTAGAGAAATAATATGATTTTTTTACCTTAATTTTGAAATCCGCTTACCTTGAAGCTTGTGTTAGAAAATTTGGCTGGTAAAATTGGTTAGGGTTATAAACCGTTCCCCACTTACTGCTTCAACCTCCTTTTGTTGTAGGGTCGTCTCGATGTTTCTGCTTTTGAAGAGCTGACTTCAGTAGCGCATATCGAGACTCACAATGTGTCATATGGCACCGCTCGCGGCCATGGGATAGGGAAGAGAATTGGAGGAGGAGAGAAGCATTAATAATTGGTAACATGACATGCGCATGTGAGCTTTTCATGGTGATATTCTCACAACGGCCGTTCAGAATGGTTCGACGGATGCATATGAGAGATCATTCCCGATGATTTTCCACTAGTTTACTCTATCCCATAACGTTTAGTCATATAAGACAAGAAACGTTTTACTACGTGCTACATTTGAGAATACCAGGGCAATGATCCCCCATCGCATCTTCAAGTGATCATTACAAGCTGTCCATTTGGTTCAGGCACTTTTGAAAGTTGATGTGGCAGCCTATTCACACATGAAATCTGCCGCGACCAACTCGTAAGAACGCGCCCATACCCCTTTCTGAACCAAAGGGCAGGGCGCAACCATGAGCAGCGAATAATACCTTTAATAAGTTACCTGCCTAGCCCCTTCCAAACGACAATGCGACCCATTAAACTCGAACCAGCCACGAGTAACCCCCCACCCCCTAACAAAAAAAAAAAAAAAAAAATAAAAAAAAATATAAAAAACCGCCCCCCCAAAGTGTTACACACCCCCCCCCCCCACAAAAAAACCACAAAAAAACATAGATTTCGACAAAGATTTTTCATTAGGGCCAAAGTGACAAACGTAAACAATGGCTTCTTCCGTAAATTTCTCGTGGCACAAAGGATACCCATGTAAGCCTGTAATTCTATCGGATAGGTGAACTCTTCCTCATCGAAATGATCGTGGTGGATTGATAAGGCTATCAATGACGAGAAAACATTTAGGCCCTAATGCAAAATCTTTGTCGAATTATTATCTCGTATAGGTGACAACGAGTCGTCTCACCTCAATGGTTAAATTCTATGAGTGATAACACTTGATAATACTGTACGATACAAGCGAAGTCATATCTGTCTGCATACGCAATTCCCCTATGCTGCCCGTGCAAATATCGACGTCACTATTTGTGCTGTGCATTTGGTAATCTGCTCCTCCTTATCTTGTATAAACGTAGGACTACGTTTCTCTTTTCTATACTGGGTGTCATTCCAAATTTTGAAAAATGAGAGCGTTACGCTAAAGTGAAAGGTTTTTGAACGCTATTAACTCTCGTTCAACTGAACACAATTACTTCATTCATACACCATTTGATCAGAAAAATCTACAAAGTTTTAACATTGAAATTACAACTAAGTGCTATTAGTATAAGTAATATACTGGCAGATAGTCTGTTTACCAGGAATTTTAAATAACTTTTTGTATAATTTACTGTTAGAAAAACAAATGACCTTTAATCTAGGTCAACTGACAACTTCCAGAATTAGCTACATGGGCTTACCCCAAGGCTCATGTTTAAGTCCCTTGCTTTATAATTTTTATGTTAAAGATATTGATAACTGCTTGGAAAATAGATGCACGCTAAGACAACTTGCAGAGGATGCTGTGATCTCCTTTAGAGGTCCACGTGCGGAAATCTTGCAAAGACCATTGCAAAATTCCCTAGATAATCTTTCCATCTGGGCCAGTAATTTGGGGATCGAGTTTTCACCGCATAAAACCGAATTGGTAGTGTTTACTAGAAAGCGGTTCCCTGCCCAACTGCGTCTCAAGCTGTTGGGAAGAGACATTACCAAATCTTTGACCTTCAAATACCTTGAAGTCATGTTTGATTCGAAACAGAAATGTCAACAAAGGATCAATTTTCTTAGATCAATTTCCGGGACATGGTGGGGTGCTCACCCGGAAGACCTAATTAAACTCTATAAAACAACTATTCTTTCAGTACTCGAATATGGCTCTTTTTGCTTCCTCGCGGCAAGAAACAGCCACCTCATCAAATTGGAACGTATTCAATGTCGTTGTTTACGTATTGCCCTTGGCTGTATTCATTCAACGAACAATATGAGCCTGGGGGTTCTGGCAGAAGTAAGACCCTTACAGAACCGCTTCTGGGAGCTCTCATCTAGAATACTGATCAAGTCTGGAATCAGTAACAACCTTGTGATTGAAAACTTCGAAGAAATGCTCGAATTGAGTACCCAGTCTAGATTCTTACGAATCTATATTAAGTATATGCCATCTGATATTAGCCTTCCATGCTATAATTCTCCTAGTGTTCGCTTCCCTTATCACAGTTCCTCCATTGACTATGATCTCTCCATGAAACAGGCTATTCAAGGAGTTCCAGATCAACTTCGACCAATTTTAATTCCCCATATTTTTATTCAAAAGTACCAACATGTCAATTGCAATAGAAGAATTTTCACTGATGGGTCGCGCATTGATGGATCCACTGGTTTCGGTGTTTACAATGAATACTCATCTGCCTTCCGGAAACTGCAGGAACCTTGTTCCGTATATGTTGCTGAGCTGGCAGCAATCAATTTCGCATTGGGGATAATTTTCAACATGCCCATAGACCATTATTTCATCTTCTCGGATAGCCTCAGTTCTATTGTGGCCCTTCGGTCGATGAAAACAGTGAGGCACTCATCTTACTTTCTTTCAAAAATAAGGGAGCAGATGTGTGCGTTGGTCGAAAGATCATTTAGAATTACCTTTGCATGGGTCCCCTCACATTGCTCAATTCCAGGCAATGAGAAGGCGGACTCCCTAGCAAAGGTGGGCGCAAAAGAAGGCGAGATTATTGAAAGAAGAATTTCACATGATGAATTTTACCCATTAGTACGTCAGAGTTCTCTTCAAAGTTGGCAAAACGATTGGACAAGTAATTCTCTTGGGCGGTGGTTACATTCCATTATTCCAAATGTTTCGTCGAGATCGTATGGTTCAAAGGTCTGGATGTAAGTCGCGGTTTCATTCGTGTGATGTCAAGACTTATATCCAACCACTACTCGCTAGACGCACATCCCTACAGAATTAACCTCATCGATAGCAATGTATGTAGGTGCGGAACCGGTTATGATGACATCGCTCACGCAGTTTGAAATTGCCCGGGTAATAATGCCTCCAGAGCACGACTATTGGATACCCTACACTCAAAAAACAATGCCCCTTATATTTAAGTGCATTCACCTTTAGATTTGGGCAAAGTGCAAAGTTATTGCTCTGTATTGGTGCGGCACTTATTTTTTTATTAATTGTAGTCAATTAACCATATGTGCAATAAATATATAGTCTTTAAGTGCAAGAGCTGAATAGATATTAATTATAGTGTACATGGATTGCATTAACTTGTCCTAGCAAAAATCAAATGAGTTTTATGTGAAAAGGTGCATGGTATTTTTTCATAAAAAGTTTAGTATTGGATTTTATGTACTTTTCATGTAATAAAACGAAATGTGTGAATAAAAGAGGTTTTATTTGTACCATCATAAAAAACTTCATCACTTTTTGAAGCTATCGCGTTCAGCAGCTCTTCTGTGGGAATGGCAAAAATGCTCGGCAGATCTGAAATATTCACAATAAACACCGTTAACATGGCAAAGAAGAACATCTATAGTAATTTATTACCTTCAAAAAATTCAGTGACTTCCGCTGGCAAACCAAGTACCTAAACCACCACACGGGAAACTTCACTTTGCTTCTCCATTTTGCAGTTTTTTTTTTCTTCTAGAACGATAAAGCAGCTGATTGTTTTTCGCGCACGGCTATTATTTCGTTTTAAGTGCGAAGATGGATAAAATAGGTCAAAGTGAAAACACACTTGAATGACATTTCTCGCTCCATTGAAAATTATGTGCGGACCATATCTGTCTCATTGGAAACGAACCTGTGTATTAAGTGACGGGTGTTAAAAATTATATGCGGCAAATGAAAATCATACTGGCTCACATGATTTCAATTCGAAGCAAAAATTTACCGATTTAAGTGCCAATTTTAATAATAAAAATTATTGATTTATTTTCAGTGTAGTGGCCCGAGGTAGACAACCCTCCCGCGAAGTAATGGCTGGCCCACAATTGATACGTTGCGGGTGCGTTTGCGTGAATTTGACAGTTTTCCCATAGGTTTTCTGTCAAATTTACGTCAACGGAACGCAAACGTATCTATTGTGGGTGAAGCTTGTATTACACTTTTTGTCCAATAGCCAAATATTTGGCATAGGCAGCTAGACAGCTGACAGATATCATAGATGTTTGTCAGATGCCTATCTGCCTATGACAAATATTTGGCTATTGGACAAACAGTGTAATACAAGCTTGACTCATAAGAGATGTTTTGGGAATGCGTGATCTCCCCTACATGCAAGCGATTTACGAATTGCTTTGTTTGTCTGATCTAAGAATGTAATGTCATCACCCTCTCTCCTCCAGTCTAGTAAATTCCCTGCCATTGTGTCCCAGTTATACATATTACCAAGCGGAATTTTGACAATTGAACTGCATGGAACGAAATGTCACCTTCACTTACGGAATAATCGAGCGGAATATTTTTCCGTAAGTAAAAGTGACAGCTCCTTTAGTTTGCGTGGAAACCTTACAAATTCAAATTTTATTTTTTGTTCTTTTCAGGTCGGTACTGCAGCAGAAATTTCTTTTCGATTCTTTACTTTTCCGTTTCAGTAAACGGAATTTAACATGGATTTGGGATAGAAAAAGAAATTTTTTTGAACACGATACCGACCTGTATGGAGCAAAATTATAAAGGGTGTTCCGATCAAAATTTGGTCAAACAGTAATGTGTGTGAGTCGATCAAAGTTTTTATTAATAAGTCAAATTCTTTTTCTTTTTCATGTTCAGTTAATACAGAATACAGGAGAAATATTCAGCTAAGCTTCCTTTTTACCGAATGAGAATTGTCGGGTCTTTCGTTTAACACCTACGACTTTATTCGCCGCAGAACGCCAGTTTGCCTTGAACTGTTTCTCGCTCACAACAGCTTTGCGAGTCTTCTTCAGGTTCCGCTTGACGATGGCCCAATATTGTTCAATTGGGCTGAGCTCTGGCGTGTTGGGAGGGTTCTTGTCCTTGCGGACCACTTGAACGTTGTTGGCAGCATACCACTCCATGGCCTTTTTTCCGTAATGGAAAGATGGAAAATCCGGCCAAAATAGAACGGAACAATTGTGTCGCTTTTGGAAAGGCATCACTCGGATAAATTTCCTGGTTGGCGGTTCCGGTCGCAATGTAAACGTTGCTCTTCATGCCACGGGTACAGAAGGCCTGCCACACCAGATATTTCTTCGCGAACTTAGACAGTTTATGTGCTTGAAAATAGCTATCACCTTTCCCCGTCCGGTTGCCCGTCTGGTAAAACCATTTTAGTTATTACCGAAAGAGAAAGTAAACAAAAAAGTCCTCATGTTTACTTAGGACGTTTTGAAAAGTTGAGCGAGATTCTGTTTAGATTTGTAAGTCGAGGCGCCCACGTATGTTTCGGAAGTACACGCTATTTCGAATCAACCCAGTGGCTGAGTAGATTGCACTCATTTTAGCAAGCAGTATGGAGTTGTCAAAAAATGAGTAATCTAGTTTTCCTTCCATGAGTGAAATCTACTCAGATTCTGGGTAAATGATTATGATAGAATTTTTTTTCCAAGTTCAAAATGGCGGACAACTATTAATTGAAAATTAAGTTAGTAAAAATGAAGCCACTGGAGTATATAAAATGGAATTAGTGAAAATGGAACCGCTAAGCCACATCACCGTTTACTCTAAACTCCCATTCGACGACTGCGATGAAAAAATTCCTTCCCGAAAAAGTCTCGTGAGACATAAAATACAGTTCATTGTACCGTTCGTGTGCGATATTTTATCGAAGGATTTCCGGATCATGGCTGACAAGCAGGCTCATTTGCGAATGACCACCAACGAAAACTATTTGGGTGTCGAAATGAAAAGTATCAGCAACTTTTTGGTAAGTTTATTTTATATAGTTCTCTATGTCAATTCAGTGAATTAATTTTAAATTATTGCAGCGTACAGCACCGCATTTCGGGAATTTGAAATTCAGGAATTTGGATTCATTCATGCATACATGTATTCAACAATATAGATCTATTTTGATGGAGTTTTCCGGAAGTGAACGAATGATGTTTGTCTCAATTCGAAATAAGCTGTTCAAGCTGAAAAAAATTAAATAACTTTATGTTTTGTTGGCTCAATGGATTAAATAAAAGCAAAACTGTTTTTATCATATTGTTCCACATTCATCTTCCCAAAAAACGAATTATTGAGACATTAACGCACACTACCACATTCCTTTCATTCAAAATGGGTAAAGTTTACCCATTCAACAATTGTCATTCTGAGTAAACTTTACTCAGATTTTTTCACATGCGTGTTTACTCAAATCTGAGTAAAGTATGTTTACCCATTTCTGGGTAAGTGCCCTTTTGACCGGACTGAGTGATTTTTGACTCAAAAATGAGTAACTTCAGAATACGTGTATCCCATACAATTCATCCCATAAAAAATCTACGTTTTGAAAATTCAATCGGCTCTAAACGAAAAAGGGATCAGACCGAAATTTAGCTAGTACCTTCAATAACGTTGCGGATTTTTACTGTATAAATTTATTTTAGGTTATAGTCCACCTACATGCCGATGTTGAGGATTTTTTGATAAAAGAAGCTTTTTTCTCTTCGATTGGAAATCTGATCAGTGGCGTAAAAATACGTAACCTCCATAATCCGCGCGGTATAACATATCGATAGTTTGCAAAGGCGTACATATGGCGCTAAAAGATCACATTTGAACTCAGGAAGAGGTTGGTATTACTACATCAACACCTTGATTGGCTAATTGAGGCAAAACTTGAATAAACGTAGGTTTTGAGAAAAAAAAAACATTTCAATTTTTTTTTATAAAAATGTACATTCTTCAGCACTTTTTATCTCTAAATCGCAGTTGCTGCTGTTTTATTTTCTTTTATTTTTCTTTTTGGAACGGTACGCTACGTTCAATTAACGGTAATCACCATAATCTACTATCTAAACATTCCTTATACCACTTAGGAATTAAATTCAGCACAAGTGTTATATTCGCGGATGTCTGTGTATCTTGTGTTTGTGAATGGCTGAACGTGCACACAACTGTACAAATCATGAACGCATGACGAAAGAGAGAAAAGTTTGCGTATCGGTTTCCTTTTTTTCACAACAAATAGTATGCTATCTATTTGACTACAATATAAATCCAAGGTCAGCATTTGCGATCCTTTCTAATAGGACTCAGTTGAAATCCACTCGTATTTGCATGTCCAATGACTATTTTATGTATGTTTACAGCAGCACTCGTAAGTGTACTGTTTATGAGCTTTGTGTAATTTTTCTGCTGCAATATAGTTTATCTATTTTCAGTTTTTCGATTATTCTACGACTTCCAATATTGCGTAAGCGGATGCGAGTTTTCTCCTTCAAGTTTCAGACAAAAAAAAAATCATGTACTTATCGTGTTGTATGTATGTGTGTTGCATGAGTGTTCAATAAGTACTTTCCTGTTGCGATCTAGTTTCCTCCTTTTTCAAACTGCTATTAGATTCCGTTTTACTTTTCCCATCAATGTGTCCTATAAATCTACTATGCTGAATCCTTCGTTTACTTTTGCTTCAAACGCACACTCAGATAATATTTATTTCACTGTGCCCAACATCTGTTACAATAACTAGCAACATTGTAAAATCCTTCTATTAGTAGTAATAGTTCAGCTTTAATTTCATTGTTTGGTTATGTTTAGTACGACAATATAATAGTAAAAAAAAATAAACGACCGTGCGATGCCGGGGAAGACGGCCATAGATCGCATGCTATTTGTTAACAGATTTCGTTAATTTAATCGTAGTTACGATCCTCTTTTATGCAATATTTACGGCATCAAATGTTTAGCTACGTAATGTAGATTCTGAGCGATGCCTTTTCTTTTAATTTAGCACCGTTTTTTAATAACAAAATAAAACTCAGCTTTAATTCACTGTTTTATTTAAATGAAAATCAAGCAAAAAACGCATAAATCCTAACATAATCCACTTTTGAATATGTAGATATTTAAGTCTCATTGTGCAAGCACTATTCGAATCTAACCTTCGACGTCTGAATTGACCTGCATAATTCTCACTCGATGAAGAATAGAAACTGACTTATTCTCTCACTGCTCTTTCAACATTACCAACTGCCTTCCACCGTTAAAACTCTTCCGTAATTGTCTTTCATGCGGACAGTCACTGAACATTATATGGTTCCGCTAAGTTGTATGTATGTTATAGATGACTAATCGGTAAATAATAGGATACTTGACAAAATAAAATAAATCAGTAACAATTAGAGCATTCCGCGTACCTTCCGGTAGATTGTTGACTGTGAATATTCGTTTTATATTTTGTTGCGAGCATGTGGATCGCACTGGAGATGATTCATTTCATCTGGTATCAGCGTAACTGTATTGTATGTGTAGATGTATGTTCGTACGAGACGACATATTTAATCCTTACACATTGAGGTATCCATTGGACTGGCCGGTTGTACGAAGGACGAATTTCCGCTGAAGGAAATGTTGCTGCTAGTGTTATGTGTCGAGGACGAAGACATACTGCTATTGAGTGAACTGATACCACCTCCACCACCGGCTCCGGTTCCACTGGAAATTACTGGAAAATGACCACTGCTAGCACCTGGTTGACACGATCCATGTCCGATGCTGTTGTGATGAAGCACATTTGGGGCTGACGTGTTCAAACCCATTGGAATAGCTGGTTTGATAAATCGTTCACTGGCCCGACGGCTAACTAGCTGGCCACATGCATGACAGCGGGTCAACCCTCCCGGGCTGATCGGTCGATTACTGTTGCTACTGGCTGCGAATGCAGACACGTTCTCATTGAATATTCGTTCATCCTCGAATTCTAGGGACGATTCCGATTCGGATAGATGACGTGAAAGGGCTTCACGGCGTTCGACTTCCTGTTGCAGTTTCCGCTGCAGTCGCTTGTTTTCGTCGCGAATGCATTTCTCCTCTTGAGCAAAGTGCTGAGATTTTTCCTGACTTTCCTTCGCCGCTGCAGCCAAATTGCCGCGCAGTTGATCGACCTCCGAACGTAGATTTTGAATGTGCGCCGTGAGCTGCGAGGCCTTGTCGTTTCCATTTTCGTTGCGATGGTTGATTTCTCTGGAAAGTAGTAGAGAAAAATTAAATGTTAGAGTCCGATGCCAGTTGCGGGAGGGAATGGAGATGAGGATTTATTTGCCAGAAAACATATTCCTGATAAGTGTATTGTCTACAAATTCGCTCGTAGGTATTCGCTTACCATGACGATGTCATCATTCAAGCTTATTCCCACCACTTAGAATAGATTTTCCAAGCGAATGTAATTTTTGCTGTCTATTGTCGCTAAATGTTTGCCGAAGTCGGAATCGGAACGGAACGCTATGCAATTACTTAATAAATTTTGAAAATGAGGGTAGTTACACCAGCGTGGCAACAAAATTCTTCTCCAAGTTTTTCTAGGTCATTTTGAAAACAATCCAAGTACTTTAAAACTTTTTAATAGAAAAAAAATCATTTTTTTAGGAAAACACAAAATACAACAACATAAATAGTACAATAACTCTAATACCGAGTTAGTTATGTAAGGGACTACCACTATAAACCGGAAAAACAAGCTACCATATCAAGTGAGAGCGACTCGTTTCGACTCGCAGAATAGACCCAACTGAGCCGATGTGTAAGATCTATGGATGGGGCAGATGGAAACTACTCGACACTCTCATTCTCCCGGTCTTCATATGCTATGCATAGGAATTATTTTCTGTCTCATCTCCCTCATCTCAGCTCATCTCACCGAGCAACATATCTTGAAACAGTGTAGGAGAGGCGATGTGAATTAACCTTTTTTTGTTCTCCCGGTGTTGTATGGTGCCAAACTATATCATAAAACGGGACAACAAAAAAAAATAGCAAAGACAAATGGTTTGCATCTCATATGTTTACAATTCATGTAATTTGTCGTTTGAGGCTATTCATAAATCAGAAAAAAAAACAAAGATTCAAAAAATTGTATGGAGAAACGTCTACGAGGAGGGAGGGGTTTGGGTCTGAGATTTTCAAAAATAAGTCTACGTGGGTTTATGAACAGGCCCTTTTCAGCTTTTTTTTTTCAAATGTTTTTTTTTACGTAAATTCCCTAATGATTCCGGGTTAATTTAAAATCCCTGATGATTCCAGGTTTCCCAAATTTATCCACCCTAATACAGAGCAAGACTATACTGGAGGTTCTTTTCTCTTGCTTGGCCTTTCAAATAACACATTGGTTGAAGTGTAACGCCTACTTACTTCGGGCTGGTAGGATCCGACACCGGCTGATCCAATTTGATCTGCAGTGAACGCTTTTCTGCCTCCAGTTTGTCCATTCGCTTCCATAGCTTGTTGACAAGTGCTTCCTGTTCCTGTTCAAGAGTGTTCTCCAGTTCCACCATCTCGCGACGCAATTGCTCCAGGTGGTTCTGCTTGGCGGATGTTTCCGCCTCTAGCTTTTCGATCTTTCGCATCAACTTATTCACCAGACACTCCTGTTCCTGCTCAAGAGTAAGCTCCAGCTTGCACTTTTCCTGCCGCAGCTGATCCAACTTCCGAGATAGATCATTCGTGAGACATTCCTCCTCTCGTTCGTAATGATGGGCCAGGGTTTCCTTTTCCTTCTTCAGCGCTTGAATCTTTTTCAACAATGTGTTTGAAATGTACTCTTCTTCCTGTTCGGCCTTCGCTTGCTGAAATGATAGAAAGTTACAGTGAAAACGAGTTTCAATTATATTTTGTTAGCATTTTTAAACTTCTACTGAGCAGCGTATCAAATAACGCAACGTTTATACCGTGATGTGTCTTAATTCCATTCACCTTAGGCATACAATATAATCTTAGAGCTGCAGTTTGCTGGAATTTGTTAAACCTGATTTATACCATAAACGTAAAACTTAAAACTACTGACTGATTCGTGTGTTACAATCATGGCACCACTTTATCCATCCTCTGTCTTTCGTGAATAGTAATAATTATAGTAATAAGAGATTTTATACTTGTTTTTATGTTGAACTTTTTTCGTCCAACATTCAGAAATTGATCCTATATCATATTCTTCTCTTATCATTGTCAATTCTTGTTTATTTCTCTAAACTCTAAATGATGCACTAAAATATCCTACATATTATGCACTTATTTTTCTCTAAAAATCCAATTTAAGAGTGGAACTGAAGCGCTGTTCGGCTCCAAATTTTGAAATGGAAAGGAAAGAAGTGAAATTTCATCCTTGAACAGGTTGAACATACGGGCGAGACACCGTTGCAAAACACAAGCTCTTAGATATTATTCAAACAGGGCCCACTAATTCTTCGCACTTAGTTAATCGAGGTATTGAAAGCGATAGGATACTTACGATGATCACTGACGCCTGTCGCAAAGCACGGTTCTCCTCCTGAATGACTTTCACGCGGATTTTGTACGTGTCCAGTTCGACTTTCAACACCCTGAGAAAGAATTTGTTCTATGTGATTTACATTTTTCTTTTGCCATATGAAAAACTAACTTGTTTTGTTGGGTCAAACTTTCGATGCGTTTCTGTAGCTGCTCCCGGGATACCGGGCTGGGTGGCAGCATCGCCCCGCCATCGAGAGAACTCTCAGACTCGCATGGGCTATCCATTGCTGTTGAAGCTGAAAATAGTACGAATTAAAAGAAAGGGATTAACGATTTATATGTATTGGGGAATGCATATTAATTTTAGCTAAGGTTAGCTAGGATCAAGTCAGACGGATCTAACTCGAAACGGGTTATCACTCACGGAGCATAATCAAACTATTCTTAACGATAGAGCAAAGCCGACCTGTAGGATCCGTGTTGGAGTTTATTATAAACTTGTTGATATGTTTGAAAATCTCTTCGCTGCATAAGTTTCATTTGACCCAAACTGATCATGAGCGTGTTAAGGGAGGGATTTTTTTATTTAAAAAATCGGTTTGTTTTATTACATATTTTGAACGTTTATCATGTCAAAAAGTGTTGTTAGAAGTAGTTTGAAGAAATTCGAAAATTTAGAAAATGAACAGCCGTTTTAAAACCAATCAGCTAACTTTGTTTTTTTCTTTAAATGCAAGCCCAGATTTGTAATTCACAGCATGCAAGAAAACTCAAACCTTTTCCTTTTTTTCCGTTGCCGAGAAAAAAAAAACATGAAAGTAAGACTAAAAACGGGATAAAAAAAGCCACATGTCCCCTTAATAATCATGTGAAAACTGAAATTATTCGATACTACGACAATCGTTTTCACTCAATAGATGATAGTGGAAGCAAACCGGAGCATTTCTTTGTGAAATTGGGATCACCGAGCATTTCTCGACATCTTATTCAAAACGACGTATATGATTTTGTTAACAAAGACTAGAACATAAGTTTCTGCACGACGCTTTCCAGGATTAGGCGAACAAGCGAACAACAGAGTACTTATAGGCAGCAAAGATCAGTGAAATTTCTGGAGATTTTTGAAATAAACCCCAGTTCACGATTAGCTCACCGCCGATTCGATGCAAATTGAACGTAAGATTCTGATCCAGCAAGACACCCAAATCGTCGAATCTGTCGATTCTTTTTAGCACGTCCCCGTTGATGCTGAAGCCGTACATAATCGGTGGTCGAGTGATGCGGAAGTAAGACATTACCATACATTTAGAAACACTCACAGTCAGCATGTTTCGACGACATCAGTCGACAAATTTGTCCAGCAAGGATTGTAGCCTCATACTCATTTTATTTATTTGAAGTTAGGCATCAGCAGACCAAATTCAGGTCTTAATGATGTTGGTTCAAAAAAAAAGCAATAGAAAAAAGATTACACAATATCTTAGTCAAATCATGACAATAAAAAAAATTAAAACTACACTCTTATCTTAACTCTGTGCGTCAATTGCTCCAAAAACGGTGGAAAATCTCCGACAAAGTACATTCCGCGTCAGATGGAAGTCAAAAACTGACGCCACCCTATTGAACATTCGCTGCAACCCGTGGATAGCGCAACCCATAGTTGGTGTGGCGAAAAGGAAGCCTCAGCATTAAGTTGTTGCGCATTGGCCTTGGTTGAACATTGATGTTGATTGGTTGCAGGATTGTTTCGCAGTCGGTTCTTCCTTGTAGTGTATCTGCGACAGTTAAGGCTCTACAAACGTCTCTACGGACTCTTCTTCTTCTTCTTTAGAATTTCAAGCTCATTGCTTCCACAATTAGCTTATTGCTTGCTCTCAACTTAGTGTTTTAAATGCACTTCCAAAGTTATTAATTGAGAGCTTTCGATGCCAAGTACCATTTTTGCATTAGTATGATTGTGTGGCGAGTACAATCATACCCTATGCCCAGGGAGTCGAGACATTTTCCTTGACGAAAAATTCCTAGACCAGACCGGGAATCGAACCCAGCCACCTCCAGCATGATGTTGCTTTGTAGCTGCGCCATTACTGACTGAGCCAAGGGAGGACCCCTTAGCGGACTCTACGGACTCGCAGACTACTAATTGACAGCGACTTTCGTTGCTAGGAAGACGAAATGGGTCTCTAACACATAACACATATCCGATTTTCGCAGTTGAAGGGTAGTAGCACTGGGAAAGGAAATACCATCAGGGCGGGAAGTGTCCGTTGGTTGACAATACTTGCCGTTAGTCGGAATCCGGAAGACCCTGTCACCCAACTCAACCGCAGGGCCGGGACGGCTGCTGGTTGCTGGCAGGAAGGGCTCGACTGCGTTGAGCGGAATAGGGGCTTTCTCGAGACTAGCGGCAATTGTGCGTCCCAAGATCCCACTTGCAAACGTTGATCGAAGCTGGCTAGGAGATGAACTGAAAACGACGAACAAATCAGGCAACGAAATGTCCAAAAACGCAGCGTACTTGCTTGTACTAGAAGCTCGGAAGATTCCGTCTCCCAACTCAAACGCAGGGTCGGGTCGGCTGTCGGACGCGGGCAGGAGGGGCTACAGACTTCGATAATGTGCACTTGCATCAGCATATGCAAGTTAACAGCCAGATCCGAGAAGAAGTATTATGTCGTTGAAGAACAGAAGAAAAAGGAGCGGGACCAGGTTACTTCCTTGAGGCACTCCCGATGAATTGAGAACACACAAGAATCGAGTTTGACACGGAGCGTTCTACCAGCGAAATAATCGAGCGAAACCGTTTTGGTAACCGGTTCGACACACCCAACTTGGTTAATTTTGGCAGCAGAATATCATGGTTAATCGAGTTAAAGACTGTTAAAGTTTAGACGCTGATGATTACTCTGTAGTTCTTAACGACAAGTTAATCACCCTTTTTATGAGGAAAATTCGAATCAGCAAACGATTGATTGAAAATTCGACAGAGTGGAATAACCAAAGCTTCAATGCAGCAACAGTACACGGCGGAACGGATACCATCCGGGTCAGGTGATGTGCTTTTTAGTCGCTTGGCAGCATTCATAACCATGGCAGGTGTTATCTGGAATGTGTCTAGATGCAATAGGTTCCTTGGGGCATCCGAGATAGCAGGTTCTATTTCAAACGCATTGATGGATTCCGCTGAAAATACTGATGAGCCGCAAACAATTCGCATTTCACCACACAAATCGAAGATTCTTCGTCGCACAGGAAAACAATCGCTGGGATACTCAGTACAGGCTTGGAGAAAGCTACGCTTGTATTCAGGATAACGGTGATGACGGAGTCTGCATTGAAAAGCATTACGTTTCCGATTCCGTATTCTTAGCAGCGGTGTGCTCAAAACAGGAGAATTCGCAGAAGGACGGATCGGTACATTGGCGTCCAACCAGTTCTCCAAACGGCGCAAACGTACAGCCATGTCGTCTGTGTTCAATCCTTCGAGTAAACCACTCCAAACGGTAAAAGTGACGTTTAACTTCGGGTGACAACTCCAGAAGCCATAAATAACAGATAGCTCGTGGACTGATTTAATGTGCTCATTCCTCACGTTCATATCCTTGCTTTTATCGGGAAGGACATAAAGAGCACATAGCAATAGTCGTTTGACACCACCATCACGGAAGCACAGATCTGCTTAAGGATTTCACCACTGTTATTATAAACGCTCGATTTAGTACTATTCCTCGTACTTCGGACGTTGCCATCGAATTGATTGCTGCATCGAGTCTCGTCTCAATCAGCATGATGAAGCCGTAGTTGCAGTCGAGAGTGTTACAATACAGTGCATCGATCCTAGTTCATAGTCCTCGCACGTTTTGATAGTACACCCAAAGATGGCAACTATCACTGGACGAGTTCTGCAATGATGATACATAATGCCTTGATGATGCCTTGTGCGGAGTTGAACCAGGTTTTGTAACCACTAGTGGCTTGCAAGTTTGCAAATAAGCAAAATCTAGCCAAAGAAAAAACTCACAGTTGAACTTGATTTCAATTTATTTTCGAACCAGAGAAAACTGATCACAAGAAACCGAGTTATATCCGAATGCATTTTTACGTGTCACGTTAACACACATATTTCCTAAACACACTCGACCGTATGAGCAGTCAACAATGCTGCATGGGCCGAGTGACTTGAAGAGAAACGAAAGGCCAAAATTATTTTGCTCTAAGCATTCAGCTGATATCGCTTCCGTCACACACACACGCAGACGGTTCAGAAAAAAAAGCCAGACAGAAGAAAAACGGCACCGCGCGTAGATGTGGTTGCAGTGCGTTAAACGTGGATTGTGCGCTGACCGGTGGATCCAATCAGCGAGAAAAAAGCCTTTAAAAAGTAGGTATAGGTGGAAGAAAGCGGCTTACACAATGAAGCTAACCCGAGGGGTTTTAGGGCTTTTTGTTTGGGGCTCTGCAATTCGTAGGTCGGGCTTCGCCGGCGGTATCACAGGTCGGTGCGAACCGCGAGAACATCGTGGCCACCGCGAGCCAGTCGGATTCGGTTGCGACGAGACAAATCGGACCGGTTATCAGCTGATTCCAGGTGACGGAGCCGCGCGAAGCATCGGAGTGTGTGTGTGACGGGCCAGCATCGATCGTCGTCGCCGGCAAGGGTGCACTGAGCCGATTACCGTGAGTAGCTAGGAAATAGGCCATGTCGATAGAGAAAAGGAGGAAGAAGTGGTAGAATGCTAGAAACAAGACAGACAGGAGAAGGCAGGATAGGAAAAGGAATGGAAATATAAGGCACACGAAACGATACTGTAAACCCATTTTGTTGTTTTTGTTGGTGCACGCTTTTCGAATGTCCTTGATTAGTTTACAGGTGGTTTTGCTCTACGGTCACCTGGTTGATTGTAACAACTTTTCATTTAATTCCATCCAGAAGGTTTTGTACAGTGCCCTCGACCCCTTGATTAGAAGCTTTTCCCCCACTTCTCAGCCAAATCTTTCTCATTATTGGCATTTCCTTTCGATTTCGCTTCACGATAGCTCAGTATCTTCCGATTGGTCTGGGGTGTTTGGGGAGTGTAGTGTTTTGGCAGAATGTTGACCTCGATTTCCGCATACCATTCCTGAGCCACTTTCCCATTATGACAAGACGCCAAATCAAGCCAAAAATACAGAACATGTGCGCCTTTGGATGAAAGGTAGTAACCGTTTATTGAAACACTCGTCAACTTGCTAATTTATCGTACCTGTTACATGTTATGAAGACTTAGCTCTTCAATCCACAACTCTTGTTGTGTGTGTGTGTATAATCTAACATCCATCGGGCAATGGTGTTATGGAAGAAATCTGTTTACAACAATCCTTCAAGTGACCATTGGAAGGGAGCTATTAAGTGATAGCTCTACTGCAGATCTAGCAAACTATATCAGAGTCACGCCCTTTCCGAGGTTACATTCATATACAATAAGCCCCGCATGTAAACATTACCGATATCATTTGCATAAGGGCACTGCAACACACTTCCAGATTTGGACATGTAAAATTTCCAAACCAGGCACGTATTTGGTATTAATTGAAAATAGGATTATTGTTATACAGTTATAATCAGATAGATCTCACCCATGGCCGCCTCCTTAATGACACTCTCTTGTTCATTCGTAAAAATAAAAATTTTCGAATAATTTCTTGCACTTCTTGTTTGTTGCTTCTGACCATCAAATGGCCGTTCTCTATATTGCACTGGTCTGCTTTTTTTTTCACTCCACACTCTGTAAACAATCAAGATCCCCGCTATGAAGCGACTCTACTTCAAAACTGCTAATAATCATCGATTTACTCGCGACAAAGCGGAAAAACACTCTAACTTAATAATTGTCACAATACTTCCACTAATAAACGAATAAACAAAATCAAGCTGATGTAGCTCTTCTTCCGGGTGCGGGGGTGAAGCACAAAAAAAAACGGGGAAATACTACCGACACTCACATATTTCCGGAGGGAATCGATTGTATTCACTACGTCTTACACAAAGCACGCGGAGATTTTATGATCTCACTGCTAGTTTAAGTTAAGTTATAATTCATTTGATTTTTTTCATCGCACGCAACGACGCAGCAAAAACAAACACGTCAGTTTCAAAGCACGGCTTGCTGCTTCAATCCACAACTCTTGTTGTGACTCGAAATTGGTTGACAAGTTTGCCCTGCATTTTTTGGGAATTTATTGAATTCTACTTAGAATTATTTTATATATTACTTAATTAAAGTACTAAACAAAAGCAAAGGAATTTGAAAAAACCTTTAACTAAATAATAGGCAAAAACTTCGGCTGATTTTGAAAAACTTCAGATAAAGTTTTCAAAAAGAAAATTTAAGCATAGCTACAGAAGGTTTTGTAAATGAGCTAACGTTAAGCATCGAATGGTCTTAAGTTTTCAAAGCCCACTTCACCATACTCCCTTCTTTTATTACATAATTTTAACGAACTCCAGTACTTTAAAAAAAATCAGTTAACGTATGCATTAACAAAAAAGAACTATTTTGAATGAAAATGCAAAAAAAAACGAAAGGTAACTCAATGGAACAAAGTTTCCTAAAATATAACGTGCATTGAGCTTTCTACAAAAACGTTTCGACGCTCTTCCGAGCGGCCGTCCAGCAATGGACCGGAAACTTATCCATGGCCGATAAAAAGATGGATTTCGGCAGCTCTTTCTTGGTCTTGGCTTCTTCGTTTTGGCCACGAAATTATTGGAGTAGATCCTCAATTTGGAGTAGAACTCTCAATCCTCAAACATTTTCTATCGGTCGCAGCTGGGGGACGTTGGGAGTGTTGGCGGTCTTCAATACAACGTTTATCTTCAACCAGTCCATCTCCTCCAGTGATCTCTTGGCATAATGGGCCGAGGCCAGGTCTGCCCAAAAGACCACATTCTCCTTCGTGTGATACTTCTTGATGAAGGAGGCAACTTCCGGCAGGAACTTCGTACTGTATATCTCCTCGTTCACCGCAAGCCACAATGGAAAGAGAAGCGACTTGGACATTCCCTTCTTCCTGATCGTCAGCCACAGAAAGGCCTTCTTCGGGAACTTGGAATGGAAGATATATTTAACGTCATCGCTTTCCTCCTTGATAGGGGACGTAAAGTATCCGCTCTCCTGTCAGTCGTTGCCGTCCGTCGTCAAGTAGATCTCGTCATCTATTATGAACACGACGTTGCGCTTCGCTAAAAAGATGTTTTTCACAGTCGCTCCATTTGGGCGATTGATAACGCTGTCAATTTTTTATGCGGTCTTGTACACAAGGTTAATACGATAGGCGATACACCGGTGGATTCACAACCTAGTGGCAGGATATCCGAAAGCAGAATCGCCATAATCAGTCAATTTTTTTAAGGCATGCGATAATTGGTACAAAATAAGAAAGACCCCACGATTATTTGTAAACTTGAAAAGGCCAAGACGCTTTAAAACATAAGAAATTCCCCAGAAAGTTTGTGACAGTTGTAAAACAGAAAAAGTTAATGAATAAGACTCTCGAAACCAATATATTAGAGAGTATGAGTTTAACTTATGTTTGCGAAATAACCATTCCTCACCTTGCTCTCAAATAAAATGCTCCCCTCACTCGTATTTCTAAAACAATTTTTTGACAAAATCCTCAATACAGACAAATCAAGCATAATTTTTCAAATAGACGTATCTAACATTTGATAGGAACTGAGAAAAATGAGGTAGAAGTCTCAAACCAAAGTCACTCGTTCGAATCTTACCCCCGGATAAGTTACGAAAACGCCTCAAAGAGGTGTTTGAGTAATTACTACGGGAGATGAACCAGTCCGAAGCTGAAAATCTTGATAATCAAGAAAACAATAACTTTTAAAGTAGTGAATGGAAAATTGTGGATTTAATAATTACTTCTAGACTACAGGCGAAATACCAGCTCAATGCGTTCTCGGAAAAAATGACAAGCCTCCAAACATTACCCTTTTATATGAAAATCGGGATTTGGTCTTATTGTATTGTCCTTCACTGTATGTGAAATCGTCAATAATATACTAAATTCGGGATAAGTTTCATACAGTGGCATACCTTGATTTTTTCAATTGGTTCCGCTTATGCGATTTGCTCAACAAAAAAGTTGAATTTGTTTTCATAATCTATAATACAATCGAGCACAAATCGGTTTTGGGTTGAAGTTTGAAATGGGAGGATCAATCAGATCTCTACTACTTTCAATATGTTTGAATTTTTTGAATGAAAGAACCGTTTTTTATGTTCTCTCTTTGGTTTCTAACAATTATAATCACATAATATTAATCACTAGTACATACAAATAAAGTACTATTATTGAATATTTTAATTAACTTCAATGGGAAAATGAAATATCATGAATTTGTGAATAATCCCATTACACTCTCTCTGACAAAAATCCTGATGCTAATAACAATGCTGAGAAAACAGCTTTCTTGTAGTTCTACGGTCAACCCGATCGGGCTACACCTTGTAGTTTTTTTAGGATCCGTTTAAGAAATCGGGGAAAAGTACTAGTTGTACTCAATAAGCCATGAACCGGATGAAAAACAAACCTAACCTTGGCGTCAAAACAACGCAGAATACAAATGAAGAGACTTTGATATTCCTCAAAATATTCACCTCACTGTTTATTCTAATATGCACTGTATTTCGATATCAAATAAACTGGACACACTCGAATACAGTTTTCTAATCCAGTCAGATGACGTTAAGATTATAATCATTATAATATTGGACTGACAAAAACTAGGCGTGTTTTTCTATGGAAAGACGTACATTGCTTTCTACCATTGTTGAACTCATATCTAGGATTCAGCTTGAACTTAACAAGCAGAAAATGAAATCCATAGTAAAAATAATCTAACTGTATCCCAAAAAATCCAGCTACACCTATGTATCCCCAATCAAACACCTGTATTTCAAGGCACAGTGCCAGCAAAGCGTATCCAAATAAAACGACTACCTTAGGCATAAGAAAACAAAAATGAAACACGAAAAACTAACAATCTTGCAACGCTGCATCAGAGGCCAGAAGCAAGTTTTTATTCTACTTTAATGTCTCGAAAGTAAATTCCCCCGAGGGGGTAAAGGCAAACAAAAATTCGAGGCAGAATAGCTCGCTTGCGGGGTACGCGCATGGAACGGTGGCGGTGGCAGAGTACTTACTTTTTTCCCTTCTTTTCGTATTTCGGTCCTCCTTTCTTTTTCTTGGCACGGCAAATTTGGATGCGCTCTGCCTTTTTCTATTCTTCGCTGCTGCTGCTACTGCTCGATAGGAACTTTTTCACTTCAACTTTTAAAACACCCCCCCCCCAAAAAAACCCCCCAACCCTAACCCATGAACTCACCATTTAGAGCAAACTATTTACTCTAAAAGAAGTTTAAGTGCACAGAGAGGAATTTGATAGTCAATTTTACCATTATTGGGGGCTAGGATGACTATTGCAGTATAGTGATTTTGAACCGACTATGATCATGGTCAAAACTACCATTAAAAATAGTTGATGCAACATTTTCCATAATTTCGGAATAGTCCTTGTTACCATGATCATAGTCAAAAATGCCTTGAACATGGTAAATTCGACCATTTTCATGGTTATTGAAACCATTATATGCGATAGTCATCCTGACCATGATTTAATTGTCGGTACAACGATGAAATTTTTCTCAGAGTCCTCTGAGAAAAATTTCATCGTTGTACCGACAATTAAATCATGGTCAGGATGAATATCGCATATAATGGTTTCAATAACCATGAAAATGGTCGAATTTACCATGTTCAAGGCATTTTTGACTATGATCATGGTAACAAGGACTATTCCGAAATTATGGAAAATGTTGCATCAACTATTTTAATGGTAGTTTTGACCATGATCATAGTCGGTTCAAAATCACTATACTGCAATAGTCATCCTAGCCCCCAATAATGGTAAAATTGACTATCAAATTCCTCTCTGTGCACCACAAAATATACTATAATCTTTATTTTTTCCCTACCTCACACCCAACAACGTCTATCCCCCTTTCCCCCTTTTGGGGAAATTTTACACTATTCCGCTTTACCCCCACCTCTCAAAATTTACCCCAAACCCCTAAAATCGCATTACCGAACGTTCAGCTGTTGAAAGTTCGGTAAAAAATTACCGCATACTGTAAATTTTTTTAAGTGTGTTGTAAAATCAAGGGATATTTTTTACCCTCTTTCAAAATTATACAATTTTGAAGAATAAGTAAAGAAAGCTCATTATAATCGTTTGATGGAAGCGGGATTAATTAAGATATAGAATATTTTTGTTTCGATGTAATGAAAACCACACGGGTAAAAATCCACATATATTTAAACATATCAAAAATCCATGTAAAATTCCACATAATATTAATTTGAACCCTCCGCGATACACATATAAAGTTTATGTGGCAAATGAAAAGTATGTGTGGCATCACATAG
The DNA here is from genome assembly GCA_024533555.2 of Aedes koreicus. Taxonomy (NCBI): domain Eukaryota; kingdom Metazoa; phylum Arthropoda; class Insecta; order Diptera; family Culicidae; genus Aedes; species Aedes koreicus. The sequence goes on along the minus strand of JAHHFK020001137.1, from coordinate 257,492 downwards.
TTGTTATTTGTACACATAGAAAGTGTTTGTTATTACAAATAGGTATCATTTCAGCGCCAACATTTGATTAGGGCGAATCTGCTTTTGTAAACAAACACTTTGTCTGCTAATTTATCGGACACGCAAAGAAATCACGCAGTGTTGAATCAACAAAATATTTTGTTGTTATTCAATACAAGGTTTCTTTTTGTTTCAATTCATAAGAAAGTCTCAAATCAATTCAAAATTTCATTCAAATCAAACCAAAAAAAATATTTAAAGTGATCGCTGCTGTGTGATTTAAAACAATCACATTTATTTTTAAACTCAAATGATTAATTTATTGTTTTAACAAAATATTTTTTCACCCTAAGAAATCACTCTGTTTTGAATCAACAAAACATTTTGCTGCTATTCAATACAAGATTTCTATTTGTTTCAATTCATAAAAAAGTTCTAAATCAATTCAAAATTTAATTCAAATCAAACCTCTCAATTTATTTGAAGTAATCGCCGACGTGTGATACTCGTTAAAATTATATTTGATTTATAACAATCACATTTGAACTTCTTTTTAAACAAAAATGCTTAATTAATTGTTTTAATAAAATAGTTGTATCAGCGCACATTTCATAGCAGCCATATTGTCACCTCTGACTTCTGCTCTCTTAATGTAAGTTTAAACATAATATATTATAATTTGTTAAACAGATTATCAACAAATTATTCTCTTTGCAGATAACTGAAAAAACAGCACAACTTCCGATGGATGACGATTTTGCAATTAAGCTGCCATTTTGACTGCCTCTCCCCAATATTTCTTCCCGAGTCCAGCATCCAACCACATGCACGATGCCAACTCCTGCTAAGTCCGATTCTTGCGTTCTGAAACGCCGTTCTGCTGGGGGAATATGGTGCGGTAATTGTTGAAAAAACAATAAAACACGACTTTTAGTTCTATAAAGCATGAAGTTTTATTTCAATTAAATGGTTTTATTATATTAGTTCATCAAAGTTTATAATTTCATCAAATGCGTTAAAGCATGCTGTTTTATTTCCACTCAAAGGTTTTGTTGAATTGGTTCATCAGTTTTATTGGTCCATGTTCAAACCAAAATTTTAGTTGAATTGATTCCTCTTTTGTATTGGTATAACTACGTATTTTTTTGCGTGTATATGTATGTATGTATGTATGTATGTATGTAAGAAGCCACCATCCTAGCGTGGGCCTTGCCCTGCATGCGGTTCCACTTAACAGAAAGATCATGCTTTGTTACCGTTCTAAATTCAACATATTGCTGTATGAAGGGCCAAAAAGGGATGGGTAAGCAGAGACACTTACGCGAAACCTGCGGAAATAAAAGAATCTCGCAGTTGAAGTGGAATCATAAATTATAGACTTCATTTGTTAAACCTGATGCTAAACAGATGTAATAAAACAACAACAAAACAACAAAGACCTAATGAGTACTAATGTCTGCTGAAAATTCAGTTGAAGTCACATGTGGGCCCGAACTAAAACTGACAAATATACGACAAATAATCCAAACATATTTATTTTCAAAAATCTGTCATTTGTTTAACGTTTCTTCGCAAACTTTTCAATAATATGGTTATCTACAATATTGGCAAAAACTTTCAAGCTACTTCGTTCACTCACCATGAAGAGGCAATTTTCCAAAGGTGCGTTAAAACCAATTAATTTCGACAAATTAATCAATGGCAAATTTGGTCAAAGGCTTGGATGCGGAGCTTGATGAAATTGAAGCTGCATATAGGATAGCAGATGAAAAGTTCCTTCTCGTCAAGTTTAAGTCTAAGCGGTCGATATTGCACGCACTGATCGCCAACTCGGACGAACTGATATTCCATTATGGTAATGTAGAAAAGGTTAAAGTACACATGTCGCATGCCCAGGATCATATCTCTCATGTGCAAATATACGATCTTCCACCAGAGGTTTCCGACTAGGAGATCGTGACGGTGTTATCGAAATATTGACGAGTAAAACGCATCATGTGGGAGAAGTTTCCGGTGGAGCTGTGGATATCTGCCTATCTGCGTGGTGCGTACATGGACGTGAAGCAGGAAAGCCCGCCATCGCTCCACTTCACCAGCCGGAACTGAAAGATATATTACAAAGACAACAAGAACAAATGCCTCATCTGCAAGGATGAGAGACACCTGATGGCTTCTTGTCCCAAGCGGACCCTGATAAAAAATTACCTTAAACGAACGATATCACAAATCCTCCAACCATTTCTTTAATGGTTTGGATGATACCCCAAATAGGTCTTTAAGAAAAATAACCATATGAAATTTATTAGGGGAACGCTCGAATCAGTCGAAAGCGCGTCCGCAAAAAAAGGAGCAGAGACTGAATTAAACTCACAGAAGTGCTGTAACTGGGGCCACAATCACCACAGGATCAGAAGCTGAAGGTGAGGTGGGATTGGAAACGCTAGATGTGCTGGAAAATGAAATGGAGGAAGCTGATGCCGGTAGACACCCAAATTCGTAATGATGAACCAAAGGAGTTTGCCGCATTCATGCCAATGGGGATCAGTAACCAAAAAGGGTCAGCTAAAATTGCAAAGGAATAAGAAGATACTACCCAAGTAACCACAAGCATTATATTATTGCACTTATTCAACCCAAAATCAACATCATTAATGCGGGATCGCATTTATTCGACATCATTAATGCGGGATCGCATTAATTCAACAGTTGTCAAGTAATGAAGCGTTAGACTAGCTTTAAGAATGTAGTGATGCCTTACCAATGCAATAATGCTACTTTAGCAATGTTTTATGACACAACAAAAGATATAGCATTAGTTCGATCTTAGTGGGGCCCTTTTCAGCATTAATCCAACATCAATGATGCACTAGATGTAATGCATATGCCCTATATATGCAAGCTATTATAGCCTCGTGGTTACTTGGGTAACATTATATTGCCTTCTAGTTTGTATGCAGTTTCAACCATATAGTTTGTATAAAAATAGTTTTTCTTTGTGTAATCCACAAATATTGCCTATGGCTCCATAACGGTACAAATAAATAAGCTGTTTAAAAGAAATTAATAACGGCTGTTTAAACCTTAAGTAGTATTTGAAACTTATATGTTTGATAATGATTGAAAAAAAAAATGGTTAAAAATAATAAAAAGAAAATTGCGATTTTCTTTGCTGCATATTTATTTAACAATATTTTTCATACTGTGTTTCTTGTAACGTCATAATTTCGTAACTGTAGTTTTGGCTCATAACTATTTGACATTTGACAACAATTTCGATGATTGTTTTGGTTATCCACTATCATTCGTTCGCCATATAGTAAAAGTCCTGACTTTTTGCTGTGATGGTTGTGACTCATCTAATGTAAAATTGAATTTTGCGTCGAATTAACCAGGAACAGGAAAAAGAACCCGTTAAAATGTTTTCCAGTGGCCCAAATTACACTAAGCTGAAGACAAATCTTCGACTGGCTGTTAATCGTCTTAAATTACTCGAAAAGAAAAAGACGGAACTTGCCCAGAAAGCACGGAAGGAAATTGCAGATTATATTGTGGCTGGGAAACCAGAGCGAGCTAAAATCCGTGTCGAACACATTATTCGAGAGGACTATCTAGTGGAAGCGATGGAAATTGTAGAGATGTACTGTGATTTGATCTTGGCCCGATTTGGACTGGTCACCCAAATGAAGGAGATAGACGAGGGAATCGAGGAAGCTGTCAGTAGTATAGTTTGGGTTGCTCCACGGTTACAGGCAGATGTCCTGGAACTGAAGATATGTGCTGACATATTCACAGTCAAGTATGGTAAACCGTTTGCGGAATCAGTTCGAGCAGCAATTCCGCCACATAAGGTGTCAGATAAGCTAATGCATAAACTAGCTATACAAGCTCCACCAAAACTGTTAGTTGAAAAGTACCTAATTGAAATTGCTAAGATTTTTAACGTTGAGTATGAACCGGATCCCCTCGTGATGAAAGACGATAAACCAAATCCGGGTGATAGTATACTGATCGATTTATCAGACAGGAACAATCTAGATGGAGCTGGCTCTGGTGGTGGTTCTTCTGCTGGTGGTGGTGGTGGTGGAGCACCAGCGCCAATGGGATTCATTGGTTATCCTCAGCCGCCCCCATTGCCACATCTACCGACAGTTCCACCAACAGTTCCTTTCCACTATCCAGTAAGTATCAAACAGTGTTATGACTTAATTAGATACCAGTTGTCAAACATAATTTAACATTTAGCAGGGACCTAGTGGCCAAAACTTCGGATCAGCCTCAGCACCTCCATTCAACTATAATATTCCACCAAATCCACCTGGGCCACCGAATGAAGAAAAAGATTTGAATATCAATTCAAACTTTCTGCATAAAGAGAAGAAAACTTTTGGTGATTCAGGTCCTCCGCCGTCTTACGCTTCGCTAAGTCCCGATGATAATATGCAGGTAAGATACTTTTAATGTTTTCAGTATCTGTCTCTCTGTTTTTCTATGTCTATCCTGTGATGATTGTCTTATTCCCTTGTCTGTATTTTAATTAAATTATATCTTTCATCGAATAAATGTTTCGGTTTCGGATCCTTGTGAGTACCTTAAATGTCACTAAAAGTTCAATTTAAAACTGTAAGCTACTTTACTCCAATTGATACCTAGCCATATTTTTAACAAGTTTATTTCATGATTGTTTCCATTTGTTCCCTTGTAGAATTCAACAAAACCAAAACCGCAGCCTCGATCTAAGATTTCACCGGAAATGAATTTTCCAGTGCTGCCTAATGTGCCGGCCGATCTACCAGATGTACCGAATGATGGCAGTCCATCTGCAAGAAGCGGTGGTCCGGAAGATAATGACGAAATCGATTTTGACGAACTATCGAGACGCTTTGAAGAATTGAAGAAAAAGAAGTAACTATTCTTGGCTGATCAGTATTGCAAGCTACTGGGGCAAGACTTGGATATTTACAACGTTTTTGTGCGCATTATACACGAATATACTTATCACGTCACGCTATATATTTGTTAATCTGTTAAGGATAGTTAATACAATAGGATTTATTTTTGTTTGGAAAATACATCTTATCATATACTTGAATACTAGAGGAACGAAGGACAAGTGTGCTGCATGGAACCAGATTGGCAATGCTAATAATTAAGAAAAGATCAACGGTTTGAACAAAAACGATTGAAACAATCTATTATCATTTTCACCTATAATTCCAATAGCATCTTTCAATACAACTGGTAACTATAAATTTAACACTTTATTTTTAAGCACTCCAGAAAAGTAATAAACTGAAATAATATAACATCCAGATATTGAACTATATAGAACAATCAATCCTCAGATTTCCACACTTGTCTTGAATCCCTTCTATGCTTATTTTGATAAGAAAACGGCAATCCTTTTTTCATTATCGCAGTGTCTATCCCTCCCTAACTGGTGGTTTTCTCACCACAACTGGATGATGCAAGGATATGTATAGAACCGTGTCGTCAATTAACCAATAAGTTTACATCTTGTTTGTATCGGTCTGCCAGTAGATGTCGCCCACCAGTAGTCGTGATAGTCGTCAATAGAGTGCCTTTAAAGAACTGATTGGATAAGTATGAAACTGACAGATAATTACTGTACAGAATTTTACGTTATCGCCAGTCTCCCTTTCTAGCACAAAGTTAAAGGCGGCTCATTTTTAACTCTTTATTTGTTTCAAATTTATTAATATTTACATTTCATGTTAATCTAGGTGCTCCAACTACTACCGTAACGTATCAACCTTAATTGTTAAAATATGTACCTAATTTTGTTTACATTGTTCATGCCTTAGCAGTTCAGTATTTTAAACAGGTTTTTATTCCTGCGTGTCATTAAAACAATAAAAATCTTGAAGCTAAAAACAAACTAAAATTAATTTTAACTACACATAAAGGGAATTAATCATTGCAAAAGAAGATTGCAACGATTTTAGTCTGAAATTATTAATTATTTTGTTGGACATTTGTTCTAAAGTCTCAACATTCGAAATTCTATGGTCTTCTTTAGTACTGTACCAAGAAGGCAGCTTCAAAATCATCTTCAGAACTGAATCCTTTGAAGTGTTATTTTTTTATACAACTAGACCATATTGGAACAGCATAAAGCATGGCCGCTCTAATTTTTTTTTTAAATATTAGTAGTTTGATCTTCAGACAAAGTTTGGATTCTCTGTTTATAAGAGGATATAAACATTTTATATATTTACTACATTTGGCTTGAAGGCCTTCAATGTGATCGTTAAAATTCAATTTTTGATCAAGTACCAGACCAAGGTATTTCACTTGACTTGACCAAGAAATTGGAACACCGTTCATAGTAACTATGTGACTACTACTAGGTTTCAAAAAGGAAGCTCTAGGTTTATGTGGGAATATTATAAGTTGAGTTTTGGAAGCGTTGGGAGAAATCTTCCATTTCTGTAAATAAGAGGAGAAAATGTCTAAACTTTTCTGCAGTCTCCTGCAAATGACACGAAGAAGACTTCTTCCTTTAGCGGAAATGCCTGTGTCATTGGCAAACAAGAATTTCTTAACGGCCTAGGAGCAAATCAGGGAGGTCGGAAGCAGTTCAGTAAAATGCATTTTTACTGAACGATCGTCAAACTAGTCATGAACTCTCAACTGTCAAAAATTACCGAAAACCCTGCAAGCGACACGGAAGTTCAGTAAAATTTACAGTAAAAAACTGTGAAATTTTGAAATTTTAACCGAATTTCGGTAACATTTACGAAAACATCAGGTTAAAATTTTGTTTTTTCCGGCTCTTGCAGAAGTTGGAAAGAATCACAGCAGAAAAGGTTTTTTTAATGAACGTTTTTCTCAGAAGAAAGGCCGGTGAAAGATGAGCTGTAAATTTCTCAAAAGTTCCTGAAGAGATCTGGTCTCAGGATTCCGAAATAATAGCTGCAAGGTTTGAATTATATGGATATACATGAATGGCTCATCGACGCGGATAGTTTTGTTGACACCATCAATACAGCGAACGACGTCATAGCTTTCGATGCATTTTGAAGTTAGCTGAGGAACATTTTGATTTTCACATTTTGCGTCAGTATTTATTATGGTTTTACTAAAATTCGGTAAAGCATTAACTGAACAGTGGATTTTCAATGACAGTTCATTAGTTTACAAAGTTCATCTGTAAAATAAATACAAATGTTCAGTAATATTTTCATTCGAATTGCTACAAACTTGTAGTTCTTTGACGGATATAAATTGATATCAATAAATGAAGAAATTTTACAGATAATTCAGTAGAAATTCTATTTTACTGATCAAAATCGTAAATTTGTTATACTGAATATAAAAATTAGGATTTGGTGTGATAGAGCGGAAAATTAAAGTTTTTCAATTTAGCAATCAAACCTTCATGCCAAACACTGTTCGAATGCCTAGAAGAGCAACTGCAGTTAAGCAGCCTTCAAATTTGTTTGAACAAATTAAATTAGTAACTCTTAAGAGTTACTTGATCTTTCTAAAAAGATTTTTTTTTTTTTTTTTTTTTGTCTTGATTATCGAGATTTTCAGCCTTGGGCTTTTTAAAAAACATCTAAGCATATATACTGGTCTTTTAACAGCCCATTGTCCGAGTCGCTATCACTTGAAAGTTATTGGAAAACTTCAAGATGATTCATGTCGCTTTTATGGTGTGGAAAAAGAAGACTCAGAATCATTTGTTATGCCACAGTCCGGCAATTTTCATTAAAAGAAATCAGTTCTTCGACAAAGGGCTAATAGAACCCTTTGATATTTGGAGAACAAATCCAAGTACGGTAGTGCAATTCATTCGAAGTGTAATGCCGTGCTGGGATAATGCTCTAAGTCAAGCGTTGACGACCACTCCTAACAATAGTGGTACGTCACCTGGACAGAGCTAAAAAAAAGGGGATATATCACAATAGATCTAAAAAATGGACACAGTGATGAAAAAAAAAACTCTTAAGAGTTGATGAGTAGCTGAATGGCCATGGCGAAATCCAAATTGCTTTTCTGCAAAAATTGAGTTTGTATTGATGTGAAGCATCATTCTATTCAAAATTATCTTTTCAAAAAGTTTACTTATTGAAGGAAGTAAACTTATTGGTCTGTAGCTAGAAGCTTCAGCTGGATCTTTCTCGGGCTTCAAAATTGGAACAACTTTGGCATTTTTCCATTTGTCAGGAAGGTATGCCAAATGGAAACATTTAATAAATAATTTTACCATGAAAGACAAGTTACTCACTGGAAGTTTTTTGATGAGTATATAGAAAATTCCATCATCACCTGGAGCCTTCATATTTTTGAACTTTTTAGTTATAGTTTTTACTTCACCCAAATCTGTGCCCCAGGATTCATCAATAATATTTTCCCGGGAGGAAATATTCAGATAATCGTGAGCAACCTGATTCTCAATAGGGCTAGTAAGACCCAAACTGAAATTATAGGAACTCTCAAACTGGTTAGCAAGTTTTTGAGCTTTTTCCACATTTGTTAACAATATTTTATCACCTTCTTTGAGCGCTGGAATAGACTTTTGAGGTTTCTTCAAAATTTTGGAGAGTTTCCTAAAAGATTTGGAACTCGGGTCTAATTTTGGCAGGGCATCTTCAACGGCGATCCAAATCGTGGATTGGATTTATTTTTTTAGACCAAACGCAAAAACATCGCTGCACCGGTGTTGTAAATTTTGTTTTATACTGGATCTATTTTGCATAATTTTAAAACTGGTATATGTTTTGATCTATGCTTGCAGCAATTTGAAACAAGAAAAATACCGTTCCAAAACACAACACGCCACATGATAATACCAATTATTTAGTGAAATTTCAGCTTTTACTAAACAATAACTCAATATCATTGAGTATATTGTGAGGTATATTTGTGAGCCGAAAAGTAACCGTGTTTGCTGCGTGTGATGCTGGCGGCGGACAAAAAATTGTGTTGCTCGCCTCGGAGGCTGATAATTACCTCAAATTGCTCCCGGTGCTAGTGAATTGCCTTTTCGTTTCATTCCTAAATAACGAATGCTTGTCTTAGTTTTTTTTTACAGCCACTGCATTTTCCGGAAAACGCTGACTAGACGAATTGCGGAGGTTCCGAGATTCCGAATATTATTTCGATTGCTCGGAAATGAAAAGTAATGAAGTTTTCAAAGTGAACAATCGGTTTATTGATAGATTGGCCATGATAAGTACTTGCAAATAGCTCATACAGATAAATTTTAAGTTTTAAGCCTCTAGTTGACTCTAGTTGTCGCATAATGTCTAGGTACACCTCCCTTGGCATGTGGAAACGCAGAAAGTGCTTCTCGTTGTAGGTTTGCGTGTCGCTAAAGTAGTCCTGGAACAGCTTCTGATGACAGTAACCGAAATCACGGTCGACGTTGAGGCGTCATCCAGGACGTGACCCTCTTCGTTTCGACTCATGTTTATCCACTGCCAAACTACAAATCAGCATTATCTAATACTGTTATAATGAAATGCACGCATTCACACACTCACCTTCCGCCAAACCAAAGAATAAATATTCCTTGTCGTCAGCTTACGACGCACTACTGGCATTAAACATTATTTGGTCAAACCAATCAATGGCAAAATGTTTGTGAAAAATCTGCGATCTCTGAAAAAAAAAACTGCTCATCTCTGAAAAAAAATTGCTCATCTCTGATGTTGAATGATCGACCGGATGACAGGTGTTGGCGGGTTTAACAACAAGAAATACAACACCGGTGCGGGGAACGCAAAGTTGGTCTATTTTAGCTAGTTCTGTTCAAGTTTCGCTGATGCAAATCAGGTATAAAGTTGATCATAAAATAGACCGCCGTTGAAGATGCCCTTATAGTCGTTATCCGTTGATCGATCTTGCACCGCTTTGGTATCGTCGTGGCACATCCAGAGCCTCCTTTTTAGCAGACATTTTACACGGTCGAATCGATTGCAGCGCCATCCTGGAGCAGATTAATATAAACGTTCAACCAAGGGCATTGCGCAATAGCGTAATGTTGAGGATGCCAATAAATAAATACATAAATAAACTAATTATCCCAGTAAAATGTAGCATCTGAAAATGCAATTCCAGAAGAGGCAGTACTATAGTCACTAGATTCATAGTCTGGCGGGGACAAAAACGGGAACTGTCACTTGGCGGAGCCAATCGAACATTACTCGAGTAATTAATTATAAGGGCTGGAAAGCCATTTGTAAACAATGATTTTAAACGTTGATTTCTCTCGTATCATTAGAATTTTTCGATGTTCAGATACACTATATGGTAGAACAAACATTCTTCCACCAGATGCTGCTTCCAATATGTTGGAGTGTTCTGAGTTTTGAGAGAAATCGGAATTGAAAGTCATTGTTTGCAAATGGCTTTCCGGCCCTTATCATAAATTACACGTGTAATGTTCGATTGGCTCCGCCAAGTGACAATCAAAATTGGCTCCCGTTTTTGTCTCCGCCAGACTATGAATCTAGTGACTATAGGCAGTACCCGTTTCCAACGAGTAGTCTCTCCACAGAGCTAACATAACCGGATTCAAATTTCTTTAAGGGTTCCAGACTTTTCTTACTGGGTTAAATATCCACGACGTTCATCTTAAGAGAATATGGATCCATCGAATTGATTGCACTATTTGCCTGTTCATATCTCGGTTTAACATCATCGGGCATTCCGCTATTGACATCATTCTTGATCTCGGATGAATGATTGAGCCAAATTGTTATCTAAACCGCTTTTAATTCACTTCAAATAATTTAACTCAACTTGATATTGAATAAATTCAACCACGTGCAAAAAGTAAACGAGGTTTGCCTTTTCTGTGTTCTATTCTATGTATGCAGCAATAATCTAGTAATCAACGATATTCTGAGCAACATAAATATACTCTGAGAAAAATTCTATCGTTATACCGACAACTAAATCATGGTCAGGATGACTATCGCATACACAGAGAGAAATTTGATAGTCAAATTTACCATTATTGGGGGTTAGGATGACTATTGCAGTATAGTGATTTAGAACCGACTATGATCATGGTCAAAACTACCATTAAAAATAGTTGATCCAACATTTGCCATAATGTTGGAATAGTCCTTGTTACCATGATCATAGTCGAGAATGCTATGAACGTGGTGAATTCGACCATTTTCATGGTTATTGTAACCATGATTTCATTGTCGGTATAACGATAGAATTTTTCTCACAGTAAGTTGAACCTTATGAAATTCTTAAGATTATTTGACTGAGTGGTTTAATCGGATTACCGAACGTTCAGCTGTTGAAAGTACGGTAAAAAAATACCGAATACTGTAAAATGTTCTAAGTGTGCACGTTTCGGTTTTCAGCGCTTTTGGAATGTTAGATACTGAAATTCAATCACGGAGGACCATTTCTGAAGGACATAGCAAGTGTCAACCCACCCGTCATCGGTGTTTTGTTTCGTGTTTCTTTCGTCAATGCGTGGCGGCCATTATAATAAATTTTACCCTCAGCGGTCCCATTGATTAAGCTAGTGGTCCCACAAACCAAATGAGCTTTCCTTCTCGTGATTGATGACGTCATCAAGAGGTTTGTTTGGAACGAATGATTGAGGTTAGGTTTCAAATGCTCCTTTCAAGTCAATTCGGTCTTGGATGCAGTGGGGGTGGGAGTTGCTGTAGAGAGAGGGAATAGAGAATGTTATGATTGGGAAACAATGTTGGCGTTCTCTGTATCTTGAATGTTGCGAGAATATTGCGTGAATTTGAATTGGTAAACTTAACTAACACCAAACGTCGATTTCTCACTAATGAAAAATCAATCCCAACGTTTAAAATGTCAATAACGTTGTAAGATCAATGCAAAATTATGAGTATCAGAACATAAAAATAAGTAATTTAAATTCAATGTGAACATGGTGATTATAATTTTTAAACAATTACTATAAACTAGGTAAAAAAAAAAACTATAAATTAGCATCGTTTATCTGGTTATGGGTTTAAACAATCCTTTTAAATGTTAATTGTATATGTACGAACATGACTTGATTTCGCAAAAAAAAAACACTGAAAATCGACGATCGTGACGTCAGAGGCATCTGTTTAGCGTACCTTATTACAGAGGTTTACGTTAATGTTCGATAGTTTCCTCAAGATGGCGTCTCGCTTTAGGTAAAATTTTCAGTTCGTTCGCACAAGCTGCGAAAAGCAAGAAGATGAATTAAAAGCGAGTCGATTTTTTTCACGCCATCCAGAGTTCGGGACGGGCCGTCGTTGAAAGTAATTTTGTGCGACTCGGAATTAACGGATACGTTCGAAACAAGTGTCAAAATTATCGGAATCGTATTGGCCATTTGGATTAATAGTCAGAATGATGGAAAAGTGAAAATCGGTTAGGAAAATAGTCATTCAGTTTTCCAACATAGCATGCAAAGCATTTTTTCATATTGCTTGAAAGTGGAGCACAACGAAGGAAGACGGCGAGGGTCCGTGCTAGTGTAGGTGCAAATCATTCACCAAACGCGGACCAGTTGCGTCATTGTGTGAGTGGGGTTGTGCTATGGAATGATGACAACGGAAGACAAAGCAGCACAGACGCGTTTTGACAGCAAAATGAAATTTATTTTTCGTGAAAGTCGGAACGGTCTGCGGTACAACCAGCTACAGTGAACAGCAACTAAATTAGCAATACGAAACATTGTCAAACAACCCCTTGTACTAAGTGAGAATTTATAGTAGTTTGGTAGTGCGATTTCGATTAATTATTGACGGATGAGTATAAGTTGTCCCGAGAGAAGGGGTTTTTTTTTTCTACTTAAAGAATACAAAATGATTCGGTTATAAAGCGGTGTCTTCAATTCATTATAACACAAATTTATAGAGATTTAAAAAAATGGCATACTATCAAATTGTACCGACTGATGAGCTAAAGAATCTCTATCCCCAATTGATAGAGAACGGAGGCATTCAGCTGGTGATGGGAGATGATGTTCAGTTTGGCTCTCAGCAAGTTATATTATCACAAGACCAGCAAGAGCTATTACTTAATGACTCTAATCAGCACCAACTGCAGCAGATTGTATACCAGCAGGCAACTCAACAGCAGTCGCAGGCTCAGCAACCTCCACCGCCGCAACCACAACAGCACGAAACTCACTATGTAATACAACAAGAAGATGGTGCTTTGACGGATGCATTTGGGCAACCAGCAAATCAGCCCCAGCATATTTACTACTCGGAGGTACAGAATGATGGCTCCCAAATGATTCAAACAAATTTAGTTCACGAACAGCCACAACAAACCACTTTACATACGATGCAAACTGCTGCAGAACAATTGCAGCAACAACAGCAGCAACAGCAACATCAAGTACTTCAAGTTGTACATGGTGTCCCGCGGCCTGGACAGCAGATAATTCTTCGACAACAGCCACAAGAGCTTTCGAAATCGTCTCAAGGGCAACAACAAATAACCGTACAGCAACCACAGCAGCATATTCTGACTCATCAACCCCCAACTCAAGTAATACTACAACACCCACAAGGACATCAAATAGTCCACCGTCAACAACAACAGCAACAACATCAAATAATTTATGAACATGTTCAACCACAGGGTCATTCGGTTCAGCAAAGCATTCAGCTGACACCGCAGTTGGTGCATCAATCTCAACCTGTTTCCCAACAACCGCAGGCGCAGACCCAACGTCTCAGTATTCAAAAGATTACTCCGCAGCAACATCAACAATACATTCAGCAACAAATACATCATCAGCAACAAGTAACGCAACCACAGCAGGTAATTCAGCAGCCAACTCAAATGTTGCAACCACCGCCAGGAGCCAGACCGTGCTTAATCATAACTAAACCCCAGAATCCACAGGCTCAGACAACTACGGTAACAGTTTCTCAACAAGTTCAAGCGCCTCAAAATATCAACCGGATTCGTAACTATCGTCCCCGTAATCCAAAAACTCCAGCCCCTCGACCACGCTCCAATCTTCCCGTTAATAGTGGTGTCCCAGGTCAAACGCAAGTTCGACCACCCCGTCCCACCGCAGCGCTGACAAAAATTTCACCAGCGCAAGTGATTCGCCAACCTGGTATTGTTCAACCTCAACAACCTCAGTCTCTAAATCAACAGCAACAACAATCTGTAGCGCCACGTACAAATATCATATTGACAAGTACAGGACATAAGATAGTTGCCGTGAATCGTCCTCCACATCTCGTGCCAACGACTTTCAATTCAGCTAAATCCCAACCTGTAAAACGAGTAGTATCTGCGCCAAATTTAGTTCCGGCTCCACAACTCGTTCCAGTATCTCAACCTCAACAGACAGTTGAACCCCAACCTCAACAACCAACCTCGACTCAGCAGTCTCCGCTTAAGGCTGCTGGAGGAACGTATTCAAATGATTTAGAAGATCTTGAAGATAGTATTCAGGCAGCAGTCGTTGCTAAAGCACCACCAAACGCAACTCAGACAAGTCCTCAGGCGGCACAGATTGATCAAGGAACAAACTATCAGCAACAGGAAGTCCAACAGCAGGAAGTTCAACAACCACAGCAAATGCTGCAACAACAACCTCAGCAGCCTTCCCAACAACAACCACAACAGCAACAGGTGCAGCAATCTCATCTATTCGACGAAACCAGTAACATTATTCAGTTGGGTAATGGTGATACAATGACTGCTGCTCAATTCCGTTCCTTTCAAGAAAAACAACAACTTCGTCAGCAGGAAAATTTTCGCGGAGGATTCGGCCATCGTGGACGCGGAATCGTGTCTACTCGCGGTATGGTTATCCGCAAAACAGTTCCTATCAATCGGCAACAACTTGCCCTACAGCAACAACAGCAGCAGCAACAACAGCAGCAGCAACAACAACAGCAAAATGCACAAATGCAAATTTCCCAACAACATCACCTCATGCAACAGCAACAGCAACAACAATTGGTTCAGCAACAAACTCCAGCTCCAGCACCGCAACCGGAACCGGAACCACGCGAGAGTGCAAAGATGTTGGTTATTCTGCAAAGCGGAGAGCAAAGGTTGATTACGTTCACCTTGCCCAAGGAAAGCTGTACTGTTCAGGAGTTGCTGGAGCAGGTTGGAGTACAATTCTCGCCCGAAAGTAACATTCAGTGTATATCGAATCCTGGCGGCGACATTGACTATATTGTGACTGTTGGAGTTACAATGCAGGAAACTAATGAATATCTGAAAGCAGCAGAAAATACCATTAAAAGTCAGCAGCAGCAGCAGCAGCAGCAGCAGTTGCAACAGCAACAACAACAGCAACAACAACAACAGCAACAGCAACAAGTGGTATGTTTGTTTTTTTTTTGTTTACTTTAAAGCATGTAGAAGAACTGTTTGGCTCTTAGGGAACATCCATTAATTATGTCACGCAAAAATTGACTTTTTATACCCCTCCCTCCTTGTCACGTTTTTTGTATGGACGTTCAACATGTTTTGTATGGATTGTCACGTATTACCAAACCCCCCTCCCCCCCTTACTGCGTGACATAATTAATGGACCTTCCCTTAGCATGATTTGTTTTTTCTTATAACGACGAGTTATAAGAAAATGGGCCCTAATTCCATTTAACTAAGGCAATCTGTTGTGAGATTTTGGATGATCGAATTAATCTATTTTCGTGCTTTTTAAGAGTTGATTCGTGCAACATCCTACACATAAAACGCCACGCTTCCCATCAACGTTTTTACGTCTACCAGAAACCCCGTTTTCACATTCCGTGCAATTTGGTTGCTTTTTGAGGGGCTACTCCATAGTATTATTATTTATTTATTATTATATATATTCCATCTGACCTAAGGTGGTCCTAATGAATTTGTTTATGACGGGAAAAGCCGTTTTGACTTTGCGTAAAAACCCCATATCTTTTTCAATAAAATACAGTAAAATACAATACAATACAATACAAAACATTGCCTAATGCACATTCATAAACATAATTAAAACAAACAAGATTACAAACGTAGAGTATGGTCAAAGTATAAAATTAGAAACATCCGTAGTTCGGAGCAGTCCTCGTCGTCAATCAATTGGAGGAACAAAAACTTGCTCATTAATCTATCCTTCTCGTACTATCCATGCCATTCTGGCAGTCTGCGCTTGAAGGTTGTTAGAGTACAATTGAAGTCGAATAGAAAGTAGACAACGTTGAACCTAGCTGACATGAAGCGGACAGGGTCATGAAGTCCATATGATAAATTACGGGGTTCAAGCAGCAAGAAGTCCCGTTGGCGAAGCATTCGTTCAGGAGCGTAGATGTTGAGCTGACTTAATAGCTCCGGTAAGTCAATTCCACCTGTAAGTATATTGGCAACAAAAACAGCTTGCGCAATATTCCGTCTTTGGTCCAATGTCTGTAGTCCCAGCAATCTGCATCTATCTTCGTATCGTGGAAGGTTCAACGGGTCACGCCACGGTAGATGACGCAGGGCGTATGGGCACCACACAACAGAGTTGGATTCCAAAATCGATCGCACCAGAGCACAGTATAAAGACCGAAGGTAGAGAGGATCTTTAAATTCACTAGATATTTTAAAAATGAAACCCAGCTGTCGAATCGCTTTGCTGATAATATCGTTTTAATGCAATCGATAGGTTAGTGCCGAATCCAGAGTGAAGCCAAGAGCATGAACTTGATGAACACTCCCGAGAGGCTGGCCGTTAAAACACACGGCAACTAGATGGTAGTACGGTAGAAAGCTTCTTAATGAAGAGTGAGAATAACAAAGGGCCAAGATCGTTTGGCATAAGGTCGCTTAGCATAAAGTCATTTGGCATAAGATGTTGGATAATCAATGGTCATCTGGCATAATGGCCATTTGGCATAAAACAAAGAAAACATTAAAAACATTACGGTAATTTGGCATAAATATCGTAAAATGAAAGCTGCTTGTCGTATGGCCCGGGCAGGGGCCATCGGGTCCCAGACTTGTAATATTTTCAACTTTTTCCCCCTTTGCCTGGCATACCAGCTACCGTCTCACCACGGGCCTGGTGTTCTGGCGGGCCATAGGTCATTGGGTCCTGGACTAGGTATTTTTTTCCCCACCATTCTTAGCCTGGCAGCTTAGCTAGGGCCCCACTACGGTCTGGTGTGACCCGGGCATGGGCCATCGGGTCCGCCACTTGTAATTTCTTTACCCTTCTCAGCGTGGCCGACCAGCTAGGTTCTCACCAGGGCCTGGAACTCTGCCGGCCCATAGGCCATCGGATCCTTTTCTTTTTCCACCCTACCCAGCGTGGCCGACCAGCTACCACCCCACTACGGCTTAGTTGTGCTGCCGGGCCTTAGGCCACCGAGTCTGGGACTTGCACTCTCCATTACTCTTACGCCCGAACAGTTTCATGTTCATGTTCAAACGAAATGAACTTAATGCTAAACGGCTTTATGCCAAATGACCTCACCATATAGTCCTCCCGCTGCACCAATTGGTTATTATGCTAATGATATTCTGCCAATGACATTATGCCAAATGACCACTTGGTTTATATGTAATTTCAAGAGTGTTATACCAAATAGTCATTATCCCAAACGGTATTATGCCAAATGACCACTTCGCTCAAGTAATTGCTATGCCAAATTGCTTTATGCTAAACGACTTTATGCCAAACGACCTAATGCCATATGGCCTTCCTCCGCTTTTTAAAAGAGACTAGAACTAGATGTCAGTCTGGGGGTAGTAAAGGTGGGGTTTCGGTTAGAGAATCATGACTTTAGCTGAAAAAAAACACGGTCGACCCTGAATTGTATGGAAAATATTTTCCGTTATATTGTTCAATTGAATCCCTTAAGGAATGGTAGGGGGTTCGTGGCAGCATTCGTTTACAACTCCCTCCCCCCGACCTTCCAGATTACGCCAATGATCGTACTGCTTTTTTTCCTAAGCGATCATCCGTCCTATAATCGCAATACTGGATTTGATGCCTGATGGGCGGAATAATGAACACATAGAAATATATGGATCGTGATTCCAGTCATGTTTGATTCCAATAATAACTGATCGAATTTGCCATTTATTTCTGTAAGCACACGTTAACCTTGGAAAAATACCTTTTCTGACCTATGTTGATGCTATTCCACTTATAGTATTGGTTATCTCTACGCCTAATACCAACATGATCATGACCATTGTTCATTGACTAACAACATTTATGTTTATCTGCGTAGTTCCGCATGGCAAAAAGTATTACATTTTCTTCTCGAGAGTAGTTATAAAACAAAATGTGTCTGAAAAAATCGATCTACTTTGATGAAATTTGAATCATTGTTCGAAGTGAAGTGAGTTAGGTTAGGGAGCATCACTGTAGTTATCAATCAGAGATAATTTGAAAACGAAAAAAATAACCGGGCTTGTGAAAATTTATTTTATGTAGGGCTCTCTATGGATTGAGTGTTTAAATTCAATTCAATCACCTTTTCGTGGTGCGTCACGAGGTATAAGATCTACCATCGAACCCTAGTTTAATTGTTCTCTTTGTATTCTCCACTGGCTTATTGGCCTATAGACCTATTGAGGTGGCGGATTCGTCCGTGCCTTGATCTACCCTGCAGTGGGATCTTAGGCAAAGGTAACGTCCTTGGTTCGAGTACTACTTTACCCATGCCCTTTCGCTCAATTTTCAATACTTCTATTCTATTTCCAACCTACCATACACTGACGGAACATTCAACACTTTCTCTTCATGTCTTTCATTCAAGCAAAACATTACTGTCCACTCTTGGTGCCTCATGGTGATGAGCGAACATCTCCTTCTACATCAGTATACTCTATTATAATGTTTAAATTTGTTTTTATCACCATAAACAATTCCTATATTTACTTTAATTCGTCATTTCAAGCTTATACTACAGAAAGTACCGAAAGAAACCTCTAGTTATTTTATATCTTTCAGTACAAAGTTATTCTAATTTTGGTGAACGTAATAAACTGCTTTTTGGATTTGATTCGGCTTGTTTTGTTTATCGTCACAATTTGGGGTCACTACCGTTTCATAAGTTTATAGTGCGGCTATTTTTTTTTAGTTTAACGCGCCGTTGTCGACAACAATCTTAGCTTGTTTGCGAAACCTCGGCGAAAAGGTTGGGGTTTCGGTTGAAACTGTTATCTACGCCGAAGGTCATTAATAAATGTATTGTGAGGCCCACTATTTAGAGAAGATTTTACCTTACTGATCAATTTCATATATCTTACATACTTCAAAAATTTTACATTATTCGATCATTTTTACCGAAATCTGATCAGTTTTGAACTGATTAATGTCGAACAAAATAGTCTTTAAAATTATCGTCAAAGTTTTACAGGATGTTCAGCTGTTCAGATTGCGGTAAAAATATCAAAACGGATTTTTTTCGTCCTCTTCAAAAGCAATCCATTTCCCTCAAGTCACTCGAAATGTGTTGATCACTGATATCATTTTCGTTTAAAATCTATTTCCACTAATTTAGCTGGCCCAGCAGCAGATTCTACAACAACAACAACAACAACAACAACAACAGCAGCAACAACAGCAGCAGCAGCAATCACAGCAACAACAACAGCAGTTGCATGCGCCCCCTCCAATGCACCATCCGGCTCCCATGGGCGTTCCTCAACCGCCACAGGCGCAGCACCAGCAACAACTGCAGCAAACTCCGTCTCATCATCAGCAATCTCGTTTTAACGATTCATTCCGTGCCACGATGACTCCTCCGACACCGGTTCAGCACATTCAAACGCCGCAGATAACCGTGACCACAGAAACACCAAAATCGGTTGTCGACCAGAGCGATCCAAAGAAAGAACCGCCGGTGAAAATCGTTAAAGGTTTCCTGGCTGTTTGCCATGGCTGTGGGTACACCGGAATCGACCACGCCAAGTGTCAACGCTGCAAACGTTTGTTTACGGAACCACCACGAAGGGTTCCGGAACCGGACAAACCAATGATATCACCGCACCCACCGCCTCTGGTCCCCACGGCATCTTCGACACCGCTTCATACCAAGATGCTTTACGCGACGGATAAATCCGGATTGGGATCTGTTGAGCGTGACTCGACAGTAGGAGCGAAAGGTATTACGCTGCAAAAGAAACCATCGCAGTCGAACCTAGGCAGCATGCTATCTATACGTGGAATCGGAAGAGGGAGTGGTTCGTCTTCTAGGGGTGGCCGGGGACGTGGAAGGAGCGGTTCTTCCAAGTATCACGACGTGGAACCGGTTGTTTTCACACTGAGCAGTGACGATGAGGACCATGAGTCCAGCGATAGCAATAAAAACGGTAGCAAAGTAGCGACGACCAATGAACTACAGAAGGTAACTTTTGCTTGTTGATCCTTAAGATGGATAATGAGATTAAAAACATATGTTTCTTTTTGTTTAACAGGTTGCACCAACCATCGTACCCGATAAACGAGAACCGCTAAAGTGTGAACCAATTATCAAAGAAACAGATAAAATTGACGGTATGTTTTGTTATAGTAATGTGATAATAATGCTGTTTAATATATAGGTACGAAAGCGCTGGGGGTACTTCTCTCTGTGAATTAATCCCATCTCGAAAACTTATTCAAAACGACGTATCTGATTTTGTAAAAAAAGAGGGGAAGAAAGATTCAAACATTACATTCTTGAAACCCTTACCACTATCACGCAACCCTGGACCACCAACACAAGGAATAACATTTCCCTAGCATGATGGTGATGCTATAGTTTTCGTGGGGGTGCTGAGAGTTTTGAGAAACTTACGTTTGAATCTTTGTTCCCCTATTTTTTTACAAAATCAAAATGTCGTTTTGAATAAGTTGTCGAGACATGTATTCTTTCTGCATGATGACTATTTTGTTAATTTCTCGTTACATATAATGTTTGCTCACATCAAATACTAATACAGACTTAAGAAAACTCATGAGTCGCTCGTCTATTTTGTTTTCAAGTAGATTAAAATACATCTAATAGCAAATTCGTTTATGATTCAGTTCCAACCTGGATCGGGTATAAAGATTGGGTCGACTTGTTGTGTGTCTAAGGTCAGTGTGTTTGTCTTTATTTGTTACTTGGATCTAGTTGAGGTTTACACTGACAATAAGTTCAGGTATCGCCGGTTATATATGGTTCTAACCTAGGTTCAAAAACGAAAACGGTGTAAGAAACTACAAGACCACATACACTTCTAGCTTTATTGACTTGAATGCTACAGTGCAGTGAACATTTGAGTTAAGTTTGGTATGTGAGATCTTTGTAGACGAGCCAAACCAGCCACACTACAAGTCTCTCTAATAAAGAAACCTAACCCATCTTTGTAGTTTCTTAGATTTGTGCCTTCCAAAATTTGAAGTGACAATGCAAATCGGCATGATGGCGGCTATTGCTGGGCTCAAGCAATCTTCTCCATAGGGAACGTTCATCAAGTACGTCACGCGGAAATTCTCCAATCGTCACGTTTGCCGTACGGATATCAAACAATTTTTGAATGGATTGTTACTGTTCCCCCTCCTCCCCCAATCTCCCATTAAAACGTGATGCACTTTATGGACGTTTCCTTAAGACAAAAATCTACAGGGTAGCTTTTCCAGGAGCCAGGCAACCCTATCCTTTTTTTAAGGTTGTAGGTAACGTATTTAAGCTTTTATTTGCTGCTCATGTTTGCGGCAGCTACCAAATCCTCGGTCCCTGTAGTCCCTTTCAGGAACTAAACCGCAGATGGGTGAGCGCAGCTTGCTGGGCAGGTACAACTAGCACGGAAACAAAAGGATAGTATAACTGCACTTGCACTTGCACAAATATTTAGAAAATCCCAATTCTACTGTTCGATTCATCGCAAAATCGTTAAATGTGCCAAAATCAACTGTTGCAGATGTTATTAAACGTTATAAAGAGTCTTACTGTCGAAAGGAAAGCTGAAAGTGGTGGTGAACATGGACAAAGCAACACAAGGAAGGAGAAAAGAGTCCAGTTGCGAATAAAGTGCAAATGTCAACCGGTTTTGTGCAAAAAGTGAAGTCTACTAAGGCTGGATTGAGATCATTCAAAGCTCAAACATACCCAGATCGTAACGCAAAGTAACAAACATCGGTAAAAACATGCTTCAGATAACTTTATGAACAACTAGAACAAAATTCCATTGTGTTGTCATGGATGACGAAACATACTGCTTCAAAAAATTCAAATATCTCTCGGGAATGGAATTTTACTCTGCAACTGCCCCTGAACATCTGAAACGGAAGAATAATACCAAATTCCTTGAAAAATATCTGGTCTGGAAAGCAATATGTTCCTGTGGGCTAAAATCTCAGATATTCAAAACCACAGGTACCGCAAACGCTGAGATTTACCGGCAAGAATGCCTCAAAAAGCGGCTCTTACCTTTCCTGAGAAAACATGCGACTCAATCCATGTTCTGGCCAGATTTGGCCAGCTGTCATTACAATCACTTGGTATGAGCAAAATAACGTTATTTACGTTCCCAAGGATTGTAATCCACCAAATTGTCCACAGTTCCGCCCGATTGAAACATACTGGTCAATGGTCAAGGGAAACCTCAAAAAGCTTGGAGGAAAGGTATCAACGATCCAAGAATTTCGTTCTAAGTAGCTTACTGCTTCGAAGAAAATTGACAAGGACACCGTGCAAAGATTGATGAAAGGAGTGAATAAGAAAGTGCGCGCAACAGCTTATGGAAATAAATCCATATAAATCTATATGCAGTTGTGTTGAGTATCACATTTATCTATTAAATGAAATAAATAATATGAATCAAAAACATGCTGTTGTTTTTCTAAAATATTTTTTGGATGTCCGTATTTTGGTGTGAACGGCCATTATATTGATATCTTTAACATAAAACTTATAAAGTAAGCGACTTAAACATGAGCTTTGGGGTAAGCCCATATAGCTAAATCCTGGCGTAGTGGCGAACATCCATACCTCTCACGCCCAAGTCACGAGTTCGAATCTCACCCCCGGACAAGATACGAAAAATGCCCAAAAGCGTTGTTTGAGTGACAACGACGGGAGTTGAACCAGCCCGAGGCTGAAAATCTCGATAATAAAGAAAAAAAGAAGCTAAATCTGGAAGTTTTCAGTTGGCCTAGATTGAAGGTCAATTGTTTTTCTGACAGTAAATTATAAAAAAAGTTATTTAAAATTCCTGGTAAATCACAACTGTGCAGACTATCTGCCAGTATATCTATGGAAACTGAATCTAATGCGCCCTGGATATCCAGAAATACTGAAGCCAATTGCTCCTTGTGGGCAAAGGCCAGTTGTATATCAGATGAAAGCAACGGTAAACAATCGCTTGTTCCTTTGCTCTTTCGGAAACCAAACTAAAAAAAAAATTTTTTTTACTTTTTTTTTTTTTCAAATTTATTCATATTTACATTTTATGTTAATCTAGGTGCTCCAGCTACTACCGTAACGTATCAACCTTAATTGTTAAAATATGTACCTAATTTTGTTTACATTGTTCATGCCTTAGCAGTTCAGTATTTTAAACAGGTTTTTATTCCTGCGTGTCAGTATAACAATAATAATCTTAAAACTAAAAACAAACTAAAATTAATCTTAACTAAGCATAAAGGGAATTAATCATTGCAATAGAAGATTGCAACGATTTTTGTCTGAAATTATTAATTATTTTGTTGGACATTTGTTCTAAAGTCTCAACATTCGAAATTCTATGTACTTCGTTAGTACTGTACCAAGAAGGCAGTTTCAAAATCATCTTCAGAACTTTGTTCTGAATCCTTTGAAGTATTTTTTTCCTGGTAGCACAACAACTAGACCATATTGGAACAGCATAAAGCATGGCCGGTCTAAAAATTTGTTTAAATATTAGTAGTTTGTTCTTCAGACAAAGTTTGGATTTTCTGTTTATAAGCGGATATAAACATTTTATATATTTATTACATTTGGCTTGAATGCCTTCAATGTGATTTTTAAAATTTAATTTTTGATCAAGTAATAGACCAAGGTATTTCACTTCGCTTGACCAGGAAATTGGAACACCGCTCATAGTAACGATGTGACTACTACTAGGTTTCAAAAAAGAAGCTCTAGGTTTATGTGGGAATATTATTAGTTGAGTTTTGGAAGCGTTGGGAGAAATCTTCCATTTCTGTAAATAAGAAGAGAAAATGTCCAAACTTTTCTGCAGTCTCCTGCAAATGACACGAAGACTTCTTCCTTTAGCGGAGATGCCTGTGTCATCAGCAAACAAGGATTTCTGACAACCCTGAGGCAAATCAGGGAGGTCGGAAGTAAAAATGTTATATAGTATCGGCCCAAGAATGCTACCCTGAGGAACTCCAGCTCTAACAGGTAGTCGATCAGATTTGGAATTCTGATAATTTACCTGCAGAGTTCTGTCAGTTAAATAATTTTGAATTAATTTTATAATATAGAGCGGAAAATTAAAGTTTTTCAATTTAGCAATCAAACCTTCATGCCAAACACTGTCGAATGCTTTTTCTATGTCTAGAAGAGCAACTCCAGTTGAGCAGCCTTCAGATTTGTTTGAACGAATTAAATTAGTAACTCTCAAAAGTTGATGAGTAGTTGAATGGCCATGGCGAAATCCAAATTGCTGATCTGCAAAAATTGAGTTTGTATTGATGTGAAGCATCATTCTATTCAAAATTATCTTTTCAAAAAGTTTACTGATTGAAGGAAGTAAACTTATTGGTCTGTAGCTAGAAGCTTCAGCTGGATCTTTCTCGGGCTTCAAAATTGGAACAACTTTGGCATTTTTCCATTTGCCAGGAAAGTATGACAAATGAAAACATTTATTAAATAATTTTACCATGAAAGACAAGGTACTCACTGGGAGTTTTTTGATGAGTATATAGAAAATTCCATCATCACCTGGAGCCTTCATATTTTTTAACTTTTTAGTTATAGTTTTTACTTCATCCAAATCAGTACCCCAGGATTCATCAAAAATATTTTCCCATGAGGAAATATTCAGATAATCAAGAGCAACCTGATTCTCAATAGGACTAGTAAGACCCAAACTGAAATTATAGGAACTCTCAAACTGGTTAGCAAGTTTTTGAGCTTTTTCCACATTTGTTAACAATATTTTATCACCTTCTTTGAGCGCTGGAATAGACTTTTGAGGTTTCTTCAAAATTTTGGAGAGTTTCCTAAAAGATTTGGAACTCGGGTCTAATTTTGACACATTATTTTCAAATTGTTTGTTCCTCAGGGCAGAGAAGCGTTTTTAATTTGTTTTTGCAAATCTCGCCAGATAACTTTTATGGCAGGGTCGCGTGTTCTTTGATATTGTCTTCTACGGATATTTTTCAGACGGATCAAAAGCTGAAGATCGTCGTCTATTATAATTGAATTGAGCTTTACCTCGCATTTTGGAACTGAGACAGCTCTTGCTTCGACTATAGAAGTAGTCAGAGAGTCAAGAGCATTATAAATATAATTTTTAGTTTCCAAAGGAATATTAGGATCAAAGTAATATTCCATGAATGTTTGATATTGGTTCCAATCAGCTCTATGATAATTGAAAGTAGAACTGTTGGGATTAGAAATTATTTCTTGAGATATTTCAAAAGTTACTGGAAGGTGATCCGAACCGAAGTCAGCATGAGTAACCAATTGGCTACAAAGTTGACATGAATCAGTTAAGACCAAATCAATAGTTGAGGGATTTCTGGCAGAAGAAAAGCAAGTTGGGCTGTTTGGGTATTGGATAGTGTAATAACCCGCAGAACAATTATCAAATAGTATATTACCATTGGAATTACTTTGAGCATTATTCCACGATCGGTGTTTTGCATTAAAATCACCAATAATGAAGAATTTTGACCTATTACGGGTAAGCTTCTGTAGGTCACCCTTGAGAAGATTCTTTTGCTGACCTACGTTGATCAAATTTTGTTTCAACAGAAACCCCCAAAGTTTCAACAACTTTGGTATCAAATGAAGAAAGAATTTGATGTTTGATACGCCTATGAACCAATATGGCAACGCCACCACCTGGACTATAAAAACGATCATTGCGGTATACAAAATAATTAGGATTTCTTTTTATTTTATTACCTGGTTTAAGAAAAGTTTCAGTTACAACGGCAATATGCACGTTATGAACTCGTAAAAAGTTAAACAGCTCGTCTTCATTATCTTTAAGGGATCGAGCATTCCAATTTAAAATATTCAGTGTCTTAATACCCATTGCTGAATTTCAGGGTCATGACAATATTGTTTGCAAATTTTATACCAGTTTGAATTGCATCAAACATGGAGTATGTATTTAACATTCCATTAATCATATCGATTAATGATTTCTGTAAAAAATCCATTTTTGGAGTGGTTATGCTACCTAAGTCAAAATCTTCAACATTTCTGGTAGAATTTTGGTTTCTACCGGCTGTAACGGCAGCGTAGGAAGCTCCATTACCTACATTGCTACCAGCAGGTAAGAATTGAGCATTGAAAACTTGTGCTCTGTTTGTACTTACGGGTACATTTGTACTTCGCTGACCATTGTTAACAGCAGATAGCAGTGGAAAATTTGACGGTTGGGCATTGATCGTACCTTCCGGTACGAATGTTGGATTTCCTCCTCGAAGACCGTTGTTAACAGCCGAGGAATAATTACCTGGTCGGGAACGTGAAGCGGTCCCTACCTGATGCTTAGCACGAGAATTCAAGATCGCTTTGCGAGTCTTGCATTCCCAAAAATTGGATTTGTGGTTTCCACCACAATTCGCACATTTAAAATTTTTGGGATCCTTCACAGGACAGTTGTCCTTGGCGTGAGAGGAATCGCCACAATGCATGCATTTGGCATCCATGTGACAATTTTTTGTCCCGTGACCCCATCCCTGGCATTTACGGCACTGGGTGAGGTGTTGAGAATTTCCTCCAGTCTTCCTGAAGTGTTCCCACTTCACTCTGACATGGAGCATAAGGCTGGCTTTTTCCAATGCCTTGAGGTTATTCAGTTCATTTGATTTAAAATGAACTAAATAAAAATCGTTTGAAATCCCATTGCGAGAATCGCCAGGTTGGGATTTCTTTTTCATCTTTATCACTTGAACTGGTGTAACTCCAAGCAATTTAATAATTTCTTGATTGATCTCATCCAGGGATTCACCACTGGCTAGACCTTTTAAGACCACCTTGAACAGACGTTCAGTTTTGGTGTCATGTGTAAAGAATTTGATGCCTCTTTGAGCAAGATACTCCACGAGAAGTTTAAATCCGATCAAGGTTTCAGCCAATACTCGGCATTCACCCCGACGACCGATTTGAAAGGAAAATTTAGAATCTTTAATGAAATTCGTGAGTTCCTTACGGATACGCCCATGAAAATCAGATGTTGTTACCACAATAGGTGGAACCTTTTCTTTCCCTGCATTAATTCGGGAATGCTTCGAAGATTTTTGCCTGACTGATGGATCATTCTCATCATCAGTGAGAATATCGAATTGATTGCTCAAATCAATATTAGTAGAAGGGGAATCCAGAGATTGTCCCTTTCTTTTGAGTTTAGGCGCCATTTTCTCCAAAATGATTAGAATTTATACGTTTTCTCCTAATCAACTTCCAAGCAGATTCTACAAGAATCCGAAGGGTCAAAGAGGAATTTTCCAAATCGATATCCAAGTCGGATTACCTCGCGTAGGGTCCAGACAAGGATCGAAAAGGAATAAGGGTAAAAAATAAAAAAATGTGCAGGTAATGTTAAGCACTGAAAAGTGCTGTTTGATTTTGTTATAGCTTTAGGTAGCAAAAATACTTCCTTCAGCAAAAGAAAATAGAACCGCACGGCATGAGAGCTCGATGCGGACTGACTGCATGGAGTATTCTTCACTCTCATTGGAGGATGAGCGGTTTCGGATGTAGCGTTGGAAAACGCGTTGTAATCAAGGTTTCTCTAGATAGTCCCTCTACAAACGAACGTCAGTAATTGCGTTTCATTGCTTTGAGTAAGTTTTTATGCTTTTTTTTACAAGCTTTTGATACTTATCAAAAAGCTCACATCGGAACGCATCGGATTTCTCAAGATACAACTTGGTGCATTCGTCATCCGATCCAGGGGTGGCTGGTCTTCTTTTGAGGGATGCACTTGGAACACATCGTTTCTGAGCTTCTAATGCACTTTTGTACATCAATTCGGAAAGGAAACGATACTCATCCAATGGTGGAAGAGGATCATTAGAATCAATACCAAGGGTTACCGCCGATGCAAACTGTTGCCAATCAATATGCCTCGTGAGGTCATAAGGAACATGGATTGACTGGTCTGGTTTTCGACAACCATTTTTGATTGAGATAATATTTGGTAGGTGATCACTACCATGGGGATCATTGATTACCTTCCACAAACAATTTAATGATAGTGAATTAGAGCACAACGATATGTCAAGTCGACTCTCCCTGGCAGGAGGTTTTGCTATTCGTGTCGCTTCCCCAGTGTTCAAGATTGTCAAGTTGAAATCGTCGCATAAATCATAAAAAATACCCGCTCTGTCATCGTATTGTTCGCCCCAAGCAGTGCCGTGGGAGTTCAGATCGCCCAGAATAAGAACTTTATTGATGTCCTCCGAGGGAAATACCGTGACGGTACCTTATTGTCCGCAGCTCCAAATTCTGCGCACTTATTCATTGGAATCAAAATTATGTACAATTATAAATGTCCTGACTATAGGCGGAAACCCACAACAACTTTATTAACTTCGTAATGACCACAAACTCATTCAGAAAATTACAGCATTTGTGGAAAAAATAAATAAATGCTTAACCACCAGCACTGAAAACATCAACAAAGTAGTCTCCGTTAGCAGCCGCGCTAAGACGCGCATGACTGAAAAATTGATTATTTGTGTACAAAAAGAAGTGATTTTTTATTTTTTTATGTGCCAAGTGCTAGATGTGAGTATTTTCCAAATAATGTTGGCGGATTTCCATACATCTCAAGAGATTTCTGCATAAAAAGATGAAATTTTCTTTGCGCAGAATATGGAACTAATTTTGACCGTGTGTTCTTTATTCTGCGCATAGGCTAACAAAATGAGTCCCAGAAGGAATAATCCTTTCGGTGAGAGAGCTCCTGGACGGAAGTGGTTAAAACTAAGCAGATGCTAAGTTGGCAGGAGTGAAACTGAAAAGATGATTCAAGAATAAAACTCATTCAATATTCCAAATAAAATAAAATAGCATAGGTAACACGAAGTTTTTTTATGCGCAGAATTAGGAACCCATTGCGCAGAATATGGAAAATGTCAAAAAATGATGTGCAGAATTAGGAACAATATAACATATCCAAGAAACGCTTTTCTTCGTGTGTTCATTTTATATTTTACAAACGTGTATATTTTTTATTCATAGGGTAAGGGGATGTAATGTTAGCCTAGCTCCTTCATTCGGGCTATGTACCAAATATGTCATAACTTCAGCGATAATCAACAAAATTATGATCAAAACCTGTGCAGAGTGAATTATTATGTTTTCACTATCGAACCGACAATAAATCATATGTGAAAATCTCTGAAGTGTTTCAAAGCAGTTTAAGTTTAGTTTGTTTTGTGAAATTTTATGTTGGATAAAGCGAATACAGCTGGCAATGCCTAAAATCATAAAATCAGGAAGAAAAGCCATACGAAGACTGCCTTTAATAAAAAAAAATCGGTCGAATGGGACGAAGTTGCATCCATAAATAGACTCAATTTGATGCTTATAGACCGACATTACATCCATATCCCTCGAAAGTTTCTGACTTTGTAAAATATGTTGTATAGCTTTTCGTGATACATATTACCAAACATCTTATTAAACGTATCTTAGCAAGTGTATGACAAGCTAAATATCGCTTATTGCTTCGATATTTTATGAGTTATAATAAAAAATGTAATCGATCGTTGCATATTAGGCTGAATCAAGGGACGCATACCCTACTTACTCACTTGAACTACACATTTGCCAAAAAATAATATTAACAAAAGCTTATTCGATTTGTGTTATGCTATGTTTGCGTCGAAAATGTCTTAAGTGCGCAGAATATGGTACCTTCACGGTAGACAGAAGCTATGCAAAGATCATTCTTCTTTACATTTATTTAGCAAGCGACGATTTCAATGTCTGAGATTATTGGGAGTATGATTCTATAGAAGGGGTAGCACTTTTTGACCAGAAAAAGTACGCCACCATATGAATCATCTCGGTCCATGCGAATAATGTTAAAATCGTGAATGTTTAATTCATCTTCAGAAGAAAACCAAGTTTCACAGAGAGCAAATATATCACAATCAAAATGGTGCATCAAATACTTGAACGAGTCTAATTTAGGTATTAGACTTCGACAGTTCCATTGTAATCCGGTGATCATATCTTGATCCTCACTCGACGATTTATTTATCGAAAGATATGAATTCCCCAATTCGGGGCCATGATTCAGTCAATTGCTTGAATTAGTTTCCCACTGCAGGAATAAGCAGGTCAATAAGTCCACGAAGCGGTGAAGCATCCTAAAGACCAAGAGCATTTAAAATGTTATCCACAATGTCCCTAAACTTAATCTTACCTCGCTTGGACGGGATATTTTTCTTAGAATTGCGAGAAGACGTAGTACTTGTTTTTGGCAACCTCTTACGGTTATTGTTATTAGATAGCGGCGAATGCATCAGCTATTACCGGTTTATTCCTTTGGGCTATTCCTAGTGGGCTTCCTTTTACCGGGGGCGTGTACCTCCGGAAATCCACTCTCATCGGCTACATCAGAGTCCAGTTCGTCGGAAGACGCTCCGTTTTGCGACGTCACCATTTCCGCATAAGTCTGCTTCACATTACCAGCGTGCTTCTTGTATTCGGGGCAGTTCTGCAAATCGTGGAGAGGCTCTTTGCCACAGTAAGCACACCTTGTTGCTTCCTGTTGGCAAGCATCCTCTAGATGCCTTTGGCCGCATTTGCCATAACGGGGCTTGTTGTCGCAAAAAGTAGCCGTGTGTCCCAACTGTTTGCACATGGTACAATTAAATACACTTGGTACAAATAGGCGCACTGTAAAACACACGTTATAAATTTCAACAAATTTTAGGAGAATTGATTCGGCGAAGGTAACTTGTAGTGAGTCCGATGGTGAATACGTCTTTCTTCGATCTACCATTGTTGCTGCATGCAATTGTTTGCATTTTCGAATTTTAATGGTAGACGAAACAGAATTTGTGAGGCGCCCCATACC
The DNA here is from genome assembly GCA_024533555.2 of Aedes koreicus. Classification (NCBI taxonomy): domain Eukaryota; kingdom Metazoa; phylum Arthropoda; class Insecta; order Diptera; family Culicidae; genus Aedes; species Aedes koreicus. Next base: position 226,292 of record JAHHFK020001137.1, on the reverse strand, counting down.
TTCCATAACGTCTTCACACGTCAGGCTCGCTGCAGAAACCACACCATCTATCTCCACATCTCGAGATGGGATGTAGACGCACTACTCGACATTATAACCTACGTCGCAAGCAATTTCATTTACTATTTTATATGTAGGTGCAGTAACACGCACTTAGTTTCGGTTGACTTGATGAAATTCGGTACTCCCCAGATAACGACGCGTCAAATTTCTTTCAATGCACAGAAAGTCTAGGATCTTGTTTGAAACATTGCACATCCTTTGTATTGTTTTGTGCTATACAGCGCGCACGTGACGGACAAGTTACGATGCTTGAAGAACGGGAATTTTTGTTGTTTTGCTATATCTGTCTTGATTTCAGCCTGATCTATTATAAGTGAATGCAATATTGATACATTTCTTACTTAAAGTGGAGATGCAATCTGTTTACTATTCCGTTTGTTTGTTTGTTAAGTAATTATGTTTAATAACCGATACTAAAATAGTTTAATTGAGTAGGTTTTGTTTAATAGTACCACGTTCTAGGTAATATTGTAATCATGACTATTTTTATGAAAAACTATAGAAACCTATTTTTCATTTGGTATTCGATGATGTTATAAATAAATTCAGCGCCAACATTTTATTAGGGCGAATCTGCTTTTGTAAACAAACACTTTGTCTGCTAATTTATCGGAAGTTGAATACAATTCCTTCAAATTGAATATATAAGCGTATAGAAATAAATCTCCTCTTCCTTAAAGAGTGCTCAATTTGTATTTGTGACCTTTTGTTCAAGAGAAAATGACTACGAAAGATATTGTCTACAAAAGCAGATTCGCCCTAATCTAATGTTGGCGCTGAATTAATTTTGCCGCATATTTAGATATACACAGAGACAAATTTATCATTATAGTCAATTTTACCATTATTGGGGGTTAGGAGGACTATTGCAGTATAGTTATTTTGAACCGACTATGATCATGGTCAAAACGACCATTATAAATAGTTGATTAAACATTTACCATAATGTCGGAATAGTCCTTGTTACCATGATCATAGTCAAGCATGTCATGAACGTGGTAAATTCATCCATTTTCATGGTTATTGTAACCATTACATGCAATAGTCATCTTGACCATGATTTATTTGTCGGTATACCCTAATAAATTTCGTATGGTTATATTTCTTAACGACCTTTTTGGGGTATCATCCAAACCATTAATGAAATAGTTGGAGCATTTGTGATATTGTTCGTTTAAGGTATTTTTTTTATCAGGGTAACGATAGAATTTTTCTCAGAGTAGAGAGGGATAATAAGTCATAATTGGGTATTCTGCTGTTACTGTGTGTATATGAGCTGTATGCATTCTTACCCCTCGTTTTATTTTAGTTTGAGCCAAAAATATGACAACAGACAGTCGCTACTTCTGGCTGACGTCTGACGGCCATATTGATTTGGCTCATAATCTTCCACACACACACTTACTTGATGCGGTTGAAAATTTTCTGGTGCTTGAAGGCATTCGCTCTTGTAAATGGTTGCAATCGAATTTTGTGCAACACAAAATCACGACATAAGTTCGGAAATTTCCGTAAATTGACGCTTACACAGTGAATAACAAACTACTGAAGTATTTTATTTACCGAGTGCAGTGAAATTCTAAGCGGTGTCATTTTCTTGACGTGTTAAATATCGCATCAACTTGTTTTCTTCTTGGTTTCTTCGCTCTGCACGCCTGAGATTTTCCTTTGGGTTATCCGGTAGGATTGTGAAAATGGGTGAACGCGGTACGGATTGGTGAATGTTCCTGTACGGAAAACCGTCTCATTCTGCCATCTTTTTCTTCTTTCAGACCTGGATCGCTTGGATGTGACTGATGTAAAGAACATGCCTGATGGCTTGTTCACCCACCTGGAATGCCGCACCATTCGTATCGGTACTCTGAAGTACGATACTACCGAAAAGGTAAGTCGAATCATGTGTTGTGGAACTTATATATGAACCTGAATATTTCCTTGGGGACATGCGAGATCTAGAATGTTAATCGTCTTGGTAACATGTTAGTAATATTGGTTCTTTCGGTATTTTGTCTACTTTGTTCGAAAGCTTCCATCTAAATCATTTATCTGGTAACCTAGAAATTTATGTTGTATTTGTAATTTGATTCTATTTCGTCATTGATTTTGTATACGAAAAACGAGTCACAAACTTGATGTTTGTGATTGCATATTTCAAGATAGAGATCGGGCAAGCCACATTAGCTTACGCAAATAAACGCCTTAGCTTTCAATAATCTGAGCTTTGTCGCGCACTGTTGTCGTTCATATACGCCTCTTGGTATTCCCGTATTTGAACAAATAATATCTGTTAGACAGTTTTGTTTATTTATTTGTAATGACATCGTGTTAGCCTACACTCAGGTTAAGGAATAAAAGAAAGAAGAAAACCCGAATTGGTTCGAATTCGCAACTGGCTCTCTAACCCGCCCAATCTCTATGGTTTTCTTTATACAGGAATGTATGGCCATTCGGAACATGGTAAAGTGACAGAGCTTTCTGACAGTGGCAGAATTCTGAGTAAATCCTGCTTGGGATTACGATTGTATTATGCTCGCATTTGCTCGAATTATGTACTGGTACAGTTCAGTCTTACGCGAATGATAGAAAATGGAGAAAAAAATGTTTAGGATTCCGATTCTTCCTTTAAAAAATAACCAACTTATTTGAGCTTGTACATTTATGCGTAAGAGTTGTTAGTACCCATCTTAATAGTAAAATTCCATTCGATACAAACCACACTTCTGCAGTAATCAGACAGCAATCATCAACATAATAAACGACATTAATTAATGTTATGCTTAAGGCAAAAGCAATTGGCCTTGGCAGCGGAAATGTTTCGTTGCCTGTTCAAACATGTAGGGTACGGGACGGGTTTTAAGCAGTTTAGTCAGCCCCTGAGACATTTGATGAAGCTGTATGTAATTTATAATTAGAACTGCCAATATTTAGACATTAATCCCTCTGCTTACGTCTGGTCTATCGGAACATACCTTCAGTAACGAGCATTAGGTTCAGAAAATTTCATAGCCATGGAATAAAGTTCCCAATTGCAGCGACTTCTTAAACGCATGCGGATTGCTTTCCGATTAAAAAAATGTTTTCTTCAGCTCCTCAATCGGTACATAAACTAACAATATTGTATGAGTGCGATTCTGTGCATGTGTCCGAAGGCGAAATGAAATAGGCCGGTTGACGATTTGCTGCAAACGTCAATTTCCTCAACCCGCTCCTTCGTTTTACCCATCCGCTCTCGAAAACAATCAACCAAAACATGTCGATTGCTACGACCACAAACTCGTCTCCTAGCAGGTTATGATACAGACGTACACGACCAAACTTTTAGTTTGTCATTGATCTTTAGATTGTCAATGTGTATTTCTTATTTCATTTACTCTCACGCAAATGTTAGCCAAAGCGACTGTGACGACAAACGGGATGCTTCGTTCCAAAAACAAACAAATGCAAGAGACAGCAGGCTTCACGTTACATTACCGGTGCGCTATATCCATGGTTAACAAAGAAGAGAGGAAACATGGGCTCTCTCAAAAGCAACAGTGATGCCATAGCTGCCGCTCAATAGCGAAGCATTATTTATCGTTGGGTACTATTGGACAGCTCCAAAACATATTTTTTATTGCAAATGATAGTGCCAGATGATGGACAATATAATCATAAGCATAGATCAACCTCAAATGACTGGAAGAAACATGAAATAAATAGCGATTTCAGATTATCTAAATATGTAATAAATTTAACTCAATGTTCAACATCACATTCTGGCAACAAGTCTAGTTGTGGGAGAGAGCTGATGAAGACATGCTCTCCGGTACACGCGTTGCAAATGCAAAATACACAAAGGCAACATTTGAGCGAACTTCTTCAGCAGATCAGAAACTGATGGTTTCTAGATGATGTATTTTAAATCTTCAAAATTACAAAAATAAATTGGTAATCAATCATGTATCATACATCGAATCATTGGCCCAATAGATAAAGCTTATAATCGTATCATTAAAAATGCAATAATTTGGAAAATGTAGGAGTTATAGACCTATTTCCTAACAACTGATTAAAATAGTGACCCCTGATTAAGCCGTTCCCTACCCTAGGTTAAGAAATGTCATGACATATTTTTCCCTTGACAGTTCGGTTTTGTCTGTCTCCGGGAAAAGTCATACGAAAGTTGTAAAATGTCATCGAAAACGTGTCAAAATGCAGTACTCTTACCATCATTGAACTTGTTTAAATTGATGAGAGAACTTTGGGGTTATTTTTTCTTGTGAGCAAATCTTTCGCCAATAACTTATCTAGATTCCGATTTAATTCGAATCCGAACTTTTTTTTAGTGTTCAGGATGTATGTGACTCTTAGAATTCCTCGTTTAGGATTACGAAGATTTGTTTTAGAATGTGAGGAAATGTGTGTAATAAAATACAAGTCGGGGCTCTTTCTTTATTGGGCTTCGAATCTTTTAGTAACTTTGTATAATTATTTTTTTGTGTGAATCCTGCTGAAGTTGAAAATAAAGGGATCGAGTCCTTCAAGATTAGTTTTCATGTTTATTAGACTTAAAATTACAGCTTTATGAAGCCCTGGCCAAGAATGAAGGGGTTGACGATGATTCGTCAAGTGTCGATATAATCAATCTTTTTATTAATACTAATAATAATAGATGAAATGTTTCTATTGATTTAAGTTATTTATTTTTTGAATCTTGATTTATCATAGCTATAGAAACAGTTGCGCATGCTCTAACTACAGAGGTCTATCACTAATGTTAGAGGGACCGCCAGGGCTTAAGTTCTGGTCTATACTAACAATTCTAGCACTAACATGACCCCGAAACCAACGTTCATCCGCGTAGATTAGTTATATTGTAGTTATGTATTATTACTAACTTTTCTTTTCTGCTATATTGTTACTCTTGATGGTAGGCGGAAGTGTCTATTGTATCTATTTTCACGAACTCACATTAACAATTACTTTGTTATTGTTTCTTTTCTAATTTCTTTTTCTTCTCTTCTCTCTCTTGTTTTTGTTGCCAATAACGTATGATTGTTATCTGAACTTCCCTTTGATTAAGTAAGGAACTGGGCGACGTTCCGCCAGGTTGGTCGAGGCGGAAGACAAGTAGGAGTAAGTGATGACATTCGTCATGTCATTGTTGAATCCTAGTTCTAAAATTCTGGGCTCCTTATTTCACCTCATCTAGTTTAAAATGGCCTGAACAAAATGGGGAGCTTACGCAGATCTCTTGAAGATGTGACATGACGGAACATTTTTAATATTAGCATAGAACATGTGTCTATGTTGCATAAGTTGATTGAGTTGCTATATTGAAAATATAATAACGCATGGATGAGAAATACATTTGAAAACGAATTAACCATCTCGTGGTATATCTTGAACATGCTTAATTCCGATGTTCCCTCGTTTCACATCCGTTGAACCACACTGAATGGCCATTTCGTTTTGATAATATCACTTTCTAATGACTATATATCTGTTTCTTTTTTGGTATATTGGAGTGAACAGGAAAGCTTCATTCGTTAGTATTCAACAATCTGGATATGCATCATTGAAGTAATCTCTTCAGACACTTGTGAGGTGGCAAATACTTTCAAAAACGTCATTAACCAATCCGTGGATGAGATCGAAGACAAGGTTGGATGACAATAACTTGCAGTACCAGTGCAACAACAACCAATAGGAGAAGAAACATATGAGAACTAATTCATACTTGAACTTATCAATTACTATAATCTATTAATCACCAAATTATTATTCGTTTCAGCAATCAAACGCCTCTCTCTCTCTCTTGCTTCACTTTCTGCCTCCTACTATCCTCTATGTAATGTATCTATCACTTGTTGGGACTGGTTAGATAATTAGGCGCCTGCTTGTGGAAGATCCCGGTGTGCTCTATGGTCTAGGGCATATCAACGGGAAGGCTTGGTAGGTTCTCACCTAGCCCAAATGTAGATGGGCGGACAGTGGTCGACCAGGGTGGGGACTCAGAAATTACAATTAAAATCCCAGCTTTTTAAGCATAGCAACAAAAAAAACAAGGGGGAAAACCAAAAAAAAAGGAAAAACCCCCCGGGGAAAAAAAAACACGTTTAAAAACAAACAAAAGCAAAAAAAAAAAATTTAAAAATCAAAAAAAAGTTTTAAAAAAAAAAAAATTTTTAAAATTTTAAAAAGTAATGGGTTTTTTTATGCCCAAATTTTTTTTTCCTTTACTGTGATAGGTTAATGTGGCTCTGCCGTCTTTTCCAATGTGTTTTCGGCTGAATGAAATCTGTGAAATTGGACTTATAGCAAATTTCAATACCACAAATAATCTCTATATACTTATAGAAAGGTCAATATACTTTCGAAATTCGTCTGTATGATTTTTTGTTTGTTTGGGGCCATGTGCTAGTTGGGCTTGTAGGGATTAAGAACGACCCGGGCATTTCCAACAGACGAAATATTTAATACACCCATAGATTTACGATCAATCGATATTAACTGTTTATTTCTAGTATCGATCTACATTCTTATTAGTCTTTCTCTGTGTGTGTGTCAACGCTGCTTAAACAGTTATGCCAGGAATCGTACTCGACGACCTAATGACGGTTGGGTTACAAGGGAGCGCTGGCTTAAGTATATCAACGGATATCCTTTGCCATTTCCCTTTGATGAATATGTCGCTTGTCTCCCCGTTAAATCACCTCGATTGGGCCTTCATAAAGATGTGGTAGTGGTTTCTTCACATTAGAACAAAAAATGCTTTGCACGTTTTGAGGTCATAAGGCAGAAACACGCTGATTTGAGTGATAGGCACTTTGAAATGGCTTAAGGTTCAACACGACATCACGTAGTGACTTGATGGAACAAGATGGATCAGCATTAGCGGTGGATCGTTCGAAAAACTCACCTGCAATACGAAGAGGTACATTTCAGCTACAGAGTAACATTTCAGATTGTAGTGCGCAGTCCGAGCAAAATAAATGGTAAGTTTTCACTCCAGTGTATCGGGTCAACACAACTGCGGATTTTAAAGTCCTTTGAAAACGCTAGTACGAGTTCGGACTGACCCGAGGCATCTGGTCAGTCCAGGAAGAGCTGCGACTTGAATTTGCCTTTGAATAGTTGAACGATGTAGCATCGGAATAAATGGACGAGGTGATCCTGAATCTGATGCAACTCCGGGTTTTGTGTTTGGTCTACAGCAATATTGTCGACATTTATCGCGGATGGTGTTGCAATTGCGTTCACTCTAGACTAGGGAGTCACAATATCAGCATCCATCGATACAATTGGTGCGACGAAGAAAAGACTAACTTTCTAATTTCTACCTACACCAAGTTGCCTCGCAACAAACTAGCAACAGAACCAACGTCACATATAGAGCTCCACACTGCATGTGTTTGATGTGTTTCCCATCGCTTTGTTCGTGTCTCTATCGAGTCTCATCGATGTGGACGAACGAAAGTGCGGTTACCATAATCTTTTTCATTTTCATCTTGCTGATGATAGCTTTCACTAATTTATTTACTAATTATTATTTATACCATTTTTGCATACGAAAACACGCAAATATTCACGCTGAATGATTCTTTTGATTGCATAATTATTTGAAGAAAATATATCGAGGGCGGAACAAAATGCCAATAAATCATATTGACAGGGGAGGTGACGGTGCAAATGATCGTCATTGAAAAGGCATACTGAGACTGCTTCAACTCGAGCTTCGAAAGCCTTTCCAATTAATGGGGGGAGAAAGGCGTGTTGTTCATTCTAACTGTCATTTTCATATTTGTTTCAAGCTGAACGGCCACTGTAGCGTTAACGAAATGATGCGCTGTACAGTGTGCATGAAAGAAAGAAATAATCAAGTTCATTTTAGAGTTTCGAAAATGCATGGCCCCGGTTGTGGACACGTGGACTAAGCGTGATCCACTTAGTAAAAAGCGGTTAGGGTTTCATTCCGCTGGGAATTTATTGAACTTCAAAGGAAAAAAAATCACGAAAAAATCATTTATCAGCATTTCAGATGAACTCTCGGACTCTTCGCTTAATACCTTACTTACTTACCAATCAGAGCAAGGCCGGGATGCCCTCTGCTGTATACAGAAGTTGTCTCCATTCTGCATGGCTGCATTTCGCCAGCCTCACAGTCTACGAAGGGTCCGCACGTCGCCTTTTACCTGATCGATCCACCTTGCTCGTTCCGCGCCTTTTCTTCTTGTGCCTGTCGGTTCGTTTTTGAGAATCATTTTAACGATGGGAGGTTCTCCCAGCAACTGATGCAATTCGTGGTTCATTCGCCTCGTCCACGTTCCGTCTTTCATCTGCACTCCACCGTAGATCGTACGCAACACCTTCTGTTCAAAGACGGGAGGGCGCGTTGGTCCTCCACTAGCAATGTCGCCTCGATTTCGTTACCATCGATCTGAACTCGTGCCCAATCCTACTTGTTTCAGCCTTAAGTCTGATGTACGTTTCCGCCATCGTCTCAAAGTTACGTGCTACGACATCAACGTCGTCGGTGATGCTAAAAAAATGTCTATCCCCGCTCTTCGAATTACACTCTCCAATGCAATGACCATCCGCGTAATTTTTTCTGGGAAGCCATATTCGTACATGATCTGCCATAAATGGTATCGATCGATTGTGTCTGTAACCTGATTTGAAATCGATGAAAAGATGATGTCTGGGCAGGTTATATTCGCGACATTTCTGCAGCACTTGTCGAATCGCAAAAATCTGGTCGGGATCCTATCATCTTCTGCTCGTGTTCCTAGATTTATTACCGTTTCACCTTCGTTTGCTGTAAAATTGCCGTTCAGGTGCTCTTCAAAGTTCTGCTTCCACATTTTGATCATCTCACACTCATCCGTGAGAAGGTTACCTTCCATGTCACTGCACATATCGGCTTGTGGTAAGTAGCCGACACTACTACTCGTAGAATTTGTGTGTCATTAGCACGGTACAGTGCCTGCATTGCTTCCAATTTCTCGATCTTCCGTTTGGCGTTTTTCCATTCGAAGAATAGAATTTTTGTCTGTTCCGTGCTTGTTTGTACCAGGCCACATTCTCTGCTTGCATTCGCTACCAAACAAGTTATTTTTTCGATTTGGTGCAGAAGTACCTAGTGCCGCTGTTTTTACGGGTTTCTTGGGCAACTCAGGTTTTCCGTAGTAACTCAATGTTACGACTTCGAAGTTGCGTGGTTGAAGCTCGTCGTAGATTATTTTATTACTGCCTAAGAAGCAGATCGATTTGTAGTTCCATGTTCCGAGTTTTCAATTGTAGTAATTATTTTGTTGCCTAGGTCTTTGCCGATTGTTCCGGTCCGTATTAACTTCTGTATTATTTGTAACTTTTGATTTTTAAGAGCGGCTTGTTGGGCCTTCCCCAACCCCCTGTCTCGCCGGAGGACCATCGGGAACAGCACTGTTTAGAGCCAGACGCTCAGATAGACTGCACCCTTCAAAGAGGGCAGCCCCCCGTCCCTGTCAGCACCGAGTTTGGTTACCCGATCCGTCCAATGGTTACTCATACCCCAGTCCATGGGAGGTAGGGATAGGAGTTACTGGACAAGAGGCAAGGGATCACAGTAGGATCTATTTTAAATCTGCAGGTACGCGAAGTACCAATGACACGCATTGTCCAGTCATACCACTCTTCATTTTTGCACAGTAGAGCTGTCAACTCGATCTTGCCATTTTTCCACCACTTCTGAATATCAGATAGTTTTTTGATTGTTTTGCCACATTTCTTCAGTTTGTTTTTGATAATTGCCCAATATTTTTCGATGAGACGAAAATTTGGACAAGTTGGTGGGCTGAGAGTTTTTTCAATGACTTCAATATCACGCTTATATCATTTCATGACATCCCGGCAGCTGGCTAAGTCAGGCCGAACTGTACTGTACGGCGCAGAGAACCTTTCCGCCAAATCACGCAAAGGGATCCCAGGATTGTTCCGGATTGTCCTACGGGCTTTCACTCGTGATTTCTGGCCGTATGTTCCACATCTACGGTTGTTTTGTTTTGTGCGATCCAGCGATAGTGTTTCCCGGTAACGTTTCAGCACGGTATTTACAGTCGCTTTTGGGAATTTAGAATACCTTGCGATCATTCCACCTGACCACGTCGGATTTTCAACGTTAGTGTGCAAAATTTGTTCCCATCTTTTGCGTTCCATGTTTGATAACTTTTGAACGTGAGTATCCATGCTGATGAAACTTTCACTACTAAGTACAAACTTTCCGGATCACTGCGCTGTCAGTGGCTTCTCGTTGTGGCTACTAGATGAGCGCAGTTACTTAAAATAAGCGGCCAAATACTAAGTGGCTCAAGCAGTCAGTTTGCAGTAAGCTGGGAAGGCACCATAGCGAGGCGTTGAATAAAGTGCTGCAGTGTAGTTCAACATATTTTAAAAATGACATGTTCATTTTTTTCATTTTCCAGGAATCTTTGAAATATGTGTTTATAGAGCAGACTAGAAGACGCTAATTACTGCATTATAAATGTATCGCCTTTTCCGAATACCCATGAAACACATTAGGGGGTATACAACCAACCCCCCCCCCCCGGCATTTTTTGAAAAAAAAATTTTCATAAACAACTTTCCCCCCAAACATTTTTCCCCGAATAGGACTCTTTCCCCCCCTAAAAACCCCCCCACTCCATTTCGCACTTTCACTTACAACACCCCCATAACACATACAAACATTAAATGGATATAGATACTGTGCATTACACTTCCATCATCAAATCTTATTGTTTTGAGGATGGCGCGTATTTAGTAGTATCGTTCAAATTTAGTTATAATCAGATAGACCTCACCGGAAATTGTTGCTGATGCACAGTCTTCATTTGGACGGCTTCCATGTGATGCTAAAGGATGCTTTTATGTCTCTACACTCCGCTATTCGGCAAATATTTTCACATCATCCTTTTCGAATGGAACAGCCCGAATTCAATTAGTACTTCGCGCACAAATGCAATACAATGAAAATCACAGGTAAAAAAAGCACTTCTGAGAAAAAATTTAACTTGAACATCACATCATTGCATGCAACGAAAGAAAAAAAAAACTTCACAGCTCTCCATCTGTAAATCTGAAATTATATGCCAGTCACTAACGCATGCGCGTTAGCTTCGTTCTTTCCCGAATACCCATTAACGTTAATAATCATCTTGGAAGCATCTCATTGTGTCATTAGTTTTTACGAAAGTCATCTTAACAAACGTAACATTACCTCTCGACCATTTATTCAAAACAACGAATCTGACGACTTATCAAAGAGGTAAACAAAGATTCAAACGAAAAATTCTTCTTGAAACCCTTAGCACCTTCACCTTTACCCTTAGCACCAAATCATGGTCCTAGTCCACCACCACAAAGAGTAATATTTACCCAACCCGGGAACAACTTGAAACTTCTAGTACATTGCCACTGAAACTCAAAAATTTGGTCCGTTTGTACTGTCAATCGTGTCAAACCTAAAAAAAATCTAGTGTATCTTCTAATAAGGTCGGAAAGCGAATATGACAGGCGATATTGTTTGCGATAAAAAATGTTAATGTTAAGTTTGTTACATTTTCCTCTTGCAATGAACACGGAACCAGTGGAAATATGAAGGTGTGTCGTACATTAATTACATCACTGAAGGGAGGGGGAGAGATATTAAGTGTGACAATCGGTATAAAATTTTTAATTGCTTCATATAAAACGTGTTTCAAATGGAAAGAGAGAGCCGATTAGCGTTCCCTAAGGAAAGCGGTCAATCAACAATTGCGCAAGAGTTTCAAGCGATCGTTCAAACATGAAGTCCAGTATTTTTGAATATATGTTTGTTAGCCGTTTGAATATTCCTGAAGTAGCGGTGATCGTAGTAGCAGATGAGTAGCTGAATACCGCAGCGATTGAGTGAAAAACTCATCATCCATTTGAGGAGCAGGATTTTCGTCATCACTTGAATTGTCGTCATCGGATTCAATGGTCACTGAATTTTCACTGATTCAATATAGAACGCAGATTTTTCTTCAGCAAGAAGCATTTTCACTTCATCGAAGTTTCGACAATTAGCATTTGCCGATGAAGTGATATTGTTATTCTCAATCAATGCTGTCCCCTTTTGCCCTGATAGCACTAAAAATATGCAAAAACAACAACAACAAAATTCTGCAAACAAATCTTGCATCCAGAAACCAGCAGCTACTCGATCAGATTGAGACGAGTACAGTGACAGTTCATCACAGGTGTCATCAATTCGTTCTAATATTACGTAACGCAATTTTCGGCAATTTTCAACTCCCTCCCTCCCTTACGTAACCAGGTAGTAAATAAATACATGAATTTTGACATCCGCTTCATCCCGACTTAAATGTAAATCTTTTTCTTGAAGTACCTCAGAAAAAAAGCAAAAAACAAATCATTGTTTAAACGGTTTCTATAGCCAATCAATAACCTTCAATTATTCTCAGATTCATTGGATACAATACACCGTGCGACTGTCGTAGTGTTCACAAACACTTTCGAAATGAACAATTGTTGTTGAGGAAACGCCGAGGTTATAGGAAAGCCGCGTGAAATTATTTTTTCAATATTTAAATTACTTATAACTGAAGTTATACCGTGAATATACAAATAGACTCTTTTGATATGGTACGCTTGCTTTACTCATGACGCAACAAAAACATGCTGCTCCGAATAGAATCGGTGCATCTGCCATGGACGACCCCAATGTTTACGTTGTGGGGCGAAATCTATGATTGGCAAGTGGTTACACGAAACTATGTCAATCTGTCATGTTGTGGGGGGTCGTATTTCCCTAACATGAGGATGATGCTAGTTTCCGTGGAGGTGTTGAGAGATTTGAAAAAAAAATACGTTTGAATCTTTGTTTATATCTGTGTTTACAAAATCAGATAAGTTGTCGTTTTGAATAAGTTGTCTAGACCTTTCGATAAGCTAAATCGTGGTTGAAAGCGGCATATTCGTAAGGCTCAATTTACTTTTGAATTGAAGATTATAGAAGTTTTTATGCAACACATCATTTAGATAGCTAAAAGCTTGCGTCATTATGTTCCTTTTTTTAATTCTACACAAAATGACACGAGCTTTTTGCAATTTGAAAAGGTCGCATTTGATCTAAATAATGCATCATCAAGATGAACCTTAAGATACGTGGTGATCTCTTATAATGCTTTCGTTCTCATCTTATCGATCGACAGATGGTGGTAACTTCTTGACTGTTTGATCGTTTTATGATTGCCACTCCCAGCAACGTCAAAACAAAAGAAATACATAGTAACTGTATGATTCGATCAAATATATGAACTATACGTGAAAAAACAGAAAAGCCCTATAATAGCCATAACCATAGCTCCAATTTGGAATAATGCCAAGTGCCTTATCGCTCTCTTGATCTTTTCCTGTTTCTAAATGAATGGTGTTAATGTGAATGTGTCTCAAAATATTCTGTTGAAAATGAAAAAATAATATGTAGTCTTAACGGATGAATGTTACTATAATAACGTATTATTACATTACAGGTCGTGGTGTCCTCGCGAGGGGTCCGCATCATCGCGCCGAACGTGAAGCGTGTCAACGAGAAATGCATTTTGGATCTACAGTTGCAGGAGATTGTCAAAGCCGTAGTGCACTTCTCAAAGGCATTGAACGTCATATTCCTGTACACTTTGCCTTCTTGTGGGGCTTACATACGGGATAGTCTTGAAATGGGCCTACCGGAGGATAGATGTAAGTAACTGCTCGAACTCCAAAATGGTGTGATAATCAATATTGAATACTGTCTTGCTTGATTCCAGTACCGTACTTCAACCCAGTGAGTCGCCAGGATGATGCTCATCGACGCATTACTCTGGTTATGGACCGCATTACCGAGGAATCAAAATCAATTGTAAAAAGCATCATTTTGACGGAGAAAATTGAAGAAATTTCTGCGCGGGACGCTAACGAACTGCTGATGCGTTCATGTGGTAGCAATAAGGGATCCGAGAACAATTCAAACAAGTACGTATGCGGCAAAACATGCGATAACGCTGGTTCTAATCATGTTTGTTTTTCTTTTATCGTAGCGCTGGAAGCGGAAATTCGGGTGATATTACAGAAATTAGGAAGATTTTAATCTATCCGCAAGGCAAAGGGGGTATTCCTATAAATACGGAAGACTACATGTGCTTAGCAATCGACCAGTATCTTAATGATGTAATCATTGACTTCTACCTGAACTATTTAAAACTGGAGCTGTTGAAAGACGAGGAACGAAGGAGTATACACATTTTCAGTACGTTCTTCTATAAACGTTTGACAACCATCGGAACGCGGCATCGAGGGCAGGACAAAGATCAAAAATTAACTGCCGCTCAAAAGCGACATGCACGTGTGGCTAGCTGGACGAAAAAAGAAAATATTTTCGAGAAGGACTTCATCATTATTCCTATCAACGAGCAATCGCATTGGTTCCTGGCTATTATTTGCTTCCCTAGCCAGGATATGCCACTATCTATGAATAGCAATACTCCCACGCCTATCAAACGGAAAAAGGCTGCCGCGAAGAACAAAAACATAAGTCTCCAGATAGGAAACACAACCATCACTCCAGTTTCGAAACGGGAATTGGAAGCCATCAATATTGGTGATGATGAGAGTGAACGGGACGAAGCCGAAGGTGACGACAGTGAACTTGCGAGCGACGCCGAAGAGACCGACGAAGAGCCGACGGATAGCAAACAACCAATCAAACAGTAAATATTATTAATTTCAATTTTGTTGTAGGAAACTCGATACGAAATGTTATTTATTTTTTACAGACCAATCATTCTCATCTTCGATTCGTTGACTGGAGCATCGCGAAGCCGTGTGGTAGCTACACTTAGAGACTATCTAACGTGCGAGTACAAAAACAAGATGCCGAATAAACCTCCAAAAATATTCAACAAAACTAATATGCCTGGACACTGCGTGAAAGTACCACAGCAAAACAACTTTACCGACTGTGGCTTGTACTTGTTGCAGTACGTGGAGCACTTTTTCCTGGTATGTTGTTGGACGTTATTACGCCTACCATATGCTCATCAATGCTTTTCGTTGCTTTTAATAGGACCCTATCAAAGATTACCGTACGCCGATTAAATTGCATGACTGGTTTGATACGCTGACCGTGACAAAGAAGCGAGAGGATATATCAAATTTACTTAAGGAGTTAATCGAAAAACACAACCCTGAGGGTCTACCGTTGCCGGACATTAAATTTCCAACGTTAAATGGTAGGATTATTGGTCTTTGTAATTTCTAATATCAAATAATTAACAATTTCTCGTTGCCCCCAACACTTCATCAGGTAAACTCATAATAGATCCTGATGAAAACTTCAACGACGCAGAATTCGAGGAAGAGGAAATGGAAGATGAGGAATACGTTCCTGGAACCGAATCTTCGGAAAACGAACGTCATGTGGAAGAGGATACTAGCAAAGTGGTTGGTCCAGTGCAAAAGAAAACCATTAAGCTGAAACGATTCAATTCGGCCGGCAGTGCAGGTTCAGTGACGGGTGCACTAACAAATTCCACCACCGGCAACAGCGGGCAATCGTTGCTTGCAGCATCACAAAAACGGCCGATCGAAGCTATCGGAGCGAACAAATCGAGTAGTGCGGACTGTAGTTTAAGGACAAAAGTGGCAAAAATAAGTGATAGCCCAAATAAAGCAGTTACTACCCAAAATTAGAGTATCGGGCAATGTATGAAAGTGTTGGAAATGCGAAGCTACCCCATAGAATGACATCTATGAGAGCAGGTCTATGAGTCGTAGTGCACCGTTAGTTGTTTGGAAATAGGGTCGCTAAAGACGCTGTCGGCGATTTGTTCCTAGACGCATGATCATTTCTTTACATCAAAGTTAGTGACAAGCAGGAGAAATAAGTTCTTGAGCGGTTGAACACGTTTTCAGTGTTTCCCCATGCTCTTATCTGAGTGATCTGTGTCACGTTTTATTTAGCTAGATGTGTATTTTGAAATTTTTTTTTATACCGGAAATACATTCAAAAGCATACCGTTAACATTATTTTTCTTATTACTAATTCGGACAATGTCACAATAATTTCCTGATTGCGTTTGTTTACATCGAGGGTCATTGATCTTTTAATTTCTATCATGTATAAATCGATTTCGGAGTCAGACTCATGTAAATAAATATGTATAACCTCACTTTTTGAATCAAAACAATGAAACATAACCTAGAAAAGTAGTTCTACTAATTTCTGTCAGAGGTCAGACCAGCGAATAGCATTTTCTAGGTTAGGTGTTCCATGTACTGATACAACCAGAGTTAACCTTGATTGGCATATGACATATACATGACATGTATATCATGTAAATATTTCGGAATATTGCTCTGTTTTTTTCACTACATGGATTTAGTTTCAGCACAACCTCGTAGTAGGCGTAGTAGCTGTTTTTTTTTGTAGGTAGATTTATGTAAAACAATTACTGAAATATGGAATACAAATAAAACAACAATATTTGTAGGAATTAAACTAAGCTGTCAATGTATACTATGGCTAAAATAAAAATTTGATTTTTAATAAACTGGTTCTATTGTACAAAATTATTTGGTGTTTTGATTTCTATACGGGAGGATCCATAAAGTACGTCCTTCTATCAAGGGCTTTCCCAGTTTAAAATGTTGTGAGAAGCAATACATTTGCTGTAAAGAGAAAAATATGACGAAAGATTTCAGGAGGTTATTCGTTAATTTCGCGTGACCTAATGTATGAACAATCCCTATCATCACTACCTGTGCTCCATTTACCGACATACATGGTAAATTGATTCGTTTGAATCCATGTATTTTGAGTGGCAGAGCATTTTATTGCGAGGTTATGTTTCACAGGCAGCTTTAAATCGTTCTGCTCCGTTTATGTTATATACATGGCATATATCGTCGAGATGACGTCATCGTGCTGCGGGATATTTAATTAGCGCTTTTTCTTCCATCATTCTCCTTTCTTTTGCGTGGGAGGACGTTTCGGAATGATCGCTGTTGACAAACAGTGTAGGTGAGGGGTAGTAACACACGGTTAAGAAAAAATACACAAGTTTACCGAATTCGTATATTAAGTGAAACTTTTATCGTTTTGATTTATATAGTATCTTTCGTCGATTTTTGTGTGGAAAATATTTAGAAACAAGAATTAACCACTACACAGCGGCTTAAGAGTAGACTGCACAGCGGCTTAAGAGAAGCTCTTAATAGCTTAAACACAGACAAACAGGCACATCTATCACTAGTTAATCACTAAACACTCATTTGGCGGTCAATTGCTTGTTAGTTGATAGCAATGCCACCTGCAGTGCGCATGGTATTTGGCTATAACACACCACCGCCATCTGTTAAATTTATTACCCATTACAATATGCTTAACATAAAGCAATAGTGTTTTCGCAACGATGTTATACATTGCGGAATGAGTTATGACTGTTTGTCTATGCTTTAAATATCGGATTGAAGTGACGATGTGTTCATCAAAATTGGTATGTGTGACTTGCTTATAAATATCGGCAAAAGTGGTTTTCGGCATAAAATTGCGACGTTTACAAAACGACATAACGACATGAATGATTATAGAAATAATCATGATTTTTTTTTTATCAAAGCATATTTCTATACATACATTCACTGAAAACGTTAAACTATGTCGCAAAACTTGTGGATTGGTTTGTGTCTGATCTATTATGGACAAATTAAATTTATCTAGATAACATCTCCTAAATACACGGATATTACAGTCAAATCTTGCACACGATTTCGCTCCTTCTGAATCAGCTGACTAGGCAATGTGAATTCGACGTAAAAAAATATATAAAAAGGCTTATAAAAAGTCACTTTTTGCGTGACATAATTAATGGACGTTCCCTAGGTACATCTTCCCTATATAATTTCAGATCATCCATGGAATTCGAAAGTACAGCAACGCTGGGCTAAAGAGCAACCGTACCGGTTGTTGTCATTTACGCTGCTATTTTAGTAGCGCACAGCGCTCTCATTTTAACTTAGTCACCCATCGCCACACCGGTCGTTGCTATGACAGTAGTTATTCTTAGTTACTGTTTTCCACACCGGAGACATCCAAATAAGTTCCAGCTAAAATTGAACTGAAAACACTGAAAACAATTGGCAGTACGTTTTTAAACATTTAGCTAAGCTTGTAAATTGGAAATGGACAGTTTTTATCATCGGATTCAAGCGACGATGATCTGGACTTCATGAGCCGAATGTTGACCCAGGCACAGTCGATGTTACCCGGAAAAGATAAGAAAGGGTTTGTGTGGGGAAGATCCAATTTAAAATTATTTATTTTAATTGTTATTTGTGATTATAATTTATCACATAAAACCAATTATTATTACAGTGACTTTTGAAAACTATGTAGGATATTACTATGTTTGCATTACTTTTAATGCTTATTATAATTGTAATAAAATCAACAATTGTATTATGTTAACGAATATATATAATTAAATAAAAATAAAAATCAAGAAGCAGAATTTATTTCATTAAAAAGTTAACAACGATTGAATAATTGAAACGTATTTTTTAAAATGATATTAAATAAATATTATGATAATTTTAATAAGATATATTTTGTTTTCTATTTATAATTTTAATATATTAACATTAAATTTAGTGTTGAATTTTATTTTATTTGTTAGTTCAATTGAATTAAGTATAATATTTTTAACATATATTCATTTAAAATATTATTTTTTATTAAATATGTAATAGAAAATAATAGTTTAAATGCATATATGTAAATAAAAAAGATTATTACATTGATTTAAACAAAAAAATAATAATACAATAATACATATGTTTCTAAATAAAAATGTTTTTAAGATTATATTAAGAAATGAAATTTGAATTTTCTGAAAATTAAAAAGAATTTTGCTAATGTTATTTTTAAAATTAGCAAAAAAAATTTCAAATCATTATTTTTGAATATATTTATTAAATAAAATAAATAAGTATAATAATTCAATTAAAATAGACATTGTTAAATATTCATTAGTTTTGATAAGTTTGGAAATTTTCAAGCTTGAATTAACTGATTCATTATATATTCAATTTAGGAAAGATAACTATACAAAATAATGAATTTGAATTTTTTATTTTCAATAATAATTATTTTATTTATTTATTGAATACGATTGAATCAATCGTTAAATCACAACTTCACAAATCAATTTTACAATCAACAGTTTTAAAATTTATCAAATTTAATGTATAAACTTAGAGAAAATGTTAATAAAAATCAAATCAATAAGGTTAATTGTTTTAATTTTTTATATCAATAAATTTGAAATTTAAAATCATTATTTATTTTAGAATAATGAAGGATTTCTTTTTAATATTCTTATAAAAATTATTATTTTTAATTATAGTTACTGAAACAAAATTAATTATTAACGTAATTTGTATAAAATTAAATTATATTTAGTTAATCACTCATAACTTTATATTAATTCTAAACAAATTATTTTATTTTCGTGACAATTTAATTTTTATTCAATTTTACAGGTAAATATTTGTGTAAATTAATTCATTACACATTAATTAATGTTTTGATTTATTTGCAGTGATAAGAGTACAGGTGAAATTTGTGTAAGCTACCGCGGTTAAACAAATAATGCAAAAAAACTCTTTGTGTTTATTAAATTTTAAATTAATTCACATAATTATAAATTTATAAGGTTGAATTTTTAAATTATTTACAAGATTATTTGAAAAAGTAATTTAACTCCAAATGTTCACCATAAACAAGGATTAGATACCCTATTATTGATAATTAATGTATAAATACTAAAGTATTATTAGTCATGCTCTCAAAATTTAATAAAAATAATAGTGTTTTGATCTTGATTTCACATTGATCCTTACAAAACCTTACCCCATCATCAGAATATATTATTGGATGGAATAAATTCTTCATATTACATGACATAAAATGTCAAAGTGTAATTTAAAGAAGAGATGGATTGCAATGAATTTACTTATATGCATATTTTTTTGAAATAATAACAAACAGTAACAAACCCCTAAGTGACCCTTTTCACCAAATAGCAACCGTCTCCCGCGCTGGTATCGCGCTGCTATATTTGAGCACTCGACGCTTCCCGAGAGCCTCGCTGCTATTTTGATACCGCATTTAGCAGCGACCGGTGCGGTGTGAAGTAATGGTGTTGCGTTGCTAAAATGGGTTTAGAACCGGACCTGCTGCTCGGTAACTCACGGTAAATTTTAAGTATGCAATTATGACTTCAAAGTAGCCAAGACTGCACTCCCGTTTCATTTTACTCAATTTTTGATTACAATTGTATACTATCACTTTTTCTCTCACGGAAATGTTCCTCAATTTTTGTTAAAAAGTGGATCTACTCAATTTATGACACAGTAAATAATATCCCTTTAATATTCCCCTTCTTAAGATTTTTTCCATCAGTGAATGAAAAGATCTAAACTCAATTAGAAATTTTAAACATTTTCGATGTTTTTTTTTTCAAAATATCCCAAGCTTTACACTGACGAAAAAAATATTAAGAAGTTCATTCAAAAACCTTATGAAATTTAACCACAAGGAATCGGTTTGAATTTCATACTTTTACCTTATGAATGCGAATGCGATGTTTGTTGTCTTCATACCAGCGATGTTTTAGATATGATAGCTACATGAGTTTAATTAAACAGCCTTATGAAACACATTATTGTCGATTATGTAAACTGAACGTGTGCGTTATGCATTTAAAATTGATTTTTAGATATAATTTTCACTCATATATACATACTTTTTGGGAGGATGGGTTAATTTTGTTGAATAATTAAATTAATGAGACCAAAAAAATCTTTATTTGCAATGAAATAGTACCTTCCAACAATCCTTGAAGTGTGATTATAACATTGGAATAATCAAATGGAATTTTAGTCGTTGCTTAAGGGCCTATTTGTTTTCCAGCATCACCGAAAAGTTTCCTAACGTTATGATGAAGTCCATGTGTTTCGTCGCCCAGAATAAGTTTCTTGGTGATAACAAACATGGTGTTTTCTGTAGGGATGAAAGAAAAACGCCTGGATAACAACTGGATTGGAAAATGAATCAACTTTGGAATTTTTTACGGCACTAGCAAAAGCATTGCTAACAAGCAGTTCGGGCTTTCTTGATTACATTTTCATATAAAATCGTTCATATAAGATGGTTACCTAAGATGGACATATAAGATTCAACACTTTGGATAGATGTTGATGATTAAAATGAGCGTAAATAGGCTTACCTGGCGTGCAAGATTATTTTTTGAAGATGATCTCGAACATCCATTTCACAACATACCTTGGTGCGCCGTTGTTGTTGATTTATTAAATTGCCTTATGGTTTTTTTTCATCCACAGGATGAATATGAAAATCATAAGGTGCTTTTGAGGAACAGATACACATAGAAAAAATCATTAGGAGTAAGTAAGAAAGTCATAAGAGTCCTTATGAATAACATAATAATCTTATGAAGTCTAAACAACCTGCATTTGCGATACTTCATAAGGCGTAATTTATGAATTTCGATAGTTTTTTTTTCCATCAGTGTACCGATTGTGATGCTGCGAATTCTACTTCAACAGTTTCAGTGAGAGTGACGCACCCTTCTTAACAAGCCATCCTGTAGAAAGCTTAATGAGTATTGCGAATTGGGTTATTCGATTTGTTGGATCGTAGCGTTGGAAGATGAATCTTATGTTCTCACGGGTTTCGCGTACGTGTTTCTGCTTACGGGTCCGCCCCACCGTTTTTGGCCCTTTATACAGCGTTACTGTGAATACAAACCGGTAACTCAATTTGATCTTGCTATTAAGTGGAGATGCATACATGACAAGGTCTTAGAAGGGATGGTGGTTATCTTACATACATACATACATAAATAGAAACTAATTCATAATTGCTATTAAGAAATATTACGGAATCACGTTCTTGTACTGAAAATTTAATTTGAAAGGGGTGTGAGGAAATAACAAACATTCAAAGTATTTCGTAAAATTGTTTTATTAAAATATAAACTTACGCAAATAGGATAAACACTTCTTGTTTAAATAGAAATAATACAACATTATGTTTTTGGAGGCCTACGTAATCTTAAACGTTGATGATACTGACACGTTTCGTCCTTACAGTTTTTATTTGGAATGTATACTTAATAAAACGAACGGGTTCTGAAATCGTTCGCCGTAGGAATGTTCATTACACTAGCCTTCAGCAAAGGGCCTGTTCATAAACCACGTAGACTCATTTTGATGCGACTACACATGCTGGCTTGTAATCGGCATGTGTAGTCGATGTTATCATCTGTAAGACAAATTGGTGTTTACATAGTTTAAAGGGTGTATTCGATAAAAATGGCACACACATATATACTCATCAAAATTAAACTGATTATCGGATTTTCTTGAAATTTTCAGGGAATGAAGAACTACTAATGAGTTTTGATTTACAACATTTGTTTTATTCAATTTCGTCTCCCATCCCGAATGCCCACACCTTCCTTTTCACTCCACCCATCAAATTTTGTACAACCGATTTTCCCAGTGTTTTTGTTGTTTTTACCCAAATTTTCTTCAATTCTAGCTCTGTTTTTATAGTTTTGGGATGTTTGCGAAGTTCCGTTTTCATAATTGCCCAGAATTTTTCAATTGACGAAGTTCCGGTGAATTTGGTGGGTTCATATCCTTTGGCACAAAATTGACTCCGTTGGCTCGGTACCACTCCAATACGTTTCGAGCGTAGTGGCAGGATGCTAGATCAGGCCAAAACAGAGTTGATCCTTTGTGCTTCTTAATGAATGGCAAGAGACGCTTCTTAAGGCACTCTTCCGTGTAAATCGCACCGTTTATTGTTCCGGAAGTGATGAAGGGAGCACTTATTTCACCACATCCGCAAATCGCCTGCCAGATTAGAAACTTCTTTGCAAATTTCGATAGTTTCTTCTTTCGAACATCCTCCGGAACATCGAATTTCGACTTGGCAACGAAATATTCTTGCCCAGGAAGTTGACGGAAGTCGGCCTTGACGTATGTTTCGTCATCCATCACGATGCAACCGGATTTGGTGAGTAGCTTCGTGTAAAGTTTCCGGGCGCGGGTTTTCGCAGTGATGTTTTGTTTTTCATTCCGGTTTGGGGCTTTTTGCACTTTGTAAACATGTAACCACGCTTCATGGTTTTCTGCACAAAACCGACTGACACCTTAGACTTTTTAGCGACATCTCGAATTGACATGTTTGGACGGTTCTTGAATTGTTGTACGACTTTTCTGGCCATTTTACTGTCCATTGGACCACTTTTACGACCACTCCCTTCCTTCCTTTGGACACTCAGACGCTCCTTGAAGGTTCTTATTACACGAGACACAGTTGTATTTGCAATTCCAAGCCTTTTAGCAATCCACCGGTGGGACGCCCCTGGATTTTGATCGTCCACCCACCCTAACCCCTAAACTACCAATCCCTATTCTTTTCTCCCCCAATTTCTCCTTTTCTTCCTTTACCTTCCCCCCCCCCCTCCCCTCCCAATACACAACTCCCATTTTCTCCTTCTCCTTCCCTCCCCTTCCCTACCTTCTCCCCTTCTCCTTCCTCCCTTTTCTTCTTCTTTTCACAACATCATTGGGCTGGCTCTGTAAGTTCGGCCCATGCCAACCAAGTTGTGTACTTATCTCAATTTCCTTCATTCGTCCACCAATATTACTTCCAATATAACAACCTCAGAATTTTGTTTTAGGCGTAGAACCACTGCGTCTACTGAGTTGAACTTTTGTGGTATATCCCTGTTTACTATTCGCATCTTATAGGTTGATCACCATTTGTCAAGTGAACAGCCTAAGACGCGTCTTCTCACGGTCAGGCAAAATTGAGTTTATAAGACCCACCACCTTTCCAGGATTCGCAGTCCAAATTTCTGTAGGTTGGATTTAGCCACTGTAAAGAAATTCAAATCTGCGCTTGTAAAAAGTAACACAACTGCAGAGCAGATGTTCCAAAGTTTCACGTTCCATGTAACAGAAACGAATCATTCTCAACCTCGCTCCTATATATTATATAATATATTCTCTCCGCTCGGTCCCTGTCCCTACCCCACAACAGTCCCAAAAAAAATAAATAATTTAAAGAATTGACACAACCAGGTCGTCACTCTTTTTTCTTCCAAAAAATTTTTGAATTATTTTTTTGCCCCACAGTAAGATACCCCGCAGATTGTTTCGGCCCAAAAAAACTAAAAATTTATACCTTTTTTAAAGAACCCGGCCTTTTCCCTATTTTCCACATTCAAAGAACAACAACAACAGGGGGCCCCCCCCCCTCTAATCTAAACGTGACGTCTCACATATGTTTAAAGGGACGTTTGTTAGTTTTGCACTGGTTTCATCTAGTCTTCATTCATATACATACATCACTGGCCCATTTTGAAAGTTTTGCGAAATACTCAAGTGACCGACTAAGTCTTCAGACTTGAAAGTTTTCAACCGTTTGAATCTTAGCATACTCTTTTTTCCTGCTAGTTGCACGTAGTCGTTCATAGGCAGCAGATTTAGAATTGCATCTAATGATTTTCAAGGAGTGCTGCGTATCGCTCCCGTTATAGCAATGGACTCTCTAGAGTCACTCTTGTCGTTGAAGTTTCGTCAGCTTTTTCTGTGTAGTAGCCTCTTTTGTTTTTGGCCACCACACAAGCGAATCGTACGTTAATTTTGGACGAATTATGGATGTATAAATCCACATTATCATTTTTAGTTTTAAACCCCATCTCCTGCCGAAGGTTTTTGAGCATATACAGTACGCACTGGTTGCCTTACCGATCATACACTCAACATGAGTATCCCAGTTCAGTTTGACTCCCAGGTATTTAACCTGTTCACTGAGATGAATTTCCAATCCCCCCACCTAAAAAGCTTTTAGATTCAACTTCCTTTTCCTGGTGAAAGGTACAGTTACTACTTTTGAGGGATTTGTGCTAAGGCCCTCCTGAATACACCAAGACTGAGTAAATTTTAAGGCCCATTGCATTCTCTCTGAAATGATATTGTCAAACTTTCCCCTCACTGTGATGTCGTCTGCAAAACCTACAACCTCAAAACCTTTTTCCTCTAAGCTTCTTAGAAGATCGTCTACAACTAAGGACCACATTGGTGGTAAGAGGACTCCTTCTTAGGGACAATCTTTCGTTGCCCGTACTGTAATTGTCGAACTCCCCAGCTCTGAAGTGATTTCTCTTTTTGCAAGCATGGTGTGAACCCAATTATTATGCTCATGTCAAAGTTCCTTTTCTGCATGGTACAAGCCATAGACGAATAGGAAGTGTTGTCGAAAGCTCTTTCAATATCTAAGAAAGAGGAAAGTGCTATTTATTTTACCAATAGAGCTTTTTCCACCTTCGATACCACTGTATAGAGAGCCGTAACTGTTGACTTACCTGACTGGTAAGCAAACTGAAACTCAGATAGTGGATGCTTGTTCATTTATTTTGTATTGATATAATCACTCAACAATTTTTCCATAGTTTTTAACAGAACTGATGAAAGACTAATGTGCCTGGATGATTTAAAAAGCGCCTTATCTTGCTTTCCTATTTTAGGTATAAAGATAACTTTTACTACTGTCCATGAAGATGGAATATGGTTTAGTCTCAAACTTGCCTTAAAAATCTCAATAAATGGAGACATCAACACTGCCTCGCCGTTTTAAAGCTTTGCTGGAAATATTCCATCCGGTCCTGCAGCTTTGTAAGGCCTGACTTTTTTAAAGATGTTGTTGACCAAAGTCTACGCGCCATACAAAATTTCAAAAAATAGTATGGAGAATAGTCAAGGGGGGGGGGGGGGTTGCTCTGGGATTTTCAAAAATGAGTCTACGTGGTTTATGAACCGGCCCTGAGCACTTCCCTCGGCTGTTGCTATCCGTACTACCCCACACGGTATTATGCGCGTTGACATTACAGCCAATGATGAATGACTTGTTGTTTGCTCTGCAGTACTGGACAGATGAGTCGAGGAGGAGGCACTTCAGGAGTATCACCCGGTAAATAGGCTGAAGCATCTCAACCATAACCACAATCATGTCCCGTTTGGAGAATTCTGTAATGGGATAGCAGTTCAGTGTTTTATCAACCAAAACAGCAGTTCTAGGCTTACTCAACTTTTCATCATGGAACAACTTACAGTCCTGTGTTTGAATGCCAAGTATTTTTCCTGTATTTGACCATGGCTCTTGAATTAGTTAGTACCACGCCCAGCCCCTCTTTTCTAAACTTCCGATTTATAACAGCAGATGGAAAATGCTGTTCAGGTTGTTTGTAGTGAAGCTTTGTTATTTTCAAGACGTGGTTCTCCTGACCTTCAGAGATTATTAGTTGCGCGATAGCTTTACTGTCACAGGTTTTAGTAATATGCCGAATGTAAACCGAAATGGCCTTCTTGGGTTGGGTTGTGTAACATCAACACTCCATGCGTCCGACTGCAGAAAACGCTTTGTTGTTAGATGCTCCAATTGGTCATGATTGATCTGACTTAAGTTTTGGCAAAACCTTCTTCTTCTGGGTTCCGTTGTATAGAACACGTTAGCCTTCTTAATTGGGTTGGGCAAAATGTAGAGCTTTGGGAGGTCTGGAGACGTTTGACTTCTGTTGTTATGCCAATGACCATCCAATTGCCATAACGCTAAGGTAATTGTTATCATGAAAAAAGATGATTTGTGCTGTTCTAGATAATCGATTAGACGGTTGTCCATCCTGTTCCGGTCGTTTAACGGGAAGCTTCAATTGCTCCGCACCATCCATCATTTTATCAAATACATTTGTGACAGATGACCGTTCTTTGATCTCCGACTTCAAGATGCACAGAACTTTCGTGCATGCACCTATTGCCGTGATAGAATCGGCAATGCTACTTTTAAAAGCGAATTTTAAGACTTCATTTTGTTGAAATGACTGTGCGTCAGCATATAGGGTTTGGATTTCTGCTCCTCCGTGGGGCAAATTGACTTCCCGTAGTATTAGCTTTACAAAAAACTCTTGGATTGATTGCTGAAACAGTTTGCCGTCACGACATTCCTGAGAGCAATCGGAACTGCGCCTGGATTCTATAAAAATACGATTGAATAATCTTTTCTGTTTAAATTCACCCATTTCTACGAAGAAAAAAAAAAGATTTATATTTTTACCAACCTCCACCCTCTGATTTTTTTAGTCGACTTTGAGGTGGGTGATCTGGTGTGATGTGATAGGAAGCCACCACCAGTGCAGGACTTGCCATGGCGTACAGTTCCTCCTAATGGCAAGATCAAACTGTTCATACCTGTAATCCTCACTATTCTGTTGTATGAAGGCCCAAAAACGGGGATGTGGACCCGTAAGCAGAAGCACTTACACGAAACCCACGGAAAGGATAGAGAATCTCCTTCCAATGAAACGCTCTTATTACAGGAAATGAACAGTAAGCAATACACATTAGGATTTCCGTCTGGTGGTTTGTTCAAAATAGGATTAGCAAATGATTTCCATCAAAGAAGGCATAATTGTCATCCATGACTTGGGCCAGATAACCACGAATCCCTCATCCAGCCTACACTTCGTCTGGCACCCAGTATTCCCCCTTACCCTTTGTTATTGATTGTATGTATGTAATGTACGCAATATAATATAATATATGTATTTACAAAATATAACTGACAGCCAGTGGATTGTTACTGCAAAATAAAAATTGGATATGTATTAATATCTAATAGTCCTGGAAGAGCTGAAAAGCAGAGTAGATCAATCTTTTCAACAATTTCAATGAAAATATATTTGATTTAATACGAGAACATAATATGCGTATGTACAAAATATATCTGACATCTACTGGATTGTTACTGAAAAACAAACATAAAAATTAGATATGTATTAATATCCTACTAGTCTTGGAAAAGCTGGAAACATAATAGATCATTTCAAATATCAATGATAAAATTTCAAAAAGATATTATTTTATAAGACATGTTGTTTTTTTGACAATTTGTTCTATATACTGTTTTATGGCTTATCTTAACATAATACCACTAAACACAATATTAAAATATAATCCTATACTGCTTATAAGCACATGTCAGTATTTTATGAAAATAGTAGTTGAAGTTCAGAAGTGAAATTTTAGAGTAAATGTTATGCTGAAATGCTGAAAAACAAATTGAGCCTTTGATGCTTGTCATGTTGCTCCAGGCTCTTGCTATAAATGGTTTTGGAATGCAAAGATGATTCCAAAGCGTGCTGAAATTATTAAATAAATGAGGATGGAAAATACTATGATTTGAATTACAGGTATGAATATACAATTTACAGGTATGGATATAGATTTATAGGTACACGATCTTGAGTCGTACCCCCTCACTTCGCTATTGTCAAAATGACAACATTGCCCAGGCTACGCCAACCAGCGTCTCCATGTTTCAGCTGGCAGTCTTTTGTGATCATCTGACTCGTGGAGGCGTGAGGTAGGAACTTGTGAGGACCAGAGGTCGGTTGCACCTTCCTTTGAAGTTGTCAACTCACCATTTGAAGCCCTTTAGTCGACTTTGAGGTGGGTGATCAAAAACTTAAAAAAAAAATTGCAACGATCTTATACGTATGCAGAAGATGAAAGCCTACCCCACAAGACATGACACTACAACCCGATTATTTGAATAGGAATATGAATCTATTTTCCCTACAAAGAATAATCCAGGTTTTCAATGTTATAATCTTATATCGGAATTCAGTGAAACACATCACGATTAGGTTATCTACTCATACTTCGGAAATGCTGGAGGTGATATTTTAAAAGAAACAAATTTAATCAAAAATATATAGTTTTGTTTATTGATTAACAATGAATCTAACAGACAAAACCTACTGATAAATATATTACAGGTGTGCATAAGTTTTGGACAAAAAGAATTTAACCTACGTACATGTTTCTAATTGTTCAAACTGGGATCAATTATAGTTGGATTCTAAATAGAAATTTTGAGACGTTTTCAAGTAATTTACGTTTCATAAATATTAGAATGGGATTACACCCTCTTCAAGCTCAACTTATCACACATCTTTTTCGGAATCGCCGTTTTATATTGCCTGGTCGTCTGCTTCTTTACCATCTTCTTCATTAGCTACGTCTTCTTCTTTTTCGTTGGATTCTTCTTCCTCATATTCGGTTTCTTCTTGCTGTTCTTCAAAATCAACCTCGTCTTCCGGGATTACTTCAGGCGTTGGTGCACCAAACAAATTATGTTTCTTTTGAATTAGCACTTCGCGTATTATATCTGGAAATGTCAGAATTAGCAAATAATCATATAGAACACCAACGAAATAAAAATTACCCTCTAGAAGCTCTTTGGAGTCGATCATCTGTCCAATCTCATGGGCGACTTCCTTTGCCAACCAAGGTGTTATTTGACGTTCAAACTCATCGCGGTCTTTGTCGTCCTTGATGTTCTCAACGGTATTTAGAACATCTGGCAGTAGGTCATCAATTCTACCTTGCAGTAATTTCGATGCCGTGATGCGTTCCTGCATCTCCCTGTCAAGATTTTGAGCAATCTTATCCTGAAGTATTCTACGTTCCTTCTCGGCCTGGATTTTCCGATCCTCTAGCTCAAGCCGCCGTAGCTCCGCTAGTTCTGCCTCTCTGATGGCCATTATCTGTTGCTGCTGGCGTTTCATTTCGGCGATCTCTTCTTCGTGTAGCACTTCGATCAACGCTTGTTCTATGGTACGTCCCACGAGTACCTCGATGATGGGCTGAACTTCGGTGTCGAAATCAAAGAGTTCACCATCGAGAATTTCTGTCCCAACGTCCCGACCGAGCTTCTGCGGCACATATGGTGGCGAGGGTGGTCTGTGCAGGAAAAGGTCCGTCTGGCATCCAGCGTCAATCTCCGGTGGTCGAACGAAAAGCTGTGTATGGAAAAAGGTGTTTATTTGATCATTTATGACTAAATTAATATGGTTCGAACCTCTTCAAGATACTTTTCAGTTTGCACATTCTCATGTTTCCGACCACGGACTGCAGGCGGTGTTCCGATTATACCTCGTTGATTGCGAGCTACGTGTTTCTTTCGAACCAGCTGTCTTCGACGTGCCTCCACTTCTTTCTGGAGGTTGTCTCCATCGCCCTGGATACGAATGACAATGAGTTTAATAATATGGTATAAATTTGGATTAATAGATTTTTAAATTTAACTTTTATATATAATCTATGAAATCCATAAAAGTGTAAGACAGTTTCAAAGCTCTAAATTGGCATGCGTAAGAAGAAAAAAATGCCTAAATTGTGCTGAAAAAAAAAGTTGTCATGCATGGGTTAGCTTGAAGTAATGGATTCGGTTGGCTAATGGAGCGCCATTCAAATAAGTAGGAAAATGACATCTAGCATCATGCGGCATAGCACGTGTGCTATATTGATTAACTGTTACTTGTTACATACGTAAGGTCGATTAGTTTCTCTTGGAAATAGATAATAGTGTGCAGATACTCGCAAGGGTTCGTCGTCCTGTGAGAGAAATATGGTCAAAGTAGGTTATGTCAGTCAGATCGATACATATGTTCGACTACTTCATCATCTACCAATATACCTGTTCAGTTTATTGTTCAAATTAAGCTTCATATCTTCTAAATAAAAATACTTTATAAATGCAGCTTAATTTTATCAAGATAGGCTTTTGACGTGTTATAACACCACAATGTGTCCAGAGTTTTTTAGAGCACAATCGTGTATGGTTGATTGATGCCAGAAAAAAAAAACCAAACCCATGCAGAAGTGTGCTTGGTCAGTTTTGTTATTACATTTTATTAGCTACAATACAGCACTTTTGCAACTCGTTTGTTAACTCGAATTGAAATCAGCCAAAAAACATTTGTTCAGTGCTTTTAAATGCCATTTTACGACTTGTTTTAGTGTTCGGAAAAACTTTAAAAAATCCATGCGTGAGTCTATGAGGCCATGAGTTTATCATGCTGAATTCATCGATAGCAGATAAATTTTCTTGGTTAAAAAATTCAATGTTTCGTCTTTGGGCGTGGATTTTTGTAATTATTGTTGTTTTTTTTACAGAGGAGGAAAGATGATTAACACGCTTTACATTAGCATGCAATAACTTGTCGTTTGATTCGTTGTTGTGAGTTTTGAGACGATATGAGTTTTTGGCGATGTGAGAATAGGTGCGTGAATAAATGTTGTCCACGTTAAAATTGCAACACACAAAGCGATTTGCAAAAAAATGTCTTTTTAAATCTTCTTGGAATTTTTGGAGTATCATATGAAAACATGATATGAAAGTTTTCTCATATTCATTTTCTTAAGATCATCCATGAGATTTTGTTCAATACTATATTACAACCGACATGTTTTTGTGCATTTACCCATGCTGTCTTCAATTCTTGATTTATTTTGACTGTCTGTGACCTTAGGATGTTCCTGCATAATAGCCCAATATTTTTCAATTGGTCTCAACTCTTCTTCTTCTTCTTCTTCTTTGATCTTGACAGCACAAAGGGCCAGCTGCTCATATGCCCTCACCGATTCCTCGAAACAAACTCCCCGTTGGCTTTTTCTCTTCTTCCGAATAGTGGGTAAGTCACTTACGAAGACCCATTATATTTATATTAGTGGGTAAGTCACTGGACCAATAACCTCAACGTTCAAGGTTCGAAACCAAGTTGCTCCATAATTTAATTTTTTCAACATCATTGTATTTCATAAGGCAAATTTATGAAATTCATACTGATTTCTGATAGCAAATAATCATAATGCAATCTTATGAATATCGAAAGTTTATTTCGCTGAGTTACAGAATGCTGAATGCTCATCAAGTTGCCCTTTGTGCGAGCGACATTTGCTGTACCGCTGAGTGCCTCGATAATCGAAGCAAGTGTAGGGCTTTTATTCCATTCAATTCAGCTTGATGAAATGGTTGAAAGGTTACTATCTAGATCCGTACGCCATTGAACTTCCGGACTCCAATCTCAACACTAATACACTGCACGCACACGAACACATTGAATTTTACAAAGCGAACTGATGTGTTGCTTTTTTTGCCCATGGCCAATGTTGCATTTTTTCTCCAAGATGCTATCCGTTTCGAGAAATGAAACAAAATCATGCGAAGTTGCATTACAATCTTGCTTTTTTTATTATTTTGAGTGTATGTTAACCTCACCGTGTTCAAATGTAGTACTAGATTTGCTTTTTTTCTGAACTATTCATACCTATGCTGTAATTGTCAGCATAATTGTCAAAATTGTATCGTACATTTGATAAGCTCAAGTGATAGAGTCGATATGGATGAAGTCCATTGGCGTAAGGCAACGCGTTCACATCCCGGCAGGAAATACGTGTTTATCAAAATTACTTCAACATTTCAATAACACTAGATTTAGAAACTTAAAGGAACGAATTTTTTTGCCAAAAAATTCGCCATGCTCTGCAAATAGTTTTTGAAGCGATTATTCAACCGTTTTGCAACTTAGTTTCATAGTTGATTCTATTTTTAGAACCTTCGATCGACAACGATCAAAGTGTTTTTAATGTCTGTTAATCAGTTCACTTCTCAGAACAAAACTTTACGTTGTGAATTGAAATAAAAAAGTTAGGGCAAAAAAAACCATTTTTATGGTACACCCTAAGTTGATGAGGCAAAATTGCTCTAAATCGGTCAATTTTCAAGCTAAAAAAAATTTTATATATGAAAATTCCATGAAATTTTCTGCGCTACAACTTTGCCTAAGAATGTAACGTATATATCAGCAAATAAAAAAGTTAGTTTTTGTATTTCCGTGAAAATGGGGACCACCCTAATTTTAATCAACATCAAAAAATGGGCCTTAGTGATACGAACCATGTTGTACAACATCACTTTCCTGTAAAGTTTCAAGTTTAGCTCCCAGGCATGTTTCCTCGTAAATTCGTGATCTGGACCATAGTGCAGTTCGGATAAACCTTGTGTCGCGTTAAAAAAGTTTCAATAAGTAAGGAACCAATAACTAAAGTAACTTAAGAGCTTATTAAATGTCACATGTCACGGTCATGGTAGAGTTTATCAACAGCTGAAGAAATCCGAAATGAACTGAATAAATATTGATAGTTAATTAATAATCAATTGCAGTTGTTTATTTCAGATTCATGCGATATGATTTAACAATTCACGAAGTTAATTGCTTAAAACTTTGCGTTTAACTCCTTCCATTAGAGTTAGTACAGACTCTTCAGATACCATGGTGGCCATCTTTGTCCAAACTTGTTGGAAGTGCTTGATATCTTTGATTCTTTGTTTCTTTGCAGAAAGCTTCCACTTCATCCGAGCCCAATATCCTGCGATTGGAGGTAACTCTAGACAATTTCACTTGACTTGCTTCGTACCACTCCATCACAGTTTTTTCATAATGGCATGATGCCAAAGCACTCCAGAACAAAGGTTTTTCAACGTGGTTTTTGATGAAGCTTAGCAGTCGCTTCTGCAGGTACTCTTTCTGGTGAATCTCCTTGTTGATTGTACGTGTAGTGACTGAAGCTTTTTACATCTTTCAGCCACACGTGCAAATTTGCTAGCCAAACACGGTATAATTTGAAAAATTTCGATGCTTTTACTTTATAAGACTTCAGACCAAAACGCTGTTTTGATTCTTGGACAAACCTGGTGACATTCCTATTTTACGAGCCCGAACGGTGAGATTCGGGGTTTTGTTTAATATCCTCTTCATTTTTCGATCCATGACAGCATCAGCACGTCCATTGCTTTTATCACTTCTCGGATTCCTCTTAACCGTCATACGTTCAGAAAATGATTTGAGCACACCGTGAACAGTGGATTTAAGTAGTCTTTTTCATCTAAACTCCCAGATATACCTCAGTGAAATTATTCACTCTTACGGCCAATATTTCCAAAGTTACAGTGATTTGAAGGTGTCCGGATTAATGTGGATACAGACCTTGGATAATTTCTCTAAAATTGTGTGAACAAAAGTTTAACTGTATTTTAAACTGAGAATAATCCAAACGTCATTCATCATGTTGCCGAAACAATCTGTTATTGGAACGTTGGGGTTTGCTAACTCTTTCATTTATGTAAAAAAAAGATGTTCGAAGAGACATTGCACAGTGGTAGAGGTTTGGCAAACCTCAACTAAATTGAGCATTCCGCCTGTGCAAAAAGTATATGGTATGTATTTGACTATGGCTTTATTTAAAAAAGGAGATATGACCAAAACAATACCTGAGAGCACATAATTGTGAGATGAAAATATACTCCTTGCAGTTCAAAACTGAACAAGACCATTCACCCCAATCGATGCCGCTTGCATTCTATTGTTCCGCATCTGGTGCGTTGTATAGCACATACAGCGGACTAGCCACACTATGCGACTCTATAAAATTAGAGTAGGATCGATTGGCTCGAAAGGTCCGGTTTTGATCTGCAACGAGTATATTCGAAAATTACACAATTTTCAACGAACATGTACTTATTAAGCATCTTGAATCCATATCGATAATCAAAATTGACGCTTAGGATTATTGTTATCAAAATAATCAAAATTGACGCTTAGGAATTGACGCTCTAATTATTCATTCTATGGACTGATTATATGGAATTTCTAATATTTATGTAATTTCCCCTCTTATATAACTAACATAAACAGGTCGTTAAAGACTATTAATGGCAATATTTTAATCACATCGATGAACAAAACGTTCAGGATTGACAAATAGTTCATTTTATAAATTGAATGTATGACATATCGAATATTCCTGGATCTTACTGGAAATTCTGATGAAAATATGTATCCAGTACCATATTGGCCACATTGGAGTTCCGTGGAAAGTCCCCCCCCCCTTTTTTTTTTTTTTTTTTGTCCGGCTATTATTATTTAATACAAAACAACAACTACCACCCCATTATACAAAAAAATCTTTCCCCAAAAAAAATAAAATAATAATTTTAATAAATATTTTTAAAAAAAAAAAAAAAAAAAAAATTTTTTTTAAAATTTTTTATAAAAAAAAAAAAAAACCTTTTTTCCTCCCACAAATTTTTTTTCTTTCCCCCAACAACTTACTCGTTTATTCTCCCGCATGCACGTGTATTTTACGGTCGATATTTACGCTTCACAGTAAACTTCTAGAACATGCGGCTTTTGCCGCGAGCGGACTTGTTTTCCCTGCTGTCAGTTTTTTCGCTGTTTATAATTTGAACAAAATTTTCGTAATACGAACAAATTAATTTTTAACCAGTTCGGCAGCGGCGGCAAAGTGAAGTGCGGTGTTGTGGAGAGTGTTGAAATTTTCGGGAAAAGTGCCCGATCTGGAACGAAAATCGCGGTTGAATCTTTCCGGGGAGGTCATTTCTCTTGGATGGCTTCTTTGCTGTCGTTCTCCTGTTGATTCTGGCTTTTTTGCGCGACCGACGTTTGGCGGCTGATCGATTCTCATTAGTACCGGAAGTTGTGCGCATCATTGTGTGATATCAGCTTTGAACTGGAATGAAAATACCCGTGGAAATATAGTGCCGTTCCAGTTGAAAACTAGCGACACTGGCGACAATCGATTTTACTTCAGTTCCATGTGTTGTAAGTTTTATAAAAAAAGATTGAAGTTTTGTGGTAAGTAAAATTCAAGCCAAAAAAAAAAATATATATTTTGAATCACTAAATACGCGTCAATCAAGCATTGCACATACGCTTGATTGAAAGTTTCAGTATGTCACTACTGGAGCGGGGCTTATTGTGCACGAAGATAGCTTCGGAATGCTTGCGTTCTTGAAATGGGCTATTGGAGTCGCGGTAGAGCTGTCACCTTCTAATCCCCGGATTTAAGCTTTTTGCAAATGTAAACAGCAAATATGAAACAGTTGCAGGAAGATTCTATCCATAATACCGCTGCCAGACAGTGGGAATTAGATTGTAAACACACACACACTTACATTCTGAGGTTTGAAAAAGATCCGATGATTTAAAATGATTTATGGCTGTTTGGCACAAGTGACTGTTTTATTGCAGTATTTCAAAATAACAACATGCTTGTTTTGCTCATTTTCATTAGTTCTCATATTACGCCTAATGAAAAGTTTTTCGCTTAAAAGTGAGTTCGTCTATAGCATTGCAATAAACATAAATTTTCTTCAAACGACGTGACGTAATCTTCTGAAAAATCACAGTGACTTACCACGATGATTGTACAGAAGAGGAGTACCCCTTTATAATAGAAGTGGTAGTTTACTTGAGTAAGTTTGCATTTTCGAGAAATTTGCGGATGAAGTCATTGTTTACGTTTGCGACATTGGCCCTTATGAAAACTCCATGTCGAATTAATCAGCAGTAGACATTGTATGATTTATTCAACCAGTAAAGGGCGAGTCGGTAATTATTGCGAAACTTTCAAACTTGCATAGCTTTCATACCGTAATTAACCAAATTTTGCCCAGTTTATTTTTAGAGTGTATTTTTTACATCCGCTCAGTTGTTAGTGAGATTCCGGTCGAGATGGAAAAAAAATCAGCAAACCGTTCGCGGGAGGATTTTGATCACCCACTGATCATCTGACGACTGCTTGATAATGGATGACGAAAAATATTGCAAAGCTGATTCAAAGCAGATTCTGGGACTAGAGTTCTATACATCGGTTCAAAGAGGAAGTGTTGCTGAACATTTTAAGCAAAAAAACTGTCGAAAATTCCAACGAAATTTCACGTATGTGGATGCGGTCTCAGAAGCGACATTTTCGTCACGATTGGCACCATAAATGGACAAATTAATGTGGAAAAATGTCTTAATAAGGGACTGTAGCCATTCATTCGAAAACATAACGGTTCGGTGTTGTTCTGGCCTGAACTGACATCTTGTGTTTTAGAAAGCTTTCTCAAAATTGGTACAGAGCTAAGAATGTAAGTTTTGTCCGAAGGAGTGCAGGATTCCGATCAATATGTATTGGGCTTTGGTCAAAACGATCATAGAAAACCGAATAGCTTAGCGATTGGTTAGAACACTTTCAGGCGCAATTGGCAAAAGGCTGCCAAAATAGTGTTGGATGACACTGTTAAAAAACTCATGGTAGGTGTCAAACGAAAGGTACGAGCATCTGGTTACAACGCATCCAATTGACTAAACAAAGTATGTTGTATGTTTGTATTTTGATGAACTATTTAATAAAAGTTTTACTGTGATTTTCCCATATGTTTCATTTAATAACACTACTTTTCCGTTGACTTCGTTTTGCTGTGCACATGTTTTATTAATCGAATTACTAGTAGAAATTTAAAAATCTTTAGTTCTTGAAGTTTAAGCAGAAAGCTGGAAGCTTTTTTACAAATTTGCCTTTATAGTTTACATAAGCTGTGGAACGCTAAGATATATATTTCTTAAATAAATATATTGACAAAAACAGAGTGTTTAATCGAACAAAAGAATAATTTATTACGAGATTAAATGCGCTAATTCTTGTATCAGGTGGTTTAACATTGCTTTTCAAGGTTTATAGATTAGATCTTTGCGTAACGTGGAACAAGAAAGAGCTATCTGTACAAGGAAATAGGAAAGACAAAAGCAAATCATAATGATTTTGCTAGCATTATTTAATTGGCATTAGAGGCTGTCTGCGGTGACAAATGACCAAACTCACCTTTCCTGATAGAAGACCAGCATAAGCGAAATAAGGGTTCCACTGAGGGAGGTGGCAATGTTTATTGGTATTTGTGGTATGGTGAAATTTATCCGACAAACAAATCGGACAGAAAACATAACACGTAACGCGGAAGAAAAAGAACAGGACAAGTGGAAAAAATAACACGAGTTAATATAACTTGTTCCTACACATAATGGTACTCTCAAAGCATTGATTATGAAGAAAGCTTATCTCTGTCAACGAACGTTTGCAAACTTAATCATCAAAGGTTACTCTACATAGTAGCCAATAGCAGTAAATGGAATAAACATTGTTAATTTGTACATGGGAGAGTTGAACTTACCGTCTGTATGTTGTTGGTAGTGAAATTACTGCCTCGAACGACTCTTCGATCGTGCATCACATTTTGGTAGGTGGCGTGTTGCTGGTCTCTGTAAATAGAAGGATGCCAAGTTGGAAAAGTGAGAAACAAGGAAAATCGTTAATATTACATAGAATTCCATAATTACGGCTTGTTTGGGTATTATCGAGCGTCAAAGGTTGTTGGTCTTTGGATAAATACCCAAAATAGTAACGCGTTCGGTTAATATATGTAAATTGGAATCACTCCTGCATTGAGACGTTTTTCTTGGCCTTTCTAGTCGCAGAAGGGGTTCTACGCATCAAGTATAAGTTCAAGTTAAAGTGAAAATCTGAAAAATATGCTTTTTCACCAATTTGAAAAACGGCGTAATACATTGAAATTGTCAACAGAGCGTAGTTGGTAAATGTGAGGGTTTTCCAATCCGAAGGTCAAGAGATCGATTCTCGATACAGTCAAGTTTCTTTTCGGGATGAACATTTGTTCAACTACCCTGGAGCATAAGCATGTTATTGTGCTTGCCACATATTATATACGATTTGATGCCAGAGATTGGTAAAGAAAGCCCCAAATAAGAATTGTCAAAGCGCTTAGTTAAGAACATTAATTTGAGCGGTAGGCAAAGCCCCATAGGGTGTATAAAACCAAGCGAATATTTTTCGATTACCTAAATAAAAGGCGCGGTCCACAATTGAACGCCGTGATAGGTGTCATTATTGTACGAGGATCTTATGAAAACTTCATAAAATGTGCAAGGATGTGCAACAGTAATAGTACAAATGTGAAATAAATAAATATCGTTTTTGATTACCACGAATTCGGGTGAAATTGATCACTTTTCGTTGATTATTATTTCTGTTATCTGAATAGATAGTTATGTTAGCAAATTAAATACCCTATAATGAATATAGCTCCGTGCCTCATCAAACTATATATTTGAATTTTGTATTAAAAAACATTTTGACTTAAATTTAAATTAATATTTTCAGGGTTATATTGATCGTTCTCTAGAATAATACAAAACCAAGTTTTTGAGCTAGAAAATGTTTACGAAAAACTTCCCTGCCCTTCGGTTCAGAAATTTTTATTCATTTTGTCTCTTTATCCCTATATTTTAACACTACATTAAATCAAAATTTAGTCTAAAAATAAAGAGCATACATACAATTCTAACACAATGTAAGCAATCAAATCACCACGCCAAAATATACTAAATATTCATTACATAACATATAATCTGGAAAGGGAGGTACCATCAGGGCACCCAAGTGGAATGATTTGGATAGGGAGCATGGTACTGCCTCTTCTCTATTGCAATATTTTGCGGAACAAGTGTGGGCTCATCTATTTGGTTTATTCTATCAATCGAGGGCTCGATTCTAGCGCAGTGAGTGTAAATTTAATTTTGAAATTCTCTTCCCTAGATTCGTGAGTTTCTGGTCCTTCATACAGGAGCTTGATGATCACAACAACAATATAATACTGATAAAATTGTTTTTCAGATTATTTAACTGCTATGGAAAGCTATCTTCCTACAATAAATGGTAGTATTACATCATCATGGCACCAAAGAAACTGTTTACGAAAAACTTAAAAATCGCATTTATGTTACTCTAACTAATAAATTTATATTCCATATACCTACATATATCCATGTCTAAATGTATGTAAAGATCTTAAAAAATACATGTTCAATAATAATAAATCGTATGTTCAAAAATGTGGATGTAAGAGTTTAGAACACAAAAATAACTTCAGCGTTTTCTTCCTAAGAAAATTCAATAACTTGAGAGCAAATAGCATGAGTACAAAGGATAAAATTAAAACAATCACTTAAAAAACTAAAATCAATTTTGCAAAAAAAACCATCTCACGCATGGTGTATTTTTACATGTCCACTCATGTTTGAAGTTTTTTTTTAATCTACCATGCGTACCACCTAAATTGATGGAAGGCGTAAATTCGGCTTCCGTTTAATCTTGTCACAGGACTTTTGTTTTTTTTTCAGCTTGCAGTCTGCTTTAGGTTTCAATATATCAGACATTCTTTGTTTCTTTAAGCATTTCAAGCTTATTGTTTTCACAACTCGCTTATTGCTTGCTCTCAACTTTGTGTTTTTAATGCACTTTCAGAGTTATTAATTGAGACCTTTCGTGCTACGTAGCATTTTTGCATTAGAATGATTGTGTGGCAATTTCAATCATACCTTATGCCCAGTGAGTTGAGAAATTTTCCTCAACAAAAAATTCTTAGACCAGACCGGGAATCGAACCCAGTCACCTCCATGGTGTTGCTATTTCGTTCAAAAGTACTTGGAAAACTAGGAAAATTTAAATTAACACTTTTTGAGAAAATAAAAAATAAAAATCTGAAGCAAATTCCTTTGTATTCAACTAGAAAAAGCTTATTCTTTGTCAGATAGGCCTATTTCGTCTGCGACTTACCGACTTATTCAGTGTCGTCACCTGCCTATATTTTAAAGGATAAGCTTTTTCATTTGCTCGCGTTTGCAAGTGTGATAGTTTGAAAAAGTGTTTCAGTTTTTTTTATATATTTAAAAAGTGATCAAGTGAAGTGTTAATTTAAATTTTAAAATTGTTTTCCAATTACAATCGTTCAACTTATACGCTCGTTTAAGTGTTTTTTTTTAAAACGAGATAAGAAAAAAAACCATACAAAACTTAAACTCTTCTTGAAGTATACAATTTTCTATATACAAAGCATGCTAAGTTGTTTATCGACGAACTCGATGCCAGTTTTTGACAGTAAAGCGAACTTTTTATTCAGAACAAGTGATCGATTCACTAAACAATCTTGTCTGAAATCGAACATAAATTCCATTCCATTTATAGATTTATGCTTGTAAGCGTAAGTTACAAGAAAAGTATATTGTTCGAACAGCAAATATCATGGAATCAGGTACTTTTATGTATGCTTCCCTATAATGTTTGTATGATTTCCGTTTGTTGAGTTATTGCATTTGCATTTTGGTACGTACAGAGATTTTACAAGGGGGGCGACCCCGGCATAATGGTTAACATCCATCTTTCACGCCAAAGTCACGAGTTCAAATCTCACCCCGGACAAGTAATGAAAAACACCCAAAGTGGTGTTTCATTATCTACGACGGGAGATGAACCAGCCCGAGGCTTTTTCGATAATACAGAAAAAAAAAACATATTTTACAAGCCAAAGCAAGCGTAAACAACGAAATTGTAGGCAATCTTTGATACAACAGACCTGATATAGACAACATCTGGATTAAGTGGACATGATGTATCCTGGCATTCCATATATGAGCATTAGATAACGCAGAAAATTACATGTTTCTCTTAAACTTACTCTTTTAGAAATAAATCAGTTTCGTTTTGTTGAACTCATTTCCCGAGCATTGTATGATGAAAATAATTTCATTGATAACAATTTATTATGAAGGTCATGGGATTCAGAAAAGCTCACCATTCATGCCTCATAATTTTCCTACCCTATTTTTCTCGCCGTCAACCTCAATATGTTTATTACAGGTGCTGCGGCAAATATGTGGAGCCGTATGAAGATATAAAAGGAACAAAATAATGGGAACGGGTAAAAAAAAATAAGTATACAGGTCACCTACTATTAAAACTTGCCTGATAACGTCGGCATTCTATCGCAAAATTGGTCTTGAATCATTAATGTGTGTATACATAGATATACAAAAAAATGGGAAGGATAGATACGTTATTGATTTTCTTCTGACAAATGGTGTTGTGATAAATCGAAAATAAATTAGTTTTGCAAAAACTTATTTCGAGACTTATTTTTACTATCAATTGTTTATTAATCTGGCAATTAAAATAATGAATAATTCTTCATTCAATGCGGGTAGCAAACATATAGTTTATAGTTTGCCCTCGAAAGCAGTGAACGGTTTCGTGTCCATTTCGTGATTTGCGTTATGTTCATGAGAACGTGTTCAACGTTATACATTTGCATAATTTTAAATGCAAATATTACTTTGAACAGCCTTGCACTTCTAGGTCAAATTGGCTGTACATGACCATATATGTGATTTAATCATGTGTTTCTGCTTGCATCGAGCTCTCTTACCGTGCAAAGACATTGTTTCTTCCGTTTACAGATTAACAAATGCACTCTTTAACCCTAAATATTATCGATTTTTAAGTATTTCAATTCCACTGCGATTCTCATTAGGTAAGATTTAAGGCTCTAATAAGTTGTTCAACGAAAAATTATTCTAAGGTCTTTCAGTTTCTTATGGCAATACTTCCATAAGCTGAATTAGACAATTTCTCTCTTGTCGGACTGCAACCTTCGCAAAACAGGAGACTGTCTTGTTCTCACTTCTCATGGAATTAATGCATTTTTTATTCTGATCGGTCCATTATTAAGCCAACTTTAATTTCACGTATTCGATTTAATGCCAAGTAGTTTAAAGATCCCTCTATTCTGAACACTACCAATAACTCGTCCAAACGTCGATGCCCTGGGACCGACACATGTAAGCGTCCTTCGGAACATACGAATGAAATGAAAACATTTTCAATCAAACTCACATTTTGTAGACTTGCCTGTGTTTCGATTTCGCTTGACATAATTTTACATGACATGTTTGATGATTTATGTCAAACACAAATAACGTGTCGTGTAAAATTCATTATTTCCACTCACGAATTTAAAGATTTTGTAAGAAACGCTTTTTTTCATCTTTATTAAGGTGACTTTAAGCGATCTGGACTGGTTCATCTCCGTTTGCAAGAAACCGATAAACTTAGTTATAATGATTTCAAATATGTTTTCAAAATGTACTCGATTAGACAAACAAACTACTGTAGGTAATTGTCTACTTTCATTGAGGTGCATAGGATTTCAAAATTGTTGAATTTCTTTCTGCATGATAAAGCTCTTAACGAAGGAGACGCATGGTATCTATGCTAGGAATAAGTTATGCTTCGCAGTTTTCAATAGAAGCCTCTACTTTTAGACACTCACGTTGCTTCTGTGAAGTAAAAAGTTTCCTGATAGGAAAATAATCAGCTAGATTACGAGAATAGCGGTTTCTCATTCCGAATAAGTAACACCCTCGAACTTCTGAATTGAACTTTACCTCGTATTTCGATTGTTGCAGTTGTTGTGCCTCGGTATGGCGCTGGTGGCGAATGCGGTTGCCTTCGCCACATTCGGCTCCGACTCGGCTTGGGTAATGCCGCTTTTATGATGATGGCTGCCATGTTTGCATAAATGCTGTTGCTGGTGGTTGTGGTTAGGATGATTGATATCGTTATTGTTATTGTTGATACTGTTAGCGGTCAGAAGAATCCTTGGACGGCTCTCGTAGGCATACAAGCGACGAAGGGAGGTCGCCGATGGAATGATTATAGGAAGTTCTTTGCTCGGTTGAAGGAACACGCCCTTGGGCACAGTCGTGATGAAGAGTGGCTTTTTTTTGGTGTTGACATCCTGTGAACTTCCCTGCGGAGCGAAAACCGGGCGAGTAGAGGAACAATCGGTCATATGCTAAGAAAAGTTTTCTCAAACTATCGAACCGTTTGGCATTGGGTTGATGGAATTTCGCTTTTATGCTAAATGTAGTTTTTAAAATATACAGTATGGGAAATGAGTGCAGTGCAAAGGTAAGCAATTAAAACAGCCGCAATTAACTGCACGCATGGTTCAAAGTACCTGTAATAAAACGCCTATTTACAAAGCGAAGGAAGTTGTGTATTGAATTTCGAATTGTACGTAAATGAGTGTGCTGATGACCTACGATATGAATCTATTTTTAGTCTATTGTCATGTGTGTATGAGGTCATGTCAATGTACAGCTCAGCGTGACAGAGACAAGAAAAACCGTGTGTAGGGAAGCAAAGTTGACACTTGACAGAATTTTCTTCACTTTTCTATAGCCATGTAGGTCGACATGTGATTATGAACGAGGACACATCCAAGGTTATTACTCGATAGCTTTCTAAAACGCCTGTAAATTAAAATCCCTAAAGCGGGTGCTACAGAAGATATTATCGAGCTTATTGATTAACATGCTTGGCCAACAATGTCTGGTCATCTTTTCAAACATATGAAGTTACGTCGATAACTACCAATTATATAAAGCATATGTTATAATATTAATTTTCCTTACTAGCAATTCATCCTACTCTTTGAATTGGAAAAAAGTTAAAGCGCAAGTTGCTGGGTTTGTATGCTATTAACACTAACCAAACATTATTGCCTAAAAAAATGCAGTACTGGAAATAAGGCCTGTACTCGAAAAAAAATGTACCATTTTATCCGTGTGTAACTTTTTTGTCCGTGGGTAAAAATTGATGAAAATCTGAGTATAACTAGTTTGGAGTGAATTGTTACATGTGCAAAATTTCATAACCATTGGTTTAGTGGTTATTGAGATGTCATGGAAACAAGAAGAAAATTGCCGGAGAATTTTGCGCGCCGTCATGGAAAATCCGACTGCGACCATGAGATGGATCGGAAGACAACTGGGAATCACCCATACAACTGTGTCTCGGGTGGTAAAATCGCTTATGGCGTCCCAGACGACCGAGCGGTGGGCAGGAAGTGGAAGAAAATCGAAGACAGCTGACCCTGTGAAGGCCCGGAAGATGTTGGATTATTTCAAGTGTAAT
Source organism: Aedes koreicus (assembly GCA_024533555.2). Classification (NCBI taxonomy): domain Eukaryota; kingdom Metazoa; phylum Arthropoda; class Insecta; order Diptera; family Culicidae; genus Aedes; species Aedes koreicus. Next base: position 181,514 of record JAHHFK020001137.1, on the reverse strand, counting down.
CCGAACCTTTCAATTCGCGACGCGGCTCTGAAGGCAAAGTGTTTCGCCTGGTTCGTTCAGCAAACCATGTAACGAGCTGGGCTTCGTAAATTCAAGGTCCGCAAGGCATCGGACCGGCGTGATCAACAAAAAACGGCGGCCAAATCCCGCGCAAGGAAGCTGTATCGAGAGTGGTTAACGAAACCGATGTGTGTGGTTATGGATGACGAAACCTACATCAAGGCAGACGCAAAGCAGATACCAGATACAATGCGGTAAACTGAGTAAACCGTACATCACAACGGGTACCATCAACAGCGAAATTTACCGCACCGAGTGCCTCCAGAAGCGTCTGTTGCCCTTCCTGCGGTCCCACGGAGGCAAGACATTATTTTAGCCGGACCTGGCATCATGCCATTACGCGCGATCGACGTTGGATTGGTACAGAGACAATAACGTTGTTTTTGTACCAAAAACCGCCAACCTCCCAGATTCACCAGAGGTTTGTCCGGTGGAAAGATTTTGGGCCATAATGAAGGCCAAAGTTCGAAAATCGTCCAAGGTGTTTAAGAACGAGCTGGAGTTGAAGAAAGAATGGATGAAAGTGACCAAAAAGGTCGGCTCCACCATTGCACAAAATGTAATGAGGTCTTAAGGGAAAGGTGCGGGCTTTCAGCGATGGAAAGAAAATTGAATAAAGTAATTATGCCAAAACATAATCCATATGTATTAATTTATTCCGTAGAAGTTTCAAGAAAATCCTACGTAAAATAAGTTGCATAGGTGCAATTTTTTCGAGTACAGGCCTTAATAAACTACACAGCACTTAAATGTGTTCAAAATAAGTCATAGTTTGGTTAAGTTGTCGAACATGACTTATGATTATTCGAAAGAAATGATGACTATTTTGTGTATATTTTGAAACTTAAGCATAGTTATATGCGCATATTATAGCATATTATGAAAGTATAATTGTTTAGTTACAATTGGTATATTTCTCAAAAATACAGTATGTCCCATACAAAAATGCGAAAGTTTTCAATACTTATTTTTGGGTAGCTTTAAACATTATTTTTACTGTTTTAATGCGTGTGTGTAATCACCTGACTTTACACTCTGAGACGATGTAAGCAAAACAGTGGCTCGCGAGTAAAAAAGTTGAGAAAAATGTACGCAAAGAGGTTGTGACTAGTTTGCTGCTCGCCCAAAAGCCCGTAAAACAAATTGCAACGATTGTAGGATGCCACCTGGCTACCGCTTACCGTATCCAACGTCCACTCCTTGATGGACCACGTCCACGTCCGCTCGCACACCGAAGGTCATCAGATCAGTGAGAGACAAAGTGAGGCCAAATCTTATCAGATCGATTCGGAAATTGGCTAAGGAAGCCGATATTTCAAAAACTACCATGCAACGGTTAGTCAAAGATGACTTGAAATGTTCGTCCAGGGTAAGAGTACGGCTGGAGCGCTCGAAACGTTTGTTGTCAGCATTAAAAAAGAAGCATACCATCATCGTATTCTCCGATGAGAAAATATTCACCATCGATCCTGTATCTAACACACGTACAGACAGGTTTATTTCGCCGAAGAAGATTGAGGATGTTTACAACCAAACATCCGGCCGGAGTCATGGTTTTCGGGGCAGTTGTGTCCAATGGCTTCATAAAGCTTCCAGTATTTATCAAAGCTGGATTAAAGATTAATATCGAGGTTTAAATGAACATTTTGAAGGACCACGTTCTGCCATGGATGAAAACCAACTTTGGAGCACACCAACACGTCATTTTGCAACAAGACGGAGCACCGTGTCATACCTCAAAAATGACTCAAACGTGGCTGAAGGAAAACATGGAATTTTGGTCAAAAGGACATTTGGCCTCCTAGCAGCCCGGACTTGAATCCTTTGGATTACTCAATATGGGAATATGTTCAGGCTAAGGCCTGTGAACGTTCTCACCCCAGTGTTGGCGCCCTGAAAGCTTCCATTACCAAGGCATGGAACTCGATGACTGACTCATACATTGAGAAGGTATACTCTCGATTGCGTCCCTTTTTGGAGAAGGTGATCGAGAAAAATGGTGGACATATTGAGTAATGTAATCATGAAAGGCTTAATAAACGATTCCCTAAATAAAATTATGATTTTTTTTGATCATTTTCTATGAAAAAAGCTTATTTGAAACTGAGGTATGGATTTTCGCATTTTTTATGGGACATACTGTACATATTAGAGGTTGGCAAAACTAAATTACACACATCGGATAACCATATCTATGTTTATAAAGACAACAACGCGTTGATTAACCCATTGATTTTCCGTGTTTATATGAATTAAATAGTGCAAACGTCATATGTTAGATAGCGTCGTTGTGTTACATTGTAGGCAAAGATCTGTCATAATTTTCCGGTGATATGAACATATCTTTGCAACTGCGAAATCTTATTGTGCTGGACTCTGAGAACGGTCTTTTGTACAGAAAAAATACATATAAGTTCAAATTCAGCTTTTCCGCTGTTCGCTATGTCTGGAAAAAGTATCACCAACGGGGCACTATGTCCTGTAAACCCAGTCGTAGAAGGAAACGCTTGACAACACCCAGACAGGACACACTCATTGTAAAGCTTGTCTCTAGAAGGTCTGAAGATCAGATTTGCTGTGTGACGTACATGTATAAGTAAGCGGAACAGACTCAAATGGTTAGAATTCGTGAAAAAACATGCATGTCTGATAAAAGCAAATTTGAAATAGCAACCAGTGGTCGAGACCATGGATGAAGAGCTTCTAGATAAGAACATTCAGATAACTGATAAGTGGTCAGTAGTTGGAGAGCTGGTTCAAATCAATGGGATTATGACTGCCGACTAATACATTGACATCCTCTCTGAAAATGTGGAAGCATCCTTGCTGAAGATTGGGCTGGAAAATGACTTCTTGATCAAACAAAATCTGAAGCCCAAACATTTTTCGTGGATCTAGCATCTAACTTCTGGAATGGCCGCGGCAGTCCCCGGACTTGAATCCGGATGAAAATTTGTGGTCCATCTTGGATACTAAATAATTCTTGCTTTTCCACTCCTCTCGTAACTAACTTTTTTTGCTTAAAAAAAATGGTTATGTAGCTGCGATAGCATTGATGAAGAAAACCGAAAAAATGGGTATGAACTTTATTATTGCCAGTACTGTAACTGCACTGCCATCTATTGAGTCAGCTTAGGAAGAATATGAAGCTATTCTGTAGAAAATGTGATCTCTTAGAATTTCTTTTTGTAAGATGTTCCATTTCATATTCATTTTGCTGTGATCAATATCGAAATAATAAGATAGTGAATTCTCAAATCACACTTTATATAAAGTCATTATTTTAATCTTTTTGCAATAATACAAGAAACTACAAAAAAAAATGATATGGTTCAAAAGTGATGTTTGAATCTTACAGACACGTTACATTTTACTGTCACGATTGTTTTAGTTGGGAGTCGCGGTCGTTATTTTTATGACTTTAATTCAAGAGACTATTAAAGCAAAACTAACCGATGTAGAGAAGAATTATTCTATGGCTTCAAAGCTATTCGCCTTCTCAAGCGGACCTTTCGTGTCCTACTCTTTTCATAAAACCTTAGCCTTTAATTCGTTGTCAGCGTCTATCACTTTTCGATGACCTTTCTTCAATTCGAAAGGTCTGATCCCTAGCTGTTGTTAGAGTTAGTGCTTTGATCACGGCTGTCGTCTAGAATGCACATTTAAATTATAATATCTATTTTAATATAGAATTTTCTGCACCTGAACATCAAGACTTATTGTAAGTTGCTCACATTCATGATCAAAGCACTCACCCTTTTCGATTATGAAGCTAACCATAAGATTATTAATGATAGCAACTGTATTGGCATATTTCTCGAGTACTTTTTCAAACAGACGTATCTGATCTTGTAAACAAAGAGCGGAATTAAGATTCAAACATTAAATTCTTCAAACTCTTAGCACTTTCATGTAAACTAGGGCCACAAGGAATAACATTTCCCTAACATGATGGTGATGCTACTTTCCGTGAGGGAGCTGAGAAGTTTGAGAAATTTACGTTTGAATCTTACTTTATTTACAAAATCAGATACGTCTGTTTGAAAAAGTACACGAGATTTGATGTTTAATCAATCACAATCAGGCAATAAATAACAATGAAAGAACTGTCAATCAAATGAAAAGTGCACTTTTGTCGTTTCCCTTAATTATTTGATATCAGGTATTGTTCCTAGCTTCGTCTAAGAGTGAATTGCGGCTAAACTCACCAGTATCACACCTCTTTTAGTGCCTTCAAATAAACGTACTACGATGTGTCAATTTAAAGAAAGCAGAGTGTGATACTATCACTGCTGATCATATTTTTGGTCTCCCATGACGTCCTTTTGCATGAGATAAGCCCTCTCAACTACGATAAGGTGACAACCATGATCTTCGAGAGGGGATTTTTGGTAAGATTATTTTTATTATCTCAGCATTAGGCTGGACATTTTTTCTCCTTTGTTCGGGACATAAACCACTGTGACCAGTTATTTGATCTGTTGTAGTATATCCCGTATCCTTTGTTTTGTGCATGTCGAGTTATTTCATCACTATTGAGAAATGACGAAGTATTCGGTGTTGTTACAGTTGTCGTTCAAATACTTCTATTCAATTTTTTAACAACCTGACGGAACTAGCAACACCTTTCCTTCAAATATTTCGTTTTAGTAAAAAATTACTGCCCACTCTTGGGGGCCTCATGGTGATGAGAGAAATATTTTCTTCCACATAATCATTTAGTCAGACTCAGAGTTTCTGTGACACGTTCGTTCCTAGTCGACTCAAAGCCGTATATAATACCGGATATGAAAACAAAGTGGAGGCGATATACGTACAAGCCATCATTAAACTGCATATGAAGTGATTGAATATCATCTCCATTTTGTTCTCATTTACGATATGAAATACGGCTTTGTGTTGTTTGAGTTTTGAATCTCGAAAAGGGTTACGGCAAGGTGATGGACTTTTTTGTTTGCCCCGTTTAACAGGTTTAAGATTTGGAAGGTGTGATTCGAAGGGCAGAGATAGATACAATAACACGATACAGTTTTCAGCTTTTTGGCATTGCTTCTGACACTGATATCGTAGTACGAAACTTTGAGATCATGGTGAAACGTACATCAGACTTAAGCTCGAAGTTGGCAGGATTGGAATTGTCGTGACTGAGTCGAAAACAAAATACATTAAAGGAAGAGGTTCACGAGATGACGAAAACGAAGCAATTGACGAATTCGTACATCCGGGCTTATTGGTGACCACCGACAACAATACCAGCAGACAGATACAAAGACACATTATGGCTGGAAACCGTACCTACTTTGAACTCTGAAGGACGCTACGATCGACTAGAGTTCGCCGCACTACAAAGTTGACCATCTACAAGACATTGATTCGACCGGTAGCTCTCTACGGCGAAAAATGAACTATGCTCTTGGATGTGTCAATGTGTCTTTGGTGTCTTTTAATGGAAGGTGCTGCGTTTGATCTACGGTGGAGTGCAGATGGAAGATGGAACTTGGAGAAGTTGAAATGTCTTGTATAAGAAGAAAAGCCGTGTAATGGGCCTGGTGGACCAATTAAAGTAGAAAGTAGAAAGTGATCTACGGATGCTTCGAGGCTAACAAAGTGCAATTATGGAACGTTATTTTGGCGACTACTTCGGTGTGCAGCAGAGGATATCCAGTCCTTGGCCTGACTGTCTTTCCAAATCTTGTAAAAAAATATACAAAGCAAAACTCATTTAATGTTAAACTTATATAAATGCAAAACACATCCTCTAGTGGAATTTAAAGGAATTTGCTGATAATTTTGAAAAAGTGCTTCAATATTTTATTTTTATTTTTGTTAAAGTGATCATATGAAGTGTTAATTTTAAATTCTCCTAGATTTTATTGTTTTCAATTATTTTAGAAAATTTTCTTACAATTTGGAAAAAAATCAGTTCTTCGATGCACGGTTCATCGTAGCAAAATCGTTAAACTGTCAGCAAAGTAAAAGTGCTAAGAGTGTCACCTACAACCGTTAATTTAGCTAAAAAATAAGCCGGGCTGTCGACTTATAAGAAGGTATTTTTTTCTTTCTTCATATTTCAAGCTCATTGGTTTCATAAAGATTGTCCACGTTTAAATTGCAACACATGCAAATATCTATAACGTTTCTTTTGCATTTAAAGTCAAATGTTCGGGTAATTTTGGTACTGTATGTTTATGTATTGTTTACATCTTGTTAGTTTATTGAAAAGTGCCGAAAAGCTTTCGAAATGGAATCCGAAGAGCTTCGAGGGATTCACGGCGGAATTTTGCACGCGCATTTCTAAAATCCAAATCTTTCGCATCGTGCCATAGCAAAAAAGTTGGGAATCGTGAACTCGACGGTTTCCCATGTCATCTAACGTGGCAGAGAACGTCTGACCACCAGTCGAAAGAAAAACGAAATTGACAGAAACAACAGGAGCACTAAAAGCAACAGGGTAGTAGTTGAAGCTTTCAGGCGCAAATTTAACGCTGCTGTCCAGAGCATTGCAAAAAAGCTAACCTTGATCAAAAAATTTGTGAGAAAGATCAAAAATCGGGCTGAACTACGTACGTTCAATGTATAGAAGGCACCAAATCATAACGACCAGCAGAATGTGGCAGCAAAATCACGGGCAGGCAAGCTTTATACGCAAATGCTGACGAAAAACCCGTGCGTAATGGATGATGACTGTCAGCAGATGCCAGGGGGGTTCCCAATGACAAGAGCCTTCCCAACACGCCAGAGCTCCGTCCAATCTAGAACCTGTAGCAGACCCAAAAAACTGATCGAAGCAAGATGCAGCTTAAAGCAAACTCGCGTTCTGCGGTGAACAAAGTGGACTAGATGATTGTACAGAATCTGATGGCAGGAGTTATTCGAAAGGCCCTACAATTCGGATCCTGAACGGATCCAAAGCTAAGATGATTTTTTCCCTGTATTTTGTACTAATTGAACTTAACTGTACTTTGTACTTAATTGAACGAAAAAAAAGTAGACATTTTTATCAATTAACGCGCATTCTTAGTTGACAAAATTGTGCTCGTAACACCCTTTACTATTTAAAGACTTTACGCGAAAAAAACTAGACACAATGATTAACTTGTAACTTTCTAGCCGTGGTTAGAAATTGATGGATTCTTAACATAAACTAGCTAATAGTGTAATGGTTACGTTGGAAAAATTTCATAACAACTGGCAATAATCTGCAACTAGTTATTTAGATGGCATCGGAACATCGTACAATATCCGACTGCGCCCCACAGATGGATCGAAAAATACCTGGGATTCCATCATTCGATCCCGGATAGTGAAGTCATTCAAAGAGACCCAGATGAACCAGCGGCGGTCAGGCTGTGACGGAAAACCAAAGACTGCTGATCCGGTGAAGGCAACGGGCGTTGAATGTGTTCAAGCGTCGATCGAAACCTTTGATCCGCGATGTGGAGAAGAAGGTGGAGGTGGAGAAAAAACGGTGTAGCGAGCCGACTTCCACGTCTACAGGGTCAGGAAGGTACCAAACCGGAAACATTAACAAAACACGGTGGCCAAAATCCGTGGCAGGTTGCTGTGCCGAAAGTGGTTGACGAAACCGAGGTGCGTCGTGCTGGACGACGGGACTTACATCAAGGCGGACGCAAAGCAATTGCCAGGGCAACTGTTTTACGTTGCTACATCACGGTTGGCCGTTGAGAAGGTAAGAAAGAAGGTGGATACATTCGCTAAAAAGTTCTTGGTTTGACAGGCAATCTGTGGGTGAGGAGAGATGAGTAAGGCATACATCACGACGGGAACCATGAATGGGCAAATCTATCGAGACGAGTATCTCCAGAAGCGACTGCTGCGCTCCATGCGGTCTCACAAAGACGAGACGCTGTTTTAGCGAGATTTGACATCTTGCCACTACGCGCGGCCAATGTTAGACTGTTATAGAAATAATAGTGTTGTTTTTATTAAAGACTTCATCCTACCGAACTCACCGGAACTTCGTTTGATTGAGAAGTTTTGGGCCATCATGAAGACCAAATTCATAAAACACCTAAAATATTCGAGAACGAGCTGGTTTTGGTGTAACAGTATGTAAAAGTATAGAAAAAGTCTGCCCCACTATTGCCTTCAATTTTACGAGTGGTGTCAAAACCTCACACTTAGAAATTATGAATTTTACACGAGACATAATTCATGTTTGTAAAAAGTCGGGGAACGTAAAGAAAAATTTCGTGTAAAATTATGCCTCCTAAAATTGACACATACGCAATTCGACAAAAGATGTGTTTGATTGAATTTATTTTCTCATCTCTTTCAACTCATTCTTATGTGCTAAAGGACGCTTGCATGTGTCGGTCTCAGGAGACAAAAATTTATATGACATTTTTATAGTGTGCTTATGAGTGGGCACAGTACGGGCATTCGGTTATGAAAAGGAGATCCAATAAACCAATGAAATAGAAACCTTACCATAATATTCCAATTTATTCCCTGAAAGTTTGAAGAAACTCCGACTAAAAATGATTTTTTTGCTACCATTTGTGTGTGTCTCATTATTTTTGAGTTCAGTATTTAGAAATTAATAGATCACTACCGGGCTGATGGGAGGGTAAAATAATATCTATTCTAGCGTTGCGCATTTTATGAACAGTAATATACTTGCATTTTGTAATGGGTTTAATTTCAAATTGAATTTGGGGTAATGGTCTTGTGCCTTCAACAACAAGGATTCTCTGAGCGAACGGGATTCCATAAAAAAGTTCAACTGTTCTCACCAGTACATCAGCAAAACATTGAGTCGGAATAAAGTGCCGAAAGAAGACAAGAGCTCCGGAATACTCTGAGAAACCGATTTCGACGCTGAAATCGTAATGCCGCTGCTTGATAAAAAAAAACCTATCCGGAACATGTTTTGGTTTGGACAACGAAAGTTACTTCCCTCTTTCGGAGGCGTGCATTCCCGAAAACGATCGATACTATTCCATGGATAGTTCTACTGCATCTCCGAACATAAAATGTAATATATTTCCTTCCTAAACAACATACATAAAATATAAGCTTATATTAGTTTGAACATTAGTTTGAACAGAAAATGATGCTGTGCATTGCCATTTCCGAGAGAGGTATTTCTACGGTTCAAGCCCTCTGGTCTGGCTATCATGCATGGACATCATGCAGATCGACAACGTGTTTTGGCCGGTAAAAAATCATCGCATAACGCAAAAAAAAAAACACTATCATTCCTGAATACCCATTCGATCCCATTTGTACCCAAAAACCACAACCCGACAAAGCTGTCTCAGTGTTGCCCAATCGAAGATTTCTTCGAGATTTTGAGCTCCTTGGTGAACAAAAATAACTGGAGAGTCACGAATTGCAAACAGTTGATTGGTAGAATCAAGAGATGCATTCGCATAGTTGACATGAAGGCCGTACAACGCTCTTGTTCCGATGTTAAACAGAAGCTTCATCGATCAGCGGGTTTCGGTTTTGTTACAATCATCATTGTTTGATTAATGGCAATGCATTGAGTTTCAATGTAAGTTACCGTAATTTATATCCTTTGAAGAGTTAGACCACCTTGGATGGTTTCATTCATTGATCTGTTTTTACATTTATTTAACCTTTTCTAACCTCTTGTATTCAACATAATTTTGTAAAATTGCAAAATTTATAGAGCACTTGTTGGCCACAATCTTAACTTCAACTTAACTTTTTTTTAATCTGTATTTGCAATTATAATCATGCTCAATAACCTTCACCAAGAACGTTCATAGATATTCTATTTGTTTTAATTTGCTATTATTTAAAGATAGATTTTTTTTAGAGTTTTTCAGCATTTCAGCATAACATTTACTTTAAATTTGCACTTCTGAACATTAACTACTATATTCATAAAAGACTGGCATGTGCTTATAAGCAGTATAGAATTATATTTTGATATTGTGTTTAGTGGTATTATGATTAGATAAGCCATTTATTTCAGAAACCATCACTCCAATTGCTCTTCGATCACTCCAATTGCTATCTTTGAAATGTTACTAGAACAGTATAGTGAAAAAATATTACAACAAGATTTATCTCTCATTGAAATTATATTTTTGATATTTGGAATGATCTTTTCTGTTTTCAGCCTTTCCAGGACTAGTAGAATATAAATTCAAATCTAATTATATTTTTTTCAGTAACAATCCAGTGGATGTCAGAAATGTTTTGTACATGCGCATATTATGTTCTCGTTTTGACTAACTGTAGCCGCTTTTTTACATGGTCAAGTAATTTAATCTGTGTCTTAAAATTTCATGTAACTCATTCAAGTTGGAAATTTGTATTAATAGCATTTTCTTCTTCTATGATATCTTGACTTTTTAAGTGAGGAAAGTAAGACCTTGTAAAGAACGAGCAAAGTATATGTATTTCAGCTTTGATTCCTTTCATATTGGATCTGCTTATAAAAGCACATGAGTCCTATAAGTACAAGCAGTGTAAGATGCGTTTGAAAGTTTTATTATTTGAATATATGATAAAACATAGAGACTGGTACGCTTTTATGGTAAGTTATTTAAATTTAAAACAACTATTTAATTAGGAACAGTAGAAATTTGAAATATCTTTGTACATTCACTAGTACAAATGAAAATTAGTTGTAGCCGTGAAATTTCGTACAATTTGTATCTTAATTTTTTTATAAATCATCATTTATGCTAAAAATTTCCACTGTTCCTATAACAACTATATAACTGGGATTGGGGGGGTAGCCTAAGGCAGTTGAAGGATTTGTTTACTGGACAAGGGTTCGTGGAGTCGCCAGTCCCTTGTCATTCGAAGACACGCGGCCTTCCTGTCGTGGTCTTCCGAAGGTCCTCATTGAGATCGGCTGGCCCTGCTACAACAAGCCATCACGTAGGCTATTCTCTCGGGGCAACCTGCTGAGGATAGTCTTGCAGACATGGGTAATCCTTGCACTGATGGTGGGTACTTATCACATCACACATCACATTTAAAGATAGATTTTTTTAGTTGTTCATAGAAATTTTTGCTTAGATTTCGGCCTACACATTCTCTGTGGAAACAAACAATGATACCAATATTGAGCGTTTGAAATCAGAACCCTCTAAGACGAAAAAAGTTTCTTCCCCATTTTGAGGTAATCTGGACCCTTGGGAGTAGGTCTCACTTTAAAAAACTCCGTAACGCACCACGAGAAGGTTACCTTCCAGCATTACGGGTCTATGGCTTAATCCAATATTTTATTTTGCTCTATTCTCGGATTAAAAAAATCTGAACACGTACTGGTTTATTTGTGATATTACGACTCTTCTGTCCACAATGTGGGTTGAGCTCACAAAAATGTGGGAAAGACATCAACACGCAATATTTTGCATTTATCGAGATCAAACCAAAGAAAAAAAAATACATCGAAGGGTAGTTGTTTGAAATAAATCACTTTTAATTTTGAAACATAGGGTGGAGCAATACTTTGATAGCGTACCAATTTTCGTCAACCATCGCTATTACTCAGCCGTATTTGGACCAAACGACTTGATTATTTGAACAAGTAGATCCACACATACAATAATCATGTTAAAAAAATAGGTTGTTTGGTTTATGTACGGTTGATCTATAGCGATGATTGACGCACATGCGTTCACTGCCACTGCACTTTACCCTATGAATATTTATTGAACCTAAATGAAAATTTTCATATTTTTAGTTATCTTTCGTGCGAACGAGTGGATAATTTTACAAGAAATTCAATTTTATTCCGTCACAAATGAATATTTAATTGCATAGTTTGACCTCAATTAAAGGAATTCCTGATTATAGGCATTGTAAAATTCAATAACAAATTACTGTAAGCAAGGCTGACTTCTAATTATGGTTTCGATTGTAAGAGATAAGGAAGTACGAAAGTCATGACATGTCCAGTTCAGTGAGGTCGATACTTTGGCGTGGGAGTCATGTATGTTTACCATCCATATCCCAGAGTTCATGCTATTCTATGTGCTTATTTAATATTAGTGACCCACGTGTCTATCCATCGAAGTAACCTAGGTGCATGATGACGAATGTGGAAAAACGGCCTTCAACTATGACATGCATATTGACAGAGATGACATGCAGTAGATAAGCAAGCAGGAATTCTAGCAACCCAATACCAAAACAAATTCGATATGTGTGGCGGAAATGGAAACTTCGTTTTTTTCCGAAAGCAGTAATTTGTCATGTGGTTGACCTACATTTTTTGATGACCGTTTGGACGAATCGTTCTGCAGTCTCCTCAACTTAGCGTCCAACTCTTTGGTGAATTCATTGGGCCTTCCTCGCTCCGTTCTCTTGATTGGGACAGCAGGCGCAGTTTTTGAGGTGATAGTTGTGTTATTGTTGTTGTTGTCACTTTTGATTTTATTACTGTGGCTAGTGTTGTTGCGAATGATTTGTGCTTCCAATTCGTGAATCAGCTTATAGTCAGGGTGTAGGTTAATAATGTGCTGCCCCTCGATTACTTCCCTATTATGCCGCAACGGGCGAACGATTGCATTTGGTTTTCCAAGCCCTCTGAAGTGATCAACCGGCACAATTGAAAATGCTGGACTCTCTTCCAAAAGCTCTTCCTGCTGACGTGTCGAATAGGTTGGCATTTTCCCAAGAGCGTGCCACTCGAATGAAAAAGAATGATGGTAGTTTTCAAAACATGCGGCTGATAACTACTCTTCCTAGATCGATAGCACTTTTTCCCATACGTTCACGGCCATTTCACTTAAACCGGTTGAATTATTCATTTTATGACGGTGTAACATTCCATTTCACTGATAGAATAATTGACATCGCGATTGAGTATTGGAATTTTTCCAGGTAGGATGAATTATTCCTTGATTCCAGATTCATTAGCAAATCACATCACATATTCAAGATTTAACAGCCGCTAATCACAGTTTTGGTGGCTTGAGCGAAATCCACGTTGCTCGCCAACGAACGGCAGAAAAGAAAGATGGCGTTTGACCACGCGTTGCCTTTTGTATTGAAAAAAGTCACGGACAAGGAAACTTCGCAGCCAGGCAGGGGTGCTCTGACCCAAATTGAGGTAAAGTCAACTAATGAACAATGCAAACAAGGATAAAACAGTTGATATCTAACATCACTGTTTTATTAGTTTGTTTCGAAAATTTCCAATACTCTCAGCCATGCTATCATAATATTTTCCAAAAACACCATTAACTTATTGAAGTAACAACTGATTCACTAGCTTTGAACCTCTTTCCACGGAAACTAGAGAAAGAATGGACTTTCTTCGCCGACTGCCGACGTCCGAATGACCATATCGTGCAACCTTTCGTTATGTGGTCAGTCTGTTCCTATGAAGGAAAATCGAGCTTTTACACATAAACAGCACCGCTATACTGTTAAGGAGCTTTTTGTCGTTCGGTGTCCTGGAGAGTAAAGGACTGGGAAAGCACGCCTGTGCTGACCGCCCGAAGAAGCCAGTTTTAGCTGGTGTGGCGTGGTATGGGGAACCTCTAGGTGACACACAGGAAAGGTGCTATGTTTGCATACGCTGCTGGTAGATTTGGAAAATAGGTACCTATATGAAAATGTTTGAATTTATAGCGTCAGACACTTCGTTCTTCGTCCGCTCGTTAGGTGGTCAGTCTTTTGCGTGTGGTTGGAAGTATATAAGATTTCCCGTCATGACCAAGTATTCTTATGCTTGTTTCATTTTCCTTTTTGGCAGGCCTCCACTGCTGGTGAGTTGGGAGTTTTCAGGCATACATATAACTTTCAATGTTTTTGATAGATTGCACAATATTTGAGTACTACTTAAATATCTTTGGTTTGCTTTCGACTAGTAAGTTAGAATATTATTTGATAGCAAAAAACAGACTGCAGAGAAGGGATTATAATTCCATCGATGACTTTTATTAATTAGATATATGAGGTATAATCTATTAATGATAGATTTTTTAATCAAAATAATCATTTACCTTGTTCCTCGTTTTGTTTTTATATTATAATTATTTACTTATTTGCTGACTCAGCAAACTTCTAACTTCTAACTATTAGCATATGCACTTTTGTATAATTCCACTTATTTAACTATTAATTTTTTTATCGGTATGTTGAAATTGATTGCCCCAAATTTAATGCACAAATTTAATGATAAAGTTTATAGATTTTAAGTTAAGATCAACTTGGGTATTTAAATTTGTGGTCTTAGTATTTACTATGCTGAAATACCTTTTTTTGTCAAAGTCGCAGTGATAGCATGCCCTTACTTTGAATTTGGACTGGACCCTTTTATTGTTAAAATTGGCTTTTATAAGCTTCTATTTTAAATCAACATACAGAAGTTTTTTTTTAGTTCCTTGATTATAGAGATTTTCAGCCCTGGGCTGGTTCATCTCCCGTCGTAGTCACTCAAATACCATTTGGGTATTTTCGTAACTTTTCCGGGGGTGAGATTCCAACTCGTGACTTTGGCTTGAGAGGTATGGATGTTAACCATAACGCCGGGGTCGCCCCCTACGCACTTAGAAATTATCAATTTTACACGAGACGCAACAGTTTGAGTCCTATATTTGAACAGTAGTTCATTGAATGCAGGAGAGCTCTTAACCAAATTTCTTGCCAAACATGTGTCACTGTTGCGGTCCTTAAGAAACGGGATATCAGCAAAAGTAAGTAAATTTTCTAAAAAACTGCAAAATCTTCTTAGACCAACACGATCCTTCTTTCACAGTAATATTTAATATCTAAACCACATAGTTTAAGCAACTGGCATGTCACTAAGTCTGGGTATGTGCTACGTTAAGGATCGATTTCCTTATCGCTATGGTCAGTATTGAATAACTATTGCCCAAAATTGGGAAAATGCAGGCATCATTTATGTATCGTACCTATAATTTTAAGTGCCAACTTTATTTGTTATGAATGATTTTTGAAGATTATGGTTCATTGTTTAAATTATTACGGGTCATTGGCAATTTATTTCGAGAATATTTTCAATAATTTATAGATCACATGTACATATTTAAGTGCACAAAGGTTACATTCTGTGGATCAATTTGGTAAGTTAAAGGAAAGTTATTCAACCTTTTATGGATCATTTGCAATATGTTCATGGGTAATCCGTACAATTTTAACGATCATTTTCTAGAAATATATTTGACGTTTTATTGCTAAATTTTATGTCAATTATTGATCACAGTGATGAACTTTATGGATCCTTAGCATTAGCATTTTCGTTTGCACACCTCGTTGATGGAGCTACGATGAGAAATAGTTCGTTGAAAACATTGCATGTCACCATGAAACGGAATCAGTTACTAATACGTTTCTTCACGCAATAATCTCCACGAAGACACTCCTCGATCGCTTTACTGGCCACGTTCACGCAACTGTTGGAGATAGGGAGAATTTGGTATGTACCTTAAGAAGACTAAGGGGAGTCTTCATAAGATATCAAAGGAAAAGGGAAATTAATAAAGGGTGTTTCGATCAAAATTTGGTCGACTTAAACTTGACGCATTTCCTTTCATCGTGCATTAAAAAATGTTGAAGATGTGTGCGTGTAGCATCATGCCTCTATATTGATTTTGAAATTAGCACTTCAGTTATCTAAATATCGTCGAAGGAAGAGAAACAACGCATCAAAATTTTACACGTGCATGGTGAAAATCCAAACTACTCTCACGCCAAGTTGGCGGAATTGTTAAATGTGGCTAAATCAACTATTACCAACGTATTAAAAGTGTTCGGTGAACGTTTGTCGACGGCCAGGAAAGCTGGATCGGGGGGAAATCGAAAGCCGGAGGCCACAGCGACGACAAAAAAAGTTGCCCGCTGTTTCGAGCGGAACCCCAACCTCTCCGTCCGAGATGTTGCAAAGAAGCTGGGAGTGGTGCCTTCAACCGTGGATAGAGCTAAAAAACGAGCTGGACTGTCGACTTACAAGAAAGTGATGGCTCCAAATCGCGACGATAAAAAAAACACGTCGGCCAAAGCACGAGCGCGTTGTACACGACGATGCTGACGAAGTTTGATTGCGTGGTACAGGACGATGAAACTTAAGTCAAGGCAGACTTTAAACTGCTTCCTGGACAGGAATTTTATACGTCAACCGGACGGGAAAAGGTGGCAGATATTTTTAAGCACATTAAACTGTCAAAGTTCACGAAAACATATCTGGTGTGGCAGGCCATCTGTACCTGTGACTTGAAGAGCAACGTTTACATTGCGACCGGAACCGACAACCAGGAAATTTATCTGAGCGAGTGCCTACAAAAACGTCTACTGCCTTTCCTGAAGCGACACAATTGTTCCGTTCTATTTTGGCCGGATTTGGCATCTTGCCATTACGGAAAAAAGGCCATGGAGTGGTATGCTGCCAACAACATTCAAGTGGTGCCCAAGGACAAGAACCCTCCCAACACGCCAGAGCTCCGTCCAATCGAACAATATTGGGCCATCGTCAACCGGAACCTTAGGTAGACTCAAAAAGCTGTTGTGAGCGAGAAACAGTTCAAGGCAAACTGGCGTTCTGCGGCGAATAAAGTGGACAAGGATACTGTACAAAATCTTATGGCAGGTGTTAAACGAAAGACCCAGCAATTCGCATTCGGAAAAAAGGAAGCTTAGCTGAATATTTCTCCTGTTCAGTGGTCGTTGGGAGCATCTAGTATAATAAGGTTAAGTGATGCTCCATTTTACTTCAAACGGTTGGTACTCAAGCATTAATTTTAGTCTTAGCCCCATATGGCTTATGGTTATAGCGCCATATCCCGCTCTCTGAAAAGGGAAGAATGTCTGGGAATACGTTTTTCGTCTGCATGGTCACATATTTTTGTTCTAGCATTTTTTTTTTCTATTTATGAAGGTTTACTGGCGGGACTCTGAATAGAGTAGAAACCTCTACGCAGGCCTTTGATGAGATTGTTGCGAAATCCTTTCGAATAATTTTGCCAGCCGTACACGGAACATGTCGTCCAAGAAGACGCTGTTGCAAATGACCCGGAAAGGAGCCACGTTTGAGAATTTTGAGTCCTTTCGCCTGTTGTTTCAATTGTCTTTTTGTTATTTTGTTAGTTAGTGTTACGTTTGCAAGTTTAATAAGGCGTTTCGTTAATTTTTCAGTCTTTTGTAATCTAGTCCATTGGTGTGTCATTTATGTGCTCTGAACTTATCGAGCTAGGCTTATATTTGAGCGTGGCTAAGGCTCATCATGTCAGGGAACGCACAAGAAAGGTGTTGAAGCCAAGAAGAAATCCCACATCATTATCACTGAGGAAAGAGTCCCGCCAGACTGCAGCAGCATTCAAGGTTCCAAGACAGGACGTCCGTTGGATCACATCTGTAAAATTAGTGCGACAAGGCCAGATATGTGATGCGACATTAAATAAAAATAGTCAACATGTGATACCACCACGACAGGATATGTCTTTGGTTGCCATCTCAGTGCTTATGGCGTAGGTCCACCCATCGCGACCAGATCACATATCCGAGGGAAGGGTAGAAGAGTCAATGAACATGGTTAGCATCATATTATAACTTTGTATTGTCAAGGAAGCTACAACAGTTGACTTAAGTTCTGAGCTCCTGAACTGAACTGAGTTCTAGGCTGATGGCATAGAATATCTCAAAACTATCTTAGTATGTCTCTTAAGCATCCAGAAGTTTCAAAAATAAAAAAATGTTGATGGTGTACACAGTTTGAAAGAAACATGTAATTTTCTGCATTGTCTAATGCACATAAAGGGAATGCTAGATTTGGCAGAAATTAATGGGATATTTCATGTTAATTCAAGCCACATAACGCATGAATCTATTCTGTTGTATGGAAGATTGCAAACATTGTTGTATGGCGCATCCCAAGCAACATTACCAAAACCATCCTGCTTTATTAAACCATCCTGTTTTATTAAGGTTTTATCAACGCCACTAGTAATCAATTTGGTTTTATTATGACGCCAAGAGATGCCAATGGGTTTCATATTTTAGTCAGGTTTATTAGAAGCTACACAGCTTGTTTAAAACGATCTTAAAACCAGGGTTGCGATTTCTCTGGGGAGAACCACCCGGGTGCACATTTTTGCCTCTCTTTGGCGAATCTCACTCAGTCTTCCTGACACCACTGTAGAGATTGTTCGACACAGCACGGGAGAGCGAGAGAATTGACAGTTCGCTGCCTGAGCGTTCATACACTCACTGCAGTGTGAACGACGAAGAGTGAAAGAACAAAAAAGAATTCCACCGCACTGACGTGAGCGAAACCTTGATCTAAACATTAAGAAAAATGGCTGGAAAACGGGATGACCATTACGAAATAGGGGCCTCAGATAGCCTAGTCGGTAAAGGCACGGAACTACCAATCCGGAGGTGGTGGGTTTGATTTTTAGTCCAGTCGACTTAAAAAAATCTCGACTTCCCTGGGCATAAGAGTATCATTGTGCTTGTAATACAATATACAAATTCATGCTTTGGTGATTGGCTTCGAAAGCTCTCAATTTAATAACTGTGGAAGTGCATCTAGAACACTAAGTTGAAAGCCTGGCAATAAGCTTAAAAAAAGAAGAACATTACAAAATCAGTAACATAGTAAAAATGTTCAAATTCAAGTGTTGCGGTATAAAACTAACATTGAAAGATTTCACCAGGGTGACTCTCCCCGGTGAAATAATTCTGCTCTCTTCGGTGCTCCTCAGAGATCACTCACACGCTCCGGCCTGTTGCGAGGTGAGGGTGCAAACGACAGACACTTTGGTGTCACTCAACTTGTGATATCTAGCAGAGAGTGGAAACAAAACAAAACTCTCTCGGGTGAGTTTGCGTTTGCCAATCTGCGGAGTAAATGTTCACTAAGCACCCTGCTTGCACCGAGGAGAATTGCATTCCTGCTTCTCAAACCACGTTTTCTCAAATTCCTTTTACTCCTATCAAAGGTTTTATTTCGACTTTATGAACTCATAAAATGCAGTTTTGATATTGCCGTTTTAGGACTCATTCTTATTATCTTATTATGGTCAGTTGAAAAAGCATTTTGGAACCATTTTGCCTCCAGTAAATGCATTAAACGGCAAATTTGCATTGAGGGAAGCCACCAAATAACCAAATAGTTTTAAAGTAGTCATTTCGAAGATAGGCTCTATGGCAGAATTGTGATTTTTTTTTCCAATCGCCGTATTGAAATATAAGAAACGATTGAAATGTGGAAAAATAAATGCACCAAATTATTAATGCAAATGAACTGTAGATCAGATACCAATTTCTGCATTTTTTAGATAACCTTATTGAATTCCATCAATTTTCAAGAAATTCATGATTAATTTATCGAATATATTTATTTTAATTTTATGTTTCTTGTGGTAAACTCGCATAATTTTCGAGACGCATTAATTTTCAGCTTTTATCGTGCATTCACCACATATTCACCACAAAATTAAATTCGTATATGATTTGGAGCATGATACGCTGTAAAAAACTCAATTTGTTTTGGATATTTTGCTATCAAACACCAGACTTTTTTTTCAGATATTATTTACTGCTAAATGAATCAGAAGAGCAGAGAATCGAACAAAGCAGAACAACAAAAACCAACCACGATATTACAGTTAAGTTTGACAGCTGTGGCTATTTGGCCATAGGCCGGTTTTCATGGCAGCCAATAGGTTTTATGAAGGTTCTCAAGTGGTCATAGCATCTTTCACTAGAACATTTTCAAAATCTGTATGGTCTTATAAAGGTTTTTATTAACTTGTTTTCACAACCATCTATATAGTGGGCCACTTTGTACAAATTTCGGCTTTAAAGAAGCATAGAGGAGGTGTTGGTAGACAAAACAGTTTTGAAGGTAGTTTTATCAACAAAGGCGGGAGAAATGCTTTAAGGCTGGAATAAAACTTAAATTGTTACTTGGGAGGAGAGATTGCAAACAATTTCTTTGTTTACGTTTCCTTTGGCTTGGAATTAAACGAAGGGAAATTTTACACGCCTATTAAAATTCATTATTTTTTTTGTGTGCGACGTATCCCTAAATACCCAGAAAGTATGAGTGCATCCAGGTTTCAGTAAAAATACTACACAAGTGTTGAAAATTCAATTTTTATTAGTTATACTATTAACATTAGAGCAGCACATCAGGTCAGAGTTTCTCAATAATTACGATTTAGCAATTTAGCAGTGTTGCATATATTCATCACAGTGACCATTTCTTAGATCTATGACATATTACCCGTTTTTGTATTGCTTTATAAGTATGTCGTATCACTGTTATGTGAAGCGACCGACATGGACTGACTCAAAGCATTTTCCCAGCCAGGTATTACATTTCGAATAAAATGCACTATTTGGCTGGGCGCTGTATTCCAAATATCAAAGGATTCTGCTAGCCCCTTATCCAGAAATGTACGCCTTTTATTAAATATTGCTGTACAATAACATGGCAGGTGTTGAGAGTCTTCCTTTTCTATGCCGCACAATCGACACATATCCTCTTGAAGTTTTCCTATTAGCTTCAGGTGGTATTTGCATGGACAATGCCATGTTATTAAACCACTGCAAGTACTTAGATCATTTTTTGATAATTCAAGAATTTTGCGAGTCTTTGAAATGTTCGGATTTATGAACCGTTTCGTCTGCCTAGCAATGTCAGTGTTGTTCCAGTTGTTCCAGTGAATCACCACTTCTATTTTTTTTTTCCAATTTGTTGATCTCCATTCTAAGAGAACAAGCTGAAACTCCACAGAATGGTTCTTGTCCTATGAATTGTTGAGATGATCCAAGTCTTGCTAACATGCCGGCTTTTTCACTCCCTTGAATTTCACAGTGGCCGGGAACCCAATATATGTTAAGTTGGTTTCAACAGGCTAATTTTTGAAGTGACATAGCACATTCCTATACGAGTTTAGAATTAAATGTTGCTGATTTTAAAGCGTTGAGTGCTGCTAGACTACAAGACATAATACAGATATTTGAATGTCTATAGTTTCTACGCAAGCATATTATAGAACATTCAAGAATTGCATGAATTTCTGTTTGAAGACACGGTTGGCTACTTACCCATAGATATTGAGACATCTACCCCTTCTCCCACAAGATTGCCCAATCTGGAATCGTTTGTATAATAGACGATTGATTCTGGACTAATATTTGGTCCTCCATTTTCCCACAAATTACGACCAGGATTTGTCCCATTGTATAACGACTGAAATGGTATTTTTTTCTCCATCCTTTCCTTACTTTACCTTACCAATCAGACAAAGGCCGGCGTGGCCTCTGCTGTACACAGAAGTTGTTTGCATTGTAATCGGTCCATGGCTATACCTCGCCAGGCTCGCTGTCTGCGGGGGGTCCGCACGTCGCCTTCTACTTGATCGATCCACCTTGCTCGTTGCGCGCCTCTTCTTCTTGTACCTGTCGGTTCGTTTTCGAGAACCATTTTCATAGGGCTGTCGTTCGACATTCTTACGACATGCCCAGCCCATCGTAGTCGACCGATTTTTGCGATGTGTACGATGGGAGGTTCTCCCATTAACTGGTGCAATTCGTGGTTCATTCGCCTCCTCCACGTTCCGTCTTCCATCTGCACTCCACCGTAGATCGTACGCAGCACCTTCCGTTCCTAGACTCCAAAGGCGCGTTGGTCCTCCACTAGCAATGTCCATGTTTCGTGGCCGTAGAGAACTACCGGTCTAATTAATGGCTTGTAGATGGTCAACTTTGTGGTTCGGCGAACTTTGTTCGATCTTAGCGTCCTTCGGAGTCCAAAGTAGGCACGATTGCCAGCCATAATGCGCCTTTGTATTTCTCTGCTGGTTTCGTTATCGGCGGTCACCAATGAGTCCAGATACACGAATTCGTCTACTACCTCGATTTCATCACCGTCGATCTGAACTCGTGCTAGGAGGCTAACATTGTCTTCTCGTGAGCCTCTTCCCTTAATGTATTTTGTTTTCAACGCATTAATCACAAGCCCAATCCTACCAGCTTCAGCCTTAAGTCTGATGTACGTTTCCGCCATCGTCTCAAAGATACGTGCTACAATATCAACGTCGTCGGCGAACCAAATAGTTGTACAGACTTCCTGAAGATCGTGCCACTCGTGTCTATCCCAGCTCTTCGAATCACACCCTCCAGTGCAATGTTAAACAACAATCACGACAATCCATCACCTTGCAGTAACCCTCCGAGATTCGAAGGAATCTCCATCCAGTCTTCATTTTTTATAACAAGAGCATCAATATCAATCATTTTTAAAATACTCAGATTTCTTATAAGGTGCCGATGAAGGGTTGCAAAATCTTACCTCAGCCACAAATAGATTGCCAGGCCATAGCTTTCCAACCAAACTTTTCGATGAACATTGGACATCGAAAAGCCAAAGTTTTGGCTACATCTCGAGCGGAATCCTTCTTCTTATGCTCGAATACCTTCATTATACGTTTATCCAAACGAGGGTTAGCAGGACCTTTTTTTTTGACACGATTTCGGTTTATCCTTAAACGTGTTATGCCCACTGATCGCTGTTCGCACAGCTTTCTCACTTACTTTTTCCATTTTTGCCAACTTCCTCAGTGACATTCCTGGTTCTGTACACCATTTCCTGGTTCTGTGCACGATATTTCGACGTTGTTGCGCTGAAAGTCCATGTAAAGTGAAGTGAGCCAAAGCTACCGTTACCGCTATAGATTCCTTGTTCTGCACTCTAGGACTACTTGGATGAACTAGATCAACCCATATTTCCTCAAAATATAGTTTGACTTTCCAAAAGATTGCAAAAACATAGTCAACGGACACTTTGTACAGTTTAAAAAGTCTTTGTATTGTCTGTCTTTGACAGTTTGGACAAGCTTAGCATCTCAAAATATATGCTTTAACAATTTTTGTGCTTTCTTTCTTCTTAGGCAATAACACCGGTGGAATACATCAAAATTTAGACTTCAAAGGATTAAAGTGGTTATGATAAAAAATATCTTTATTAAATATTTCATAATACTAACTGTTACATGTCCTGTAGTGGAATAAACAGGAACAATAGTTCTATCAATTCTTTTCACTTGTTGTTTTCCGGCACAGTGTTATCAGTAGTGCTAACATTTGTCATTTAGAAATGTTTACAGCTGAACACTACGCAAGCTATAAAAGCCACTTCTAGTAATGGTAATGAACTTGAAATTCTTTGTTCGTGTAACATGATTGGTCACAGTTCGTCCCAACTCGTCCCAGGCTTGCGTGGAGTGTTGAAGAAATGTTAATTATCACAATGTCCGTTGAAAGCTGTTATATAGCCGTCATTGGTGAAGCTTTAGATCTTTCAGCTGCGATAGGGCTTAGAAGGAACGTTTGCGTGAGGAGCAAATGATATTTCTAAGACCGCTGTTTGCTCTAGGCACATAAGACAAAAGTGATTGAATCCATTTGTTGCAAACGAAAGATTCTGCTCAGAGGTTGAGTATTTTAATGTGAAATGACGCGTCGAATTTTATATCACGCAGTCGCTAACGTTTGAAAAAAAAAGTTAAGACAACAACAACTCCATGCAAAAGAGAATTGGTGGTCACTCATTTGTATAAGTTAGCCAAAAATACCGAATAATCATTCCATTTCCCAAGAGAATGAACCCTTGACCTTCAAAGGACAAAATGAGTCTGAACGGAATCAAGCATGGTATCCAGGGTAGAATCAAGCATGGTGTAGAGAGCGTCATGTATTTACCGAGTGGTGATGAAGAGGGTGTTTGCTGGTGTTATTTCCACGTACCCTTCGGTTACTCTCGCCACAATCATATGGCAAAAAAAAAACAAAGGATTAGGGGTTTTGTTCTGAAACTAATGCTTTTTTGAACATGTTGTTGAATTTTAGAAAACGTGAGACGAATATTATTTTGAATGCTACACTAAATTAATGTGTGAATAATATAACGGATTTACTTTATATTCGCATTGTGTTGCGACAAAACTGCCAGTGATTGTGAACTTTATTGACTGTGTGCTCTGAGATTTCCCTAGCGTCATAAAACACGCATGAAAATAGAACTTTCTCCTGGAAAGAAGAATGGTAAAAATGTCGGTTGGTTTTCCTGTACAAATATTGCCATGCTTTTTCCCATCATTCAGAGTGTCTTGAATGCAATATTAGCAAACCGTCGTAAATCGGATCTAATTTTGAATCGGCTATTTGTATCGCCACCATCCCATACGGGCCTAATATCCATGACGGTTCGTTCAGCAAATACACACAGCTGGTGGTTTGACATTTTGTAGGTTATGAAAATTATTGTGCAAATTTACCAACCATTAGAAATTCACTGGCGTTGTCCACTGAAGGGAGAAAGTTCATCGAAGCAAATTGTTCCTGGACATGCACGATTTGTTCTGGTTGAAAGTGATTGTAACAATTTGGTGCAAACCACTGGTGTTGTCGCAAGTATGGTGGTGAAAAAGGGGCAGGTTTACGGGAGGCGTCACATGAATGATGAATAGGACTTTGGAAAGTCGCGTCACTTGTACTTTTATCGCCGGGGAGCTGATTCTCGAGATTTTCAAGCCAGTCCAGTGTGATGGAATTTTCGTGATCGTGGCGATGGCGATGATGGATCGGATAGTGACTATATGTATGTAAAGTCACTTGGTTCTATGTATTGTATGGGATTAATTTATTCAAACTACCAGACTCTATGTCTATATGAACATAAGGCATGGCACAAGTTTGCCGGTCATTGCTCCAAACCGGTGGTCCACTCATTGGTTCTTTTCATGCTTCTCGGTGCGTGGTGAGCAAAGGAAAGCATGAGTTTCATTTTTGTTCGTCTAATTTGGATTGCGTTTGGTTGATTGTGGTACATGGCATGTTATTCATAATTAAGTGCGTTTACTAAAAGTTTGATAGACCTTTAAATTGAAAGCAGAATTTCAATTTTAGAACTCCCCTGCTTCAACATAGAAGAACAAATTTACAATTACCAAACTTGTATTGAGTGATCTCAGAGTGAAAAAGTAAGGCAGATACTCCCTGTTTCAGTTCAAAGTATTGACATAACGAAGTTATGAAAATAAAAATAGGCCTATCTGTCAAAAGATAAGCTATCTGTAGTGGAATTTAACGGAATTTGCTCACCTTCACTAGTGATAGTTCAAAAAAGTGTTTCAGTTTTTTATTTTTTTTTTTTAGAAAAAGTGATCAAGTGAAGTGTAAATTTAAATCCTAGTTTTTCAATAACGAAGTTGGTAATGTTGATAATTGCCAAAGCACTATTCACAATTTTGCGTACGGTTCTTGGCAACGATAATTGTTTTGGATTCAAATTGACGCTATATATGTCCTTACTTATTATACTTACTGGCCGACGTCTCATTAGGACCACACCTGCGTTACAATGTTTCGTCCAAAAAGGGCTGCCTGTTTCGTCCGGTTGAGAGCTGCTTGTCTCCAGTTCCTCGAGTGTCTTACACTTCCATGATCTTTCTCCACTTGGTCTAACCATCTTGATCGCTGTGCACCTATGCGTCTTATTTCAGCCGGAAAACACAATTTTTGTAGGATAGTTGTCCGGAATTCTTACAACTTGACCAGCTCATTGTACCCGTCCAGCTTTCGCGACTTTCAGGATACTGTGTTCGCCATTGAGTTGCGCTAGCTCGTAATTCATTCTTCGTCTCCGTACGCAATTTTCACATACTCCGCGAAAGATTGTCATAAGTACACGTCGCTCGAAAACTCCAAGTGCATGCGAGTCTCCCTCGAGCATTGCTCAAGTCTCTTGCCCATAGAGAACTATCGGTCTTATTAGCGTCTTGTACATGGTACACTTAGTACGGGGGTGAAGTTTACCAGACTTGAGCGCCTTGTAGGGTCCATAGTAAGCATGATTTCCAGCAAAAATGCGTCCCCGAATTTCTTTGCAGCAGTTGTTATCCGAAATAAATTTATCACCACCTCTACTCCAGTGAGCTCAATCACGCTTAATTCCTCCTACCAACAGATAATTAGTGTTCATATTAGTCTAACCCGTTCACCTTTCAGGTTGGTGCACTGATCAGCAACCACCTATAACGTTTTTTCGACCATGTCCATGTCATCAGAGAAACAAATGAACTGGCTGGATTCATTGGAAATAGTACTCCACATGTCTGAACCTTTATAACACTTCCTAGCGCAATATTAAATAGTAGGCAGGAAAGATCATCTCCAAGCTCCTTTGCGTGTTTCACGCCTTATACTTTTTGCAATATAACTAGAATACATGGTTTCTTATTCTTATATCAGTCGTATTACAAAAAGGGTCGCTTTTAGGCTTATTAGTTAATTAAGTAATAATCTGTTTCAATTTTTGATTGATACAAAAATAATCTTATTATATTTGGTTAGCACTGTATATAACGGCAGATGCAACCTTAACTGCTGGTTATATTGGTTTGGGCACGAGGCGCTGTTGAACTTATACTTTTTCTTAATTTTTCCAACAAGTTTGGACAAAAATTGAAATACTTTGATAAATAATGACCATACAGTTATATTTGGTTTCTTCTTCTTCTTTTATTAGCGTTTCAAGCTTATTGCTTTCGCAATAAGCTTTTGCTCTCAACTTAGTGTTCTAAATGCACTTCCACAGTTATTAATTAAGAGCTTTCGATGCCAGGTAGCATTAGTATGATTGTGTGGCAGGAACAATCATACCCCAGGGAGTCGAGAAATTTTCCTTAACGAAAAATTCCTAGACCAGACCGGGAATCGAACCCAGCCACCTCCAGCATGTTGTTGCTTTGCAGCCGCGCCTTTACCGACTGAGCTAAGGGAGGGCCCTTGGTATAGCATAGTGAATTAATAGGATATCATTGAAATTCGTGTTAGTATGAATACTGTGATCTCGTCAGACTAATTTAAAGGCACAGGAATACCATAAAAAAAAGAAAAAAAAAATACTACTTTGTCATTTCTGAAAAAATAATCACGTTTTTTACTTCTTACTCCTATGGGTCATTGCATCCGAAGTGTCCAAACCACTCGAATTTGGACCAAATCCTAAAGAATTGTTCATTAAAAGCCTATTTAAAAAAAAATCGCAGTTTTTGTGTAAGTTCGCCCACCTCTCGATCCGTTCCTCGTTTTTGAAGTTTTAGTAAAAAAGATACTTTTTTTAATTGTTTATATCTTGTCAACAATCTGCAGGTTGTTCGTTGAAGAAAATTGTGCAAAATGACCAGGAAAAATACTTGTTTTGGCCAAACATACTATTGTGGTGCTCAAAAACATTAAATTTCTTTTTTCGTTAAATCTCGAGTACTTTTTCAAACAGACGTATCTGATTTTGTAAACAAGAAGGGGAAGTAAGATTCAAACGTTAAATTCTTCAAACCCTTAGCACTTTCATGTAAACTAGGAGCACCAACACAAGGAATAACATTTCCCTAACATGATGGTGATGCTACTTTCCGTGAGGGTGCTGAGAGTTTTGAGAAATTTACGTTTAGATCTTAATTCCCCTCATTGTTTACACAATCAGATACGTCTATTTGAAAAATGAGTATAACTTTACAAAACTCTTGAAACCTCGAGTTCTTGTAAGCCATTTCAGAGGAACAGCATTTCTAAGTCAAAAAGTCCTTATATATCAGTTTGGTTTTTTTCAGAAATTTATATTTTCTATTGTCTATACACAGAAAAAAAAAGAATTTTAAAAGACGTGTAAAATCTTCTCTCATTTAATTGCAAGCCAAAGCAAGCGTAAACAGCGTTATTGTTTGCAATCTTTCATGCAGCATAAAACATTGTTTGCAACCTCCGATACAAAACACTACATTCAGGTGTTATCTGGCTTCAATTTAGGAGAAATATCCCATAAACTTATGCCATGTGAAACTAATTACTAGAGGTAAATATTAGTGCGAGTTAACATTTTTGTCATTCAAAGCAATTGTCAACAAACGTTCAAAATACCGGTGGGGATAAATGGTACTAGCCAGATGGAGTCGAAACTTGAGCCTTCGAACCACG
The DNA here is from genome assembly GCA_024533555.2 of Aedes koreicus. Classification (NCBI taxonomy): domain Eukaryota; kingdom Metazoa; phylum Arthropoda; class Insecta; order Diptera; family Culicidae; genus Aedes; species Aedes koreicus. The sequence goes on along the minus strand of JAHHFK020001137.1, from coordinate 153,488 downwards.
AGAAAAAAACTACCCGAGCTCACGTTCATCACAAAACACGTGATAAACATGGATCCTGTCATCGTTGACGACTCCATATTGGATGTTCCAACCAAACCAGAACGCATTGCCTGTCGCCTTATGGAAGCCCTTGAGCCTCTCGTCCCAGTCGCGTTTGCTGATTCCAGTCATCGTAGTCGTTCTGGACCTGGTTGAGACTGGTGGAGGGGGATTCCAACCTCCTTTTTATCTCCCATTAGACACGAATACACTATTACTGGAGCGAGTTCAGTTTATTCGATAATGGATTCCAAGCTAAGTTTCAACGAGCATGTTTCAACCGTTACTGCCAAGGCTTTTACTGTTCTTGGTTTTATCCATCGGAATGCGTTCGAATTTACTGACGTACATGCAAAAGCACAGAGAACATACATTGATGTCCATATACCTTTTCTGGAAAAACGTGTGTAAAATTTTATATGGGCAGTCACTTTACAAAGCAAGTGCAGAGAAAAACAAACAAAAAATTTCAGGTTATGTGCTAGGCTTTTTATTGATAAACGTTTACCTGACAGTTATCACACAACTGCAGCGCCGCCTAAAAGCATAACGACATACATTTGAAATGTCGGTTTAAAGTTTTACACAAGTAGCAGACCGATGATGAACGTCTGTTCTCTGTGCTAAAAGCACTGTTCGTAGTGTTTTGGAATACGCTACCCGCCCCCCCCCCCCCCAACAATCCCCACCCGGATTCTTTTTTTTTTCCCTCGCAGGCCACTAAAACACCCTTCCCCCCCCGCCCCCTATCCCTGGAACCCTATTCTCTCTTTTAACCCCCAAACCCCAAAGGTTTTTTTTTTTAATTTTTAAAACCACAAATCGATTCCTCGGATCTTCTATCGTGTGTACAATTGAACGCACCTAGTCGCCGACTGATAAAGACAGCTCTGATTGCCATTCCAGTACACAGTTCAAGTTTATTTATTTATTTATTTAATCAACTTAGTTCATCGGACTTATTGTCTACATGATACAAACTTAAAACTAAATAAAGCGAGCATTACGAATACGAGCCAAAAAGTGAGCTGAAGATTCCCCAAATTCAAACAATTCTTCGACAGTCGTAAACGCTCGCATCATAGCTGTTAGAGGTTCGTTGTTTCCAAACGCTGTTCGATGGAATCGGGGTTGGAGGAGAGTACCACTCCGTAATGCTCTCGGAGGAACTCGGATGTTCAGTTTATAGAGAAGCCTCGAGCAGTCGACCTCTCCATTCAAAAGCTTAGCAACAAAAACCGCTTGTTGATTTTTCCGCCGGCGTTCCAAGGTATGCAATTGCAGCAGATTGCAGCGATCTGAATACGGCGGGAGATTTTGCGGATCACGCCATGGTAGATAACGCAATGCCATCCGGATAAACCTGCGCTGTATGCTTTCAATCCTCAAGCTCCAAGTCAATTGATGAGGAAGCCAGACCAAGGCGGCATTTTCTAGGATCGGTCGTACCAGTGAGCAATAGAGAGCTTTCAGGCAGTACGGATCAGTGAAGTCTCTTGAGATTTTTGACACAAACCCTAGCTGGCGATTAGCCTTAGAGATCACAGCAGAGCGGTGGAGGTTAAACGATAATTTATGATCCAGTAGAACAACTAAATCGCTGAACTGTTCGGTTCTATGTAGAACGATGCCATTGATGGTATAGTCGTAAACAATCGGCTGCTTGATGCGGTAATACGACATTACCATACACTTTGGAATGCTGATCATAAGTTTATTCCGACGGCACCAATCAGTGAATCGATCCAATAATGCTTGAAGACGACTACAATCCTCGGCAGTCCGTACCACAAAAAACAGCTTTAGATCATCAGCATACGCAAGCCTGCAGCCATCTCCTAGTAGAAGCAATACGTCGTTGAAGTATAGAACAAACAGCAGCGGTCCAAGGTTGCTACCCTGAGGAACACCTGACGAGTTCGTAAAAAAACAGGAAGTGCTTGTATCAAGTTTCACTCGCAGAGACCTGTCTGTTAAATAAGAGCACAGCCATGATGTCAATCTTTCCGATGTACCGAGTTTTGATAACTTCGCCAGCAGAATTTCGTGGTTGATTGTATCAAACGCTGCTTTTAGATCAGTATAGACGACGTCTACTTGTGCCCCTTTCTCCAATTGATCAAAAACAGGTCGTGGTAAAATCTAGGAGATTGGTAGTAACCGAACGTCCAGGCATGAAACCATGTTGGTCGCCAGAGATGTAGCATTTGGTGCGCTCGAGAATGAAACCACTCACTATTATCTCAAACAATTTAGAGGCAGCTGACAGATTAGTGATTCCCCGATAGTTTTTAACGTCACGTTTGTCTCCTTTCTTGTGTACCGGAACCATCAAAGATTCCTTCCAGACTGCGGGAAATTTCGATTCGGCAAAAGATTTATTGAAGATCCTGCAGAGCGGCTCGACAAGAGCTCCATTGGTGCGACAATACACTGATGACGGAATACCATCTGGTCCAGGCGAGAATGTACATTTTATTTTCTTGATGGCATTATTTACCATCAAGGACGTTATTTCAAAAATATCCACGTCTACAAGGTTCGTAGGGACGTCCAGAACAGCGGAGTTAAGTTCACTTGGGTTAATACTTTTCGCAGCAAACACTGACGAAAAATGAGTAGCAAAAATTTCACATTTTTCCTTACTTATAGATGTTTCAACATCGTTAAAAAAACACGCTAGCTGGCATAGTAGTATTTTTCCTCTTTGAATTTACATAGCTCCAAAACTCTTGGGGTTTCGCCTTAAGTAAGTTTGTACCCGTAAAACTCTAGCATTCCCTTTATGTGCATTAGATAACGCAGAAAATTTAATGTTTCTTTCAACTGTGTATATTTGAATTCTATTTTGTTTAAAACAATAAATTGCGGGTAATTTTGAAAATCTAGAAAAAAAATACGGTTTCGATGGGAGCTTCGAGTAGATATTCCAGGACACTCCATTCGTCCCAATTTGCGAAGTTCTGCAGTTTATACGTTTTCAATCCGGATCGTTTCTAGGCCCTCTGGATGAAACTTTGCGAAACATCAAGTTTTTGGCCAAGTCTTGATGTTCGAATTCCGCTGGAAATAAGCAATCAGCGCTCTCTCGGTTTTTGTGCGTTGTTTCCGATTTTCGTCCAGCTTAACTGAAAACACAATTAAGCTTATGCATGCAACACTATCAACAATGTTTGTCCCAGAACTTCACACAATTTATGACATTGAACAGAAATAGTGTATGTACACGGTAATAGCAAAAAAAAAACGTCAAAAACGGCGGGGTGCCGTGGACCGAGGGCTATTTAGTCCAATCAACACAAAAACTGTGCTAAATATTATATAAATAGGAGCTTGATAAACAATTTCTCAAATTTTGGTTCAAATCTGAGAAGGTCTTTTACAAGTGTGACCTTTTTTTCGATCACTTCTTGAGTGGAAAGTAGTCAAAATTAATGTCACGAAATTGTTGCCAGAAGTAGCATGTAGCATTTACAAAAAGGCATGGAAATGAAAATTTACTAAACGTTGATATTGTGGTTAAAGGATTCAGTCTTAGCGTGAACAAGAACATGCACTTTTTGATCCCGGCTGTGTAAATCTCTGTTGAAGATTGTAAGTTGAGATCTCTGCAAATTTGCAGTATTCTATGGTACTGCTATGGTAAATAAATATTTTTTGTCGCTGATAATGTGCGCATTAAATAAAGCGACTATTTTCTGATGGATGATAAAAAAGAACGGAAAAAGATATTTCAACAAACCAAATAGCATTTTATTCATTAATAAATTAAAAACTTCACAGAAATACTTTTACTCACTGCCGCACCGCCTTACGGCAGTTAGCGGGAACTTTGGCCACAGGTGAAAAAATAAGCTTGTAGGCATATTGTTTTGTTCCTTGGTCGCCTTTTTTTATGAAATCATCCGTCGTTTTGGCCACGAAATTATTCGAATATACTTTCCTCTTCAAATTGGCCCAGAACTTCTCGATTGGGCGGAGCTGGGGCACGTTGCAACCTTGCTGCATGCCACCACGTTCCGCTTCGCCGTGAAAAACTCTTTGACTAGAATCTTCAGCCGCTGTTTCTGGGTTTCCACTTGGTTCTCCGACACGGCTGGCTTGGACTGACGCCTGCACATGTGGATATCCATTTTGGCCAAATACTTCTTAACCATTTGGCCGCAGGAAAGTCACCTTGCCTTTCGTCTTCCATTTGAGCATCTGTTGAATCCTCCGGTCGCTTAAAACGGTCGGACGGCCCGAACCAGGCTTCCGTTCGATGGACTCTCCCTTCTCCAGAAGTGCCAGAATCTTGTAAATATTTCCGCGATCGTATCCGGCCGACACGAAGTGGGCCACGATGGCCGACTTTCTTAGGCCCAGGTGGAGCAGGCGGTACGAACAAACCATAGAACGAAGTTGTTTCACTGTTCTCGCCATAACTACAGGGTGCGGCAGAAAATAATGCGAAAATTTGTTCTATTTCTTTCAAATCCCATTTTCAACTAATTCAAGCAGTAATATCAACATTTTCGAGTGCAGTTATCTTTATAAAGTCCTTTTAAACAAATTTATTCAATGTGTCCTCCATTTTTATTAATAACATCCTCGAGCCGACGCCTGAAGCCAGAGTATGCCTTTCGGACGTAGTCCTCCGACATTGACTGCCATGTGCGTGTTATGGTTGACTTCAGGGTTTTCACACTAGGGTATGATATTTTGCAGGCTCGTGCTTCAACATATGCCCAAATCGAATAATCCAACGGATTAAGATCTGGACTGCTAGGGGGCCACAAATCCTTCGGCCAAAACTTCATGTTATCGTTCAACTATTGTTGGGTTCGATTGGACGTGTGACACGGTGCTCCATCCTGCTGTAGGACAACTTTTTGGTCCTCGGAGAAGTTGGCCTTCACCCAGGGAAGCACTTGGTTCTTTAAAATACCGATATACACTTCGCTATTGATTTTAACTCCAGCATGAATGAAAACAGGCGGTATTTTGAAACCGTTGGATGCCGGATGTTTGGTTTGAAATTTGAATTTCACTTTTTTCGGAACGTTCTGCATTTTCTGCGGTGAAATGAACCGGTCCGTGCGGCTGTTGGCCACAGCATCGATGCTGAAAAGCTTTTCGTCGGAGAACAGGATTATCATTTTTTCCTTCTTCAACAAGGAAAGCAATCTCTTGGAACGAGTCACTCGTAGTTCCTTGACCCGGTCCGTAATCAAGTGGCGTTTCACTCTGGCTCTGGAAGATGCATGCAGGTCTTCTTTGATGATTCTCCGCATGGATTTCTCCGAAAAATTTGCTTCCTTTGCAAGTTTTCTGATGGAACGCACCGGGTTGCGAGCAATTTTTGCACGGACCGATTTGATCACGTTCGGCGTGCATGCAAAGCGCGGACGTCCGCTTCCCGGCTTCCGCTGCTTAGGACCATCCTGCAGGGACTTTTTTATGCGGTAAACTGTTGCCAAATGGCACCCTACCACCTTGGCAATCTCTTTCGGCTTCTTCTGGGCGAGCAACAAACTGGTGATCACTTCTTTCGCGAACATTTTGACGAATTTGCAATAAAACAAATAGAATGTTTGGATGCAACACTTGAAAGTAGACATAAAAAAACACACTTTCGATAGAAATTAGTCACTAGCTACACGAATTAACCCAATACTCAAGTTTGAACATTTTCGCATTATTTTCTGCCGCACCCTGTACCGTAAACAAACTGATGGAGCTGTCAAATTTTCACAGTATATAGGCAAATAGTACATATTGACTACTGACCGCCGGACCGACCATCAGGTGGCAGGGTAATCGCATGAAAAATCTGAACATTTAGAAGCTTATTTGAATGCACGCTTTATATCAGTTAATCCTCAATTACCGTGCACTTGAATATGCGGATTTCGGCAAAATATACGAAAAAACAGCTGAACGAAGTGTATGTCACGAGGGTTCAAATCTTAGCTGCCACGGGCCAAAAATCTTTAGGCCAAAATGTCAAGCTCTACTTGAGCCATATTTAAGTTCCTTAGCATGGGGCCTTAGATTGCTAGGATTGCAGTCGAGAGAATTTTTCGGGTTGGACATGTTCTCGACGACTTATCAGAGTATGATTGTGCTTGCCACACAATATACAAACCCATGTATTGGTGTTCTTAATAATTCTTACTAATTAAAATTCTTAATTAGTAACTGTGTAAATGTTTTTCGAATACCATGTTTAGATTAGGCATCCAAAGCATCCAATTGTTTAGTTTGTGGCAAGCACAATCACACGGTCATGCTTCAGGACAATGGAACGAGTCTACCACCCAAAATGACATTTGACTGTTGCTGGAACCGAACCCTTGACGGCCCGATTGCAAAATTCGATTTAGACTTCAGTTTTGAGCATAGTATATACTGAACATATTTTTTTTCGTAAATTCGCTTTCGCTTACCAAGTTACCACGAGGCTATAATAGCTTGCATATATAGGGCATATGCATTACGTCTAGTGCATCATTGAAGTTGGAATAAAACTGAAAAGGGCCCCACTAAGATCGAACTAATGCTATATCGTTTGTTATGCCATAAGACATTGCTAAAGTAGCATTATTGCATTGGTAATGCATCATTGCATAGGTAATGCATCCTTATATTCTTAAAGCTAATCTAACGCTTCATTACTTGACAAATGTTGAATTGATGCGATCCCGCATTAATGATGTTGATTTTGTGTTGAATAAGAGCAATAATATAATGCTTGTGGTTACTTGGGTTATTTCGTAAACGTGGATTTTGTATTTAAAGCAAATGCCTCGTAAATAATATGAAACATTATTATTGCTTGTCATCTGGTGAAAAGCTGTCAATCCGCTTTTTTCTTCAATGAACGAAATGAATTACCAGCCAATCGCTGTTATTATTTTATCATATTCATACATGTTGGTGTTGCTGCTGGAGTGGGCAGGAATCATTGGTTTATCTCGAATTAAAAATAAAAGCACTGCCAAGAGTAGTGACTTCATACTCGTTAATCAAGTTATTTCTTCCGAGTCACCATGGCCTAGCAACCACCGATTCAATAACATCTCTTCCCAAAAATAGAGAATCACACCCCACGACAAAAACATTAAAAAACTACAAGGGACAGCCCATTGGTTGTACGCGAAGGTAACGTAGAACTACGTACACTCTCGTTTCATTTTTCTCAATTTTTGAGTACAATTGTATACCATCTCTTTTTCTCTCACGGAAATGTTACTCAATTTTCGTAAAAAGTGGATCATCTCAATTTTATGAGTAGATCCACTTTTTACGAAAATTGAGTAACATTTCCGTGAGGGAAAAAGAGATAATATACAATTGTACTCAAAAATTGAGTAAAATGAAACGAGAGTGTAGCAATGAATGTTATTATTCTTAAAGAGCCTGTATTAGAAAAGGGGCGGTATTGATCGATTGAAACAAGCGATTATCTGTCAAAGCCTTGACAAAAATCAGTGGGGTTGTGTATAACACGACCGGTAGACGTAGACTACGTTAAACCGTTTGATTCATTATCTGGTTCAACATGTTAGATTAGTTGCATTCAGTAACATTGCAAAGTTGCTGCCGGAGGATCGGCATAAATAAGTAGAAAATTCTATGATTTGATCTTTAGAAATCATTTGGCAGTCCTAGAAAGGGACGTTTGGTGTGAATGTTGGTATGATGAAAGGGCAACGGTTGTGGTGAGTCAACCAGCTGGAGACCATTTTCCTTATCGCGTTGTAAAGGTTGAGGTTATATTTGGAAATTAAAATTCAATTATTAATGATATTTTTGAAAATTCACTTTACAATCGCGAAGCTACAATCTAGAAAATCTATGGACACATGATACAGTTATTAGCATTCAAAGTATTTCAATTATTCGTGACTGTCGCTATTTTTCAAATTTTCATTTTACCCCTACCCTTGCCAATGGACGTAGTCTAGGTTAAAATTACGCAGATGTGGTCCTAAAGGAACGTTAGACCTGCAAGAACATTCTATTGTATTAGTAATTGCGGGTTTTTAAAATTCAACGTTGCGTCATATCTAAAGTTACCAAGTGGATCACACATATCCTCGTGGTTGCGCCAACCTGCTGATTAAGAAATTTAAAAAAATCGCGGGCTTGTTCAACCGACTGCATAACAAATGGCTGTCTAACCTAGAGTCATCGGCTGGTTGTTCGCCAGTGCACCCTTCAGGATACTAGCAACCGCCAGCTGTCAACTTCAACACTGGTCCATTGCTGCTCCGAACAGCTTTGAGGCTGCCGAACGAATGGAGCATTTCGCGAAGGTGTACCCCTTATATATCATTCACTGCTGCATATGAGACCTCCCTTATTTACATTTGAAATCTGTGGTAGGAAAATACTGTGAATGAAGTAAATTTAGCCTGCAAATCGAAATTATGAGACATCACCTTAAATTTGCGTTATTTTCAATAGTTTAACGCTGAAAATAAATAGTTTTCAATAGAGCGTTTCCAGATGAAATCAGCCGGAAAAAGTCAAAATCTTGCACGACCCTCTCCGATTTGGATGAAACTTTGCACATGTCGGAATTGGTGATGATGGATTTTCCGCGGGTTAAGGGAATTTTTTGACTCAAGACATTTTTCTCAAAAAGGCCTATGTGTTTTGTCATGCGTCTTTTTCAAAAAATCATAACTCGAAAACCGTTGGTTGTAATAAAAGTGCGTCTGAGAAGTAGTTAATTAATTTGATTTATGAAAAAAATATGTACACTGTAAAAATAATAATTTTTTCTTCAAAAAAAAATCAAAAATTAAACTTAAAAATCAATTAGCAAATCTGTCCAACGTACGATTTTTATAAAATTTTTTTCGAAAAAGCTTTGAGTCATTAGAAAAAGAATAGAAGTTGTTTTACGATGGAGCAACTTAAGATAAAAAAGTTCTTAGAAGTAAGAAAAATTCATTTTTTTTCTAATTTGTTGTTTTTGCATAAATAGCCATATTTTAATAATATAATACGATTATTCTAGTGATTTTAAACAAAAATGCTCTTGGTGAGCAACATTCTATATGTATCCGTTTTCGAGATAATTTGAAAGTAATGTCGAAAAAATGGCTTTTTCCATGAAAATATCCCTTTTTCAAAAGTTAGTCGTGATTGTCCATCTTCAAAAGTATTTTTTTCAAATTTTCAACAACTATTCTTTTGACACCAAGAAGATTGAACATCTTCTTAATTGACGAAATTAACGAATCTTAATTACCAAATAAAAATTTTGAGTTTATTTTTGTTCATACATGATTTATTTATTTTTTCTACTATTTTTAAAAAAAATTGTATTTACATTTTTACAAACACTATTTCCTAACATTCCTATAAATATTATGAAAACTCAGTATTTCGCCAGTTGAAAATATTTTCGCAGCGATTTTGTTATCTGCAACTGGAATGAAGGAGTGATATTTCTGTGTACCAGGAATCATTTTTGTTTGCTGATAACTACCACCCCATTCTGCAGCTCCCTCTTCATATTCTTCTTGTGAAACATAGCAAAATGATATTTTTGTGAAATTTTCTTGATTTCTCTTAATAGCCCAATCATACAAAGTTTTCGCACTTGTTATTGGATGTTCATGTTGTTTGGCCAAGCTTGCTCTTGTTGCCATTCGTTTTAATGTGCCACCAATTGCATCACATGGTCCCTTACCATGTGAAGTTGCGAAAAAAATGCCACTCAGAATCAATGTTGTATTTCTCTTTAAACTTGCAGAGGCTTGCAAATTTTTTTCTATTTTTGTATTGGGAAGCAGCCCCATCAGACATAAAAATGGCCTTTTTTATATTCATTAGTTGATTTAAATACGTTAGTAATTTAGAAATAAATACTTGTACCGCAATTGTATCATGTCTTAGAACTTCTGATATTACAACAAAACTTAGATTTTTAAGCATTCCTGACTCCATATAATAAATAACAAACGGATGAATTGTAGCCTGATCTTTGTTCCAATGATGACTTTGAACAGCATCCTGAAGTACAAATGAATAATTCTCTGCAAAATCGCAAATAATAACTACTTCTCCTTCTTTTAATGAAGACTTTGTATCTTTTAAAAATTTAGATTGCTTTGTTTTTATATAATCATGAGTTAATAGTTTTTCTAATTTCTCGCTAAAATATTCAACAAATTCATCGAGAGGTTTTAATAGCGTTTCTAAATTACATCTATCAGTTGTAATCCATTGTTCGAACGATATATCAGACAAGTTATGTTTCTCAAGTTCTTTTAAACAAAAAATTTACACCGGGGGGAAAATTTCAAACCCCCGGGAAAAAAAAATATATAATTTTAAAAAAAAACACAAAAAAACCTCACAAAATATAAAAAACAAAAAAATAAGAAAAAAATTTTATAAAAAAAAAAAAAAAAAAAAAAATATTTCCGTGACCCCACACACACAAACTTAGAAACCACAACAAACACAATAACAAATTATTTAGCGTTTGACACGCAAAAACCAAAAACAAATTAATTTTCACTGACTCCCTTAAACCAATAAAAAATCGCAAAATTAACAAAGAAAAAACCAATTTTTAATTTTGTTGACGCTCACCATAAGTGTTTACAGAGACATAATCTCTTTGTCCCGGCATGGCTCTGCTGATGTCGTCCTCGTCAAAAAATTGTATCACTTGATTCTTTATATCCGGATTCAAACGATTCCCCGATCTGTCGTTGGGGGTAGCCGATACTCCATTTTCGGCTGCCAATTTTTTGTTTGTAATGCAAGGTATTTGTTTGTTTCAAATTTGCTCGTTATCTGCTGAATCGTCCACGAATTAGGCAAAACTGTTAATATACGTATTTTATCTATTCTCGAACAATCTGGTTCTATGAATTTTTCTTTCAATTTGGAAATAATTTCATCATATTCCACAACCTTTGTTTTCAATGTAGCTAACTCTTCGACTTCTTCTTGTGGTGGTAAGCTGAATAGATATTTTCTAATACCTGCTACAATTTCGGCAAATTTTTGCCGACGGTATTTATCATTTTTAAATTCTCTAATGGATATCGGAGACACATTTATTCCTGCAATTCTATTATTGAATAACTCAATGTTGTGTATCCTGGAATAATCCGGTAGGTCACTGTCCTGAGAAGATGCCGAGGTAATTGAAGCTGCCGATGGTATTTCCTTCAAATCGTTCCGTGATGTGGTTGGTGCTTCGTCATGTCCACCGTTTTCTGGTTGCTCCACTCTTTCGACAGGATTACGATGATACGAATATAACCGACATGAATCACAAATTCTTAATGACGTGTCCAAATGGACCATACACTGCATGGATAAAAGTTTTTCAATTAACTTTTCAGTTAAATTTCTAAGTTTAGGCGAACACCGTCTCCCGATTTCACGAAAAGGTTTACAACAATGCTTTGTTTCGAGTTCCATTTCAAATCGTTTTACACTTTACGCTACTTATGAAAGACACTGTTAAACTGATGTCATGACTTTGTAATGTAATCCTTTTTATACGTACTAGGTACGCACTTTAGGTACTTTTTTGAAATATTGGTATGTGCAGGGGTATGCATGTAAATTATATTTTCTGTCAACACCAAAGGGAATGCATGAATAGGTATAAATGGGCGTAACAATTGTATTCTTACTGGTATAAACAGTTTAACTAATTAAATACATTATGTTTCTACCTGAACAAAATACGCTTGTACACTAACATGAATACTAATTATTTTTGTTTCGGGTTAGGTTTTCATAATATACTGTAAGTAAAAGCAGCAAATTTTGTCGTGTTACCTACAGTAAATATCAGGAATCAGTTTGTCTAGTATTCTCGGTAATAAAAGGTATATTGTAGAAAATTTTATGTACAATTTGAAAAGAATACTTTTGCAGATGGACAATCACGACTAACATTTGAAAAAGGGATATTTTCATGGAAAAAGCCATTTTTTCGACATTAATTTCAAATTATCTCGAAAACGGATACATTTAGAATGTTGCTCACCAAGAGCATTTTTGTTTAAAATCACTAGAAAAATCGTATTATATTATTAAAATATGGTTATTTATGCAAAAACAACAAATTAGAAAAAAATTGAATTTTTCTTACTTCTAAGAACTTTTTTATCTTAAGTTGCTCCATCGTAGAACAACTTCTATTCTTCTTCTTATGACTCAAAGCCTTTTTGAAAAAAAAAATTATAAAAATCGTACGTTGGACAGATTTGCTAATTGATTTTTAAGTTTAATTTTTGATTTTTTTTTGAAGAAAAAAATTTTTTTTTACAGTGTACATATTTTTTTCATAAAGTCAAATTAATTAACTACAACTTCTTCTCAGACGCAATTTTATTACAACCAACGGTTTTCGAGTTATGATTTTTTGAAAAATACGCATGACAAAACACATACGCCCTTTTGAAAAATTTGTCTTGAGTCAAAAAATTCCCTTAACCCGCGGAAAATCCATCGTCACCAATTCCGAAGACATGTGCAAAGTTTCATCCAAATCGGAGAGGGTCGAGTTCAGTCATTTGCTCATTTGGCAGAGAAATGCTCACAAACCCCCCCCCTCCCCAAACACATAATCAAACAACGATGTAAAACTTCTTGTGGTTGTGCTTTTTTCAAGTTACCCTTCGAGTCGTTATAGCCGATCTGTCAATTATTCACACAATTACCTGAGATACGTTTATTTTTTATTTGTAACAATATATTTGTAGCTCTTTGTACTGTTTTCGTACAATGCACGAATGTTTTTTATGTCTCAACAAATGCTTCGTACTTTTGACAGTTACGTGTGTGGCATTGAGTACAAAGCTTAATAAATGGTACAAATCAGTAACGCTGCAGAAAACAACGAATAGATGCGTTAGTCCTACCCTCGATTAGGTAATATAAAGTTTATAAAATTTTCAGTGTAAGATATGATGAAAAATTTGAAGCATTCGTGGTAAACAAACTTGAATTTTAAGTTCTCAAGATCATTTGTGATAAAGTAAACAGATTGAACGGTAAAAGTTTCTCATAATTGACGTAATAATCGGATGCTTCTTTTTCACCAAAGACAACATACGTTTTCTCTATTAAAGTTTTATGAAAGCCACTAGAAATCAATTCGGCTTTATTATAGAGTCCAATAGGTTTAAATATTTAGTCAGGTTTATAAGAATCTAGACAACTTGTTTTCAACGATCTGACAGTTCACTACTAAAATTCCTTTTCTCGCATCAATGGTTTCAAGTTGACTTTATTAACTCATAAAATGCTGTTTTGAAATGATTTTAGCACTCATTGAAATTATCTGATTATGGTCTGTTGAAAAAGCATTTTAAAACCATTTTGCCTCCAGTAAATGCATTAAACGGCGCCCTGCATTGAGGAAAGTACTAAGCGATGAATAGTTCTATAGTAGCCATTGCTAAGATAAATGGCTTTTTTGACAGAATGAGATACGGCAATCGCCATATTGAAATATATGAAATAATTGAAATGTGACCAAAAAAACCAAATTTTAAATGCTAATACGGTAATTGAATGTACATCTGAGACATACTCGTATTCGTCTAATAACTCATTTAATTCTGTCAATTTTTGTTTCGAATAATCCAAATATTACAGAAAACAAATCTTGTGATGGAAATTGTTTTAATACATGTTTTACGAAATTAGCAAAAAAAATTCCAACCATATGTTCAGCTCTTATCGAGCCAATATTCACCATAAAATTTAATGCATTATATGAGCATACATAGAAAAAACTCAATTCTTTTGTATATTTCTATCATCATATCCCGCAACAGTAGAACTTTTTTCCTAGCCATTGTTTACTGTTGAATGAATCAGAAGAGCAACAAAGCAAAACGTAAACAACCACGATATCGCCGTGAAGTTTGACAGTCTTCCATTCAAGCCCTATGCTGGTTTTGATGGCGCCAATAGGTTTTTGATGGTTCTCGTGGTCATACACAGCTTTCACTAGAACATTTTCAAAATCTTTATGGTCTTAGACAGGTTTTATTAATTTGTTTTCACAACCGTCTATAGAGTGGGCCACTTTGTACACATTTCGGCTTTAAAGATGCATAGAGGAGGTGTTGGTGGATAAAACAGTTTTGAATGTAGTGTCATCAACAAAGCCGGGAGGAGTGCTATACGGCTGGAATAGAACTGAAATTGTTACTTGGGTAGATAACGCAGAAAATTAAATGTTTCTATATACAGGGTGTCTGCAAATTATCTGTACAGACTTTGTCAGCATGCCTCAACACAACCAAGCGGATTAAACTAAGCATACCTACATGTTTCAACACCCATTGACCCATTGTCTTTATACGCAGTAAGTTTGGTACAGTTGTGATTTCTAATTCATTCAAAATGAAGCCAAATGAGTTGCGTGCAGTAGTAATTTAACTTTTTCGAAAAGGAAAAACTGTTTCAGTGACATGCAGAGACCCTGAATATGGCAAAATCTAAAGTGAGTGACGCAATAAAACGATACCAATAGCTTGAAACGCTAGATCCCGGGCTAAAAATGTTTACAGTTTGGGATTAGGATAAAAGCATTATAGCTGCAGACATTTTTCTTCCATAAAAGCACTGCCGGACAGTGGGAGTTGGATTGTACACACACACACACACACACACACACACACACACACACACACACACACACACACACACACACACACACACACACACACACACACACACACACACACACACACACACACACACACACACACACACACACACACACACACACACACACACACACACACACACACACACACACACACACACACACACACACACACACACACACACACACACACACACACACACACACAACGCTAGATGACCGCGTAGGGAGAGAAAAAAGCGCACCGTTCGAACTCCAGAAATGCGCGAGATTATCCGGCGACGAATCAAGCGAAATTTTTCAATTTCCATCCGAAAGTTGGCGAAGTCACTGAAAATTTCAAAAATCATAGTTCACGACGATTTGAAGCTTTAGTCATATAAACTGTGCAAGAATCACTACTTGAATGACACCATGAAAGAAAACAGGTTGAGAAAAGCCGAGGTTCTCCTGATCCGCTTATCCGAGGGCCGCTATCGGTCAGTGCTGTTCATCTATGAAAAAGTTTTCACAATCGAACAGCATCACAACCACCAAAAGGATCGGCAGTTGCTTCCTGCTGCTTCCAAAAATCGTGGAAGTATTTCAAGGAGTCATCATCCCGCTTCTGTCATGGTTTGGGCTGGAATAACTCATTCCGGCAAAACCCCTTTGATCTTCATCGACAAGGGGGTGAAAGTGAATCAATCGGTATATCAATCAATCGGTTGTACGGATAATAAGTTCGGACACCTTGTATAATATGAATGTATATTGAATTATTTTTAGATATTATAATAAATGATGAAACCGCGATTTAATTGTTGTGGTTGATTAGGGGCAAAACGAGCACCTCTCATACCTGTTGCCTTATCATGCAATTGTTGTTTTCATATGAAAGTATATTTACTTAGAGTGTTTGGTTCTCTAATTAAGTGCTCATAAATAAATATGCGGTTAATGAATCGTAATTATAGTAGTTTTGAA
Organism: Aedes koreicus; assembly: GCA_024533555.2. NCBI lineage: Eukaryota > Metazoa > Arthropoda > Insecta > Diptera > Culicidae > Aedes > Aedes koreicus. The sequence goes on along the minus strand of JAHHFK020001137.1, from coordinate 137,830 downwards.
CCTTAGAAACCACTTTCTTGTCGTAGATATGTGTATGAGTGATTGTATATGTTTATAAAATGTGTGTTTATTCGTTCACATATATGTGTTTTTGTGATCTAGACACCTATTGAGTTATTCAATTAACGATTATGCTGGGGTGCTAATTATGCCCTGATCGTTCTCAACCAACCTACTTTACCAGCATATTTTCAATTTGGTTCTTTAGTCATTTATTGTTGCTGTTACTATTTAAACCAATCAAAAATGTAGTGCTATGGCTAATTAACGGAATTGAGCAAATAATTTGTGAAATACTTGTTATTTAATATGCTAGAAACGGGCATCCGCTTCAGGTGCTCATTATGATCCTAATACCGCTGCGGTTTTTAAGTGTCAAGTTCACGATTCAACCAAGAGGGCAGTCAATTAATTTGAAAACATTCCGCTCAAAGATCACAACCTCCTCAACCCAATTTCTCATCCGTATGATGGCAAAACTGGATTAGCATTCTTCATCTGCATAAGCTATCTGTTATGTTTGTCTTACACTCATTGTCATAGACAGAGAGACATTTGGTAGAAAACTATTCTGACTATCCCTGACATCTGTCTATCTGGTTATGACAAATTTTTGGGCGTTATTTATGTATACAAGGTTATGCAATACAATGTTTAGAACTACATTAGTGGCTTGGATTTAGATTTGCTGAATGCAGAGCTTAAACTCTATACAAATTCCACACACATAGTCGATCTCGGCTTTATTAGTATCTTTTGACGAGATCAGCACAGCCGAGCGCACGGCGATTAAAATTTAACTGACATGTCAGCGAAAAAATAGTTTGTTCACAGCAGTACCATACAGTACCGCTAAAATTAATGTTAATTTTGCTGAGATTTCAGCGAACAATCTTTAACCGAGGAATGCACAGCAGAGATTGGCAGAAAAATTGAAGTGTTCAATAAACTATACCCAAAGATTTAATCATAATTCAAACAGTTAAAACTCACCCGTTTCGCATCAGCTTCCTGTTGTTGTAGATCGCCCGCGGAGCACTGATCCACGTGTAGACGCCACGCACTTGAGGCTGATCGGGTGGCACATTGCGACCACTTCGTTCCCATTTGGCACAATGTTCTGGAAAATTGGGCTCCAAAAGCTGGCTCATGTCACCTTTTCCGAGATTCGGCGGAGTACATTTCTTGGGCGCCGCTACGGGCGCGGGACATGTCGGCATACCTGATTCAGTGTTTCACTGTTTTGTATTAAATTCCTGAGAGCAGAGAATGTTTGATCAAGCTCTTTCTTTGCCTATGTATTTGCACTGGAGAAAAGTTTTTCATTCGTAAGAACTGTGCAAAACTGGAAATGAAAATGCATTTAGTGACATAACACTCATTTTAGTGCTGTTCACTGCCGCCATTGCACAATGAGTTTATTCGAAGCCTTGGACTTGATATTCCCCTTCCTTTAAGTGGCAAATTTATTTGCTAAGGAATTTGCAAAAGTTTTTCGTCCACCTAGGAGACACGATTGCAATTGCGGAGGGTGCACTGGGAGCATCCGCTAGTCATAAATAATTGTTACACTTGAAATCGGTGGGAATAATTTCACTGCCGTGCCGTTTTCGCCGCCTATTTATTTATTGTTGGAGGGGAGCTACTACAAACGATGTCACTATTTGCATGCAGGTATCTAATATTTCTGTTTTACGATAGGGAAGAATGATTCAATTTTACGATTATAATTAAATCGTTTGTTTCGCAATTCATACATGTATATTTATAGTTTTTCATTCACAAAACGAATTTCGCGCGCATGCATTGTACATTGTATTTCACTTCCGTATATACTGTAAGGAATGGGAATAAACATGATAACGAAAAATGTAGTTGGATTTCTCGATGTTGCACTCATCGAATGCCACTAAAACTACAATCTTAAGCAAACACTTATTTGAATTGATTTCATTACATGAGTTGGTAAACTGTCACTATTCTAGGGAAATGATTTCATTACTGCTAGCAAAAGATCGCGGAAAAACTTGCGGAAAAAGTTTTCTCCGTTTTGTTTGTAAACTGTTTATCGGTTCTTTCATCGAGCACCATGGAAACAACGTGTGGGTGAGGAGGGCGTTCTCTTGGTTCATTACGCGAGAGGGTGGCTTTGTGATTTGATGTCGATACCATTGCTTGCGTTAGGGTGTAGGCATACTGAGTGTGCTGACACTTGCAGGGCGCAAAATATGTCGTAAGGAATGGGATCGTTAAACAAAGTTTGAAAAAATCCTGCAATTTTCTGCGGTATCTAGTGCGGATGTTTGGAACGCTAGATTTGGAATTAATTCACGCGATCTTTCATATAAATTTAAGTAGGAAATCATCTAAATAAGATCTGAAATATGCAAAATTGCATACAATTCCGTGGTTTACGCTTACTTTTGCTTAAGGGCTTACGCTGAAGCATTCTCGACGGTAGCCATTACCTCAAAATTTAGAATTGATATAACTCAGACTCTGTACTAGATATTGGATATTTAATCACATAAGTTTGTATGCTTACTTGCTGTGAGCAATCTGATGTAGATCGATTCGATGTTCATTCTCTAACAATCGAGATTTATCCATTTAAATAGCGAAGTAAATTGACGAGAGAGAGATAAAAGATAGGAAAAAATACACGGAGCAATTCACCTTAAGGCTAGTATGCAGCTGCAAAGTAGTGTGCATTAGTATAGGACAAGTAATGGTAAAGAAATGCATTTACTGTTGGAATGATTTACCTTGAATGCAGCTGAAAAGGAGGGCAAAGTACGGATGGTTTCATAACGATAGTAACGCCTGCCCGTGTAATCTAAATAGGGCTGTCATTTTTCCTTGCGGAATAATATTCCGATCGATTATTCCGCAAGGAGAACTGACATTTCACCCATACTGGAGCAGTTGTCAAAATTACTTCGGTAAAAATGGCAAAAATTACTTCAGGTCCTTACTTACCAGCTGCATACTAGGCTTGAAATTTAATGTGGGACATTTTGTGAGCATGTTAAAATTCATATTTTTTATCGGTACAGATTAGCCAAGTTGTGACAGCTCGAGTTAATTTTTTTTCTCGAGCTATTTATTTAATATATTTGTATATTTGTCTTGATTTATTCATGAAGTTAGAGGTAATACTTGATTTCTTGATTCCAACATTTATACCTCTAGTGCCCCAAAAGTAAACTAATTTATAATTATCTAATTTTCAGACTAATAAAATCGAATATTAGCACAAAATACTGATGATGTCTGCAGCTCGAAAAAGTAATGTGAATTTCTATTCAATATCATGCACATAAATGGGACGTCACATAACATACAAATTAATATTATAAATGATGTTAAGTTCTGGGACATTTCATTCATTGCGGATAATGTAGTTTACCAAAGATTGCCTTACAACTATTTCATGCAAGTTGCTGCTTCGTGTTGAAGAAAATACGATTTATCATGCTCTGATATTTAACATCATAATTAAAATTCTGATTTTCTTTCTGTGTTGCTGAATCATCTTTGTGGAATACTTCAACTCCAACACGAAACGGCGAACATTTAAATTGCAAAGTTCCGTTTTTATTACAAAAAAAAAACAACTCGAATCTTCCCGAAATACATAAATTGTTGAGACATCGAAAAATAGATCAGACACTGAATAATTTGGAACGTTTCTTGAAATACTTCTAATACGGCACAGAAAAAAATAATGAATTTTAACGGACGTGTAAAATTTCCCTTAGTTTAATTGAAAGCCAAAGCAAGCGTAAACAACGTTTTTTGCAATCTTTCATACAACAGACCTAATTCTAGCTGGCTTAATTTTACAAAAAAAGATAAAGCAGAAAATGGAATGTTTCTTTCAAACTGTGCACGTAATTTTCTTCGTTATCGCGCATATTAGGAACGCTAAATTTTGTAAAACTTTACGAGATATTTCATTTAAATTGAAGCCATACATCGCCTGAACCAGGTCTGTTGCAACATGTATGAAAGATTCCTCACAATTTCGTTGTTTATGCTGAATTTGGCTTGCATATGAACGAGGGTAAATTTTACGAGTATTTTGTTTGAAGTTTTGCAAACAATTAAGTTATTTACGCTTGCTTTGGCTTGCAGTTAAACGAGTGAAAATTGAACGCGTTTGTTAATTTTCAATTATTTTTTATGTTTTGTTTGCCGTTCCAGTTTGGTACCTACCTGATTTTGAAGGCGTGAAGGCCGGCACGTTTCATCGTTTTTTCGTCAATGAAACCCGAGATGGAAAACTCCATCTTCTTGGACACATCGCCGATCGAAAGGTTCGGTCAACGCTTCAACAGATTAAACACCTTTCTTGCCTTTACTGGATCAGCTTTCATCCGTTTTCTGGCGCTGCCTGACCTGAAAAATATGAACAATTACACCTACTTTGGCTTGCAATTGAAAGAGGGTAAATTTTACGCGTCTGCTAGAGTTCATATTTTTATGCGTTGATTTGGATTGAATCTCCAAATATAGCTATATATGTGCAAGATATCGCATAACTCGGATCGGTTGTATCGAAGGCACCGTAGCTGTCGCTTGCAAGTCCACATGGATGCCGGCTAGCTGCCAGTACTGTTGGTTTGTTGATTTATGTTGTGTGCAAGCTTGTACACTATTTAGTGGTGACGATCAAAGGTACTCATAATCAAGACATCATGTACACTCTAACTGGAAAATACCCATTGATAAGCACAATTTCACAAAGTAAGTTTTCTCATCAATGGGTAAAACACGATATTGAGAAAATGTTACCCATAGTGTGTAATTTATAATAACCCAATAATAGGTAAACGTTCATTAGTAAAGTACGGGTAATTATTTTAATATATACCGAAATTGTGAAATTGTACACAGTCATGAGTATTTTACATTTGAATCAAATCAAATGTGGCGCAAAAGATTTAATCGAACGTGGAAAATTTTAATTCATTCACAAATCAGTTGGAATTTTTTCCGACTATCAATTCATTTATCAAAATTACCATTAATTATTGACTTTAAATTCTCAAACAACCCCTCAACAATCTATATAACACGATAAGGGTAATGGTCTTTAGCTAGTCAATCGTATCATCACTACCATCTCTGCCAATTGAACGATTACCACACTGTTTAAAAAAAACATGTAATTTTCTGCGTTTCTAATGCACATAAAAGGAACGCTAGATTTGTCAGAAAGTAATGGGATATTCCATGTACATTTAAGCCAGATAACGCCTGAATCTAGTCTGTTGTATGAAAGATTGTCAACATTGTTGAATGGCGCATGAAAGATTGCAAACAATTTCGTTGTTTACGCCTCCTTCGGCATGACATTAAACTAAGGGAATTTTTACGCGCTTGTTAAAATTAATTATTTTTTTCTGTGCATATCATCAGAATCACAATGGTCCTTTTGAAGCGCAACCAAATGATTTCTTAACAGAGTATAATATTGTTTTCTAACATTCTAACTTACTGATGCTGATCCAACGGACATAAGATTTATTGATTGTTTGTTCACTAGAACCGCACCTGCGTTACTATTTTTTACTACAAAATTTGGTTGAGGAATGCCTAACCTAACATATTTATCATAATTACTGAATCAAACGGTTTAACGTTATCTACGTCAACCGGATGTGTGTTATACTCAGCCCACTGATTTTTCACACCTTAATGAAACAAATATTTACAACGAACAAATATTTGCACCATAGTTTAAAAACCATTGCAAAGGGCAATCAGTGTACATTCACTAAATGGAGTTAGTTTGTACTACCTGTGATATATTTTGATATGTAACTCAATTTTTGGGTTATTTAGTTGGCCGTATATTTTTCTTTATTATCAAGAAACTGCACACAAGTAACTGTTCGAAGTTTGATTACCAAAATATTTTACACATAATTATTCACGGCATTTAAGCATCGTGTATGTACAAACACCGAGAACAACTTGAATGTGAGTCGATTTCGCCTCAAATTTATCAAATGTGAATCTACTTACACGTGTGTTCTATGCTGTTCCAAACCTTATGTGGTTGAAAATAAGATGCATATATGATTCCTAATATAAATACGACGTACAACATCTCTGGTTTTTGCACATGATCAAGCATATCATCAAGCATCGGAAAGTCTTATGCATTTTTTGAGATAAACTTCTAAACTGCGTTGTATACAGCGCACTTTCGAGTTATTATCAGCATCCGTGTGTTAGTAAAGTAACTGAAACTTTCAAAGCGGTTGTTTTTTCTTCGTTAGAAAAATACCACCAGATCACAGTAGCTCCGAACAGCTTTTCTATGCGCCACTAGATGTCGCATTTTAGTTGCATAACTCACCGCTAGTGTGAAAAGCATTTGACAGCATGGGAGCAAAATTTGTTAGTCTGCCCGAAACAGTCGTGGCCAGTGCTGTAAATAGTCATAGCGACATAATGCTGTATATTTACCGATAACCAGAAGAAGTAAAATTATTGTGCTAGATTAAAATATTTCACAATGCATTGCTCTTAGGCCAGGTGCCCACTGATGTGGCGGAGGTGTGACATCTGCTAGCATGCCAAAATATCTTGTCGACGGGGCGTTAGTCTTAGGCCAGGCGCCCATTGATGTGGCGGAGGTGCGGCATCTGCTAGCATGTCAAAACACCTTGTCGACGTTCGCCTCACGCCACAAGACTTTGACTCGATATTTTGACAAGGTATGTGATACCACACCTCCGCCACATCAGTAGGCGCCTCGACTTAGGCCAGGAGCCCACTGATGTGGCGGAGGTGTGACATCTGATAGCATGCCGGCGTTAGTCGAGGCGCCCACTGATGTGGCGGAAGTGCGGAATCACATAACATGTCCAAATATCGAGTCAAAGTCTTGTGGCATGAGGCGAACGTCGACAAGATATTTTGGCATGCTAGCAGATGTCACACCTCCGTCACTTCAGTGGGCGCCTGGCCTTAGAGCGGAACAACCGAATATTCGAATGATATTCACCATTCAATAGCATTTGAATATTACAGTGAATATAACACTTTCGGAAGAACAGCTAGGGAGGGTAATGGTTTGTTGAAAAAGGTTGTATATATAGCCATAAGATGCAATTTTATCATACACAATATTCATAAATTCAGCTTCTGATACGAGTTACCGGTACATTAATACAACTCTATGGTTTTTTTTTCATTAGGGCGAATCTACAATTGAGAGATTCTCTATTTGTTCGCTCTCTTTCATTCATATTCCAATCACCTTAACGTTTTTCATTCTACTATTTGTAGAGTATGCTAGCCAGCACTGATGTGTTTCGATCTGTACTAAAGAATCCCTCGAAAGTTTTATAATGGCGCTGTAATGAATGAAAGAGAGCGAGCCCGGAGAGAATCTCTCAATTGTAGATTCACCCTTATGAAAAAAAAACCCTAGAACTGACTCGAAATGACTCACAGATAAAAATAAACATTGAATTTTCTGCGGTACCTAATGCACATAAAGGGAATGCTAGATTTGGCAGAAAAAAAATGGGATATTTTATGTAAATTTTAGCCAGATAACCCGTGAATCTATCCTGTTGTATGAAAGATTGTAAACAATTTCGTTGTTTGCGCTGGCATTGGCTTGGAATTCCACGAGGGGAAATCTTACGCGCTTGTTAAAATCAATTATTTTTATCTTTGCAGAGAAACTGGAAAACAGCGAATGGACTACGAGTATTTAAAAAGTTGATGAACTAATGGGTTTCTCCAAGATAAATCTGCTTTACTACCACGGAGGTTATTTCCACATGTAATAAAAAGAACTAAGAGTTTGGTAATCGGTTAACTTGGCTCTTTAGTGTTGGAGTTCAATGGAATTATTTATTAAGCACCCGGGTTCACAGAAAAAAAAATGAATTTTAGCAGACGCGTGAAATTTCCCCTAGTTTAAATACAAGAACCCATAACTTTATCCAACTGCGTACAACTTGAAGTTTTGACCCAGTCTTCTTTCCAACTATGTGGAGTTATAGAACTGGAACTCCGACTCGACCCTTTTTACTAACCAAGTTCTCCAGAATTTTGTACTTCTTGGCTAGGAACTCCTTGTGTTTTTCCGCTTCTTCTGGAGCAGCTGCTCGCCTACGGGTTTCTTCTTCTTGCTGTTCCAGTCTACGCTGCTCAGCTTGCCGTTCTTCACTCATGCTGCAATTTAGCACGGTTCCGAGCGGATCTCTGCGACGAAGAACAATAAACTTGCGAAAAGACCTTTTCCAACTCGATTGTAGGCACTCCTACTACACACGGTACGAAAAGCTTCTTTTTCCGTTTGTGAGTTAGTGAACTTGACTGAAGAACAGGAGCCGTATTGCGGATCTCGAAACGAAGATCTTTTTCTCACAAGCGTTCGTACAAAAAGTCGTTCGTTTCGAGCTATGTAATGCCATCCCAGGTTCTGGTTTCTTAAGTGGCACAGCATCTGACTGCTTTTCCGATGGATGTTGTTCTGGAACTAGATGACGACCCATATATCCGGATAGTATCAGAGGCTTGGATAGAGTTGACTTAATTTCACCGCTGGATATACGAATAGGCGCAGTTGTAATGACTTCGTTGACTGACAAAGTGCGTTTGGATTTGTGCTCCGTCTTGACATACTTCGGTGTTGACTGTTTGTTAGAAGTTGGCGTAGTTCGCTGGATCCATTTTGCGGTCTTGCAGTTAGTACAACTCCAGCTCCGGTTGACAACTTCATCCGTTACTCCAACACAATCGTAGTGGTACCATCCGTCGCATTGATCGCATTGCACCATTTCATCTGAATCAGGTCCTTCACAACTCCTACAGGCTTGTCCATCGACGGTCTTTTCCATTTCGTCCACAACTACCACATCATCATTATCACCACCAACCATCTGTATCTCGATCACTAGCCACACCACTTTTTACCGGTTTAGACTGCGCGCCCTTGTTACCATCGAACTTTGAACCACGACTTGACATGTTCGCGAAGTGATTGATTTCGTATCCAACAAAAAATGTTTGTTGTTCGCGAACTGATCGTTTTCGTCACAATAAACGAAAATTATATTATGTTGAATAGGGTAGGCCAACAGTTTGCACTGAAGGACAAACATTGTAATAACTGATAAATTCTAAGATTATCATATGGAGTGACAAACCTAATTTTCAAATTTCTAACGCCAATGTTCAGAATGGTACCTCGTTCTTCAATAAACAGAAAAAAATAATGAATTTTAACAGGCGCGTAAAATTTCCTCTCGTTGAATTTCAAACCAACGGAAGAGTAAACAACGAAATTGTTTGCAATCTTGCATGCGCCATACAACAATGTTTGCAATATTTCATACGACAGACTAGATTCAGGCGTTATATGGCTTAAATTTAAATAAAAATTTACCATTAATTTCTGCCAAATCTAGCGTTCCGTTTATGTGCATTAGATAACGCAGAATATTATATGTTTTTTTTCAAACTGTGTATTTTAAATATTACTATGTACTTAAAAAGCATTTTTTTAAAAATTAGTTAGTTTATTTATGAGGCTCACACGTGTGGAGCCGGTATTGAAAATAGTTGTTTACAATAATTTGCTTTATGGTGTTAATAAGTGGGGCACCAATTACTCATGGCTGGCTCGAGGTTAATGGGTCACATTATCGTTTGGAAGGGACTAGGCAGGTAACTTATTTCAGTTAATAAATGCTGCTCATGGCTGCGGCTGCCTATTACCGCTTTCAGGAGCTAGGCGCAGATGGTTGATAAACCGCTTGCTGGGCAGGTACAAGTAGCACGGAAACAAAAGGAAGGGTGGAAGGGTTTTCCGATCAAAATTTGGTCAAACAGTAATGTGTGTGAGTCGATCAAAGTTTTTATCAATTAGTCAAATTCTTTTTCTTTTTCAAATTCAGTTAATACAGACACAGAAAAAAAAATCTGAATTTTCATTGTGATGTAAATATCAGAGCATTTAAAATCGTCTCTTCTTCCACACAAAGTAGCAACTTGCATGAAATAGTTGTAATGAAGACCAGCTTTTGTATACAACATTTTCCAAAATGAATGCAATGTCCCAGAACTTTACACGATTTATAATGATAAATTGTACGTTTTGTGACGCTCCATTTATGTGCATGATATTGAACAGAAATTCACGCTACTTTTTTCGAGCTGTGGAATACAGGAGCAATATTCAGCAAAACTTCTTTTTTACCGGATGCAAATTGCCGGGTCTTTCGTTTAACACCTTCCATAAGATTTTATACAGTCTCCTTGTCCACTTTATTCGCCGCAGAACTGTTTTCGCACACAACAGCTTTTTGAATCTTCTTAAGGTTCCGCTTGACGATGGCCCAATATTGTTCGATTGGGCGGAGCTCTTGCGTGTTGGGAGGGTTCTTGTCCTTGGGCACCACTTGAACGTTGTTGGCAGCATACCACTCCATGGCCTTTTTCCGTAATGGCAGGATGCTAAATTCGGCCAAAATACAACGGAACAATTGTGTTGCTTCAGGAAAGGCAGTAAACGGTTTTATAACACCCGATCAGATAAATTTCCTGGTTGACGGTTCCGGTCGCAATGTAAACGTTGCTCTTCAAGCAACAGGTACAGATGGCTGTCACACCTGATATTTCTTCGCGAACTTTGACGGTTTAATGTGCTTGAAAATATCTGCCACCTTTCCCCGTCCGGTTGCCGTATAAAATTCCTGTCCAGGAAGCTGTTTAAAGTCTGCCTTGACGTAAGTTTCAGTACGAGTACCACACAATCAAACTTCGTCAGCATCGTCGTGTACAACTTGTAACCGTTAGTCACATAATGTCGGCTTGCAGCTCCTCCACAAGCAATATTTCCCATCCCGATTTTGTCCCAGTCAGTTCTTTCAAGTATAGAATCCGACTCTGTCCCTGTCCGCGAGAACTCACACACTCTTGTTGTTGGTGTGTCGCTCACATTTCAACTTTCGTTTGTTTGCAGCGGTTTGATTTTTAATAACTTGGATGCAAGAAATAATGTTTAGCGTCTTTATGGGTAACCCACAGAGAGATATTTGGGGTGGGATGACGTTACACATTAAGGTCAGACCAACAAAGGAATTCGTAGATCGCTTGCATGTAGGGAAGCTCACACATTCACGCAAACATATCTTAACTCGTGGAAGGGTTGTCTACGTCGGGCCACTAGGGTATACAATAGTCGTTCTCTGGAGGCATAATTATCCGGGTAATACCAAACTGCGTGATCGATCTCATCATAACCGGTTCCGCAGCTACATATATTGCTTTCGACGAGGTTAATTCTGTAGAGATGTGCGTTTAGTGAGTAGTGGTTGGACATAGGTCTTGACATCACACGAATGAAAAGCCGACTTACATCCAAACCTTTGAACCACGATCTCGAAGGAAAATTTGGAATAATGGAATGTAACCACCGCCCAAGGGAATTACTTGTCCAATCGTTCTGTCAACTTTGAAGAGAACTCTGACGTACTAATGGAAACAAATCAGAGTTTGAAATTCTTTTATCAAAAGATTCGCCTTCTTTTTGTGGTATTGTGGTATATTTCCAATTTCCAAACATTATAATTAATTACGTGCTTCGTGCAACAACAAATAACATGATTAGTTTAAATGTATTAGGTATTGTATAGTAAACGCCACAAATAAAGTGTTTCTTGCAGTGCGAGCTGAGACTATCGTTGATTTCAAACTCGTTTGCATATAATAAGGCTGGCATTAAGATCTCATTAGGGTATTTATCTTGAATTTCATTCCATTTCTTGCCGTTTATAATATATGTTATTTTGTCTGAATGTTGGTAATTTTCATTTGATTGATTTAACGTGTTTGAGCAACTAAAAAAGATTTTAGTTGAAATTCAATGTTCAATACTACTAAATGACTTTTATCTTGAACTTTGGCATCTAATTCTGCATGATTAGTAGGTTCATTATTTTCAACTGAAATAATATTTGGAAAGCGGAAAAGATCCCTTTTCTTGCCACTGTTTTAGGAACTTATAATTAGTATTAATTGATTCAAAGGATTTTTTAATTTTATCAAATAGGTTTTAAATGCATACTCGATCTGAGGAGCCATTGATGCCATTTGCGGACGCAGTTTATCGTTTTCATCATCAATTTCCGAAATAAGCTTTGTCGTTTCTTTTTGCATAGATAGTTTTTAGGTCATCACGCGACATATTCGTTTCACTATGGAGCTTAAAAGTTAAGTCAACGGCAGAATCCTAGAACTTCAAAAACATACCGTAACCGTCTTGCAATTCTCAGCCACCTATCGGTGGTGATTAAAATGATGATTGACTCGGTTTTTCGAAAGATGTACCAACGAAAGATGTACTACTACTTCTGCAACTTTGTTCCAGATACATTCGAGTTTCTACGTGTCCTAATACATGTCGTTTGAAAACATACCAATTTTATAAAGTTTGATAGCAATCTGCGAAAGTACATTTATATCTATACACTCTTGGGATTCTATGTATATTATGAAGGTAGTCGAACTAAGCATGAGCTGATAAAAAGGTGTTGGAACATTCTGGAATCATGCAAACAACACATTGTTACTCTTCTCTCAAACACCGCTTGAGCATATTAATCGACTCGTACTGCTCTAGAACTGGCAAGTCATAGATAAATGAACAGATGAAGTTCACAATCATTTAGTTCTTTCCTCTATTGTATGAAAATTGTAGCTACTTACAATGACTCACGTTCGGCGATCTAAGGAGCTCCAAAGCAGATTTAGAGAACTCCTCTTTGAAGGTTTTATCGACGTAGTAGATTAATTTTTGGCAGAATTAGCTGCCACTTCTTCCACCCTGTCTTCAAGTTTCAGCAGGTGAAAATCAATGCCCACCTGAAAATAAAAAGTAAATATTTTAATAGACAAAATTTTATATACCAAAAAGATCTATTAATGATGATATATCAAGTCAAACTTTACAACAACTATTTCCAAAAGACATGTTGATAGATACAAGTATTATTCAGCATTTTACATTATTAAAATGTCTTATTTTTTTATAGCAAACATATTAACGATAGAGAAATTGACAAAAAGAATCAATCAATGTTACTTAGGACATAATGCATTGTTTGTCTTGATATATCAAAATATTCATACCCATTAATGAGTATTCGCCAGTTACAGTGTATTGATTACGCAGAATGTCAAAACAAAGATAAAAAGCGGTAAACATTTATTACCAACCTCGCCAACAATGTTTGATAGACTCATAATTGTTTCTATATAATTTGTTAATTCATTTGTAACGACCGCATAAACACACAGCAGATTCCTAAGGGATTTCATTGTTAGGTAAGATGGTTTATTCCACTAATGATCACTTTCAATTTATACTGTGACTGGCACCGCTGGCACCTGATCTTGAAACAAGCTTTTGGTGCTGAAAGCTGCTACTTTTGAAAAACATACTGTAAATGAAGTCTTGTACTGGGTACTACTACGGACAATACATTCCAGATTCCCGTTGGGGGTAATCGCCCTTATTTTCGTTTTAGCTCAAACCGTCCAAAAAAGTTGTTTGTGTATTTAAAAAACGGTTCGAACGTAAACGAGAATATGAGTGAGACATGCTGGTCTAAATGTCACTACGAAGGTCATCAGTACGGATTTCGAAATAAAAACAAGCACTGCGAACTCCCATGAAACAAAATAAAGATCTGAAAGCAATAATTTTTTGGTGATCGAAAGTTATGCAAAATGTTTGAAATAGTAAATAAAAGAAAACCTACAAGTTGGTATCCAAATTTATCATTGTAATGCTGATATTCTTTGAAGAGTTTCGCCAAGTTATCGGGTTTCAACAATAGCGATTTTCATATCGGAAAAGAAATAGCCCATTTATCCAGCGTTGTTGACCATGGTAGGTATTTTGTTGAAGCCACACAGCTGCTTCAGTAGCCGCTTTGTCTTCGATGCTCAGAGGGTTTTCTTTCTTCTGACTTTTACTTAAGTGTGCTTCTTCCTTCCACTTTCGCTTTGCCGTTTTCTGCTTCTGGTTTACAATACGGTTATATGTATAACTTTCCGCAAGGATTTTTCTTCGATCTTACTCTAGCGATAAAGAATATTTCCTAATAGAGAAAGAGTGATACTAATTCTTAAATTAGAAGCACAAGTAATAATAAATAACCGTGCATTAGCTTCTGAACAATGTGGCGATTCAGTTTACGTAGGCTTCAAGAAAACACTGGGTTGTTTTCGCACCTCGATGACAATGGTAGTCTGCAATTATCGCTACCCGATCTTTCTGGCTGTCCTTGGACAAAAGACCCAGAGCTCCTCTTTCCAGAAGAAGTTTTCCAGTAACAGTGGATTCGAGTAAACGCAAAAATCTTTTAGGAGAAAACTGCTTTGAACACGACTAACAATCCTCAGTATTCTTTTCGGCGCCTATTTTTATAACTGTGGAAGAAGTGATAGATACCGCTGGAGGTATAACTGAAAATAGGTCAATTACAGCGGCCTTGTCAGGAAACAAACGGAGTAAGGCTTACCAGTTGACGGAAAAATAAGTTTGTCAGGCGCAGACTTAGAAGGAATGTTCGCAGGATTATCCACATATTTATTATTTTGATCTTTCTCGAGTTCTTCCGTCTGTAGATCTGATGAAATCCATCGCTCGTCCTCGTCAGAAGAAACTAGAACTTGAAACTCTAGCCAAGGTTATGCCATAATAAAGTGATAATATCGTGTCTCTAAAAAATGGAAAATGTTAATGTTTATAGAACACTTGTAGAATTTATGGTATACTGTTTATTACTTTTTTATTTGTTGTTACTTATATAACAGAATATTGATTTTTTTAAGTTAAGCCGTTCATTGGACTGTTTTTCATAACAGCATTGCCAGCCGCAACCACGTTGTGTGAGGCGTTCACTCAGCACGAAGGAACTGTGCTGCTAGAAAAAACACTCCAATGAGCCGTTCGATTGGATGGAGGAATCCAGGTTACGCAAAAGTAAGGTCAAACATCTTAGATGGCGCTCGTTAAAAATGGAGCATTACTCAAAAACAAAACAAAAGCCATCGCCAAAATTTCCCCAATGTATGCTTATGAATTAATTAATATGAAAATATTTTTTCCAAAATTTTCCATGACTCAGAAAATGGTTTTACCGGGTTTTCCAAGAAATTTTCCTTCGCTGTGAAAAATTTTGAGGGAAATTTTTTTAAATTATTTTTTCCCAAATTTTTGAACATTTTTTATTATAGTTTGGAAAAATGTTCTACGATTAATCGTTCAGGAAAATCGGAAAACTTCAATTGGCGTTTTCCAGGAAAACTGGCAACCCTGAGTTTTTTAATATTATTTTTTGTTCATATATCCATGAACCCTTTGCGTGGACAAAGTTTCGTATCTGAGAGCCTTCGGCCCAAGCTGTACGATAATAAAAAATAATCCCCTATTGACAAGATGCCAAAACAGAGCTGGAGAGTCATGGCTTCTGTTAAACGGTAGCAACCGCTTTTGCAGACATGGTTTCTCGTACATATCCTTATTGATAGTGCCGGTAGAGACGAAACTTTTAGATTTTAGACCACCACTACATATGGCCTGCCAACTGAAAGACTTCTTCGGAAATTTAGACACCTTATTTGTCCGGTAATGCTTGGCAACGGCGTTCCTTTGCATTGCGGTATAAAAAGCCAGACCAAACGTATGTTTCGTCGTCCATTAAAGCCCTATTCAAAGTAAATTTGGATGCATTCAAGTGATCATAACTCAAGAATTAAACAACATACACGGTTGATCAAAACGTCAAACAAAAGGATATTTATTCAAACTATATATAACAAATTATTACATTTCACCGTTTTGAACGAACTGTCGCACTTTACTTGTCATCGATGCCATCATGATCTGCACAGTCGCTGGTGACACTGTTCCGGCGAACTTTAAACGCATTTTTTGTGCATTTATCACTTATTTACCGAATCTTCAAAGTTTTCGTTTGACAATTGCCCAATATTTTTCGATCGGTCTGAACTCAGGGTAATTCGGAGGATTAATCTCTTTGGCGACGAAATTAACATTGTTTGCAGCATACCATTCTAGTACCTCCTTAGAGCAGTGGCAGCTGGCTAGATCCAGCCAAAACATAACGTTGGTCTTGTGTTACTGAATGAAGTGTAAAATCCGCCTTTTCAGACACTCTTTAATGGAAACCCTCGACGTCATTGTGTGAGATGTGATGAAAACCTTGGTTTTAAGCCCACAACTGCAGATTCCTTGCCAAATTATTAGAGTCCGAGCAAACTTATCAGCAAAAACAAATTTATAACTGGAAGGGACATCCCCACGACCAGTTGCTAGGTAAAATCGAGCTTTATGATACAAGAAAATGTTTGCAAAATATTGGTGTAGCTCCTTAGCACGACTTTTTGCAGAGAAATTTTGCTTGGCATCACGATTGGGTACCTTTTTCACCTTGTACGCCTTCAGTCCTTGCCTATGCTTCACTTTTTGTACGTATGATTTTGACTTCCCAACCTTGCGAGCCACATTTTGCACAGAAAGATTGGGTTTTTCTCATTAATGGCTACCACCTTCTTGTCCATTTGTCGGGAGCATACTTTTCGGTTTGTTCCACTTTCAACCTTCCGATCCACAGTAAAGCGCTGGTCAAATGATTTGCAAACACAAAACACGGTACTTTTCGGTAGTTTTAGTTTCTTGGCAAGATCGCGAACCGATAAATTGAGATTTTGCTGTTGTTCGTACAAAATGCATTTGCGCACTTCCCCTTTGATACGATGCAATTTTCCTGAATGTAGCAAACATGTCAAACATGTTGTACCACGAAATAAAGTGGAGAGTTTCAGCTGTCATATTAGTGAAACGTTTAAGCGATCCGTGAAATAATTCAAAATCTACACTGAAAGAAAAGTGTCCAAAATATAACGTGGAAAGGCTTTACTTTCCGCGTTCGAAGAAAGTATATCAGCTCGGAGATATATGGTATATGATATATGATCATGATGAATTCGAATTCATCAAGAGTAACAAAAACAATAATTTTCACTGTTTCATACACATGCCTTATGATTATTACACACCAGCAATAGTAATACAATTCTTAAAGCGGTTTATGGAATTGATAAGAATAACTTGAGAAAATCATTACGATTAACTGAGAAAACCTTAGTTACGCTTCAGAAATGAATATAAATTCGCACGAATAGCATGAATTTGAATTGCCCCGCTTCATGTTACTTTGGGGCCTGTCCATAAACCACTTAGACTCATTTTTGAAAATCTCAGACCCCCCCCCTCCCCCTCGTAGACTTTTCTCCATACATTTTTTTGAAATTTTGTATGGAGAGTAGACTTTGATCATAACCCCCCTCCCCCCAGAAAAGTCTACGCTGTTTATGAACAGTCTCTTGACAGCGAGGGCTGAACATCGATTAATGAAAAGGTAAGTCGAAAAAGCTTGCTTGAAGATTGTTTTGCTGAAGTTGACTAGTTTTGTTACGATTATTTGAATTGATGATGATTGATTGATGATGATTAAGTAATACTACCATCTATTGTAGTAAGGTAACTTTCCATAGCAGTGGAATAATCTGAAAAACGATTTGATCAGGATTCTATTGTTGTTTGTGATCATCAAGCTCCTGTATGAAAGGCCAAAAACGTTTGGGCGGGCCCGTAAGCAGAGACACTTACGCAAAACCCGCGAATATAGGGAAAAGAATCTTCTTCAAAAAGCAAGGTCACACAGACAGCACTAGACTCGAGCCCTCGATTGACAGAATAAACCCAATAGATGGGGTCGAAGAGCCCGCCCTCGTTCCGCGAAATGTTAACAATCGGAAGGAGGCCGTCCCATGCTCCCTATCCAAATCGTTTCACTTGGGTGCCCTGATGGTCCCTCCCTTTCCCCGTTATATGTTATTTAATATTTAGTATATTTTGTACACAAAAAAATAAGATATCATTATTGACAAAAATGCTAATTTATTCAAATTTCAAACTTGAATGATACATCCAATGGATTGTTACTGAAAAATAAAATAAAAATTAGATAGGTATTAGGTGCGCAACTAAGTTCTCGCTGTTTTTTGGTGAAAAAGGAACTTTATTTTGAAAATAAAGGTTACAAACGAATTATTCAAAGTATTGCCCATCACTAGCTACGACTTTTTCCCATCTTTCTGGTAGAACGTGAATACCATTTCGATAGAACTGTTCGTCTTTTGATGCTATCCAAGAATCAAGCCATTTTGAGATGACATCATATGAGTGGAATTGCTGACCAGTGAGACCATGTGCCATCGAACGGAACAAGTAATAATCGGACGGTGCAATATCAGGAGAATATGGCGGGTGGGGTAGGACTTCCCATTTGAGCGTTTCCAAGTAGGTTTTCACGGGTTTCGCAACGTGAGGTCGAGCGTTGTCATGCTGAAGAATCACTTTTTCGTGTCTGTGCTCGTATTGTGGCCGTTTTTCGTGCAGTGCTCGGCTCAATCGCATCAATTGAGTTCGATACCGTTCCCCGGTAATGGTTTCGTTTGGTTTCAACAGCTCATAATAAATAACACCAACTTGGTCCCACCAAATACACAGCATAACCTTCGCAACGTGAATATTCGGCCTAGGCGACAATGTTGAAGCATGCCCGGGCAGTCCCCATGAATGTTTCCGTTTTGGGTTACTGTAAGGAATCCATTTTTCGTCACCCGTCACAATGCGATGTAGAAAACTCTTCCTTTTTTGCTGCTGGAGCAGTTGTTCACAGACGAAAAAACGACGCTCAACATCTCTTGGCTTCAAATCGTAAGGAACCCAAGTTCCTTGCTTTTGAATCATTCCCAACGCATGCAATTGCTTAGAAACGGCTTGGCGGGAAACTCCTAATCCTGAACCAAGCTCTTCTTGCGTTCTCCAATTCAGAGTCTTCGAAGTTTTTTGGCCTTCCTTCACGCGGACGATCATCAACACTGAAATCACCGTTTTTGAAGCGACGAAACCAATCACGACACGTTGTTTCACTCAGAGCAGCATCACCGTAAACTTTTTGGAGCTCTCGATGTGCTTCAGCCGCCGTTTTCTTCGAATGAAAGAAGAAAATCAACACTTCCCGCAAATGACGATTATTTGGCACGAAATCAGACATCTTCAAACAACCAAAATATATAACACGTAACAAAAATCACTGATTTGGCAAAGCGGTTTGTTTACCATATGTCTGAGCTTGGTTTATGACGCTTGAGATGTACAACATTCGACCAGCACTTACTACTGGCGCCATCTATTGCTAAACAGCGGGAACTTAGTTGCGCACCTAATATTAATATCCTACTAGTCCTGGAAAAGCTAAAAACGGTATAGAAGAGGAATTTTATAAGACATGTTGTAATATTTTTTGTTCATACTGTTCTAGTAACATTTCAAAGATAGCAATTGGAGTGATCGAAGAGTCCGGTTTGATGATTTCTGAAATAAATGGCTTATATTACCATAATGCCACCAAACACAATACAGTGCAAGACATTCGTTTAGGTGCGGCTCAATTAGCTAATAGTATTCGGTAAATTGAATACATATAGTTTCTGATCGGGGTATATTTTTTTTCTATAGGTAGTAGAGCTAAAGCACTTTCTTGGGAAGTACGCTCATCGCACCAACACACATACAACAACGGTATTAAAGGATGCAAACAAATAAACGTCATTTCTACCTACACTCCCGTTTCATTTTACTCAAGTTTTGAGTACAATGGTATACTTTCTTATTTTCTCTCACGGAAATATTACTCAATTTTCGTAAAAAGTGGATCTACTCATAAGTTGAGTAACATTTTTGTGAGAGAAATAGAGATAGTATACAATTGTAATCAAAAATTTAGTAAAATGAAACGGGCGTGTATCACATACGTTTAGCCGCAGTGCAAAAAAGAGAGTTTTACTTGTTGTTACGGTGTTATTTTGAGAATTTTTGGAAATATTGTCTCGTGGTTTTCATTTCGGAAGGTAAGCTGAAGATGTATGGTAAATATTGATTTAACATAAGATTTGTGAACGCTGTATAGAAATGGCGAAAGGCACTCGATTGACGGAGGAGGAACGACGAATCATAACGTTGTTTAAGGCAGAGGGCTACTCAAATCGGTCAATCTCCAAAAAAATCAATCGATCCGAAAAAGTAATTCGGATTTTTTTCAACAAGGGTGCACATTATGGTGTGAAACGTCCTACAAAAGGACGAAGCAAAATCTCATTGCGGCTAAAAGGACAATTAAGACACGAAGCTACTACAAATCAGTTATCCTGCTCGCAAATAAAAGAAAAATTGGATGTTCCGGTAACGACCATAATTTTTCAGCAGGAAAACGCATCAGTCCATGTGTCTAAGCAATCCATGGTATGGTTTGCTGACAAAAGCATTCCACTGCTCGAATGGCCGGCCCTGCAGTCCCGATTGCAATCCTTTAGAGAACCTCTGGGGTATCCTAGCCGGGATGGTGTATGCAAATGAACGACAATTTAACAGTGTTTCCAGCCTAAAGGCAGCGATTCAGGAGTGTTGGGCCAAAATTGACATGACAACACTACAAAAGCTATCCGATTCGATGACAAATCGGATATTTGAGGTTATCCGAAACGGAGGAGGCTATACCAAATACTAACTAGGGATGAACGTCGAAATTTGTCACTCAGCATTACTATTTTTTATAATTTATAAGGTGCGGCTAAACGAATGTCTAGCCTATATTCTTATTTTTTTTTCGATTTACTGAACTAAGAATAAATGATTGATTATCTTGAACATTGTATTAGATGAAAATAAATGGGTTGTCTCCAAAATAAAAAAGTATGAACAATTAGTTTATTTAAAAAAAAAACGAAGAAAAATAGGGTGCGGCTAAACGAATGTCTAGCACTGTATTAAAATATAATCCGACATAGTTTATAAGCACATGCCACGATCTTCAGTCACACCCCCTCACTTCGCTATTGTCAGATTGACAACATTGCCCTGGCTACGCCAACCAGCGTCTCCATGTTTCAGCTGGCAGTCTTTTGTGATCATATGACTCGTAGAGGCGTGACGTAGGAACTTGTGAGGACACAAGGTCAGTCGCACCCTCCTTCAAAGTTGCCAACTCACCATTTGAAGCCCACATTGCGAAATCTTTGA
Source organism: Aedes koreicus (assembly GCA_024533555.2). Classification (NCBI taxonomy): domain Eukaryota; kingdom Metazoa; phylum Arthropoda; class Insecta; order Diptera; family Culicidae; genus Aedes; species Aedes koreicus. The sequence continues at coordinate 116,613 of JAHHFK020001137.1, read as the reverse complement.
ATTAGGCTAAAACTAATGTGTGTGGTTTCCTCAAACGTTTCCATTGTGGAAAACTATTGTTAGGAAGAATCACAGTAAGCGTTGTACTGAAACCAACTATCGGCAACTGCATTGGAAGGTATTAAGGGCTTATGCTGAAGCATTCTCGACGGCAGCCATAACCTCAACATTTAGAATTGATATAACTCAGAATCTGTACTAGATATTGAATATTTCATCACATCAGTTTGTATGCTTACTGTGCTGTGAGCAATCTGATGGAATTCGATTCGATGTTCATTCACTAACAATCGAGATTTATCTATTCGAAATAGCAAGGTAAGTTTGCGAGAGAGAGGAAAAAATACATGGAGCAGCAATTCACCTTAGGAACAATTAGAGCAACCTCAGATCTCTCGGATAGTGACATTGCCATGAAAGCAGCGTAAATGGACACTGAAACAGAATCGAAATACAAAAAAAAAGAAACAAAGTTCAGTAGAAAATTTAAAAGCTTTTTAGAAGAAGATTGCCTGAAAAAACGCAACCTACAATTAATCAAAGCACACAAAGGCCGTGTAAAGCTTTGGCCAGATTTGGCTTCTTAGAACAGCTACTATTCATGATTTCGGAGATAATCGTCATAACAGTTCAAAACTATTCTCCCAAAAATGGATCGCCTATATATCCATATTTCGTGCCTGGCGAAATCAAAACAATGACAAAACAAAAATACGTGCACGACCTCAGCGATCCACAAGCGTTTGTACTGCTTGTTTCGTTCATTTCGTTCTGTGTGCAATTGGTTTGTGTACAGATTTACTGTTCATTCAGGACAAACAACATCTCCGCCGAGGCTACGTGTTTCCTTGTTATGACTAAAAGCAGCATAAAACACATGATATTGTAATTCGGTAGCAAGAAGCAATTGTTGTACAGTTTGCCATATTTTCTCCACCCCTGGACATCCCCAGGGCCAAAAAGGTTCGTTTTCAATTGAATTAGTAAGCGCTCGTCTGGTACTAGAGGATCCACGTTCTTCTGCTGCTCGTGCTTTCTGGTCCTTTAGAGTCTGGTGGTGGGGCTCTCATATAGGTAGCCTATTTGCGACATTCACGCGACAGTTTATTATTGTTGTTTCGAATTCCACGAGTTGGCAATTCTTGGTGGTCAAACCCATCGAGGAGGGAGTCCCCCCTGTCTCAGAACGGGAGAAATGGTAGCAATTTTCAGCGGGATCTGGTTATTGTTGGTACTGGCTCTTGTAGACTGGTCACGCAGCGATCCAAAAAGCAAGAACAATATCGACAAAATAAAACCAGTAGCACATTTATAATAGTCAGAAAACTCTCGCCAAATATGAATAAACGGACGGGTTAACTCGCACGACAGGGTCACCAACGAACGGTGCCCGATCATGCTGTATGGAAGAAGCGAGAAGGGCTCTGTTTGGCTACACGAAAAGTTCGTGTGCTGAAGCGTGGGTCTGATGTCTGGGGAGCATGATTAAACCATATTCGTGATGCTACCGAGGATATAACTGCAACTTCGAGCTAGTAGCGGAGCAATGACAATGAGCGATCAAATTGAAAAGGATTTGTGCGTTTTATTATTTACAGTTGTTCAGCGCCCGGCATAGTCTGATTGGTTTTTGAATGGTAGTGCATTCTATTATATGGAAGTTTTATGTTTTTTGTTCTCGAAAATTTCTAAAGCAGTTTTGATCGACGCATGAAAACATGTGAGTCATGTTCATGCTCGCATGGGCATTCGAGTTTTCATCGGTAGTGACGAAACCCTTAGAGGAGGATAATGATTTTGAAGAGCACGATGATAACGAGAACTTGACGACATCTCTAGATCAGAAAGTGGTAATTAGTTTTCACAATTTTAATTTATCGACTAACTCGAATCAGCAAACGCTTTCACCCAAAAAAAACACACGAACAATTTTTTCACTTTGCAGACGTAATTACGTCTGGAGGAAGTGAGGGTTCACATATATGGAGATTTTAATCAACGTAGTGCTGACTTCATTTTAGATACCGAAAATGAGTACATATTACTACCAGTCGTCGGAGAAAATGAAACATTGCAGTTTATTTTCGACAAAACTGCAGGTCTTGGGCTCAACCAAGTTAATCATGTAAAAAACCAGCAAAATTGCTATTTAGATTTTTTATTGACAAATATTGAGGAAGATTTCTGTGTAGCTGAATCACTTTTTCCATTATGGAAAAATGAAGCTTTTCACACGGCAATTGAGTTTTCTTTATTTATCCACGAATACAAAAGACCCGACGACTTCGGATATGAAGAGGTCTTTCATTATCATTTAGTAAATTATGATATCATAAGAAACAAACTTATCAGAATTGATTGGCAAACCATTTTTAAGAACGAAGCAAATATTAAGACTTCTGTTGAGGTTTTTTTTTTATAAATTATTGTTTGAAATAATATTTGAACAAGTACCACTCGAAAAAATAAGGCGACAAGGTAAGTCAAACCAGCCAGTTTGGTATAATAAACAAATAAAAATTTTAAAAATTGGATGTAAAAAGCACACAAAATATACAAAAGAGATGGTTACCGCAATAGCCGCAATAACCTGACAAACTACTTGAGTATTTGCGATGAACTGAATCTAACCATAAAAAATGCATTTGATGAGCACAATTCAAAAACTGAACTTGAAATTAAGTCTTGTCCAAAAATTTTTTCAATTATGTTAAAACTAAATTGAAATCTGAAATTTTCCCACCTAGAATGCATCTTAACTCAAATGTTGGTAATAACGGGGAAGAAATTTGCAATCTATTTGCAACATTCTTTCAAGAAATATATACCACATTTGCTGAAGAAGATCGCGATTATGAATGCTTCGATTTCTTCCCAGGATTTTCAAGGGACATTGGAGTTAGTCAAGTCGAATTTCAAGACATCTTGCAAGGTTTGAATATTTTGACGTTTCTAAAGGTTCCGGCCCTGATGGAATACCACCCATATTTATGAAAAACTTAGCACTGGAACTTACAGCACCTTTATTTTGGCTATTCAATATGTCACTGAAATCTGGGATCTTTCGCAAACTATGAAAAAGTTCTTACCTAGTACCTATTTTTAAAAGTGGTAAAAAATCTTACCTACGTAATTATAATCATGGAATTACCATTTTATCTTGCATTCCTAAACTTTTTGACGCAATTATTAATGAAAAATTGTTCACTCAAATCAAAAACAGAATGACTACCAAGCAACACGGTTTCTTCAAAGGACCATCAACTAGCACAAATTTACTGGAATTCGTTAACTTATAGCAATGGACAATGGTAACCATGTAGAAGCTCTTTATAAAGACTTCAGCAAGGATTTTGATTGCATTGACATACCCATGCTTCTTTTTAAATTGCGAAAAATGGGAATTGAGCCAGGAATTCTCAAATGGATCGAATCCTATCTCACTAACCGTCAACAAATAGTTAGACTCACAGGGAAGAAATCAAACCCTATTCATGTCACCTCTGGAGTCCCCCAAGGCTCTCATTCAGGCCCCCTCTTATTTATTTTGTTTGTAAATGACGTTTCCTTTATACTTAAACACATTAAATTTCTTGTTTATGCTGATGACATGAAACTATTTTTAGAAATAAGAAATAAAGAAGATATCATGACATTCCAGAAAGAAATAAACGTTTTCTACGTAACGAACGAAAGTAAAAAAAATGTTATTCGATAACTTTTAGTAGAAAACGAAGCACCCCAGACGTAACTATTAATTTATGGAATCAGCCAGTTGAAAAGTGTAAAAGAGTAAGGGACTTAGATCTTGGTATCTTGGATACCAAACTTACATTCATTGAACATTACAATAGTATCATCAACAGAGCAAATAATATGCTTGGATTTATAAAACGTTTTTGTTACAATTTTCATGACCCGTACACAATAAAAACATTGTACATTGCATATGTGAGGTCAATACTGGAAAATTGTAGCGTAGTTTGGTCACCCTTTTCAGTCACACAAGAAGAACGAATAGAATCGGTACAGAGGCAGTTTTTACTGTTTGACCTTCGTAAGTTAGGTTGGACAAGGTTACCTCTCCAACCTTATGAAGCACGCTGTATGCTTATCAGCATCCAATCATTAAAGGAGCGCCGTGAATTTGCATTAATTTCATTCGTAAATGATATTGTTGCGCAAGAAGAACTTTTATCAAAACTTAATTTTTACATTCCGTCCCGGTAATTACGAAATAGAAATATATTTACTACAAGCCATCATCGCACAAATTACGCCAAATTTAATCAGATGATGGCAACTTACAATAAGCACGGAGAAAATGTTGACTCCACTATGACTAAAACAAAACTGAAGCAATACTTCAACCCAATTAGATAACCTAAAAATTAAAAATATAAACTTGATAGGTTAGTTTTTTAAGGTGTACTATATATTTAAGACGTGAGACATAAAATGTAAGTATCATTATAACAAAACGGTCTACTACTGATTGACGACAAATAAACTAAAAAATAAATAATGCTGATATAATGCTTGTAGCATCTGATATGCAGATTTAGGGTTGATTTACTGCATATTCTAATGCTTTTATAGACTGTTCCAGAAAGTATAAGCACAGTTTCAAAATAACAAAAAAAGTCATGTTTTTTTTAGTTTTAATAATTTTATTTGGCAAATCATATTTGCATTTGTGTTTTATATGCTATTTTACTCTCGTTTAATCAAAATATTTGATCATAGCCAAGACTCCTAACTTTTCCTCAAACATGACACATTAGCTTCTGCACAGTGGTACTTCCCACCATTTTGACCACTTTTGGCCAATCTTTTTTTTAAATTTTTGGATGTCGTCCGCTGGTTTTATGAATTTTCGAAGCTTTGCTTTGGTTAAAGCCCAAAAAGTCTCGATTGGACGTGCCTCCGGGCAGTTCGGCGGATTCGTGTCTTTCGGCATGAAACATACATGTTGACTTTTGTACCATTCTAAAGTGTCCTTTGCGTAATGACATGACGCCAAATCAGGCCAAAACACTACTTGACCTTCGTGCTGCCTGATCATCGGCAATAATCGCTTCTGGAGACATTCCTTAACGTATTTCTGAGTGTTCATCGTCTCCGTTGTGATGTACGGACTAGATGTTTTACCACACTCGCATATTGCCTGCCAAACCATAACCTTCTTACCGAATTTTTCGGTAAAAATTGCCTTCTCCGTTTCGAGGATGTCTTTGTCTTCGCTTACAGTATAGAATTGTGGTCCGGGAAGCGTTTTGTAATCTAGTTTCACATACGTTTCATCGTCCATTATTATACACCCAGAATTTCTACACAATAACGAATCGTAGAGTTTGCGGGCCCGTGGTTTCACGGACGCGGCCTGTTTTGGGTTCCTTTTGGGGTTTTTCTGCTTCCGGTATGTTTTTAGCCCGAGTCTTTCTTTGGCACGCATGACGTTACTCGACGAGGTCCCTAGTTTTTTCGCAACATTCCAAACGGAAGTCGCTGGTTTTCGCTTGTAGGCATCACTGATCTTTTTATCGATATCCGGACTAACAGGACCGGATTTCCGACCACTCTTCGGCGCATCTTCAAACGTTTATTTTATATTTTTGAATCGCAGATCGTACCGCTCCGACGTTTACACCCTCTTCCTTGGCCAATTTTCTCAAGGAGAGTCCGCTCACAGTGCACCATTTGTGCACGATACTTTTTCGTTGTTCCGGAGTAAGACCGCGCGTTTTGATAGAAAACACAAAACTGAGCACTTTTTTGATGCTATGTCATTCAGAAATGTGCAAACAAAAGGACGCAGCCAAAACATGTTGAAATATTTCATTATATTCAAAGTGACCGTTAAAATAAGGTGTGCTTATACTTTCTGGAACAGTCGTTAGGTTACCTGTGGTGGTCTCCTATTCTGACGGACATTTTCGTCCGGTCAGAAAAGAACGGATCCAGAGAAGCAGACTGTCATGCATGCTTAGTTTGTCAAACTTAGCAACCGCTATTTGATGATTCATTTTATCAAACGCTGCGGATAAGTCGGTGTAAATAGCATCTACTTGTTGACCGGTTTCGATTTGGCGAATCACGTACGAGGTAAAGCAAGTCAAATTGGTTGTTATCGAGCGTTTAGGCATAAAACCGTGCTGGTCTGGCGAAATATAATGGTCGAGGTGGAGAAACATCTCAAGAAGAACTATCAGCTCAAACAGGTTGGAAGTAGAGCTCAGTGCAGCTATTCCTCAGTAATTCGCAACTTTTCTCTTTCAGCCCTTCTTAAACACTGGAAAAACATATGACTGTTTCCAGCAGTCCGGAAATACACCAGAAGCGAGGGATGACGAGGATACAGACGCTAGCGGTTTTGCCAGTATATCCAAACATCGTTTCAACACTAGAGATGGTATGCCGTCTGGGCCATATCCAGTGGAGGATTTCAGTTCCCTACCAGCGGAAACGACCATGTCATCGGTGACAACGAACTGAGACAAAGAGCCGGTAAGCCGAGGAACATTTGAGGTGGCTGCGTTTACATCCTGGAGATTGAGATGTTCACTGGTGAAAACGTTGCTGAATTGAGAGCGAAACATATTTGCGATATCCGGTAAGGAGTCGGCTTCAATCAGACCGTTGGTCATCGTAGAGGGTAGTCCGGATTCCGTTCGTTGGTCATCTACGTGAATGACGCCAAAAACTTTTTGGTTTGTTTTTTAGGCGGCTTTGTAGAGGATCTTGAAAGGCGTTGAACAAATTATTGTTGGGTTGTTTGTACTCGGTGTTCAACTTCATATACATAGCTCTCGTTGAGTCAGTACGATAGTTGCTGTGTCACCGGAGAGCAGCTTGCTTCATTATTTTGAGGTTATGAGATCGGCATTAGACCAGGCTGGCTTAGGTGGGTCACGGCTGAACTTGACGGGAACGAACTGGTCAATAGCGTATGATAGGATGCATGATATCGTTGTTGCAGCGAGGTTAGTGTCTCGAAGAACTTCGTCCAAATCAACATGTGTGAAGAAATCGTTCATTCCATCGAGATCAGCCTTACTGAAATCGTAACAAACGCCTTCAGACGTGTCACGAAAGCGTTGTTGTAGGCTTATTTCGATTTGCATTTGCACAGGAGGATGATGCCTACAGATTTTAACGAGTGGTGCAGGAGCTTGCATGCATATTTCCTCGCTAAAAAAGCACAGATCTAGAATGCGGTTGTTTTCGTTTTCGATGCCTAGAGGAAATTAAACTGATTAAGCAAGAACATGAAAAACGGAAAACATGAACTTAAAACTAATTCACTTATTAATAGGATAATACACAGTCTGGTAGGTTTAAAGGATCGATTCTACGAAAGTTAGAAGGAGTTTACAAACGAAAATTTTAATCTCACCCTCGCTCTCTGAATAAAATGGATTATAATTTCGGATTAAGTATTTTCATTCGTTTAAAATTTATTATCTTTCATGACTACACAGATAAAAAGAAACATTGAATTTTCTGCGTTATCTAATTCACATAAAGGGAATGCTAGATTTGGCAGAAATTAATGGGATATTTCATGTAAACTTAAACCAGATAACGCCTGAATATAGCCTGTTGTATGAAAGATTGAAAACATTGTTGCAAACAATTTATTTGTTTACGCTTGCTTTGGCTTGGAATTAAACGAGGTGAAGTTTTAGGCGCTTGTTAAAATTAATAATTTTTTTCTGTGTACGTCAACGAAGGCGAACATTCTTGATCGGAAGATATCAGCGTTTGAAGCTCACCTCCATACACACTTAGTCTTGCTGGCCAGTATTTTTTTTGAAGTAATTAATAACAGCTGAAAATAGTCTGAGCAAGGTTAATTGGGAATAATAATTTAATAACTATATATTGTGTTTTTCTTAAATTGCTTGCTTTATGTCAAAAAAAAAAAAACGATTTAAGTTAGGGATGACACATATTTTGTGGGGCATTTTTTTACATGTCATTTACCACCAAAAATGCGCAAAAAGCTATTGTAAATGAGAAAAGAAAAAAGACATTTTCAAAATTGTGTTTGTGCAAACCAAAATCGGATCGTTATTCAAATCCACTAACTGCACGCCCAGAATGGTACACCCATAATAAAACGAAAGGGTGAGTTATGTCAGTGACATCACTGTAAATTTGACGTACGACTGCTTTTTGATGTGAAGAAGTTGATGTCAAATTAATAAATTTCTACTATATTTTATTCAGTCTAAAGAACCGTGAAACTCTATGCTATTAGTGTGTGAGGCTTTACTATTGGTTCTTCACGAAAATTTATAGAAACTGCAGTTCGGCTCGAATTAACTGTTAATAATATTTTGTTTGTTGAATGTCCAACGTGCTTGTGAGTGTCAAACGGATCCTGTGTTTACGGAGGGAATATGGTTCGCGATTGAAGTTTTCTTATCGGTCTTCTTGGGCTGCAGGACGGCCTGAGTGTTGGCAGCACGTAATACGACGATAAAAAATAGACATTTACAGTCTTCAACTCGAGGTTGTACAGATTAAACATTGAACAAAGAGCGAATTACAAGTGGACCAGTATGGACATTTTCGTTTTGCAAAAAGTTCCACTGGCTGGAGCGGGAATCGAACCATCATTTCATGGAAATCGCTTGAACGACGGGTGACGCCGCTAACCACTTGACCACAAAGATGACGTGGGCGATTGATTTGGCCATTTGGCGTGGTAATGAAAATTTCGATGAGCTCAAGAGCAATTTCCAACATACTCTTTAGTTGGCAAATTGATTTTTGGGATGCCGTGGTATAAAGCCACGTTAAATTTCGGACACTCAAATAATGTCAGCAAAAACACCTAGACTTAATCCAATAATACTGATTGTTATATCAGTATAATAAAGTTTATTTGTTTATTTGTTTATTTGTTTATTGTTCATGGTCTTCGATAGATTCGTACAGACTGGTTTAACTTAGGTGTACTTAAACTACGTTTTTAATCCTAACTTTAAAACTATTTTTCGAGACATTAAAATCAAAAAGGTCACAAATTTCATTAAATGCTCTAAGGCAGGAACTGAGGGGATTGTTGAAGCCATAGCACGTTCTATGTCCGGGAACAGCAATGTGTGCCGAATACCGCAACTGACGCTGAGGAACGTTCAAAGGTATTTCTACGAGAAGGTTCGAGCAATCGATGTTATTTTTGATAACGTCAAAGACCACCAGCCGTTGTAACTTTAGTCGTCTTGCTGAGAGCAGCTCCAAATCGATTAGTTGACATCGTTCCGGATAGTCAGGAAGGAAGACAGGATCGTTCCATGGTAAATGTCGCAGAGCAAACCGAATGAAGGATTTCTGCACACGCTCAATTCGAATCACCTGAGACGTGTGGTATGGGGCCCAGATGGGAGCAGCGTATTCTAGAAAACTGCGTACCAAAGCACAGGACAGAGCTTTAAGCGTATACACGTCGGTAAACTGAGATGCATTGCGACGGATGAATCCCAGAATCGAAAAAGCTTTGGCAGTTATAGTTGCGATGTGTTCATTGAAACGAAGCTTGCAATCTATGATAACTCCCAAATCACGTATAGACTGTACACGGACTAGCGCATTAGCACCGATGGTGTACTGGTGATTGATCGGCGTATAACTGCGGCTAAATGTGATCACCTTGCATTTATTAATGTTCACGTTCATTCCGTTCTCACTGCACCATCGCGAAAGGATATCGATGTCTGCTTGCAAGGCAATACAGTCCAAAATCGACTTGATGACACGGAAGATTTTGAGGTCGTCGGCAAAGAGCAGCTTCCCAGATGATATTAGTTCGCACAAGTCGTTAATGAAAAGGACGAAGATCAATGGTCCTAACACACTACCCTGTGGAACTCCAGATGGAACGTCGAATGTTATGGAATGTGCAGAGTTCACCTGTACAAAGGCTTTCCTACCGGTCAAGTATGACTTTAACCAGTCGGATATCCAATCAGGGAAACCCATGTGCCTTATTTTTTCCACTGCAAATATATGCGGAACGGTATCGAACGCTTTTGAAAAATCGATGTATACCGAGTCCATTTGATTCCGGCATTCAATCTCTCGAAACAACACGTTTGTATAGCATAGTAAGTTCGTCGTTGACGAGCGATGTGGAACAAATCCATGTTGGTAATCCGATAATATCGGATTTGCTGCTGCCAGTAAGATCTCGTGGATCAAAGATTCGAACAGCTTACCAATACAACAAAGAATCGATATTCCGCGATAGTTTTCGACGTTGCGAAGGGTGCCTGATTTGTGGATAGGAATCATTTTTGCACTGGGGAATGTTTTGTCATCCAACGAGCGATTGAAAAGTATCGTCAATGGTGAGACTAACGAATCAGTGCAGTTTTTCAGTAGAGCAGGAGGTATACCATCTACTCCAGCTCCTTTCGATCCATCTATTTTTATTAAAGCTCTCGACACTTCGTCATGGGAAAAATGCCTAAACGGAAGGCGTACGTCGGTGGATGGCACATGACGAAAGCAACCAGGGATTGGTTGGGGCGATTCGGGTTTGTACACGCTTTGAAAGAAGCACGAGAAAAGGTTGGCAGCTTCGCCTGGGGAGCTAGCCGTAGCATCACCATACTTGACATCGTTCGGGACGCGATTATTTGCCCTTTGATCCTTCACGTACTTCCAGAATGCTGAGGGGTTTTGTTTCAAATCCGACTGTAGTTTTTGCATGTAACCTTGGTAGTTAGCTGCTACAAGCTCCTTAGTTATACATAAAAACTGTAAAAATAGTTGATTGAGATATCATATTTCTCTATATTCTCTTGAAATCGTCGATCTCATTTGCTTTATTCTTAGTTACAATGAGTTTCCGCTTAACCAGAGCCTAGTATTTTGTTACCCGTCGAAGTCGTGGTCAGTTAGATGGATTGGTTATTTTTGGCAAGTATTTGACCTCTTATATGCCTTTCCAGGACGGATTTTGCATTTTGCGGACTTTGGCCAAACTAGGAAAAAACAGAGCTGGAGAGTCGTGGCTTCTTATAAACGGTAGCAACCGCTTTTGCAGACATTCTTTCTCATATGCATCCTTGTTGATAGTGCCGATGTAGGCGATACTTTTGTATTTTCGACCACAACTACATATGGCCTGCCAAACCATATACTTTTTGGGGAATTCTGATACTTTCTTTGTCCTGGTATACTCGAAAACGGCGTTTCTTTGCATTACTATTAAAAGCCAGCTTCTGGTGTTGAAAGTCTTCAAGCAAATATTCGTCTTCCATTATGGTACTAGAAAATATTTGCAAAACTTGGTATAAACCTCACGACTTTTCGCAGTGAAATTTTTCTTGTCATCAAGGTTGGGATTTTTCTCAGTAATGGCTACAATCTTCTTGTCCATTTGGTGGGAGCATACTTTTCGGTTTTTCCGCTACCGACCTTCCGATCCACAGTCAAGCGCTGGTCAAACAATTTGCAAATACTAAACAAGGTACTTTTTGGAAGTTTTAGTTTCTTGGCAAGATCGCGTGCCGAAAACGTCGAAATTTGCTGCAGTTCGAACAAAATTCGTTTTATTTATTTATTTATTTCGGCAAGCAAAGTAGACTACACAGAGAAAAAAATCTGAATTTTCATTGAGATGTAAATATCAGAGCATGTGAAATTGTATGTCAGCAACTTGCATGAAATAGTTCTAACAAAGACGAGCTTTTGTATACAACATTATCGACAATATATGGAATATCCCAGAACATAACACGATTTATAATTTAAATGTGTATGCTTTGTGACGCTCCTTTTATGTGCATGATATTGAACAGAAATTCACACTACTTTTTCAAGCTGTGTATATACAATGGTTACAATGTTTTACTTACATGCTATGCATTATTTCTGTTCTCTTTTAGACGAGATTTTATTTGTTATTTAGACAAAGTGACACCAATAATTTCGCTGGAGATTATACTGGCGCATCATTCGATTGATGGGGCCATTTTTTGCATAATTTGTTCTGATTGATTTTTCTAAGAATAGTTTCCGTGTTCAGCTGGGAGCATAAAAATTCAATTGCGAGAGTAGTACTTCTGATTTTATACGATGTGAAATAATGTAAACAAGCATTGCAAATTCACGGCGTTCCTTCTGTAAATTATCTGTATCTGTAAATTGATGAGCATGCAGCGCACTTCATATGATGGAAGTGGAAACATAGTCCAATTCAATTTCTTTAGGGCATATAAAAGACATTGTTTTTGGACGGATTCTATGCGTTCTTCATGTATAGTACAGTACGGATTCCATACTAGGTTGCAGTATTCCAAAATTGGCCTTACATATGTAATGTATAATAATTTAATGGTGTATGGGTCTTGAAAGTTGTGACTGAACCCTTAATGAAGCCCAGCATACTATTTGCTTTACTTATAATTGTATTGTAATGTTCTACAAAGGTGAGTTTAGAGTCTAGGATAATGTCTAAGTCCCTTGCTATTTTGCATTTTTCAACTATTTGGTTTCCTATAAATATTTCAGTACGAGGAGTTTCAATTTTTTTGCTAAATGCTATTGAGTTATATTTTTTTGCATTAAGTTGAAGTAAGCTTTTGCTAAACCATGAGTTGAATAAATTAATTTCGTTCTGGAATTCTTCTGCGTCACTAGAAATATTTATTTCCATGAAGAGCTTCATGTCGTCTGCATATAAATTATATGTAGTTGGATTTTTTTTTACAGTATGTAGGAAATGTCGTTTACGTACACGTATGTAGGAAATGTCATACTACGAAATAAAGTGGATAATTTCAGCTGTCATATAATTGAAACGTTTCAGCGATTCATGAAATAATTCAAAATCTACACTGAAAGACAAGTATCCGAAATTTAACGTTGGCAGGCTTTAATCCACATTGACTACCTTAAAATGGGAAAGACAATCAATGGTGTATAATATGCCAAGTTATTGGGTCGATTAAATGAGGATTTAAAATAAAACGGCAAGGTACGACTACGCAGCAATGTGCAATCGCTTGATTGTATAAAGAGTGGCCGAAATTGGTTTCGTTCCAAATCTAATTCCCATATACTAAACGTTCGCACTACAACCTTAATTATTTGATATAGCCTGTCTTGATATCTACATTCATACATCTTGCTTTCACAGGAAATAATATGTATGACATATGATATCAAGATTCCCTATATCAGTCGGGAAGCTACTCCATATGCTGCTTAAATCCGTTCCGTTCGACATATACATTTTACTTAGACTTTCTCAAAATTATTTGATTCCTATCGAATGGTAGGGACTCTATCCAAGGCACTAGAACGTAAGAAACACATTCAAGCATTGATTGGAATTTGAAAAGAACATTACCAGCATTAAACTACTAGTTATAAGAGACTGCAGTCTCTTGGTGATTGTTATAGGGAAACCATCACATGCCAGCAAACAGAGGGCAGCGATTGTAAAAAAACAAACTTCAAACAAGTTTTTTAGTTATTGGTTGTGTTCAGTTATATTTTATGAAATATTTATTATATACCGCCAGTAACTAATCCACTATGCAAAACTAGGAACTACAACGAACTCAACATACACTCTATACTATAGATCTGCACACATGGTCGGTCTGACGTGTTGAAGTTCGGCTCAAATTATCCGATATAGAATTTCGTTCGTTGGTTGTTCAACGCGCTTTATCATTTACTCCGGGACGCGGCGTTTAAATAATGGAAATTTCAAAAAGCACAAGAGAAAAATTCAATCAAGCAAACTCTTTAGTTGGCAAACTGATTTGGTCGTCCTGAAAAGGACGGATTTAGTGGACGGGGAAGAAACATGGTTCGCGATTGAACTTGAGCTTTCTTCTAGGTCTTCTTGGTTCAGCTCCTCGTTGTTGCGGGTCAATGACGTCTATAAAAGGTCTGGCCCAGTAGCCACAACCATATTAGTGAAATGAGCAAAATTCGCTCATGACACTAATATCACCGTACTCCTTGCGCACGCTACACAAGAGCTCGGAAAGTGCTACGTCATACTATTTTTTTATTCGTTTGCTCCTTGATTGTTTATTGTGTGCGCTATAAAACTTAATTTTTCAACCGATGATGGAGAATAGGCTCTATATCGCTACTCGATTGTCAAGTACCAACGTTTGAAAGTTAATGTGCACTGAAAAAAATAATAAATTTTAACAAGCGTGTAAAATTTTCCCTCGTTTGATTCCAGGCCAAAGGAGGCGAAAACAACGAAATTGTTTGCAATCTTTCATGCGCCATACAACAGTGTTTGCAATCTTTCATACAACAGGCTAGATTCAGGCGTTATCTGGCTTAAATTTACATGAGATATCCCATTATTTTCTGCCAATTCTAGCATTCCCTTTGTGTGCATTAGATATCGCAGAAAATTCCTTGTTTCTTTTTATCTGTGCGGAAAAAAATCAATTACCTCAGTTAAATTCACTATAAATGACCCATGTTATCGGAAGGAAATGCTTCTGCTCAATAAATGGTATTTGTTTCATGATTATTTCCACAATTCAGCATTTATAATAAACGTTTGAACCGATTTATTTTATCTGAACCTATGCATGCCCATAGAAAGTTTAATAGTGTTACGGCATCACTCGTCGGCTCAGCAATGTTTACATTATTTTTGCTTCCAATACAAGCAAGCAGTGCGTTGCCCCAGACCTTATATAAACGTCATTGGTTGCGGTGGCCATCTGCAGGTGACGTGGGATGATTCTTGTCTCGTTGTTGTCACGGGCGGCATTTCCCACCAACTCTTATGCTTCAACAGCCATGTTTCTCGCAGCAAGGTTGACGGGAACATCGGCACCAACAGCCAACTGCACCAAAACGTCTATCTGGACAACGACTACTCGCCAGTGTACCCTCCAGGGTGCTTGCTACCGCCAAGTGCGTTCCTACAGCAGATCACTGCACAGCTCCACGACTTTTTTTTTTAAATTTTTTTTATAAAAAATTACCGTGCGTATCGTAGTTGCTACTCCGTAACTGAATAAAACTAGTGTAATTCCACAGAGAACCACATAAATGGAGCTTGGGAGTAGCTTTACATCTTCAATGTACAAGCTCACTAGTTCTTTCTATTTATAGATCAGTACCGGCGCCGGCCACGTCCTCACGGTCTTCGGGGAGGGGGGAAGGATGATTAGTTTGACAATCGTTGGTTAGAGATCGTGTTTACCTCTGCGTCTCCACAATTGTCAAGGGAAGGATAGTTTCGTGTTAGTGAGGCAGGTTTTTTTTTTAGATCAGGGATTCACTGTGGTAAGTGATGCGATCAATAAAAGCGCAGTAGACTTCTTTTTATTTTAAATCTAGTGGTGATAGAAAGAGGCAAGTGACAAATGGAAAGGAAGTGGAAGGGGCTGAGATTGAACTACCGACCTTCTGCTCAGTAAGCAGAACGGATAATCACTGAGCTACCCAGCCACGTCAATCTCTGCACAGCTCCACGACTGCCGAAAAACTAAATCAAAATGCGAAGGTATACCCGTTATATATCATTCATGGCTGCCTAGGAGACGTTCCTTACTTAAATATAAAGTCTGTGATAGGATTATACTGTGCATTTGATAAATTTACTCTGAAAAATCGGCATTATAAGACATCACCTTGTATTTACGTTATCAATAGCTTAGTGTTGAAAATCAATCAATTTCAATACTAAAACTGATGCGTAGAAATTATCCAAATAGATTGGTGCAAAGATTTTGAAAATCGGTCATGAAATGAATTAGTAATTAACGTTCGAAACCTAAGCATATTTCGTAACGCTCCAAATTTTTGTACTCGCAACGTGTACCCCTGTATTGAAAACAAAGATGTAGTCCTACGTCAAAAACGGACACACTTAGAAAAAATTGTGTAAATTTATGACTATAAGAATGCACATAAATTGAGCGGCCTTTATGATTTATTAATCTGTTGCAGGGAAAACTACATCAACCAAATTAAATTTGGACTGTAACCTTATTGTGCCACATATCAAGTTGATGTAATATTTCAAGACGATGTAAATGTTCAATAGATGTACATACAATCTTACTTAAAATGAATGCTTCATTGAGAAATGAACTTTTATTTTACTTTTTACCCCAGCTTTATAATCTGGGGGCGTTAACGGATGTATGAGGTAGACTATTTGTGAAAAAGATTAATTTACCTCTCTGCGAAAACAATATTTTCAATATAGGTCATAATCTATGCATCAAGCGTAATGATTTTATTACAGCTGATTAATTGGGCTGGATTTGGCAACCACCAGTGGCTTGCTAGTGTTTATATAAAAGCCGATTTAAAAATGTGTTGTTAAGTTTACTGCCGCAGGAAGAAAATTCATACGTCTATAACTGCCTAGAGTCAATATATAACTGAAGCGCATATTATGCGAAGAAGGGAGGTCTTTCAGTTCACATCGAAATTCTTGTAATTTTAAAGGACAATGGCAAGCAACCAATATAATTCCTAAAGGAAATGTAATATTATGTTATTTAGATTGACTCATATAATTATTTGTACCGGCTATTTGAAATACCCTAAAAAGCACATAAAGATACAGCAGCAAACTATTACGTTGAGCTAAATTGAGAGATTTTTTAAAATTGCGTTTCTTGTAGCTTTCATATTTTTTTAGTGTGCACAAACAAATACCTATTTTAATGACCTCGACTAATCTCATTTTTCAAAGGGAATAAAACAATTGGAGAAACGTTCGTTATGTGTATGGAATTCAAAGGAGAGTATGTTGAAAAATAGAATATTTATTAAAACAAAAATCTGTGTTTAATTCAAAAAGCCGTTCGTCTCCTCGTAACCATCAACGTCATAAAAAACAGTTTTTCCTTTCCAATGATAACTACAAAGGATATACTTAATCGAATATACAAAATCCCACTAAGCCACACCTATTTGAAAATCTAAATAAATTAGATAGCTCTGTATTCGAAGAATCCTCTGGCTTGTAGCATCCAGACGGCACACTGGTGGAGAAATGTTAATCACAACCTCTAGACAAATTAATCAAATGTGATTCTTTCGGGTCAGACGATTTCATCTGTTCGTACCGTACGCACAACGACAGCTGATTGACATGTCTTCCCTTACCCTCCGGTAACTGAATCGATTAGTCGATATCCGTTGAATTCTATAACCAGATCGATGTTATGAAAATTGGAACATTAATTCACCACTACGTGATCTACCGATTGTGCGCATATTTCGTCCGATTCTCAAAATGTTTAAACATTTATTCATTTGCTTAAACATTCGTCGATGTATCTGGATGGTCTATAAATGTTTCATATATTTAAAATAATCGTTCTCGTCGCCTTCGCTGTCCTTGCCTTCCGTCGGCAGGAGCTACCCGTAGTCAATCATTCGTCAGCATCCCCTGGAAGTGAATGTTTTTTTTTGTGCCTCACTTTTTTTCAAGGAGGCGGAGATCGATTTCGAGCAAACCAAAAAAAAAAGCCTCCGAAAGGGAGACGAGATGCATTAATTGATTGGGAGGCATCAGTTTATCGAATACACAGAGGATCCTGCTCATAAATAAAAAAAAAATCGCTGTCTGCGGTTACCCCATTCCACCCCTTCCGTCTTGGGACTGATATTCATAGCTGAGGGCCAAAGCGCAACGCCATCAGGATCGAACTCTCCATCGCTCTCATACCTTTAGTCGAAAAAATATGTTAATCATTTTATGCATAATGTATCGGGCGAAGAAATCGAACGAAAACAGTAGCAACTGTTTTAATGCCCTGGCTTTTGTCTCCAACACAATTTTAAATATTTATGCTTCCAGCGAACGAATTATTTAAAAGTTTTATTAGTATCAATTGACTTCTGTTCGATCGATCTCTGGCTTATCGGTGTTCTATTTGAATTTAATGGAAAATCAACACTCCATCCAGTTCATCCTCAGGTGATAGATGACAGTCGCTCAATCGTGTCATCGAAACGTTCCCAGCATTGTTTCAAATAGGTAAATTTATTCTACACGTGGCATTTGTTCGTTGTTTCATGGTTATTTTTCTAGGATCAAATTAAGATTCAATATCAACATTCTGCGAAGGATACCCGAGCCAAGCTCGTGTGATGAAAGGTTTGATTTTTATTTACCGTTCTTTATCATTTATTCATTCAAAAATAAACAACCCCAAATCATTCTTCCATCAGAAAGATCTTGATTCTGACATGATCGTAAACAGTGTTGTACAACATTTTTATAACCCGAATAAACTTTCTCCCCGTTCAGAAGTGATCGTTAGATAGGAATAAAAGTTATGGCCAAGTTTTCTGATGAATCACACCTCGGCGTATAATCAGCAGGGAAGTGAAAGAGGAAAAGGCCATAAAATCATATCTTCCTTTCTTTGAGCTGAAGTGTCCTTTGCTGTGTGATTTCTCAGAAATCAGTAACGCAAGATGTGATGAATGGTTATGTATCTTTTGGTGTTTATTTTGAACCTGTTTGTAAAGTAAACATATCAACCACAATGTATATTCTTACTCTGCATGGGTGAGGCTGCCAGGATTGACGCTCTATGTGGTCGCCATTCAAAACGCACGTGGAGATGTGCGGCTTTTTAACAAATGCAAGATGAAATTACATGAGTTGCTCTTATAAATGTATCAGAATCCAATCAGTTTTTCATCGACCATGCATGAAACATTAAATTTATTTATTTTTCTTATCGAAAATGGAGACCTATAGAAATGAATTTAGAATATGTTTTACTTATTTTCTGGTCGGATGATATTTTAATTTCAACCTTTGTATTATAAATCGAATGATAGGCTACCAATCAGTTTTGTTATTTATGATACAGTAAACTAATTCTAGAAATATTGAAGCCAAATACATTCTTTACGTATACATTTACCTTTTTAGTCAGATTTTATTCTAACTTTCATGGGTTATGGCATAAACTACAACATTATGGTTAGGTTTCTGTGTCATTGGATTATTGAATCTCCTCTCCATGACCGAATGCCCGCACTTTGCCCCATTCATAAGGTTTTGGTTAATAGTGGGGGCGACTTCTTTTGATACTTCTTCCCACTGTTTCATCAAAGCCAGCTCGCTTTCGAATACTTTAGGTGTGATGACCCAAAATTTATCCTGGTCGAAATCCTGGCGAATTCGGTTAGTTTAGTTTAGTGCAAAAGCATCTCTGTTCCTGTCTAATACCAGCCGCGCGTAGTGGCAAGATGCCAAATCCGTCCAAAATAACATCTCGCCTTCGTGACAAACAAAGCAGGAAGGGCACCAGGCGCTTCTGGAGGCACTCGTCTCGGTAGCTTTGATTTTCATGGTACCATCTCTCCAAGAAACCGTGTTTAGTTTGTCGTTCCGGGTTGGTGCCTTCCTGACTGTTTTTTCGACAAACCTTCTTCGCCACATCCTTGCTTTCACCGGATCAGCTGTCTTTGGTTTTCTGTCGCTGTCTGACCGCCGCTGGGTTATCTGGGTCTCCTTGAATGACTTCACCATCCTGGACACCGTCGGATGATGGAATCCTAGGTGCTTTCTGATCCATCTGTGGGACGCAGTCAGATTTTCTATGACGGCACACATTATTTTTTGGCGGATCTGCTCTTGTTCCGATGCCATCCCCATAACCACTTGACAGATTGCGATGAAACATTTGCTAGTTTCAGTCAAAATTTTATCAATTTTTACCCACACGCTAAGAAGTTACAAGCTCAAGCTTAATTATAGTGTCGCATTATTTTCGAGTACAGTCTTTAGCATCTTTAAAGTTAAGTCGCATTCTCCGCATGGACCTTAATTGCAATGGAAGAGACTGATATTCAGGAAAATGTGCAATTGAACTACTTAAGGTTTAATTTTGATAGTATAGACTGTATCGAAAATAAATTATCCGCAATTTTTTCTGTCAAATCATATATAAAATGTATTTTATTCAAGTCATATATAAATGTTGTTTACGTAATTTAACTTAAACATCGTGAGGACCTAATGAATTTAGTATTATTTCTTCACGATTTTCCGAATTTTCGATCGAACTCTTTTCCTCAAGTCCGGACAAATGTTTCATCAAATTTTTTGGACGCTGTTGCCCAATTTTTTTAACTCCTGCATATTTTCAGCTGCTTTACCAGTCTTCATGAAAACCCTCTTCACAATCGCTCAGTAATATTTGATGGGCCGAAACTGAGGACAATTTAGTGGACTGATGTCTTTTTGAACGAAATCTATACCCTTTAAATTAAAATTGCACTTCTGATCTTCAACTACTATTTCCACAGAAGACTGGCGTGCGCTAACATATATGCAGTATGTTATGATTATATAATCCATTTACTTCAGAAATAATGAAATCGGGCTCTTCGGTTACTCTAATTACTATCTTTGAAATGTAAGTTGAATGTATGATGAATGTTCTTGAAAACCTATCTTGTTGAATAGTCTGTTGGTTTTCTGGAAAAATCAAATATGACATTGAAATTGCTATGGTAATTGGAATGATCTACTCTGGTTTTCATCTTTTCCAGGACTATTACTATATAAATACATACTTTATTTTTATTTTCTGAAACAAAACAGTGGATATATTTTGTACATAAATATATTATATTTGCTTACGTATAAATTCACATAATCGGTATACTGGAGGGACCAACAGGGCACCCGATTGAAGCAAATTTTATAGGAAGAGATGGACGTTGCTAACAGTTTGTGGATAAAGGGCGGGCTTTTCTTGTTCGATAGCTCACATTTTTGACCAATTGTTCAATCTTGTTGTTGGGAAAAGGCTCTCACAATTCCGTGAATCTAATTAATACAGTGTAGGTGATGTTGTCTATCAATTAATCCAACCTCTTTTTGTCACTTCATACAAGGACATGATGAGGACAATAAGTGGTTATTAAAGCTTAATCCAGAATTCCATCTCCATGTTCCTTCGTACAATTCATCTCAAAAAAAAATATCACCTACTTGGGCCTTGGGTAAATTGCGAGTAAACGGCCAAAATCTTACTAAACGTAGAATTAAGTTAAACGCTTTATAAAAAAAAAAAACAGCTCCATAAAGCTAACGCGATTGAGCCTACTAAATAAACGAACTAGTTAAATAAAAATCTTGATCAAGTCAATCAGAGAGGAATCCCGTTGTTGTTGGAGTTTCCGTGCAATAATGAGTGATAGTACATCCATCTGTGCACCAACGCTAAATCCGGTCAAAACAGTGGAGCGGTACTATGCTTCTCAAAGCAGCATCCTCTTTTAAAGACATTCAGATTCATAGACTTAACCATGTATAGTTTCGGTAGAAAAAAAAAAACAAAACTATGATAGACTTCAAACCGCAGAAACATATTGCGTTCCGTATCAGCACTTTTCGACCAAAATTGACCATTTTAATCGACCTGTCCTCACTGCTTACATCGTCTCCTAAGGCTTAAGTCATATTATATCTGAACGCACTGTTCATTTTACTGCAGCGCTCACAGTGATTGGATCTGGAATGTTTTGACAGCAGTTTGTTTTGAAAGGTTTCCTCTTCCAGTGCTGCAAATTTCGTTTCAAATAAGTTATACTTGATGGATGCCGCGAACTGAAAAATCCGACGTGGTCAAGTTAAAAAATCATGAAGTCGTTGAAATTGGCTAATTCAACCATGTGCAGCGTTCATGCCGTGAGCGGCATACTATCGATCGGTAGGATCATAGTAAGCGTGGAACTAACGATCAGAATTTGCATTTGAAGGTTTTGAGAACGATTACGACAAAGCTAGGGCTGTCGGATTATGATATCGCCAAGAAATTCAGTGCCAGCCAAAGCACTGTCAGAAGGATTCGTCTGTGAGATTGATTTCGGTTTTTTTTTGGCCAGTAAGCAACCGAACAAGACACTAAAGCAGAATCTAGTGGTCAAAAGACGTGCCCGGTAGCTGTATAATCAGGTTCTTACGAAGTGGACGACGAAACGGACGTGAAGATGGATTATGTGCAACTTCCCGGACACAAGATCTATAAAACCATTGGTCGAGGTGGTTCCCCAAGCAAATTCAAATTCATATTGCCGATAAATTCGCTCTAAAGCTTATGATCTGGCAAGGTATTTGCAGCTTCGGACAGAAAACCCATGTTTTCGTGACAAACAAAACTATGGATTCCAAAATGTACAAGCAGGAGTTCCTACGAACTCTTCCGTACATTATACGCACAATGAACTTGTACAGTTTTAGCTGGATTTGACAAGCTGCCACTACAGCGGAGAAGTACTACAGTGGTATCAGGAGAACGGGGTGGATTTCTTCGGAGGGACATCAATCCACCCAATTGGCCTTAATTCCGCCCAGTTGAGAAATGTTGGTCAGTTGTCTAGCAGAAGTTTAAGAAGAGTGGAAAGGTGACTTGGGTTGGAACATGAGATGAAGAGAGGGTGAGACAAAATTGCCGTCCAAAATTCATTAGTGGTATTCGAATTTTTTTTCTAGATTTCATCAAAACCAAAATCGAATATATTTTTCGCAATTTTTTCCTATAAAGTGTAATTAATGAAAGGGAAACAACTTAAAGTACACTTCATATTTTTGTGACAACTTATGTTATTATTTATTCATTTATTTTATGAAATGAATGACCAAAACGCCTAGTTTGCTCTTGGTATAGTAATTGCATGTGATTGCACTATTATCGAATAGGTTGAATGTTCAATGATCAAGTAAATAGTCACAGAAAATAGTTACTTGAGGTTGACGATGACAAGCATGTATAAAAGATTCTTAATGCAGTGGGTCCGCTAAGGAAACGCCATTTGAAGTTTAAGAATAGATCTTCCCATGCTGTTAAATTGGACATGCTGATGATTATTAGATCCTTAGCTGGAAAATTGTCTTGCATTTAAAAGTTCGACATTAATTTAATCCACTAACTTTTTTTTACTCTTTGAATCTTTGATCTTTGATGAAAACTCCGTAACTTCTGGTTGGTACTGATCAAGTTTGGTAAGGTCAGAGTGATTCCAAAATTTTAGTCGTTGTGAGAAAATCACCAATAATCCCTCATATGTTATTGTCATTAAATACTAACGCAAATTTTTTCTCATCTCATTCTCCATTCTCCGAGAGCGGCTGTGAAATTCAAGGATCCGTTCAAGTGTGTGTGTGTGTGTGTGTGTGTGTGTGTGTGTGTGTGTGTGTGTGTGTGTGTGTGTGTATGTGTGTGTGTGTGTGAGAGAGAGAGAGAGAGAGAGAGAGAGAGAGAGAGAGAGAGAGAGAGAGAGAGAGAGAGAGCGGTTCAGCTCTATCCTGCATACGGTTTTGGTTGTAAATCTTTGGATATTTGGATTTGGATTGCATCAATACCTTTTTAAATCACTTCACTCACCTCTTACTAATAATATTTGAACAATGTTGTTGGACTTAAGCGTGACACATCTTTATGCAAACAACAGTTCAAATGTCTTACATGTTTTTAAATATCTAGTGTAATTAAGTTTCTAGGGCTGGCCTTAATACTGGTAGTTGTCAACATAGACTCAATATTTAGGTATTGAAGGTCGTCTATAGACTATAGATATGACATTGTAGGCGTTGAGAGATGCTTCAATAGTATCATGCCAACCGGGTGGATTTTATCAATAAAGACCTCAACCCACTAAATTGCCCTCAATTTCACCCAATCAATAAATATTGGGCAATTGTTAAGCGGAACCGGAAAAATACTAGAAAAGTGACTCGGGATGCTACAGAGATAATGGCTGCTCAAGTGTCGAACAGAGTGTCCAAAAGAAGCGAGGTATGTCAAGAAAAGTTCATCATTTTGCCCACACCAAAACGGAATAAGACTGTTGATATTTTTTTCCTGAAAGTGCAATAAAAACGTTTATTTTTACTTCTCAACAGTTTTATTTCATTAAAAAAAAAACCTGAAACAGATCAGATTTCTTGCGTTCAGATGTTATGTGAATCGAGCATTATATTTTCGTGAATTTTAGTAAGAGAACTTTGAATGGAAAATATCTTCAACTTATCTTGTCAACCTCACTTAGTGACTTAGTGAGATAGTGTGAGAATAAATTCCGTTCTCGTCAACCATTGTTCACGCCTAGTATCATAAGGATATACACTATCTAACTAGGCTTTTTTTTACACCGATATTTCAGCATGGTCAATACCGGGTGAAAAAGGGAAATCCACATGTTGGTGCGTCAACTTTGACGCCAGCTGTAGTCTAAACCACTTGATGGAAATAATTCAAATTTTGTTTGTTTTATTTCTCATACTTTTTTAGACTATGGTGATTTTTTTAATATGCCACCTAAATTTTTCACAAAAAAAAAACGGATTTTTGAACTTGGTATGTCCAAAAACGACTTTTTTCACATAAAGGGCGATACGGTCAAAATTTGGTCAATATCAACTTGACGTATTTCTTTTAATTTTGCATTTAAAAAACCTGAACACCCGTCATTTTGAAGGTGTGTGTGTGTAGAATGTTGCTCCTATTTTGATTTTGGAATTCACTCTTCAGTTGTCAAAATGCCGTCCAAGCAAGAAGAGCAGCGTATCAAAATTTTGCTCGCGCATCGCGAAAATCCGAGCTACTCGCACGCAAAGTTGGCAAAATCGCTAAAAGTTGCCAAATCAACCGTTACAAATGTAATTAAAGTGTTTGGGGAACGTTTGTCGACAGCCAGGAAGTCTGGATCGGGGGGAAATCGAAAACCGGAAGCCGCTGAGACGACAAAGAGAGTTGCCGGTAGTTTCAAGCGAAACCCTAACCTATCTCTCCGAGATGCCGCAAATAAGCTGGGTGTATCGTCTACAACCGTGCATCGAGCCAAAAAACGAGCCGGACTATCGACTTACAAGAAGGTAGTGACTCCAAATCGCGATGATAAACAAAATACGACGGCCAAAGCGCGATCCCGGAGGCTGTACACGACGATGCTGACGAAGTTTGACTGCGTGGTAATGGACGACGAAACCTACGTCAAAGCCGACTACAAGCAGCTTCCGGGACAGGAGTTTTATACGGCAAAAGGAAGGGGGAAAGGTAGCAGATATTTTCAAGCACACGAAACTGTCAAAGTTCGCAAAGAAATATCTGGTTTGGCAAGCCATCTGTACCTGTGGCTTGAAAAGCAGCATTTTCATAGCTTCCGGGACTGTCAACCAAGAAATTTACGTGAAAGAGTGTTTGAATAAACGACTGCTGCCTTTCCTAAAGAAACACGGTTGTTCCGTACTGTTTTGGCCGGATTTGGCATCTTGCCATTACGGTAAAAAGGCCATGGAGTGGTACGCCGCCAACAACGTGCAGGTGGTTCCCAAGGACAAGAACCCTCCCAACACGCCAGAGCTCCGCCCAATTGAGAAATACTGGGCTATTGTCAAGCGGAACCTAAAGAAGACCAAAAAAACTGCTAAGGACGAGCAGCAGTTCAAGGCAAACTGGCTTTCTGCGGTGAAGAAGGTGGACAAGGTGGCTGTACAAAATCTGATGGCAGGGGTCAAGCGTAAGGCCCGGCAATTCGGATTTGGAAAAGCGGAAGCCTAACTGAATATTTTTCCTGAATTTTATACTAATTGAACTTGAAAAAGAAATTTAATTTGATTTTTTAAACAAACGATTTCACCGATTTACACGCGTTTTCCCTTGACCAAATTTTGACCGTATCACCCTTTATGTTATGAAAACTTCAAATTTATCAACATGAAATTTTGGTCCCATAAGGTTTATACATTGGTTATAGTGTTGTCAAATTTTCAGCCACGAATATTGATAATTGACAAAATTACATTACTTTTTTTGGAAGCAAAATTTTGCCCGGCTTTTTTTTTTTTTCTACTGAGTGTATCTTCAATAATCGCAAATTAAATACTCGGAAAGCTGTATAAATCGATGCATAAATTATGATTCGGCCTTGCAGCATAAACATCGAAAGCTCCGTAAAGTACACAGTTTGAAAGAATGATGTAATTTTCTGCATTATCTTATGCACATATATAGAATGCTGCATATTGTATAGATTAATGAAATATTTCATGCAAATTTATGCTGGATATCGCCTAGATAAGGCCGGATGTGTAAAATTTCACGCGTCTAAGAAAATTCATCTTTTTTTGGTGTATTGTTCTGCTCAAGATATTAACAAAAACGAAAATCAAACTTGATGAATGATGACGCGATTAACAATCATTTCCATACAAGGAATTAACAAATCAAGACACAAATGGACTGACCTGACTTTGAGTTGCTTTCTTCATCAGATCTCGCAAAGATAATCTAATATCTCCAGAATGAATATTAAAATTAGGTTGGATTTAAACTATGTGTTATGTAAAAATCATGGAATTTTCTGCGTTATCAACACAGTTTGAGAGAAACATTTTTTTTTGCGTTATCTTATGCACCTAAAGGGAATGCTAGATTTGGAACAAATTTATGGAACTAGAAAATTAGAAGAATGATTAGTAATTTCCATTTAATTCCAACTACCTTTATTGCTTATCTTGACAGATACGCGTATTTCGTCTACAATGTGCAGACTTCTTCAGTGTCGTGTACTAATACTCGACTGAGTATTAGTACATGACACTGAAGAAGTCTGCACATTGTAGACGAAATACGCGTATCTGTCAAGATAAGCAATAAAGGTAGTTGGAATTAAATGGAAATTACTAATCATTCTTCTTATTTTCTAGTTACAGGTATTCCACTAAACAGCTCACACTCTCCATAATACAAATTTATGGGATCTATCATGTAAATTTTACCCAGATATCGCTGAAATCAGGTTTTTTGTATGGAAGATTGCAAACTTTGTTGTATGCTGTTTGAAAGATTGCAAACTTTTACTTTTTAACGCTTGCTCTAGCTTTTAGTTAAACAGGGGACATTTTAAGCTTTTGTTAAAGTTTAGTATTTTTTTCTGTGTTTTGCTAGATTTGATATAAATTCTAGACCAAATTTTCAATAGGTCTTAAGTAACATATTGCTATCATCAAGAAAATCCCCCCCCCCCCCTCCATCTCCCGAAAAAACAAGAAAATCAATGTAGAAGTTTTGGAAATTAGTTTCAATTCCTATTTTCGAACCAAGCCATAATATTTGAAGCAAATATGTGGAACCAACAAAGTTAAGCAAGTCTTAGCTTTAAATCAATAAAGATTTCCATTTAGTTGAACTCCAAATCGATTTTTTCAAACATTAAAAGTTAAAAGACTTTAAAACTTCAGCTAGGGAAAATACGACCACATTATAAGTCGTTCGGAAAGTTATCACGTTGCATCCGCCGGGTGCGTTACGTCGTGTCGCAAAATAATATGTCGCATTTGTTAAGTCTGTTTCGACATGCAATCACCTGTCATGTTGCTTACGCCAAGATGATTCGGCTGGATAGGTCGTTGTAGAGCATAGAACAACACTTAAGTGAAACTGATAAAGCGACGAATGCGACAAAAGTTCGTTATGAATTAGTTTATGAATTAAGCCAAGTTTGTAAAATAACATATAACTTATAACAGCAATTTGCTGCAATTCATATTATGTTGTGTATAATTCATATTGAGGAGAACCCAAAGAAAATTTGCTCTAGAATTCATGGATGTAAATTTCGAGTTTGAATCAGGTCTTTTGTATGAAAGATTGCTTAAAATTTCGTTGTTTACTCTTGTTTTGGCTTGCAGTTAAAGTTTTACGTTTCTGTGAATATTCATAATTTTTTTTTCTGTGTATCGAATTCGCGCTATTTTGCACCAAGTCAAAATTTGCAAAATCTACATGGTCAATTTCATTGTCGCAACAATCCTGGATTCAGTTCATAGTGTCAAACAATCATGTGATTTCATGAGAAAATCCTATACGTTGTGCACATTTTTAGAACGCTGTATTTGGTTTAAATTTACGTAATTAATTATGTAAATTTTACAAGTTTCACCTGAAATTGTATTGCAAACCATTTCTTTGCTTACGTCCACTTTAAATTGCATTTAAACGTGGGTTAATTTTTCGCATCTGTTAAAATCCATTATTTTTGATTTTTAAATGGTTTATCTTATTTCAGCCGCAGTTCCTTTGTGGGTCGCTTTACTTTGTCAGTGGGATGCAGCTAGATTGCTAGGACACACATTATAGATTCGAATTGCGTGCGGGTCTGTACAATCTATATTCCACAGGTCGACAGTGTTTTTATGGAAGAAATCTGCATGTTCCTATGTTTATCATTTCATATTTATTCATAGATTCGGATATTTTTAGCCGTGACTATGAAAGGTGATAGATCTATCGCACATCCAATAACCCATTTCAAGAATGCCTGTTCATATACAATTATCACATATCACATTAAAAAAAGATAAAAAAAATTAAACGATCTCACATATGTTTTGTTTCTTCATTCGTCTGTACTTTTTGCCCCCATGTTTATGAGTTGATTATCATCCTCATATTTGTCTGGTTTTTTAGATCTTGAATGACAATGTAATAACGATGTTAGTATGCTATTATGAAAGGATCTACTGTTCCTTCAGTATTTGTAGATTGTTTTCCTGTAAAGGTATAAATTGAACACTTTTAGCTTTCTCTCGTAATTTTTCTCTCTCTATCTCTCTCAAACAAATCCACACACACAATAACACACATTAAATTTAATTGACTTTTCTGTGTTGATTTTATAATTATTCTGATTACTATTGATTTAATCAACCTTTAAATTAGACATAGATTTTTTTCATTATATGCTTTTTTAGCACTGTTGAATTTGAAGTACTTTCTATGTTTCTATTTTTGACTCTGATTCCTCTTCACTTATTTTATTTTATAAGTCAATATTATTGAAAACTGCATATTATGATAAAAGCTAAATTTTATTGAAAAATCATCATTATTTGCAAGAATATTTTTTTATCCGATGCTATATACAATTAACGAGAAACGCGCGATAAGAAGTTCACTCGCACGCCATACCTTTTGGAGGAGTGAACAAAAATCTGTCGCTGGTAAAGAACAAGCGAAAGTTGACATCTGAGGTGGAGCTTCTTTGCGTCATTCCTCAAAGATGATGACAATAATAATAATAATAACAACAACAACAGTGGAAGCAAGACTAAGAAGTAAGTGCTGCAATTGAGCTCTTGAATAGCAGATACCATGCGCCAAAAGAGCTGCTCTGTATGTTAACGGTAAGATACAGAGCTAGATATGCTAATTCCTCAGCTACTGTTTGCGCGGGGACTACACTTTACTTACACCCCGTACATGGCCGTGTGGTTTTTAGTCATATTCCTTCTTGTGCATCTTGACGAGAGGAGCCCATGGAGCGAGACAGCGAACGTATACAAAAACGTGAGGAGGCTTGTAATTTATCTTCTTTGGGCCAACAGTGAGTGGTTCGCGTATTTTAAGAAAGGCCTCTGCTTCGAAGCAGTGAATGAAGTATAACCATTTTGAGTAGCTGCGGGCGATCTGGCATAAGGAGACGAATGATGCTGGGTGGTGGAGAGAGATAGACAGAGAAAGATTCTCGGATCTTTGACAGCAAGGAGAAGAACTTTGCGGATCTTTGTCGAAAGAAGGAGGCAAAAATGAATGTAGAGATTAGAGATCTTTCGCAAATTTATTTTTATTTACTCCTACATGGTACGGGGTTTATCAAAATCATGGTTCAGTTTGTCCTCTTGGCCTTTGAAAGGACATGCTGGGTTGTACACACGTTCACGAAACATCCACTATAAGTTGAAAGTGAAACTATTGACTAGAATCACTATCCGTTCCGTAATTTCGCTGCGCACGATTCCTACTTTGTACAACATAATTAAAATCCAAATCGTGTTAATTACTGTTATCACACTGCCCAATCCAATCCTTCGCGTACGCCTTTCGTAATCGGTAGCTGCTTGCCTGCTGGAACCTGCTTAACCTCGCTAACCCACAACAGTCGGCGTGATTCGGTGCACCGTGTGTTGGATCTGAAATTAAGCCAAATCACGAAATGAGCTACTGGTGCAAATAACAGCAACAGCTAGTATCACGTTTCTGAATCCTTCGAATCCTACGTGAATGCCAAGATACAAATACTTCGCATAGGGATCCTTGCATTTGGTGCCTTCGATGCTCACCTGCCAGCACCACATGTACCACGTGAGGGCGAAATCAGATAAATGGCAGATACCTACCTACTTACCGGTTGTGGCTGCGGCCAGCAAATCACCGAGGAACATCTTAATTTTTTGGGAAGCTACTTAAGAAGCGAGAAAGAGATAATAAGGGAAGAAATCTCTGATCGAAGCCAGACGACTTGCGGTCTCAGTTCGGATGCCTGAACGCAGGCAATTAGCTTCACGTACTGGTTCACTCTGGTGAGCGGTAATATAAGAGCTAATTTATTGAAAAGCCTGCACAAAACATGAGTTGTCAATAACCGGTATTTGTTGTGGATAAAGGATTTTGTCAGAGATAGAATTTTCATGCTGTCCGAGAAAAAGTTTTATTAGCCTCTGTTTTATTAGTCTTTAACTTGCAATTCAGATACGCATAATAACACAATTTTAAATCAAAAAAAGAAAATAAAAAACAGCAAGATTTTAAGACGAAGAATGAAGAGTAAATTAGTAACATGGTAATAAAGTACATCATATTGACGACAAAATTAAACATACATGTTATGCAGAATTTCATCCGTATCAAATTATCAACGCATAAGAAACTGACTCCTATTATTACAAATCATTTGTAGTTTCAATTTAAAAAATAGCGTGGTATGCAAATTAACCGCTCTGAGATCTCACCATGGCTCCATTAGGCTAAAACAAAAATCATTCAAATGGGATGCTTCCGTAGTAAGACTTACACCCCGTTCACATTACAACTTATATTACGTGATATAGAGTATCTTGATATCAGCTTCTATGCATCTAGTTTTCACTGGAAATAACAAGCACGGCATTTGATATCAAGATACTCTATATCACGTAATATAGGTTGTAGTGCGAACGGGGTGTTAGAGTTACGCATACTGCTGTCACAGTATATCAGCCTCGACACCAGCAAAGTTTCATCACTTTTACGAATGTATTGGTTAATCAATTGTAATTGAAAAACTAGTAAAATTTAAATTAACACTTCACTTGTTCCCTTTTTAAAATACAAAATAAAAAAACTTCCACTACACAAAACTTAGCATTTGACAGGTAGGCCTACTTCGTCTGAAAATTACAGACATCATCAGTGTCGTGAGCTCGGCTTGAAGAGAACATTGCATAATGAACATCCAATAACAAGCAACGATAAACGATTACATACTCGTGTGCTTTTCAGAAGTCGCAAACGTAATTTGTGATTGACCCTCGGTCCCTTTCATTGCATGTATCGTAATGTTTGAGCACATCTTGAATTGTCAAGATCGATTAAGCAAAACCTTAAGAATTTATTTTTTATGATTATGATTATCGTTAGAACATATTGTTCAATTTCACTTTAAGCCTGGCTAGAATCACTGTTTCAGGAAGACCCACATCGATTTAAACTCGAAAATTAGATAACATTTATGCAACTAGAAGGAACTCCGAGGTTTCTCATTACAAACATGGATGTTTGTTTGCCATCCGGTTTCACTCACATTTGAGTAACATTAACACAAAAACGTTAAAACCGAACGTACCCTAAATTGAGTTTCATTTCCATAACTCAATTTGAGTAAACCCCGTTTTTTTTTATTTTGGTATGAAAACGAGTGTTGGGCCCATTGTTTTTCTAGCATTACTCGAAAAAAAAAAAAGCTCTTAAAGAATTAACGAACAAGAAATTTTTTTTTTCAAAATTTTCCATAATTCATAAAATGTTTTTTTTCCAGCTTATAGCCCAGTATGCAGTTGACAAGTAAAGACCATTTGCCATTTTTACCGAACGGAATATTATTCCACGAGAAAAAGAGACAGCCGCATTTAGTTTACATTAGCAGACGTTACTGACGTTATGAAACCGTCTTCAGTTTTCCCTACTTGTCAACAGTATACAAGGTAAGAAATTTACTAAAAAAAAGTTCAATTCACTGGACGCAGTGGTTCTTCACCTCAACAACAACAAAAGAAATCTCGACAGTAAAAGCATTTCTTGACTATTATGCTAATGCACATTACTTTTGAGCTGAATACTGGCCATATCCAAGAAATGTTCATCCACTGTGGAAAATTTTGCAGGATTTTTTTTTATGATTATATTTTCTGAATAATTGAGAAAATTTCATTGAAGTTTGAAAAATAAATTGTTCTACGATGAAGCGTTCTTGAGTTATGATTATTTGAATTGAGTGAGGTTCTTGAAAATCGGAAAAATTCAATTTGCGTTTCTCGGACCAAACCTGTACGATAGTAAAAAATCCCCTAATCCTGAAATTTATTCAGTTTGGAGTTGAACTTACTGATAAACATCAAAACAAAAATTTATGAAAATGAGTTTTTTTTATTTCGCCTTTGTTATTTAGCAGTTGATCCTCAGTAATGCCCGAGTATGCTCTGTAATATGTAAGTATAATATGTATATTATGTTTTAATAGTAAAGAGTTGGTGGATCGATTATTACATTTGTAAAATCAAACGACAAGGCAAGGGTGATGAAATGCTTGCTTACCATTTTCAATACCAAGAAATTTAACCACATTGTATAAAAGCCGTTTTGCCAATAAGTCTGGTTTCCATTCATACGCCAGAAAGAGTTTCGAAAATGTTTGGTTTATCTGTAATGTAATATACTAATAAAAATCCACGAATCCCAGTCAAGATAAAACAGCTTAGCTTTTTTAAGATACGTTTCCGCATCTACAGTGGCTGCTATCTGCTCCATGTCGCGACTTGTTATTAATTTTCGAATACGAATTAGATATTAAATTAACTTCCGAAGCCCAAATTGACAAAGACGTTATCCGACCCATTTTATATTATTGAAAAAAATAATAATATGTAGCTATCTCAAAATTGAGTTTGGCGCAGTTTTCCTGCGTTTTGAATAACAATAAATCAAATTCATAAAATACGACTACTCAGCGTTTGACGTTTTACCCAACATTGAGTAAGCTCAAATGAGCGTGTATATGAGAATAATATGACAGCTGGCAATATGCTTTACCTTGTTCTCAAGGTACTTTGGTCTTTGTTTGCAGAACGAGGGAACGGCATGAGCATAACAAGATCTGTCAACCCGTTTACTGGGGAGTGCTCATTCGAAAGGGACCGATTTTAAGGGCTTATGCTGAAGCGTTCTTGGCGGCAGTCATTACCTCAACATTTAGAATTGATACAACACAGAATCTGTACTAGATATTGAAAATTTAATCACATCAGTTTGTATGCTTACTTCATGTGATTAATCTGATAGAGTTCGATTCGATGTTCATTCACTAACAATCGAGATTTATCAATTTGAAATAGCAAGGTTAGTTTGCGAGAGCGAGATAAAAGATAGGAAAAATTACATGGAGCAGCGATTCACCTTAATGTTTGAAGCGGACACTGAAATGAAAAAAATATTTGTACCAACTGTTCCATCTTAGCATTCTTTTTTGTAACAAGTGCGAAAACATTGTATGATTGGGCTAGTAAGAGAAATGAAGATAATCTCACAGCAATATTATTTTGTGCTGTGAGTTGCTTAGAACAGTGTGCCAGGCACGCCGTAGTTGAAAATCGTACACCATAACGGAACATGTGTGGCACTCTGTGGCACACTTTTGACATTTGTATTTATCGATGATATAACCTAGCAGCCCTGGAAAATCGACGTTGTAAGTTGTTGAAGTGTTGTTTTGATTTGTTTGTTTCGTCACGTGACAAAAATAAGTTTTAGAAAAAAACTGATCAGAAGTGAACTTGAGCTACTTGAGGCGAAATTTCGAGTGGAACAATGGATGAGATAAGTTATAACATTAATAAGTCGTGACATGATATCAATTTGCATATTAAATTAAAGGTACATTTTTGGAGCAAATGGGAGGCTTCCGCCATCAACCTCAACCATCCACCTTCTTATCCGAAATATGTTGAAAAGGCAAAACCTCTGCAGCCAGTCGCTGGCCCAGCTACCCACCGAGAGGATCCGAGAGGTTGAAGAAGACATGCGGATCATGGCTGAGAGCCTTCGTGAAGAAGTTGCAGCTGGTGGAACTCCGTTATAACATTTTTTTGGATCAACATACGCAGGAAACTTAGATAAATTCTGGTTTCTAAGTCGAGAATGATTCGATGCAAGTGATGTGGTGCGCAAAAAAGGTATAAAATATTTGCTCAATCCCACAACCGTCACATCCGTCAGCATCGAGCAGTTTGACGAAGAAGCTGAAGCGCACCCACGCGCATTGTATGACATAATTATGCTGCGTTATGCTTAACAGCAAGTATATTTATGATTAAATCATAACTTTACCTCACAATAACTTTCTTTTACCAGAGGTATTGAGGACTCGGCATCAAAGTGCCCTATTGGAGTAGCTGAAAAACATCGCAACCGAAGTTTTTCCTAAGGACTGTGGAAAGTTCCGTGTGGAGGCGTTATACCCTTATTGCCAAACGAATGGGCAAAGATAGAAGTTATCGTTTTTGAAAGACGAGAGAGGAAACTGGCACATTTATAGCCTGACCAGGCATATCAAGAAAGGAAATAAAGGATTTAATTTGCGATTGAGTTCTTTTTTTTTAAATTTTATTTCATAACAAAAGTTTCTATTAAATAATGTAGCTTAAATAGAAATATGTTGGTGCTCACTTTATTTCTCTTTTTGAGTATTCTACTAATTTAGAAGCTTATAGCATATTCTGAAATAAAACAAAGCAAAGAAAAAGAAAATAATCGCCTGGTTGCCAGAAGTACACACTTAGAAATTATGAATTTTACACGAGACGTAATTCATGTTTGTAAAAAGTCGGGGAACGTGAACAAAGATTTCGTGTAAAATTGTGTATCTTGAAACTGACACATACGCAATTCGACGAAAGATGTGTTTGATTGAATTTATTTTCTCATCTCTTTCAACTCATTCTTATGTGCTAAAGGACGCTTGCATGTGTCGGTCTCAGGAGATGGAAATTTACATGACATTTTGGTAGTGTGTGGCCAAAACATAGCGTTTGAACTGTCAAATGACCGTGGCACACATGGGCACCTATTGGCATCACGATCGGAACATCAGGGCTCATCGTAACGCTTAGAAGCAAACTAAAGAAATGGGCACAACGGATATTTTGCCGAGCGACTCACCCCTTGGCTGTGACACATGAAGAATATGAAGAGGATTTTCCAGCATAGAGTGACAGTAAAGGCTGCCCCAACAAGTATAGATGCACTCAGTTTTTAGTAAAAATACTACAGAAGTGTTGGAAATTCAAATGTGAGAGTAGCACATCAGGTTATTGTTCTCAATATTTGCAATCTAGCATACAATCTAGATTGTATGCTAGCTGGTGCACCTTTCTTGCGAACGTTCTTCATAAGATTAAGCGCAGACTTCTTAGAGATAAGTATTGAGCCTTTCTTCCTTGCAAACCCTTTCTAACGGTTGAATGGTATTTACTGCCGAGACATGTTTTCTAAGATATGCCATCGTCAATGCCCAAAATTCTCCATTTGGTCGAATTTGCGGGCAATTAGGGCAATTAGGGTTCATGTCTGTTGATCCGGCCACGTACATGGATCTGACGAGCTCCATCGTCCTCACTGCAGCAAACGCTAGCGATCAAACGTGTCCACACCAGTGCGACAGCCAGAGGATCGTCGCTCGGAAGAGTGATCGTATGATGGGAAAATAATCGATTGAAGCTTATTTTTATACTGATGTTCATTTCTCTAAATTAGCCTGTATTCGAAATAGTTAAACTAAATTAAAGTTACTATTAATCTATCGAATATAAAAGTGAAATTGTGAATAATAAGCCTCAAACTATGATGCTATGTGCCAAATAAGTGCTAACATTTGGCAGAAAATAATGGGATATCTCATGTAAATTTAAGCCAGATAACGCCTGAATCTAGCCTATTGTATGAAAGATTGCAAACATTGTTGTATGGCGCATGAAAGATTGCAAACAATTTCGTTGTTTACACTTCCTTTGGCCTGGAATCAAAGGAGGGAAAACTTTACACGCTTGTTAAAATTAATTATTTTTTTCTGTGTACCTTTATTGCTTGTTCTGACAGATACGCATATTTCGTCAGACTTCTTCAGTGCCGTGTACTAATACTTGACTTCCAAGAGCTCAAGAACTTTCGGAAGGTGGAGTATGGTTCGAAAGTCGGTCACTGCGTGGCGCTAGTGGGTGTGTAGAAGTGAATTTTTGAGCGTGTTCATGTAGTGATACTGAGCACCCAGAAAGTTGTGTTGGTGTTTGTATTTATATTCAGCAATTACTTCGAATCCTGGATTTTTCGAAACGTTGAGCAACTATCAGATATCAAAAGAATATTTATCTGATGGTTGAAAACAAAAGCACTTTTGAAAGAACAAATGTTTAATTCCATGCTCCTGCGTAACTTCCTTTTGTTTTGGATTGAGACGCCACTTGCAGTAAGTTGTGAAAAGTTTGAAATCACTTATAAATTATGTGAATCAATGCTTTAAAGTTTAGATTCACTTGGATATAAAGTGATTCACCATTGCAAGTGGATGTGCGATGAGTTAGTCCTGAAAACATTGGAATCACCTGAAAATGAAGTGAATCAATCCTGAAAAGTTTGGATTCAGTGAACTAGCTACACGAAAAGAAAAATCCATATTCATTGTATCAATCAAACCACATAGATTTTTGCCATTGATATACTTGCATAATATTCAAGTATCATTCACATGACATTCATTAACCGTGTCATATCAACTTCATAACATAGACTAATACATTTCATATCCATTGCAATATACTTTTCATCAATCAACATAATGGTTTTATTTCGATTTGGTACATAGAAAGAAAGCAGTAGATTTATAATTTTTAAGTATGACTTGTTATGACAGCATTTTGTGTTTTTTTTTCACCGAACCAATTTTTTTTTCCAAATGAAAACAAGGAATAGAGTAAATTTATACAATATATATTAATATCAACACATTTCTTCACTGAACATTTTATGCTTGGTTAGTTGGGG
Source organism: Aedes koreicus (assembly GCA_024533555.2). NCBI lineage: Eukaryota > Metazoa > Arthropoda > Insecta > Diptera > Culicidae > Aedes > Aedes koreicus. The sequence goes on along the minus strand of JAHHFK020001137.1, from coordinate 79,483 downwards.
GAGGCTTTCGGATTTACTAAGACAGCAATACCAGTACCCGTAAAGGTTGGTGGCAGAAGCATCACCTCCATCATGCCTTATAGCAAATCGCGTTTTCTGCTGTAATTAAATAAAGGACAAACATCGTTTTTAAACTAAAAGTTTATGATGTAAATTCTATTATACCTTGAATACATCTTCAGAAAAATAACTTCACTTGACGGACGACGGACGAACCGATCCCGAACGCCATACTGATGGAAATAATACTAAACATCAATTCTAATCAAAATATAAGTCAAACATTATACCTTTGAGTCATAAAGCAAGCCTTATACTTTTTATAACAAAGTCAAATACATGGTATGTGTATAGGTGATCATCTTTCTTAAATTTATAAATTGAATATTGCCTCTAATGCTAAGTATTTGTCGATCAGACATAGACATTAATAATTTATCTTAATGAAAATAATATTTAATATTCTTTCGGTGTAGCACCCACACCCACAACAAAACAACACACACAAACACCGCGAACAGAACCAAAACAAATAGTGCTCGACACCTTCTGATAGGCTGAATGTGCTGTGACAGTTTGGTAGGTAATGCCATGCAAGATGCACTCAAGAAAATTATATGTCGGTTTTGAGCACTTTTTTTCTGCCAGGCGGAAAAACATTCACATGCATATGATACATCAGAAACTAAGCTATACAAACTTAATCATGATTTTGAATTAACAGAATGATAATGCTATACAAAAGCTGCATTTTGGTCGAATAGACTTTATATTTTTACATCAATACAAAATTGGTATAATAATGGCAATCATTTTTTAGCTGGTGAGCACTTTATTTCTGCCAGTACTGTAGGTGAAATCACTTGAAAACAAAGTGAGTTAGACTTGAAAGGTTAGAATTACTTGAATCTGGAGCTAGTTAGCAAAGAAAATCACGAAACCATTTCAATATAGTCATATACATATTGGGGTCACATATGTAAATATGAAGTAAGTCAACCTGAAATCGCTACTCAGTTATCTAGTCCTCTAAAATTGGGAATCATCCTAAAATGCTTAAAATTACTTGAATATGAAATATGTTAGCCCTGGAAAGATTGGAACCACTTAAATATGAAACAATTCAGTCCTCAAAAGATTTGAACCACATGAATACGAAGTAAAACATACATAGTATTCCAGTTAGTAACTCAAGTAAAATTGCCAAAACCCTCCAGCTTTATTAAGTTTAATTAAAGTTTTATGAAAGCCACTAGGAATCAATTTGGTTTAATTATGGCACCAAGAAATGCCAATAGGTTTGATATTTTAGTCAGGTTTATGAGAACTTACACAGCTTGTTTAGACGATATTAAATGCTTAGTCAAACCGTAAAAGGGCGGAATACCTCGAAAACAAAAATTGATGTGCGCTTAAAGTTTTGAAATCACACAAATATGAGTTTTGAATAATTTATTAATGAAGTTGAGGCATTCCTTAGCTCAGTCGGTAGATGTAGCTTTTATGCAAAATCATGCTAGAGACGCGTTGGCAAATATCTCGACTTTCTATCGAAATCTCAGTTAAAAACTGTGGAAGTGTTTCTAGAATACTTGATCTAGAAAGTTGAAAGCAGGAAAAAAAGTCGTTTGAAGAGCGTAAAAGCCTACGATAAGAAAAAAGAAGTGGAAATTTCTCAGGTAGCTAATAAACATTAGCATGTGCAATAAATCAACCTTTTATCTGCATTTCAGATGCTACAAGATTTATATTAGCATTATATCTGCATTAGATGTGCTGTATAGTAGTATTTCAAATGCCATTTAAATGTTTCTTGTTAAATAAGCATTTCTAATGCAAAATAGTCTTAATAAAGCATTTTCATGACATTGCAGGAAAACTGAACTGCTTTGCTGTAGGTTCGAACTTTCTAGGTGGCGGGATCACGATATAAACCCGTTAAAAAATGCACTCATTACATTCACAATAGCGCCACATAAATTTCCTTTTTGATTACAAGACTATCGGGACTATCTTCGAAGTAAAACAACCTTCAGCCTAGATTCCGACAATATAGACGACCTTAGCTAGAACAATTAAAAATGTCACATTTAAATCCCCCCCCACACAACAAAGGAGAGGGTTATAGCCAGATTTTACTCATAGAATTTGCTTGTCCAATCCTCCCCATTGATGATACTTTCAACAGATTGGTTTGATAGTAGTCATTTGTATGAACCAAAGTCCGTTCAGGTAGCTTAAGCTTTCAGTTGGCTTCAGATTGATTAACGAAAAATTCATAGGAACACAGAATGTAAACATAAAACATCCAGCTTTCAATTACCGCTGAAAGACTTGAAATAAGGCATGTATCCTTCAACCTATCCCTGCGAGTAAATTAGATTCAACTGATTCACGTTTCAAGATTCCATCGATATATGCTGTGGCATTTGAAATTTTGATTTTTATGTAAAACTTGGCTTTCGTAAATATTGAACAGCCTGCGAACATAATGACAAATTCCTCATCAGAGCGGCGAGGAATGACTGGAATGTACGCCTCAACATACATTCCATAAATACACTCATTAATCCACATATCCTTAAGTTAGCTCCGCCAGCACGAAACGATATCGATTAAGCATTGATCTCCTGTTTGACTCCTTCACGGGAAGCCTTGATTGATGTTCAAATATGTCAAGTATTTTATTTATTCGTCCATCCCGTGCCGTACGTGCGTGTGAAACGCGTTAGGCAAATCTTCCAGGAAGGATACCTCGAAACACAACCCTGGTCATCAGATATCAGATTTTTATAACTCTGTTCCTCCCCTTCGCTCGTTTGTTTCCCGAACGGAAGCTCTGCATGTTAATGTTTATTGCAGCACCTTTTCCGAGCTGCGGCAGTTTGCTTGCATCCTGATGGTGAATCGGGAGCGTTAATTTATGCCGTATATTTCACCAGTCGTAAATTTCTTGAGAATATATAGTGTGAAGTGACAGTATTCCTACTTTTCTTTTCTTTTTCGTAAACGCTGCAGCAGCTTCAACTCAGATGAGATGAGTTCATAAAATTTATAAACATGATGATAGAGATCTTCGTCAGTAGGATGAAGTTTGGTTTATTTATTTTTTATATATCGCATAAGGTGTGAACCGTGTGTCTGTAGTAAAGGATGCAACTAAAATGCAAATGCATATTGAAATGGGAAATAATATAGAGACAGCTGGAGAAATGATGAAATCACCTACGGGAATTCGAAGTACTTTATTTTATCGATGTTGCTTGAATTATTCTATGCTGGTTTTTGAACTTGAATCCGTCGTATTGTAAGTGTTTTCGTAAATACGAATTTCGGCTACTGACCCACATGCTGTGATAAAACCAGAGCAAGTAAATCTCACGTCCGTTATGTGACAATGAGAGAAACAGTCCATCTCTCTATCAGGACAAGAAACGAAGTACCACAAACTTTGTTGTCATACTCTTACCATCATGCATTTGCCCTTTGTTGAAGAACTGATTTCTTTTAATGAAAATTGCCGGACAGTGGCATAACAAATGTTCCCAGTCTTCTTTTTCCATACCACATAAGTGACATTTGTATTTGTACAATAATTTGTATTCGGTAGAGTGAAATTTTTTTTGAAGGCCACAGTGGCATTCTCCGAATCTCAATCTCAATCAATTAAGTGAGAAGACTAGAGGTGGATGTAGGAGTTGAAGAAATTGTTGAGTTCAGAAGTTCAGGGATTTTCCCAAAAGCTCAAAGAACTTCCCAGATGGTATTTCCCAGAAATTCAGAAAATTCCCAGTCTTGGGATCTTCCAAGAATTTCAGAGAGCTTCCTCAAAGATCAGGGAACTTAAAAGCATGAAACTTCTAAAGATTTTTTTAGCATCCTCAAAAGTTTAGGAAACATTCCAAAGATTTTTCCATAAGTTCCATAAGTCCTAGCTCCCTATGCTTCCTAGATATTCAATAATCGTTCCAAAAACTCGAGAAACTTTCCAATACTTAAGTTTTAAGAAGAACTTAAACATCTTACTGCTCGGTAATCTTTCGTACCGAACCAAAACGAGAATAAAAAAATCAATTACTTTTTGGAAGTTCAACCAAGTTTCCCGAAAATTTGAGAATTTTTCGGCATATTACAATTTGAGATAATTCCTCTTCCCCTGAAGTTAAGCCTGAATATCCTGATCCCCAGTAACGCCTGTCCTCAAAAAAATGCACCATTTTTATCCGTGTGTAACTTTTTTGTCCGTGGGTAAGAATTGATGAAAATCTGGGTATAACTAGTTTGAAGTGGTTATTAAGATGTCATCGAAACAAGAAGAAAATCGCCGGAGAATTTTGCACTCCGTCATGGAATATCCGACTGCGACCATGAGATGGATCGGAAGACAACTGGGAATCACCCATACAACTGTGTCTCGGGTGGTAAAATCGTTTAAGGAGTCTCAGACGACCGAACGGCGGGCTGGAAATAGAAGAAAATCGAAGACAACTGACCCTGTGAAGGCCCGGAAGGTGTTGGATTAGTTCAAGTTTAATCCAAACCTTTCGATTCGCGACGTGGCTCTGAAGGTAAAGTGTTCCGCCTGATTCATTCAGCAAACCATTTAACGAGCTGGGCTTCATGTATTCAAGGACCACAAGGCACCGAACCGGCGTGATCAACAAAACACGGCGGCCAAATCCCGCGCAAGGAAGCTGTATCGAGAGTGGTTAACGAAACCGATGTGTGTGGTGATGGATGACGAAACCTACATCAAAGCAGACGCAAAGCAGATACCGGGGCTGGAGTTCTACGTTGCCAAATCACGGTTTGATGTTCCGGAAGACATAAGGAAGAAGAAAGTGGACAAATTCGCCAAAAAATACTTGCTCTGGCAGGCCATATGCCAATGAGGTAAACTGAGTAAGCCGTACATCACAACGGGTACCATCAACAGCGAAATTTACCGCACCAGAAGCGTCTGTTGCCCTTCCTGCGGTCCCACGGATGCGAGACAATATTTGATGCGAAGCACCATGCCATCACGCGCGATCGACGTTGGATTGGTACAGAGGCAATAACGTTGTTTTTGTACCAAAAACCGCCAACCCCCCAAATTCACCAGAGATTCGTCCGGTGGAAAGATTTTGGGTCACAATGAAGGCCAAAGTTCGGAAATCGTCCAAGGTGTTTAAGAACGAGCTGGAGTTGAAGAAAGAATGGATGAAAGTGACCAAAAAGGTCGGCTCCACCATTGCACAAAATGTAATGAGGGGTCTTAAGAGAAAGGTGCGCGCTGGAAATTGAGCGATGGAAAGGAAATTGAATAAAATAATGATGTTGAAACATAATGCATATGTATTTGTTCACTCCCTGAAAGTTTCAAGAAAGTCTGACAAAAAATGAGTTTTTGGCGAACTCTTTTGTCTGGTGCATTTTTTTTCGAGTACATGCCTTAAACCTGCCGAAAGTTTCTATATAACAGGCTTCTTTAAAATTTATCTGCATGAACTATTAGCGTGTGCTAATCATGAAAAATCCATCAATAAACCGATTGTTCACTTTGAAGACTTCATTTCACTTCCGAGCAATCGAAATACTATTCGGAATCGGAATTTGTCACCAAAATAGTCGTAAAATCCACAACAGTCACAATTCCGGGAGCCTCCTCATTTCGAACTAGTCAGCGTTTTCCGGAAAATGCAGTGGCTGTAAAAAACTAAGAGAACCAGTCGTTATTCAGGAATGAAACGAAAAGGCAACTTGCTAGCACCGGGAGCAACTAGAGGTAATTATCAGCATCCGAGGCGAGCAACACCACTTTCTGTCCGCGCCGCACCAAACACGGCAACTTTTCGGCTCATAAACATACCTCAGAAGATGTATGTATGTATGTATGTATGTATGTATGAAAGGTAGCCACCATCCCTTCTAAGACCTTGTCATGTATGTAGCTACACTTAATAGCAAGATCAAATTGAGTTACCGGTTTATATTCACAGTAACGCTGTATGAAGGGCCAAAAACGGTGAGGGGGACCCGTAAGTAGAGACACTTACGTGAAATCTGCGGGAACATAAGATTCTCCTTCCAACAAATCGAATAACCCATTTCGCAATACTCATTAAGCTTTCTGCAAGATGGCTTGTTTAGAAGGGCGCTTCACTCTCACGGAAACTGTTGGAGTAGAATTCACAGTTGAAAGTTGAAATTTACTTAAAATTATTTTACAAAACTTGGAATATCCATGGATGCTCTGAAATTATATAGCATATAAAGAATAGTAAACCTAGTCTCATAGTAACTACAGTGATTTTAATGAAATAAATTTGAATATTATAACATAAAATAATAAACTGACGTTATAATGTAAAATAATAATACGAGCAAGCCAGAAGAATTTACATCCGTAACTTAGCTCGTCATCCACTCATCGAAAGACTTCCGCTGTTGCAGCTTCTATAGGATTAAGAACTACTAAGATTAGAATTTGTTTTCACAATTAAAGTCAAAGAACACAATAAGCGTAGGTACAAGATACATCTGACATCAACTGCTTTGTTACTAAAATTAAAAATTATATTTGTATTAATATCCTTATAGTCTGGAAAAAACCGACAACAGCTAACAATAAGGCGAAATAAATTTCATATGAGTATGAATAAAGCCAAAAACGTAAACTTAATAAAATTACAAAATAAATTAAATTTTCCGATATTGATTTCTCTGGACCCATAAATGATTCTTTATGGCTTTGTTCTTTATATGAAATAGAAAAAGAATGATTATAAATTATATATTTTTGGTGAAGAAGTTAAAAGCTTTTTTGAGTAGAATTTTTCGTGTATGATCCATTCTTAAAAAAACGTTAAAAACCGTCCTATCTTTTCAAATACACAACGTAGGTTAGGTGGGCTATAATTGACATGGACGAATATATGTGAAGCTGAAAATGACATATAAAAAATAGCATATATAATATAGTGATATAAAAATATAAAATGATAATAACAATTTTAATTGTATTTACATGTCTACAGATTGTGGTCCTGCTGCAATGTATCATAACCACGAAAAAAAAAAATATTCAAAATTATGTTACCTTACTTGAGAGCAATTATATACCGTATAAAGAATAGTATACCTACAATTTCAATGTGCTGCTGCTACAGTGGAAAAACTAATTGATGTGATATAACCACAATGGAACTGACTCTTAGTTTTGGGTCTTGACAAAGAATCCCTACTGAGTCCTTGCGGCACGTCAAGCCGGCCAGTTCAGCCAAAGAAAAAAAATACTCCAGAAGATACCCAATAAAGTGAAGTTTTTTTTTAATAATAGTAAAAATTTGACTCAATAATTTGTATTGTCGAGTAGCGTGTAGTGTTTTGGAATGGTATTTTTTTTTTAAAAATTTGCGCCAGAAAAAAACCAAAACATATACCAGGTTTAACATGATGCAAAATAGATCCAGTATAAAACAAAATTTACAACACCGGCGCTGCGATGTTTTTGCGTTTGGTCTAAAAAAATAAACCCGAACCATGCTTTGCACCATTCCCTTACATTATAAACTATCCAGTGCTGCCAAGTATATCTGAATCATGAGCATCGGCAAGCATGAGAAATTACTATTCGAAATTTACCGTAAAATATCGTCATGCACCCTGTATGGGTTTGATTGAAAACAAAGCATTAAACATACAGTCGAATATCACTTGCTCTTTTTCTGTATTTTTTCATGAAAGTTAGATTTTTTCTCCAATTAATCTACAATAATGATGGGTATGACTTATATTTAACGTCATGTAAAAATTCGTGCTCAGTTTAAGGTTCATGAAACTCTGCGGAAAGATGTAAATTTATGGCTTTCTAGCCGCTTTGTTTGAGTGCACCTGAAAGGATTCAAATTTACATAAAATATATCAATTTGAAATCACACTTGAGGAATTCAATACTCTTCCGGAAATGTTCAAAGAAATAATACCTCGCAGTGGCGTTTAACCCGTGCACCCCGATTGCAGTAGCAAAGGTGCATTTATCTATATAACCAATTGTGCTGCCTTCATACTTTGACGCCTGTCTGTCCGGACCATCTTCGAGGGTTGTTTATGAGCGTTAAAGTGCGCCTTCTTGCTTGTCAATTTTTTTTATAGTCCTGCGCACGGACTAAATTTACGATTTGTCCACACCTAAGATTTTGTCAGGTAGATACCTTCAAGCATCGATGCTTGAAGCTCTATTAAATGAATGGAGGAAAGAGATATGCGGTAAAAGCCGTCGTAAAAATGTTCCTATCTCTGATGTAGGGATCTCGTTCTGGGTGAAGATAAAACGCACGGGGTGTAGTTCTGAGGCGCATCGGTAATGTTCATTCACGATCGCAGAAGATCTTAAAAATGGCAAAAGTGAATCAGTAATGTGCGAGACTGACCCTTGAAGGTCAGTGAACATTGAAACACGATTTGCGAGGTCAGTTCTGCTGTCCAGTAGCTGCATGTTCCATACGTACCAATATAAAGCGGGGTCCTGTTATCTGCATACAGTGACTTCAAAAAGCTTCCCGTTTTTTTCAGGTTAGAGAATCAGCATTGTAAGTGTTAAAAGGAATTTGCTCCCAAGATGCGCCTCTTCCAATGACCGGCTGCCCAGTGAGCTCATATTGGGTTTCGGTCTACATATTCTTGCTTCACCACCGCTAAGTCACTGCATCCGTCCTGCGCTGGACATTCTTGGATCGCTTTTTCCAATCATGTTTCGCGTATCGCCAGGAGCCAGAAAATAATTATCAGTTCTTTGGTTTCACCGGAGTCATCATTGACGCTGTTGTCGTTGTTCGGGATGCGGTTGCTGGAAGGATCCATCCTGTACACAGGCACAGGGCCGATCTTGATGCTGTACAGCGAGCGAGCGGAAAGCGAGTTTGGTCTGATCGTTTTAATTAAACTATCGATAAGGGGTCAGCTGGGTATGGTAGACTCCATTTACTTCAAATTTGTTGCCCGCCTTGTATGTTGCAGGATGCCTGTTGGTTGCATTGTAGAGGTGGACGGGGTAAAACGAGCATCGGATCTCGATGTTGTTTATAAATACCGAAAAAGAGAGTATAATGAAAATCTAGCCGATGCAAATATTTTCGGGGGTTCGATAATATTTTAGAAGTCAACAGCTTAACGTGATATTTAAGGAGCAATATAGCATGAATTACACTTATAGACTGTACCCGACTATTTTTGGAATGTGTGCAAATGACCTATTTTTTTTATCTATAAACTGAAAATCTATTTTCGTAAATTAGCTTTCACGTGTTTCGTAAACATGGATTGTGAGCGAAGAACAAATGTCTCGTAAATTGTATGAAACATTCATATTTTTTGTCATCTATTAATGGAATCTGAGCTGACTTGGAATCCCAAGTCAGAGAAATTAAAAAATAAAACGCTTATCAATTCCTCGTGGTTGCACTTTTTTTTCAATTATATTTTGAGCCGATATAGTAAATCTATCAGTCGTTCATGCTACCACCAGAGAGACGTTTCTGTTTTATTGGTAACAAATTATTCGTAGCTCATCGTATTGTTTTCGTACAATGAACGACATTTTTCTCTGTGTGTACAAATGTTTCGTGCTTTTGACAGTTGCACGTGTGGCAATAAATACGAAGGGAGCATATAAAGAAGTAAAAAAATCAGTTTCGTTACAGAAAACAACGAATAGATTTGTTAGTCCTACCTTTGAGTTCGAATTATAAACAAACAATAATTTTCAGTGTATGCATCATAATTAATTCCGAAGGACATACATTTTTGAGGAAGGTTGGGCGCTTATGAAAAAATATTCAGATCTTGAGTCCCATATTGTCAAAATTTTCCCAGAAAGTGTTTCAAGACGACCATATTTTATAGTGGAAGAAAATCACTGAATGTTCTAATTGTCATGGTATGGTATAGTAATTTTCAATATTACATTAATATTTAAGAGGTTTACCGTCTACAAAAATACTTTGTCATCAATTTCACTTGTTCATTTTATGCCAACCTACCCTAGAATGTTTTCAATGTTGTGAAAATTCTAAGAATTCAAATTTATTTTTTCGTTACGCATATTTTTCCAAGAATTACAACTTTTCTGCAATGATGCTATGAGAAAGTGTGTTTATGAAGTCCCAAAAATCGATTTAAATTTTTAGATAAAAGTTAAAGCAGATCAACTAGAATGCAAAGTGAACCATTCGCTTCTTCTTCTTTCAGTTGAAATTAACAATCTTCGATTGGCAAACCTGGCCGCCCCTGCCCGAAAATTTAAAGACATAAAAATATGCTTCAAAGTCACAAAACGTTTGATTGACAATTTCCGCGATCTTTGGCCTCGAGGATGGGAACAATGGGCCCAGCCTAACGGGTTCACCTCTTCTTAACATGTTTATTCGTTATTGAATTTGACAAAACAAAACATTTTGTTCTTAGAGATTTTGGGTTTGGTATCTTCCCTGCATCGTATGACAAGAGTGTTCTCTTGCAAGCCTTGGACTACAAATTCCATAAAAAAAAATCAACATGCATAAAAAAACAGCCAAAGCAGTGCGCGAGATCCTTCGCGAGCCAGTCAGTCAATAAGGCAGCAAGCATCAACCATCAAATTGAAAGGGAAACGACGACGACGATGATAGGGAGACAAAATGTATCTTTTTTTCCCTTCTGCATGGCAGAACCGGGGGTTCTGTTTGCAGGCAGGAAAAAAAAATCGCAGAGATTGATGATCATCATCCTTCTGACGAGACTTTGACGAATTCCGGTTCTTCGCCAAGTCGTTGCAGTTGTGGTGCTCTTCCGAGCCGGATTCGCTGCAGATTTTGATTGTTTTTATTCCTTCTTGTTCTATTGAATGGATTGCAACGCACATTCTGGACGGTCTATCTCGAGTAGGATTTTATTCGAAATTTTGAAACAATAAGAATAACATTCTCGAAATCAGGGGTGACATTGCGCATTTCGATACGAGTGCTATTTTTTCGTTTCGACCACATTTGCCATTATCGATTTCGATTCGAGCTTGAAACGAGTGGAACGCGTAGGGTAGTACTAGATCTTCGAGTATAAATTGGCATTGCGTAACAACAAGCTCGAGCATTTTTGAGCGCGAATCAACTACAAATATCTCATAAAGCAGAAGTTGTTCGTCGCAAAAATAAATGCAATCATAGCCTCAGTAACATCGTGAAATACAAGAGCAAATACGAATTTGATTGCAAAAATAATCGGTATTTAAAACGTATGCATGTACCAATATGTAAGTACAAATAACGACTGTTCCAGAAAGTATAAGCGCACCTTATTTTAACGGTCACTTTGAATATAATGAAATATTTCCACATGTTTTGGCTGCGTCCTTTTGTTTGCACATTTCTGAATGACATAGCATCAAAAAAGTGCTCAGTTTTGTGTTACCTATCAAAATGTGCGGTCTTACTCTCCGGAACAACGAAAAAGTATCGTGCACAAATGGTGCACTGTGAGCGGACTCTCCTTGAGAAAATTGGCCAAGGAAGAGGGTGTAAGCGTCGGAGCGGTACGATCTGCGATTTGAAAATATAGAGAACAGTGTACATTTGAAGATGCGCCGAAGAGTGGTCGGAAATCAGGTCCTGTTAGTCCGGATATCGATAAAAAGATCAGGGATGCCTACAAGCGAAAACCAGCGACTTCCGTTCGGAATGTTGCGAAAAAACTAGGGACCTCGTCGAGTAACGTCATGCGTGCCAAAGAAAGACTTGGGCTAAAAACATACCGGAAGCAGAAAAAACCCAAAAGGAACCCAAAACAGGCCGCGTCCGTGAAACCACGGGCCCGCAAACTCTACGATTCGTTATTGTGTAGAAATTCTGGGTGTATAATAATGGACGATGAAACGTATGTGAAACTAGATTACAAAACGCTTCCCGGACCACAATTCTATACTGTAAGCGAAGACAAAGACATCCCCGAAACGGAGAAGGCAATTTTTACCGAAAAATTCGGTAAGAAGGTTATGCTTTGGCAGGCAATATGCGAGTGTGGTAAAACATCTAGTCCGTACATAACAACGGAGACGATGAACACTCAGAAATACGTTAAGGAATGTCTCCAGAAGCGATTATTGCCGATGATCAGGCAGCACGAAGGTCAAGTAGTGTTTTGGCCTGATTTGGCGTCATGTCACTACGCAAAGGTCACTTTAGAATGGTACAAAAGTCAAAATGTATGTTTCGTGCCGAAAGACATGATTCCGCCGAGCTGCCCGGAGGCACGGCCAATCGAGACTTTTTGGGCTTTAACCAAAGCAAAGCTTCGAAAATCTATAAAACCAGCGGACGACATCCAAAAATTTAAAAAGGATTGGCCAAAAGTGGTCAAAATGGTGGGAAGTACTACTGTGCAGAAGCTAATGGGTCATGTTCGAGGTTAAGTTAGGAGTCTTGGCTATGATTAAATATTTTGATTAAACGAGAGTAAAATATCATATAAAACACAAATGCAAATATGATTTGCCAAAGAAGATTATACAAACTAAAAAAAACATTACCTTTTTGTTATTTTAAAAGTGTGCTTATACTTTCTGGAAAAGTCTATATAATGTTTTTAATTGAATTCAATCATTAATTATAGTTTATTTTAGGTCTACGGAATCGCCACGAAATGCGTTGAGCATCAACTCCTCTCAAGTGGGATTCCTTACGAAATTCATGGAAGAAAACCCAGACCTTGCTCAGGGTCTGTTAAAAACTCCCACCGATTGTGGGATCATTTGAGAAATGCGCTCAACGAACGAGGTCCTCCGGTGCGGGAAGTTTCCGAGTGGAAAAAGGTAAATTCGAAGTTGGTTTTTGAAAATATTAACATTGAACACAGTCGACAGAGTGATTCAGTTTCAATTTCAATAACGACTTTATCGTTTGATGTTCAGAAGTAGAATGAAAAAAATATTTGTCTATCCTAGTTCCATAAAATCACTGCTTGCTTCTCTTTATTGATTTTAGGTGTGGGCGGACTACAAATATAAAGTGAAAAACAAACTACGCCACAACATAAAAAGATCGAAAAAAAAAAACAGGAGGAGGCCCAAATAAGACCAAACATTTGAACCAACATGAAGAAATTGTGGTGAGATCCGCCGGGTTGAATGCCTCCGTTTCCGGCATAGCTGGTGCATGGGATTGCAAAATCGTTTGGATGTCGCAAGCCCTTCAGAGAAGCCTCCCTACGGATGATGAAAGGGAACTGTACATGGAAAGTCAAACTGCAGAAGGAAATGAAGTGTTTCTAGAAGAATTTCTTGAAGAAGGTTTTGACGGTCAATCGATGGAAGCAGAAGATCAACTTGATGAGCTCGGAATGAGAGTTAGGACTGGAAAAAGAGCGAGTAAGAAGTCTAACGCGAAGAAGGAAAAACTGGAACTATTCCGAAGATATGTTGAATCACAAGAAGAGAGCAATGAGACACAAAACGTTCTATTGCAAATGAAACAAGAAAGCCTGAAAATCAAAAAAACAGCTTCTTGAATTGAAGTTGAAAAACTTTGCTGTGACTCAAAGAAGAAATCAAACCAACGATGATTCTGATTTTTAAAAGTATTTTATGAACCAAACTGTTATATCTCAAAGAAATGTTGGCCGTTAATAAATCGTTATAGAAAAAATCATATCTACCAATAAAAATATTATCCATCTTCTTATTCTTATTCTTCCTGACTTTTGTTACGCCCCTCATGGTACTTTACGCTGGCTCTCAACTTAGTGTTCTTGATGCCCTTCCTCAGAAATTAATTGGGGGCTTTCTATGCCTGCATTATTTTTGCATTTGTCAAATTGTTTGGCAAGTACAGTCATAATCTATACCCAGGGAAGACGAGACATTTTGCAATCCGAAAAATCCCTAGACCAGACCGGGAATCGAACCCAGCTGCCTCCAGCATGGTTTTGTTTTATAGCTTGCGCCTTTACCGACGGAGCTAAGGGAGGCCCCATTATCCTTCTACCTAACCAAACCAACCCGACAAAGCAACATTATCAATCGGGAAGTTTTGTAAAACTCATGGAACTTCAACGAACATCAAGGATGTTCTACGAACTTCATAGAAATTCAATGAACTACATGGAAACTCTACGAACTTCAGCCAAGTTCGACAAACTTCATGGAAATTCAATGAACTTCAGATCAAAATTTACGAACTTCAGGGAATTTCGACGAATTTCACGGAAATTTAAGGAACTTCAACAAACTTGAAGGATGTTCTACGAACTTCAGAGATGTTCTAGGAACTTCAAGGATGTTCTACGAACTTCAGAGATGTTATACAAACTTCAGAGAAGTTCAAAGGAATTTTAAAGAAATTCAATGAACTTTAGGGAAGTTCAACAAATTTTAAGGAAATTTAAGGAGCTTCAATGAATTTCAAGGAAATTCAACGAATTTTAAGGAAGTTCTACAAACTAAATGGAAGTTCTAAAAATTTCAGGAATGTTCTACGAACTTCAGGGATGTTCTACGAATATTACAGTATTATTTTATTGCAAGATGACAAAGACTCGATTTCTTTTTCAGGATTTCAGCATAACATTTAATTTAATTTTCACTTTAGATCTTCAACTACTATATTCATAAAAAAAATCTGGCATGTGCTTATAAGCAGAGTAAGATTATATTTGAATATTGTGTTTAGTGGTATTATGGTAAGTTAAGCCATTTATTTCAAAAATCATCAAACCGAGCTCTTCGATCACTCCAATTTCTTTGTTTGAAACGTAACTAAAACGGTATGAAGAAGAATTTTAACAGCTTGTCTTATAAAATAATATCTTTTTTGAAATTTTATCGTAGATATTTGGAATGATCTATTCTGTTTTCAGCTTTTCTAGGACTAGGTGGATATATATACATGTCTAATTTTTTTTTCAGTAACGCTGGATGTCAGATATTTTTTGTACATACGCATATTATGTTCTCGTATTGACCTACTGTAGCCGTTTTTTACATGGGCAAGTAATTTAATTTGTGTAATGTGTATTTTTTAGTTCCATGGACATCATTCAAGTTTGAAATTTAGCATTTTTGTTTTTATGATATCTTCTTTTTTTGTGTACAAATTATACTAAATATTAAATAACATGTAACAGGGAAAGGGAGGGACCATCAGGGTACCCAAGTAAAACGATTTTAATAGGGAGCATGGGACTGCCTCCTCCCTATTGTTAACATTTCGCGGAACGAGCGCGGGCTATTTGACCCTATCTATTGGGTTTATTCTGTCAACCGAGGGCTCGATTCTAGTGCTGTGAGTGTGAACTTGCTTTAGGAAGCAGATTCTCTTCCCTATATTCGCAGGTTTTGTGTAAGTGTCTCTGCCTACGGGCCCGCCCAAACGTTGTTGACCCTTCATACAGGAGCTTGGTGATCACAAACAACAAAAAGACCCTGATCAAATCGTCATCATCATCATCATCATCATCGTCATCACCAAGGATAAAACCCGGACCCTACATATCGAACCTATCAACACATGGGCCGGGACCAACGGGTTAACTTTTCTTCCGAAAAAAGTTGTGATCAGAAATTTTTCGTCTCAGAAAATCCCAACGGTGCCGACTGGAATTAATACCAGACCCACTGGGGTGAGAGGCAACCACGCTTACCACAACACCATCAGTCATCTTTAATTTCTTGATCATTATTCAAAAATGCTTCGTTACTCTGACGAGTGGTCTTATAGTAGTTGGGGCTTATTACACGCTTAGAAATAAGTACCCAAAATTAAGTAAAAAAAAACTCAACGTTGAGTTCTGTCAAGTGAGGTTACCAGTTGGGTGAATTAAAAAAATGATGTAGGTTAAATTCACCCATCTAGTCAGTAATGATAGACGTACTCAAATTTAGGTTTTTTTTTGTGTTCGATTGTTTTTTGATTGGTTTGCTTTTGTCCCGAACTATAACGTTGTAATTTAGTAAAATTAAGCCAGTTTGTTCATCTGTTTTTTTTTTTGTGTAGTATGTCATAAAAACTTACAGATCTGTCTCATCAGTCAGTCTCAATAATCTTTGCAAAAACTAATGAGGACCACTAATAATTAAAAATCAGTGGGGTTGTGTTTAACACACGACCGGTTGACGTAGACTACGTTGACCCGTTTGATTAGATTCGTAGTGTACTGTTCAAATGGGACGTTGGGTTAGCATAAATAAGTGAGAAAGTATGTTAGAACATGCTATGATTCGCTTCTTAGAAATTATTTGGCAGCCGTGGAAAGGGACGTTTGGCTTGAATGTTAGTATGATGAAAGGGCAACCATTGTGCTGCCTGTAGTGATTGTGTTGATATGTTCGACCAGCTGGGGACCATTATCCTTATCGCGTAATCTCCAAAAAATATCGATATATGATAAAGCTTTAAGAGTTCACACTGTTTCAGTTATTTTTAAATATCGATTTGACCTCTACCCTTGCCGTAAGGCCTAGTCGTCAAAATAGCGTTGATGTTTGTCCTCAAAGATCGTTAAACTAGCATTAGATAGTAAGTATGTTAGCAAAAATCTATTGTACATTCTTTAGAAAGCATTTGCACTTTGTCAAGTTGGTTGACCACTTGATTTTATTTCCCACCTCGACTTTAAGGCCCTTCTCTAGTTTTCCGACCAGTAGTTAGCAACGCAGTTCGCTCGGCATCGGTACATGGTCAATTCGGAGGATTTTTCGAATGTTCAATCTTAACGCGCTTCCGAAATTTGCGCAAACCGTTGGCATCAAAACGAATAGGCATTCACTTATTCACCCTTTCACAGTTTCTCAAAACTTATTTCTTCCTAGAAGTAAAACGCTATCCAACGCGAATCTTTAACACAACAGAATAACTATTCATAACAGTACTCATTGAAATGTGCATGTTCGAGAATCAAAACATTGTCCGTGATAGGGAATTTCATGAAACATGCCAGAACGCAACATTCTATAAAATTTTCATACACTAATTGATGAATATGTATGCGAAATATATTAATCTTTTACTTGTAAAACTTTATATACCTGAGTAAATAGAATCGCAATCGTATCAATTTCTTGATTAGAGCAGTCTCAAAAATAAATCAATCAAGAAACAATCGAATTCTTAGAGTCCGGTGCTTAAATTTTTCGTGACGGTAGCCATTTGTAAATTGTACAAAATGCTCAAGGTATGCAACAAAGAGAAAACTAATATTGTTTTAGCCACCGCTGTCAGCCAATCCGTAGGAACCAAACATTCAAATCAAACAAACTCTCTCAACATTAAATTGGTCGTCCTGAAAAGGACGGATTTGAAATGGTCCGCATTTGAATTAAAACCCTCTCTGCGCCTTACCAAAAGATGTCTACCAAACATCACACACATAAGCATCTTATTTTGCTCCTCGTGGTTGCACCCACCAGCTGGCTACAAAGACAATATCTACGAAATATCACACACACAAGCACCTTATTTAGCACCCACCGGCTGGCTTACTTGCCCAAGCAACCGACTACCTAGCACACCACAGCATAATGTATGGCGGCCTAGCAACGGTTGCCTAGCCAACGACTTGGTAACAACAGACTGCAGTGCAATCAGCTACCTGACCAATTGGTAGGTCGCCAGTGCACTTTCTATGGTGCTTGCCACAGCCAGCTGCAAATTCCAAATTGGCGTCTTGCCGCTCCGTCGAATGAAGCAAGTGCACCCTCCAGGGTACATGCTATCGCCCGGCGCCAGCTGCCAATCTATACTGGCTCTATGTTCCGCTCAGCTCCAGTACTGCAACACGAATGAGAAAATTTGCGAAGGTGTACCCGTTTTATATCGTTCACTGCTGCATATGAGACCTCCCTTGCTTACATTTGAAATCTGTGATAGTAAAATTGAGTGCATTGAGTAAATTTACTCTGAAAATCGGCATTATAAGACATCACCTCATATTTTGGTTATTTTCAATAGCTTGAAATTGTTGACCGATAATGTTTGATAGTTGAATTGATACGCGGGAAAATTTCCAACCGATTGATGTAAACATCTTGAAAATCTATTGAGCATTTATTAAGTTATTAGCTTTTAATTTGTAACGATATTTCGTGACGGTCGCTGATTTTTAGATTTTCAATTGACACCCTACCCTTCCCGTAAGACGTAGTCTACGTCAAAACTCAAGTCCAAAACAACTCAATTTTAAGTTGCAGCTACTCAACCATCCCGTTCTTTTCAAGCAATAAACGGTTGAGTATTTTTAACTTAATTTTGGTTGAAAATCATAGCACCCGTTGGTGCTGTTGACGATTGTCTTTTTTTTGTTCGTCTGGTCGATTGCAGACACAATTTTGCCCTTTGCAGTTCTCAGGTATTCATCTAAGCTTCCCCAGAGGTAAATATTGTTTTTTTTTCGTCTCAAGGAAATGATGAATAATAAGCTTTGTATTTCTAGTCATATTTCTTCTTTAGTGATTTGGAGGACGAAGCAACGACAGCCACACGGACCTTATTGAGACGAGAGTTGGGATGATTAAAATGATGTTCCCCCAGAAGAAGTCTTGAAGTTGCCGGATGTATGTTGACGAAATGGCCAACGTTTTTCTGAAGGAATGAGGAGCCGTTTTATTGTTTTTTTTTTTTTTGTATTTAGATATGCCAATAAAAATGATCGATGTAACCGTTTGTTCGTGCATTTTATCTTTTGTACGAAAAAAATGGTAATTATGTGTCTATTTATTCCAATTTATTCGATAACTCATTAGGTACATTTTACCCATTGGTACTTGGAATGTTATAACCCAACATAAGGTAAATTTCACCCATTGGAACTTGAAATGTTATTACCCAAAATTGAGTTTTCACCGTCAACCTAATTTTAACTTAATGCACAAAACATGCCAGATGGGTGAAAAAAACATAATTTTGGGTTCTTTTTTCTTAGCGTGTACGGTTGTCACGTTCACTATCACTTTCACTTCCCTTCCACTCCCCTAACTTTTTTTATGCTATTACTAGTATCACAGTGATCAAAAATGAACTCCGTGAGGTGGAAGTGAAAATCGTAGTAGCCCTCAGAAAATCTACGGTTTGCGTCACTTTTTTCGGTGGCGTGATGGTGCCGTGGCAACCATAATAACACCGAGTTCATTCGAATCGTCACCTCGGATGAACTCTTCCATCTTTTTTCACTTGGGTGACATTCGTAATAAAGTTTTTTGTTTTCATTTCGTTTTCACCATGAAGTGAATACCGTAATAAGCCCCGTTAGCTGGGACCGTGGCCATAACCGTAGGCAAGAATGAAGTTGGGATATTATTCAGCTCCTACTTCACTTTTTCAATCACTTGCCTGTCGGAATGAGCCTTGTTAGAATAGGGAGACAAGTCCCAAGGAACAGTGGCTACGACAGTCCTTTCGAGGCGATGATCTTGTGGATTTTTTCGTTCCAGGTTCAGGCGGTAGTGGAAACGTACCATCGAACGGAGGTTTTTTTTTACTGCTTTCGGTATGGCTGCCAATGTTTGACTGTAAACAATAGGGGAACTATGATTGGCCATGCGTAAGGCATGGCCCACTTAGTGATGGAACATACTGTTTTGCTCATTGCAACGCTCTTAGTGGACTTTATTGGAAGCTTTGAACGTCAATTTGCTGACAGTAACAATAAAAATAATAGTGTGTTTTGTCAGTTCTTTACACCCTCTTGTTTTGCAGACACTCACCATCCAAGAGGAGCGTAGCAAAAAAAACGTGCCCAATCGTGGAAAATCCATCGTAGCTCGTGTCCAAGCTGACAAAAGCGTTGAATTTCCCTAGAAACACCGTATGGTCGTATGGCCAACTTTGGACAATTGCAAGGACCAAAGTTTTACTAGGCAAATGCTGAAAATGCTGGAGGAGGTGTCTCTGTCAGAATTGTTTTTGCGGATAAATTCGCACGCAAGTATATGATCTAGCAGAGGATTTGCAGCTACGGCCAGAAGACAAAGGCTTTCGTCACTGAGAAAATTATGAACTTGGAGGTTTACAAAACCGAATGTCTCCAGAAGCAAATTCTGTCCTTCATCCAGTCACATGATGGTCCGGTGACATTTTGGCTGGAACTTGCGATTTGTCACTAAAGACGGAAAGTACAACAATGATACATAACAACGGAGTTTTGTTTGTTCTGATTGAATTGTTCTGAATTGTCCTCAGTTCTGGCCCATTGAAAATTACTAGAAAATTATGAAAAGAAAACTGAAGGTAAAAGGTACAGTCATCAAAACCGCACCTCAGACGAAAAATTGGTGGGATAAAATCGCCGCAATAGTAGGCAGACAGTTGTGCTCCGCTTGATGAGTCGTATAAATGGAAAACTTCAAAAGCTCCTTCGAAACCGCGACGAATAATTCGTTTTGAATGTTTTTTTTTCCATGAAATGTTGCACAAATCCGTTAATTTAAATCCAAAATAGACCCAAATGTTGACCGAAAAATTGACCAAAAAGTGGACCCGAAAAGGTTCCAATACTATGTAGACCAAGCTGTAGGTGTATTCACCATCAAATGGCAGGGGAATTTCATAAAATAGCGACGAATATGTTTATTTATTTAGTGTAGATATCATCTGGAACTGAAAACATTTTTTTCTCCTCTTTAGTGTGTCAATCGATAAGTATTTATAAAGAGCCGCTTGTGAAAAAACACCTTAGATTTTTTTGATATGTGTCACTAACCTTCGGGTGGTGAGAAAATGTCATACAATTATTTGTATACAATAGCTTTTGTTGCCGTTTCAATGTGGTTCTTGGTGTATGAACGCAATTTTGTATTCATTTCAATCAAAATTCACATTCATCGATGGTCCTACCAAAGACAACCTCGTGATTCAAATGGTTGCCGATAGTGCATAAATGTGAAAAATAATCATGCCACTTGGTGTGCATATGGCTGAGTAATAGAGAGTATTGTCGGGATACTGCTGAAGTAGCCCTCCACTCTCATCTGACTTTAACCCATTTTCGACCTATCAAGTTCAATTCGAACATTAATTTTTTTTCTGGATCCGATTCTCATGCAAAATCAATTTTTTGTGTGGGCTAGTTATCGAAATTTGAGCAGATTCTGAATCACTTGATCTAACCATGTTACAATTTTAGTTTTATTCCAGCCGTATAGCACTCTCAGTTTTCTTGATAAAACTACAATCAAAACTGTTTTGTCTACCAACACCTGCTCTATAGCATAGTATAGCATAGCATAGCAGCATAGCATTTTCCGACCATACATAATCCTGGGTTGGCTGTTGTAGAGACGATGGAAGCGCCAAAAGAGCTGCGTTGGGTGTGACAGGCTCCATCGATCTCTTTGCACAACACCTGGCCAGGTCCTTATGATCAGTAAGGGATGGGAGGGAAGTGTTGATTAGATGTCTACTTAAGAAGATGCTGTGAACTCAGCATAATTGCTGTTCATAGACATCTGGAGTTGGAAATTGGATGGGATTGAGCGGGAGGCTTTCGTTGGCGAGAAAGCGTATTCATATTTATATGTTTATAGGTCGTTGGGAGTGACGAAGCTAAGAAAGTTGATGCACACCTTTATTATCCGCTTTTCTGGGCTGGAACACAGGTATTGCCTATTTGTATCCAAACTGTTGTTGCGTGGGAGTTCGTCTATCGGTTGGGACATTAGAACTAACTCTTGTCCTAGCCTTTTATGGCTCATGGTTATAGCGCCATTACTCGAAAGATTACTCGCTTTCTGAAAAGAGACAAAGGACCCGCCGACACACACACACACACGCACACACACGCACACACGCACACACACACACACACACACACACACACACACACACACACACACACACACACACACACACACACACACACACACACACACACACACACACACACACACACACACACACACACACACACACACACACACACACACACACACACACACACACACACACACACACACACACATACACGCGCGCGTACACACATACACACAACTCCGATGTTTGTTAATTTTTTTTTAATAAACATTTATTTGTAAAGGCTCAATCGAATCAACTTTACAGAGCCAAATTTTCATATTTTTATACATCATTTATCTTAACACTAAAGTTAGGAGAATTGAGCCGATTACTCGCGGCCGTCTCGAGGTTAATAGGAATTACAAATTACGGATGGGATAGAGGGTGGGAATTTAAAATATGGTTTACATAACACATTAAATTTAAATTCTAAATTATCTAATCACTTATAACTATACAATTTATGGTTTTCTTTTGACTTGGACATTTTTTGAAAAAGAAAAAAAAATACACACACATACACAGATAAAAAAAACTTATAGTAAACATACAGGTTAAACTAACTACAATCTAAGGCTAATGTTAGTCAAAAACACATAAATGAGTTTCAAGTACTCCAAATCACGTACAGCCAAAATATCTCGAAGTAGCATATTGGGTTGTTTGTTAAGTTGAACACAATAGAAATTTTAAATATTTGTTATTTTAAATATTGTTATGCCCTGACTTATTTGAAATTGAATATAATAGATATTTGTAAACAATTGAATTTCGAACAATATATACCATATTATGGTTGGCTATACACCCGATTACTATCCATAGCCTGTATAAAGGGCGATACGGTCAAAATTTGGTCAATATCAACTTGACGTATTTCTTTCAATTTTGCATTTAAAAAACCTGAACACCCCTCATTTTGAAGGTGTGTGTGTGTAGAATGTTGCTCCTATTTTGATTTTGGAATTCACTCTTCAGTTGTCAAAATGCCGTCCAAGCAAGAAGAGCAGCGTATCAAAATTTTACTCGCGCATCGCGAAAATCCGAGCTACTCGCACGCAAAGTTGGCAAAATCGCTAAAAGTTGCCAAATCAACCGTTACAAATGTAATTAAAGTGTTTGTGGAACGTTTGTCGACAGCCAGGAAGTCTGGATCGGGGGGAAATCGAAGACCGGAAGCCGCTGAGACGACAAAGAGAGTTGCCGGTAGTTTCAAGCGAAACCCTAGCCTATCTCTCCGAGATGCCGCAAATAAGCTGGGTGTATCGTCTACAACCGTGCATCGAGCCAAAAAACGAGCCGGACTATCGACTTACAAGAAGGTAGTGACTCCAAATCGCGATGATAAACAAAATACGACGGCCAAAGCGCGATCCCGGAGGCTGTACACGACGATGCTGACGAAGTTTGACTGCGTGGTAATGGACGACGAAACCTACGTCAAAGCCGACTACAAGCAGCTTCCGGGACAGGAGTTTTATACGGCAAAAGGAAGGGAAAAGGTAGCAGATATTTTCAAGCACACGAAACTGTCAAAGTTCGCAAAGAAATATCTGGTTTGGCAAGCCATCTGTACCTGTGGCTTGAAAAGCAGCATTTTAATAGCTTCCGGGACTGTCAACCAAGAAATTTACGTGAAAGAGTGTTTGAATAAACGTCTGCTGCCTTTCCTGAAGAAACACGGTTGTTCCGTACTGTTTTGGCCGGATTTGGCATCTTGCCATTACGGTAAAAAGGCCATGGAGTGGTACGCCGCCAACAACGTGCAGGTGGTTCCCAAGGACAAGAACCCTCCCAACACGCCAGAGCTCCGCCCAATTGAGAAATACTGGGCTATTGTCAAGCGGAACCTAAAGAAGACCAAAAAAACTGCTAAGGACGAGCAGCAGTTCAAGGCAAACTGGCTTTCTGCGGCGAAGAAGGTGGACAAGGTGGCTGTACAAAATCTGATGGCAGGGGTCAAGCGTAAGGCCCGGCAATTCGGATTTGGAAAAGCGGAAGCCTAACTGAATATTTTTCCTGAATTTTATACTAATTGATCTTGAAGAAGAAATTTAATTTGATTTTTTAAATAAACGATTTCACCGATTTACACGCGTTTTCCCTTGAACAAATTTTGACCGTATCACCCTTTAGTATAAATGCTTCTATCAGCCACGAACGATACAATGTCCTCCCACGAACCCTTCAAATCCAGAATGAAAAAATGGATGGCTCCAGCGAAGTACAAACAGATATCTGCACATCACACTCGTTTGGCAGCACAAGGATCAACTGCCTAGGATGCCGGAACGAATCCCTGTACTGGCGCTTGAAACCTTCCTCAAACAACAGAACGAACACTACTTTCGAGCTCAACCGCTTGTACCGCTTGGAAATAGGTGCGAACCAGCACGGTTTTCCAACTGGGAACGGTATCACACGCGGCTAGCACGAACCCCTCCGATGTTTCTGCCACTTTCTGGGGAATGCCTGATCGGTGCTGTCGGAACGCACGACCTAGCGCCCCCTGAACACGTAATGTACATCAAAGGGTTTCCGTTATAAGGATTTTTGCGAGAACATCCTTTTCAGTTCAGTCGCACTCTTTCAAGTTTCTCACTTAGCAGGGATCATTTCCTGATACACAAAAATCACTTTGCACAGTTTTCTTACGCTTCAAAATCGAGTTTTTTCTCGACACAAGACATTTTCCACCTTCCGACGGCCAGCTCAATTGAAGTCCAGAAGAAGACACGTACCTCTGATTTGAAAATTGACAATTGCGGTAGAACAAAAAAAACCGTGAAAGCTCACGAAAAAACTTGTCTACCAACACATTCCCTATGCTTCTTTATTGTCGAAATTCGTACAAAGTGGCCCACTCTATAGACGGTTGTGAAAACAAGTTTATAAAACCTTTATAAGACCATAAAGATTTTGAAAATGTTCTAGTGAAAGATGTTATGACCACCTGAGAACCGTCATAAAACCTATTGGCTGCCATGAAAACCAGCATACGGCCAAATGGCCACAGCTGTCAAACTCCACTGATATCGTGGTTGATTTTTGCTGTTTTGTTGTTTGAATCTCTGCTCTTCTGATTCATTTAGCATTAAATAATATCTAAGAAAAAAGCTCTAGTGTTGCGGGAAATTTTGTTTGATAGCAAAGCATCTAAAACAAATTATGTTTTTTTATAGCATATCCTGCTCCAAATCATATGCGCATATAATTTTAAGAGAATCATTTTGTGCTTAGCGCTACATATTTTTGTATGGATCACGAGGATCTCTAAAACTCCCCTACAAACGTGAAGGTATTTAGAAACGCCTACTTGAGTAGTTGTTTATGGTGACTTCCCTCAATGCCAATTTGCCGCTAAATGCTTTTATTGGAGGCAAAATGGTTTTAAAATGCTTTTTAACTGACCATAACAAGATAATACACTGAAAATTTATTTTCGTAAATTAGCTTTCACTCGTTTCGAAAACATTGATTTTGTACATAGAACAAATGTCTCGTAAATTGTTTGAAACATTCATATTGCTTGTCATCTAACAAAATGCTATCAATACATCTTATTTGTACAATGCACAAAATGAATTTCGTGAAGACCAGCCAATCGCTGCTTCTATTCGATCGTACTAATAAATGTTGGTGTTCCTGTTAAAATGGACGGGAATCATTAATTTATCCCAAAATAGAAATGAAAGCGCTGTCGAGAGTTAGAACTTCATGCACATTAATCAAGTAACTTCTCACGAGTCAACATAGTTTAGTGAGATCAACCACGGACTCAATAACAGCTCTTTCTAATAATACAGGATCGAACCCCATGTCAGAAACATTAAAAAATAAAACGCTGAACAACTCCTCGTGGTTGCACTTTTTTTTCAATTATATTTTGATCTGTCAGTCGTTCATGCAACCACAGGACCCGCCGCCACCGCGTGACACCACCAAAAACCCCAAACCCCCCCCCCCCCAACACACCCCCCCCCCCAGAAAAGAAAAAAAAATATCTGGCACCCCCCACACACACCGATTGTTTTTTCTCTTTTTTTTTTCTCTCTCGCGTGCACCCATGTGATTTAAATGATGCATAAGTATGCGTGAATTAACCGCTAAAAAGATCCATGGTTGCAAATAAGCATAAATTTTCGATTGTAGTATTGGCAGATAAGTTGAAACACAGAAACACCTTCCCACACACTGAAACACAAACACAACGTGGCAGAGTGACTAGCCACCTTTGCAACCACCAGAGCGACGTTTCTTTTTTATTTGTAACAATTACTCGTAACTCTTCGTATTGTTTTTGTAGAACTAACAAATGTTCTATCTGTGTCAACAAATGCTTGGGCTTTTGACAGTTGCGCGTGTGGTATTAAATACGAAGGTAGCTTCTTAAAAAGTACAAATCAGTTTCGTTGCAGAAATCAACGAATAGATTTGTTAGTCCTACCGTCGATTTCGTAATGTAAACGAAAAATAATTTTCAATGTATGAATGAGTCCAAAAATGGCATTTTAAACAGCATTTTAAGAGTTTATAAAGTCGAAATAAAACCTTTGATAAGAGTAACACGAATTTGAGAAAACAAGATTTTAAGATCGTTGTAAACAAGCTGTGTAGGTTCTCATAAACCTGACTAAAATATGAAACCTATTGGCACCAAACTAATCTCTAGTGGCTTTCACAAAACTTTAATAAAATTCAATAAAGCTGGATAGTCTTGGAAATTTTACTTGTGCGATGTGCGATTTTCTCAAAATTTTATTCAGATTCTACCGTCGGATGGCATACCAATACAATCATAGTAACAACAGAAGACTTCAATAGTTTCAAGCGACAAACCCACACACAGTTCCTTTTTTAACCAAAAATCTACCGTCGATCCACCGTCGACTCGAGATCCAACTGGAAACTGGGGAATTGAAACAATTGAAGATGCTTGATAAAAAAAATTCTTTTGTTATGTGGGGACTTCTTATTATTGCGTGTGGTAGGATACCTTCGGTGCCTGTCCAACGCTAGTGATGGAGCTGATGCTGCCGTTGCATTGATTCCTGTATCCGTCCACACCAGCGAGGCTTCCGCCCGCCGTCGTCTGGAGGGAAGGAAGAGAAAACAGGCATTCGTGGAAGCAGGCGAGCGACACGAGAGGATTTAGAGACAGTTTTTTTTTTCGTGAATATTCCCTGGAAAGTCGTGATGTCTCGTCAATCTGGTGAGACGACACAAAGCAACGACGACCACGAAGACGAGGACGGAAGAAAGTCGCGTCGCGACTGACTGCCAGGCTGTGCACGCCTTTCGCCCTCCGCAGCGCGCCGGACACTTGGGAGTTAATAGATATTCGGCAATTTTTGGTGTGGATTTTTATAAATTTCAATGGTTTAATAATCTGGTAGTGAGAATGAAACCAGTGGAGTGAATTTCAATTGCTCCAATTATTTTCAATGAACTCATTCACTAAGAATGATGATTAACTTTTCCCCTTGAATGTTTTTGCTTTTTCATCTTGAGTTGGCTTTGATTGCTTCGATGTGCCCAGCCCAGAACAGGAATCATGACATAAAGCAGAGAGGAAGAACATGTCCAAACTCGTCAAAAAGTGCTGTGGAATGCGAAAGTGACATTTTCAGATGGATGTAAATCGAATTCCGAACGTTGATGATGTCTGCTGGAAATTATTTCGTATTGTCTTCTGGTTTTTCATTCAGCTTTTTGGAGATTGAGACAGGGCAAATAATAAAAAAGGAAAATAATGACGATTTGATGCATCCACTCCTTGATTTTTGGACATTCGTTGATGTTGTGGCTAAACAAGAATTTGTCCAGGTTAGAAACCGTTAGCTGCAGTTGGGCTGGAATTGAACAATTCTTTGGTTATCTCCGAAAAAGTCCTATTGGAGGAAGCAACGGAAAGGAAATGCAGGGTCCTCACCTAAACCTTTTGACTTGCCGGAGGGTGGTCCGAAGTCGTTTGCTATATATGTAAGTCTGAGATGCGCTCCCTCCGAAGAACGTTTCCTTTTAGGAGCCTACGAACATTCTTCGATCGAACTTTTGTGTAGAGAAGATAAGAAAAGAAGACAACCATTTCCTTTTTCCGAGAGGTGTCAGCGAAGCATTCTTATGAAAATAATTGCTATCACGATGTTGACGGGCCATAAACGGATGTGGCCGTATGATTGTTATCGGTTATGGGGTTTCTGAGGCAAAAAAAAGGATAGTGCGGGCACGTGTAGTGCTGTGAAATCAGTTGGTTGAATATAGGCTTGTTTTCGTTCTAGTTGATTCACCTCGAACTACGTATGCAGCAGTTTTCCCTATTATAGTTTCGGAAGGATAACCTAAGATAATTTACGTATTCTGGAGAATTGAAGCCCATTTCTTTATTCATACATATAATAAGCATAACGGGTTGCACCTCGGCAGGAACAATAGTTGATACATAATCGAAATAAAGCTTCAAAGACCAATTCAGTGGACTCTCTTGATTACAAATTATACTCGACGTATACTCTACTTATGCTGAATTAAAGTCATGCGTTATCATTTCAGTTAAACTACTTTGTAGTTTGTTCATTATGAATGGTAACAATGTCAGAAGAAAGACAGCAAGAGATATGCAAAGAACAATTCTCAATAAATGGCAGCTTGCCGAAGCAATAATTCAAACTTAATATCGATAGCGCATTGAGCAACAATTGCGAGGGGAAAGAAAATCGAATAATGACAATATTCAAATATCCTGTGGCACTTCGCAAATTATATGCTTCATTTATTAATTAAAAGTTATGTACGCACGATGGACACCCATCGAAAATTGCTGTTCTTTTTATGAGGGGCAAATCCGTACGATACGTACCACAAAGTACAATAATCTCGGTGCCATCGGATCCGTGAGCAGAGATCGCGTACGGAAGATCCCGTGGATGTTATTAATTTCTCGTTCAGGTCAAGACATGTTGGCTGAACCTTTAACAAAATTTATTGTAAATAGCTGCAAGGAAAATGTGCGCTCGAGCAGAGGCCTTGGCTGGTTTCGGTGAGTTGCATATGATAAATTAGAAGAAATTTGTGCTTTGTTTTTGCTGGAAGGCGTTATTACGGTTGTTTTGCTTTGCTGCTATCGAAAAAATGCAGCTTTGGACAGTCGCACGATTGGTGGCAAATGCGCATTTATTTCGGAATTTTGGGAATATTTCTTCAGTAGTAAATGCAATAACGGAATTGTGAGTATATGAGAGCACATGATTGTAGAGTACAACTTTTGTACATCGTGAAACAAACCTTGATTTCAATGAAAATACCGTGAGACTAAAGATTTATAGCTATCGACAGCGTTGAAGATTGGAATAAAATGAAACAAAACTGGGATTATTTTCCTAGGATACTTACGCTTCTACGGTGAGAAATTGTTCAGATCTCAATTTAGTACACTGATGCTCTTTAGAGGTTAATATTAAGGGCTGACGAGGCTTACAGGGTTGGCCCAAATAACTGAATCAGTTTATTTTATTTCAGTGTAGAAGTCTCTCTACACTTACTAATGCCATCTGGTGCCTAGTTTCTGAGACATATGTTTGTATACCATGTTTGCACATGCTGTAAAAGTTTGACATCAATATGTAGTGCAAAAAGGGAAACATGGACTTGTAGTCGGAAACGGATTATACAGTTTGCATTTGTAAGTAAGACACCTTGTCAAATATGGGCAGCTAGAAGGAATACGCCGATCTTGAATAGATCGTACTTTACGGAGTTGAAAAGAGTCAGGTAGAATCAAAATAAAAAAAGGTCGTCTTCGTCGAATTTAAACTCCACATTTGCTGAAAACGGTATGTTAACGAATGCGTCGAAATCCTTGCAGATCAGCGAATAAAATTGCCAAAGATCTCAATGTATCCAATCAACTTAAACCATTAGAAATGTACTTATAGAAGAATTGAGGTTCAGAGCATATAAAAAATGCAAAATACACGGACCTACGGAAGCAAACTAAAATAATAGGGTAATTAGATGTCGGGAACTTTTTCACTGA
The DNA here is from genome assembly GCA_024533555.2 of Aedes koreicus. Taxonomy (NCBI): domain Eukaryota; kingdom Metazoa; phylum Arthropoda; class Insecta; order Diptera; family Culicidae; genus Aedes; species Aedes koreicus. The sequence continues at coordinate 49,657 of JAHHFK020001137.1, read as the reverse complement.
CACGGTAATTCGTAGATTCTTGAGAAAAATTTCCTGTTAGAACAGAGTTCTATATCCTCAGAATGATAGGATGTATGCTGCATCGATCCAGGAGATCTTTTTATTAGTCCGAGCAGTTTAACGATCTCAAAATCACACATCCACACAGTGATCGGAAAAACCTTTTTTAACGGCGAAATTAATAACTCCTAAGGGTTACGTTTCCGAATCATGGTGTCTTCTACAATGTTGTACCTAAAAAAGTTGTCCATATTGTGTAGGTAGTTTTGTATGATACAAATACTCATTCTTTCAAAGCTGAATGCTGTACAGTTACGCAAACAAAGCCTATAAAACTCGGTACAGGCTCATTCACGACTGGAGCGCCCGGCGCGTGTGCACTGCTCTAGTTCGGAGCTATTTTGCTGGTTTAGATTAGGATGTCCCTAGCAAATCAGTTTTTTCATTCTAACTTTTTAATTTCAAATGTTAGGAAGCCAGCGTCGGTGGTGTAGTGGTAAGCGTGACTGCTACTTGACACCCCAGTGGGTCTGGGTTCAATCCCAGTCGACGTCGGTGGTTTTTCTGAGGCGAAAAAATCTGGTCACGTCTTCCTTCGGAAGGGAAGTAAAGCCGTTGGTCCCGGCTCATATTCATGAGTCGTTAGGTAGGGTCCAGGTGGTGGAGTCGTCTTCCTGGCGTCGGTGATTGTCACCATGTGAGGAAATAGTCCGACGTAAAAAAAAAAAAAAAAAAATGTTAGGAAATAATAAACTTCAGACAAAGTGTAGAGCAAATTATGATGCATGCATGTTTTAGCATTACGTTCCTTGATACGCATTAAAACAAGAATTTTATGGTTTTCTGGCCAATTCTCGCCTAAACAATCATAAAGTCGAAAAGAAATAAACGCGTGTTTTTAGATAAAATTACCCCTAATTTTTTAATGATAAGTTATATTATAAAACTTAGTGTGTGTGTGTGTGTGTGTGTGTGTGTGTGTGTGTGTGTCATCCTCTATTCCTCACCCAACAGGGGGCATTGTGCGAGTAGAACTGCGAATAATTTGCAATGGTGCCCTTTTTGTTATGGGGGCCAATACAATAAAAAGGAGAACTTTTGGCAAGACAAGTTATCCTCAAAGCTGTTAGGGAAATGGGAGGTACTGGGAGTCCACAACAGGTACAGCAAAACATTACATAGACGCCCTTATTCACACTTACAACTCAGGAATAGAAGGTCAAGAATAGCCACCGTCACCAACTTAAGCTTGGACCGGGTACCTGGGAAACCCACAATACCCGCGGCCATAGCCAGAGGACGATGCCCTGGTCGTATTTAGTAAATAATGGCATTTTGCTTATGGAATGATCCCACCTTCTTGTTTTACTTTTTTTCCCCCCCCCGTAACCCCCTAAAATTTATTAAATATAAAAAAAAATTTTGAAAAGAAAAAAAAAACTGTTCATCCAGAACCACCGTTGCCAACTAAAGTTTGAGCCAGGTATTTAATAAATCCATTATACCTGCCACTTAGCCAGTAAACAATGTTCTGTACGTATTTAGTGTATACTGAGACTATGTTTTATGCATACGTCGCGATGAAGTTGCTTTATTTCCTTATATAATTGTCATGAGGATTTGATTTTGATCAATTAATCAATACGAAAACATAATATGCGTATGCACAAAATATATTTGCACACTCTTCGATCAACAAGCAAACGGTACAGTTCGTTTCTTCCGTGCTCCGTTGCGTTTAAAGATTCACAAAGTTGATTAGTTCAGAACTCAGTTTGTATTTTGCCTCGATTTTATTAAGATCGAGTTTTATTTTCCTAGATAGAAAATCTGTAGTGAAAACAGTGTTCAACGATAATTGATTTACTGCAATCAAGTGACAAGCATGTTTTCCACATCATCCGCATCATCATTATTCCGCAGTTCATCAGCTAGCCGTTTCATTTCATCGTAACGGTTTGCCGCATCACTCGTTGCGCTTCACTCCTCCCCGGTATAAGCGACCACGAACGTTCGTCACCCAGCAGCAGCAGCAGCAGCAGCAGCAGCAGCAGCAGCAGCAGCAGCAGCAGCAGCAGCAGCAGCAGCAGCAGCTCAATAATACATATAAGATAAGTGTTTTTTTTTTACTCTTTCTCCCCTGAATAGATTGTATTTCCATTTTGTGTTTTCGTTTTTGTTAAGCTTCATCTTTTTTGTATTGAATTATATTGTATAGTGTGTTTTTGTAATTGCCTTAGTGGTTGAGCGTCATAAGCTCCCACGGGTGCGACATGGATGATTTGTCGGAAGATTATTCATCCATGCCGCCAAATAATGAGGTGTCTCAAAACGTCGCCCGGTCACGAGCCTATCCAGATGATTCAGCTGCTCCATGGGTTGTCTACTTTAAGCTAAAAACGAAACCTCTAAATGTTTATCAGATTACTAATGATCTGACGAAACGTTTCTCGGCTGTGACTGAAATTATTAAGATAAGACCCAATAAACTTCGGGTCGTTGTGTCCAACCTGAAACAGGCTAACGAGATTGCTGTCTCTCAGTTCTTTACACTCGAGTATAGAGTGTACATCCCAGCTCGAGGTATTGAGATAGAAGGTGTGGTCACCGAAGCTAGTTTGACCCCTGAGATCCTGCTGAAGCAGGGGGTTGGTCGATTTAAGAACCCCCTGCTTTCTCCAGTGAAGATACTGGATGTGCGAAAACTAGGCACAGTATCGATCACGAAGGGTTAAAAGAAGTTTACATCATTAGACTTGTTTCGGGTGACCTTCTCTGGCTCAGCCCTTCCTCAATACGTCGATTTGGGAAAACTTCGACTACCTGTGCGGTTGTTTGTACCTCAGGTCATGATGTGCCAAAAATGCAAGCAGATGGGACATACAACCTCCCACTGCGGCAATACGGCACGCTGCTCCAATTGCGGGAAGAAACATGAGGATGGCGCCTGCGCAGACAGCACACCAAAATGCGCTTTCTGTAAGGTAACTGCTCCTCATGCTCTCTCGTCGTGCCAGGCGTATAAACAACGCGGGGAAAAATTCTTTCGCCGAAATGGTCAAAAAAGCCTCACCATCACCCAATACCAATACAAATCCCTTTGCTCCTCTGTCAGATGACCAGTCTGACTTTGATTTGGCTGAAGAGGGAACATCAGTTAGTTTTCCGGAAGGTGCTTCACGGAAGCGAAGACGCGTTCGCCAACGGAAAGTTTCTGAGCCGGAGCCCAAAACCAGCTTGCCCATTTCAAGAAAAGGTGGAAAAAAGGAAAATTCAATACCACCTGGTTTTCGTAGTACTAACTACACCCAGGACTTTCCATCGCATGATTGGAGGTGGGTGAGAGTTATTGCCATTAAAAAACCTGGTAAATCCCCGTCCGACCACAGCTCCTATCGACCCATCACGATGTTATCTTGTGTTCGAAAGTTGTTGGAGAAAATGATCCTCTTCCGCCTGGAAAAATGGGTTGAGACGAACAACCTGCTTTCAGATACTCAATATGGTATCCGTAGGGGTAAGGGAACGAACGACTGCCTCGCGTTGCTTTCCACAGAGATTCAGTTAGCTTTTGCTAAAAAAGAGCAAATGGCTTCTGTATTCTTGAATATCAAGGGGGCTTTTGATTACTGAATCAATACTGATCTGTTGAAGTTCTTTCAGATAAACTCCACGCTTGTTGCTTTTCACCGTTAATGAATAATTTTCTGTACAATTTGATGTCAGAGAAACATATGAGCTTCTCTCATGGAACCTCTACAGCTTCCCGATTTAGCTACATGGGTCTCCCCCAGGGATCCTGTTTAAGCCCCCTTTTGTATAATGTTTATGTCAAAGACATTGACGGTTGTCTAAGTGACAACTGTACATTGAGACAACTTACAGATGACGGCGTAGTGTCTGTCACGGGACCCAATGGGGTCGATCTGCAAGGACCCTTACAGGATACCTTAGACAATTTGTCTACTTGGGCTTTAGAGCTAGGTATTGAATTCTCTACGGAGAAAACAGAGTTGGTAGTTTTTTCTGGGAAGCATAACTCAGCACAACCGAAGCTTTAAATTTGGGGTAAACCAATAGTAAGCTACACACATTAATAGCATAGGGCTTCATGGTACTTTGAACTGAATAATATATAGTAGAAACTTACTGATTCGATGACATCAATTTCTTCCCTTCAACAAGGAGTCCTACGTCAACTTTGCAGTTATGTCACTGACATAACTCATTCTTAAGTTTTTTGTAAATGTCTTACTGCCAATAATTCTTTACACGCAACATAATAAAGAAGAGCACGCAAGTATCGAACGAAGAGCTCGTGGCAGTGGCAAGTCTTGCAAAATAGATGTTTGAAACTAATTTATTCATAACCACAATTATATCTTACACACTACCAAAATGTCATGTAAATTTCTGTCCCCTGAGACCGACACATGCAAGCGTCCTTTAGTACATAAGAATGAGTTGAAAGATATGAGAAAATAAGTTCAATCAAACACATCTTTCATCGAGTTGCGTATGTGTCAGTTTCAGGAGACATAATTTTACACGAAATCTTTCTTTACGTTCCCCGACTTTTTACAAACATAAATTACGTCTCGTGTAAAATTCATAATTTCTAAGTGTGTACGCTTCAACCTTATACTTACCTCATGCACATCTTTTTACCAATACGAAACTTCAAATATGCATCACCTAGTTCTACCTGCTATCATGATCATAATCAGACTAGAATCTACGGCAATGGATAAAACATATGAAACCAAACAAAGACGACCATAAAATTGTGCAGCAAAAATTTGTAATTAATAGAAATAATAAGGCATTCAAAATAAACATTAAATTAAATTAACAATTTTTTTTTCACAAATAATGATTATATCATCAAATAAACAAATAATAAATTATGCACCTGGACAAAAAAAATGTAACTTCGTATATTGGCCACCAGATTGTCTTCGGTTTTAAATATTTCGTTGCGAATCCATTATTGTCAATTACAACCTTGCGCCTTTGACGCATGAAATGGATCAGGTTGTCTATAATGCTTTGTGGGATCTCTGTCCAAGCTTTTTAGATTTGCTCAAACAGTTGATCCTTATTGCGCACATTTTCTGGGTTGATTTTTCGATTTCTCCCAAAGGTTTTCGATTAGTTTGTGATCTGGAGACTGCGCTGGCCAAACCATAACTGTTACATTATTATCCTTAAACCACTGTTTGACGACTTTGGAAGTGTGTTTGGGGTCGTTATCTTGTTGAAATATCCATTCCTCTCTGCATACGGTAGCATAACATCTTTGAGAATGCCATTGTACATGGACCGATCCAAAATACCATCAATTTTATGAATCGGACCCAGACCGTTTGCAGAAAATCTTGCCCAGACCATCATATTTTCTCCGTCATGCTTCACAGTCATCGTGAATCCAAGGCGTTTCCGTCGCCAGTACCGATCGCCATGTCTGCGCACTTCAGGTTATGTGAGATCGAGGATTTTCACCGATATCAGAGGCTTCTTCGCAGGATGCAGGGAAAATAATCCGACGGCAACGGTCCAGTCCGACACAGGCAGCTGTAATTGCTTTCGGATGGTCCAAAAGGTTTCAATTCTAAAAGTATTTAGCGCAAATCTTACCTTATTGTCACTGAAATATACAGTATGTCCCATAAAAAAAGATGCGAAAATCCATACCTAAGTTTCAAATATGTTTTTTTCAAATAAAATGATAAAAAAATCATAATTTATTTTGGGGAATCGTTTATTAAGCCGTTCATTACATTACTCAATATGTCCACCATTTTTCTCGATCATCTTCTCCAAACGGGGACGGAATCGAGAGCATACCTTTTCAATGTATGAATCAGCCATGGAGTTCCATGCCTTGGTAATGGAAGCTTTCAGGGCGCCAACACTGGGATGAGAACGTTCACAGGCCTTAGCCTGAACATGTGCCCATATTGAGTAATCCAAAGGATTCAAGTCCGGGCTAGGAGGCTAAATGTCCTTTGGCCAAAATTACGGGCTTTTGCAAACTAGTCACAACCTCCTTTGCGTACATTTTTCTCAACTTTGTTACTCGCGACCCACGGTTTTGTTTACATCGTCTCAGAGTAAACAGTCAGATGATTACACACACGCATTAAAACAGTAAAAATAATGTTTAAAGCTACCCAAAAATAAGTATTGAAAACTTTCGCATTTTTTTATGGGACATACTGCACAGTAAACAATGGTTTTACTATAAAATGAAACGTTCCTGCAAGTGTTAATAAACTTAGGAACTGAAGAGCAAGAAAAATCAGAAAGTGGCTTATGTTTTGTCCAATGCAAAATTAGAATTGTCAACAAAACTCTAGCGGCGTGCTGTCAGTGAATACTAGATTCCTCCGGCAATCATGTAGCATTATGCTTTTTCAAACAGACGTATCTTATTTTGTAAACAAAAAGGGGAAGTAAGATTCAAACGTAAATTTCTCAAAACTCTCAGCACCCTCACCCTCCCTAGCATCACCATCATGTTAGAAAAATGTTATTCGTTGTGTGTGTGTGTGTGCTCCTAGTTTGCGTGAAAGTACTAAGGGTTTCAAGAATGTAACGTTTGAATCTTACTTCCCCTCTTTGTTTACAAAATCAGATACGTCTGTTTGACAAAGTACTTGAAAATTGTAGCATATAACTTCATTTCGGATGGAGTGGAATCTCAAAGTTTAGTTACGCTTTACTTAAATGTAAGATTAAAGTTGCATATATTATGTCCAACATTATATTTAAAGGTGCCGCCACACGATGCTTGAAATCTATGATATAGCTCACTATAATATAGCCGTTATAGATATTTATGTCATAGTTCTATGAGATTCGAGAAACGGTTTTGCAAAAATATTAGCTATGAAGTAAAAGTAGCTAATGTAGTAGAAATCTTTGATACGTGCTGCATACGATTTAATTTCTTTGTAGTTCCATTTATCCAGTTGGGTGCTTTTTACAAATAAATTCCGGAAGTAGTAATGAGCACGGCTATGGACAGGGTAAGAAAAAAATGCTGCAGTTGATACGTACATCGAAGTCCAATGGGGGAGTTCTTCAGAGAACTTCATTGAAGTTCTATAGAGATCTTCATGGAGGTTTTTTTTTAAAGAAGTTCAGGGAACATTCAAGGAAGTTCTCTTCAGAAAAGTTCAGAAAAGTTCTTCAGAGAAGTTTAGGGAAGTTCTTCAGAGAGGTTCAGGAAGGTTCTTCAGTGAAGTTCAGGAAAATTCTTCAGAGAAATTCAGGGAAATTCTTCAGAGAAGTTCAGGGAAGTTCTTCAGAAAAGTTCAGGGAACACAGCAAAACATAATTAAATTTACATGTGATGTAAAACGCTCGAATATTAAAATATATCAATGTAATTCATAGCTTTATTTCATTTTAGATAAAAAGTCATGTACAAACCTGGAACATCAATAAACATGGTAAAATACGTGTATTTTCATTAAAACATACATAAGAACACGTTGTAAGAATAATAAATCACAGTGCACTCGTTTTTCAATGCATGATGATACGAATATACATGATCGTGCAAATATAGATTTTCTTTCATTCAAGTTTATCAAATAATAGAGCCTTAAAGGTCTTCTAATGAAAACAAAACGATTGTCAATCAGTTATATGTTATTTTACAGGATTTCTCATGTCACTTGATGGCCCAAATTTGCATATTTTTATTATTTTGTTATTGATTGAACTAATCAATAAACAACATATTCTCTCCCCTAATTTTCTCTCTGCAATCAACGATGCAATGATGTAATAATCAACGCAGTGCAGGTGTATTTGTGCAGGTCATGTAAAATTCAATTGAGTAAATATTACAGTCTTTGTAGTCGTATAAATTTGAAATTACATGTAATTTTGAAGTAATTTGCACGCTCTTTTTACGTGCATGGAAATAAACTGAAATTTACCAAATAATTTTAACTGCAAAAAAATATTTTCACTGCAAAAAATAATCAAAATTACATGCGATGTAACACGTAAACATAGTAAAAATATACCAAAATAAATTACCAATATGTAATGCATAGTGTGCTCTTATTTTAAAGCTAAAATAGTTGATAAAATCGGAGCATTGATAAACATAGAAAAATGTGTCTATTTGCATTGAGTCATGCATACACAGTTATTTTTGTTGTTGTAATTTTCAATTGATTTTCATGCACATAATTGAAACATTGAAAAAGATTTTAAATTGCAGTCGAATATTTAATTACTCGAGCTGAAAATTACATTTTACCTTTTTTTACACAAATAGTAAAAAGCTCATGTAATATTCAACTGAATTGAATTCATAAATTCTTGGTATGAAATAAGTTGGATTTTGTATTGAAATAATTTTCCATTTCCATTTCCAGCAATATAAAAGTTGTATTCCCAGAGTAGTATAGCCACCGGATTCATTTTTTATTTGAAAACAATAATAATTTGGCACCTGCGCTGAAATATCGACTCACTTCGTTCACTGTAATGCTCGTGTATTAATACACGTAACTGAAGAAGTCTGCACATTGTAGACGAAATACGCGTATCTGTCAAGATAAGCAATAAAGGTAGTTGGAATTAAATGGAAATTACTAATCATTCTTCTTATTTTCTAGTTACAGGTATTCCACTAAACAGCTCACACTCTCCATAATTCTTCCTCTTGTTAGTTTTATTGACTAAGTTTCAAAAGTTTTTCATTGTTCCTAACGCTTAAACTAAACGTGAATGGAAGTGTCATGTTGATTTTGATGCTAAAATGGCATGTTGATTGAAAATAACCAGTTCCTACGAATGCATTCAACTTGCTTTTTTCAATGTTAAACATATATTATGATGGACCGTAGCCTACTGAAAGCGTTTGATAATTATTATTCATAAGAAATTCAAATGATGTGGCATGTTTCGATTGATCAATAAACAAATAATTCCTCACTAATATTATGTCTCCTCTTGTCTAACTTGAAAAATAAACTTGAATTCTAGGGTTTTTTTTTTTTCATTAGGGCGAATCTACAATTGAGAGATTCTCTCCGGGCCCGCTCTCTTTCATTCATAAACCAATCACCTTTACGTTTTTCATTCTACTATTTGTAGAGTATGCTAGCCAGCACTGTTGTGTTTCGATCTGTACTAAAGAATTACTCGAAAGTTTTATAATGGCGCTGTAATGAATGAAAGAGAGCGAGCCCGGAGAGAATCTCTCAATTGTAGATTCGCCCAAATGAAAAAAAAACCTTAGAATTTAAAATCATCATCTGTAGCAGTTGTGTGTGTCTGTGTGTGTCTTTACAATCAATCTCCCACTGACCGGCAGGGCTTTTATGGAAGAAACTTGTCTGCATTTCTTCAGTAATTTATATGCGATCACTTTATGTGCAAACATTTTTAGCCCTGGAGATTGAAGGTGACAGCGCTATTGAAAATCCAACGACCCACTTCAAGAATCATCAAGAGTCAAGAGTCATCTTCATATACAATAAGCCCCGCATGAAAATCTTCACACATCAAATGGATATGTGAAGAATTTTCACACTTCCAGAATCAAAAATGGAACTTCTTGATCCTGGCGTGTATATAGTTAAGGTATATTTTTGATAATATAAAACGACCTCACCAATGTTCTTTATCTGATGCTGGAAAGGTCGTCCGGATGCGGGAGCGGGTCACTAAAAACACTCAAAATGAAAAAAAAAAAAAAAAACAAGCCATCTCAATAAACGCAACCATAACACACTATGAGAGGGATTCCATTCACAACGTCCTACGCAAAGCACTCGGAAAAACTATAATTTCACCATTTATTTTAGTTGAATGAAGGAACATTTTTTAATTTTATTTCCGCAAAAATAAAAACACAACAAAAAAAAAAGCAAAAGCAAAACACGTCATTTTAAAGCCCGGCTTGCTGCGATCCTAAAATCATCATATGTAGCAGTTAATGTAAAATTAAATTGAGAAATTATTACAAGATGGAAGTCGTGTAAATTTGAAACCTCGTTTACTTTTTAAGCTATTTGCATGCTCTTTTTATGTGCATGAAAATAGATTGAAATGTACAAAATAATCTTAACTGTGTATGTCTGTCTTATTGAATAAATCAGTTAACGCTAGCATTAAAATAGTCTCCTTATACACAGAAATTTTTTTTTGAATTTTAACAGGTGCGCAAAATTTCCCCTAGTTTAATTCCAAGCAAAAGTAGGTGTAAACAACAAAATTGTTTGCAATCTTTTATGCGCCATACAACAATGTTTGCAATCTTTGATACAACAGGGTAGATTCAGGCATTTTCTGACTTAAATTTACATGAAATACCCCTTTATTTTCTGCCAAATCTAGCATTAACTTTATGTGCTTTTTTATCTGTATAAAGGTACACAGTTAAAATTGTTTTGCAATTTTGAATCTATTTTCATGCACATAAAAAGAGCATGTAATAAACTTCAAAAACCAATTATTTTTCAAATTTACACGAATTGGAAATTACATTTTGTAATATTTGCGGATTTAAATTTTACATGAACTGCTTCAAATGGCCGCATCGTTGATTTCTACATTCAAGTTTATTTTTCACGATAGACAAGAAGTTAGAATTGTTTGCTCATTAATAACCCAATCAATCCAAAGATGCAATATCGAGTAAGAAGAGGAATCCCTATTAATAAAAAATATTTTAATTTTAATCATTATGGTTCATCCCGTCAAACAATCTCATGTGGTTGCGGTCCATCCAATCATATTTTCAACATTGAAGAAATCTAATCAAATCCGTTCTTGGGAACTAGCTAGTTTAATTTAGCATTATCATTAGCATTGACATTTGCACACCTCGAAGATGGAGCTATGTACGATGAGGAATAATTCGTTGAGGATATTGGATGCCACCATGAAACCAAATCATTTGCTTACACGTTTCTTCACACAATAATCTCCACGTAGACACTCCTCGATCGCTCACCTGGCCACGTCCATGCAACCGTTGGTGATAGGGAGGATTTGATATCTACCTCAAGAAGACACAGGGTCTTCTATCCAGGGTCCATTGCCAAGGGTGTAGAGTAGCCTGGGACACGGATATATGAAACAAAATTATTTTCGTTCCCTATTGATTTTTGGGAGCCTTTTGGTTCCTATAATAACCGTGCAAAATTTCAACTCGATCGGTGAAACTATATTTTAGCTCTCGCAGTTTTAATTTTCCATAGTATTTTATATGGGAAAACTTACCTTTTCAAAGAAATATCTGGCGAGGTGACCCGTTGACCTCTAAAAATAAATTAAATCCGTTAACTTGCTGGGAAATTTTTCAAAGAAACTTTTCTTAGAAGACCGCAAAGCGATCCAACGCTTGTGGAAAAAGTTATTAAGCTGAAACTGATTGCTATCCAATCGAACGGCTCATAGGAGTGTTTTTTTCTAGCAGCACAGTTCCTTCATGCTGAGTGAACATAAACAAAACACAGTGGTTGCTTCGCGCAGCCAGCAGCAGGTTGCAGGTGGCAGTGCTGCAAGAGAAAACAGTTCAATGAACCGTTCGATTGGATAGCAATCAGTTTCAGCTTAATAACTTTTTCCACAAGCGTCGGATCGCTTTGTGGTCTTCGAAGAAAAGTTTCTTTGAAAAATTTTCCAGCAAGCTAAGGGATTGATTTATTTTTAGAGGACAACGGGTCACCTCGCCAGATATTTCTTTGAAAAGGTAAGTTTTCCCATATAAAATACTATGGAAAATTAAAGCTGCGAGCGCTAAAATATAGTTTCACCGATCGAGTTGAAATTTTGCACAGTTATTACAGGGTCCAAAAGGCTTCCGAAAATTATTAGGGAACTGGAATTTAAATTTTGTCCCAGGCTAGTGTAGAGCCTTCTCTTGCGTGAGAGCTTGTCTATCGGTTGAGACATGAGCACTAACTCTTGTCCTAGCCTTTAATGGCTCCTGGTTATAGCGCCATTACTCGCTTTGTGCAAAGAGAAGAAGAACGCAAGAAGAAAATGTCATGTAAATTTCTGTCCCCTGAGACCGACACATGCAAGCGTCCTTTAGCACATAAGAATGAGTTGAAAGAGATGAGAAACTAAATTCAATCAAACACATCTTTTGTCGAATTGCGTATGTGTCAGTTTCAGGAGACATAATTTTACACGAAATCTTTCTTTGCGTTTCCCGACTTTTTACAAACATGAATTACGTCTCGTGTAAAATTCATAATTTCTAAGTGTGTAGACATCGATTCAATCAGCTTCAAATGAAACGACAGTTGGTATTTCTTTAACTATTTACCTCGTTATCAGGTCTAAACACCAGAATTTGAGCGCTAGAAACCGCAGTTACAAATAAGTATCCTCTTTTGCCCTCTGTTTATGGATGGCAAATGACAGTTAAGCCAGTTGTTCCATGCGATAAATTTCGATGGTAGGAGATTTATAATTACGCGTTCATGGAATTTCGTATCAGAATGTATTTGAAAACGATCTCACTGAGATTTATTATTTTTGCAATGTAGGAATCATGGGTCCTCCCTTAGCTCAGTCGGTAAAGGCGTGGCTACAAAGCATACGGTATGATTGTACTTGCCACACAATCATACTAATGCAAAAATGGTACCTGGCATCGAAAGCTCCCAATTAATAACTTTGGAAGTGCATTTAGAACACTAAGTTGAGAGCAAGCAATAAGCTAATTGCGAAAGCAATAAGCTTGACACGCTAAGAAAGAAAGAATGTATGAATCAATTAAATTAGACGTATTTTTCATTGCACATCAGTGCTCTGCTTTTATGCACAGTTTTCAATTTAAAATTCAATAAAGCAATGTATTTCATTGCTATATTTCTACAATTCAAACGTTTTACATTGCATGTAACTTTCATTATTTGTTGCTGTGTAGTCAATGGTATGTTAGAATAGAACAAGGAATAAACACTATTAAACGCATCGGAAGCAGCACGCAGGGGTTTGTTCATATCATAAAGATGATTACGAGGCACGAGGTGCAAAAAATTTCGTTGTATCGCTCGTTCAGGGGCATAGAAGCTCAATTGATTGAGAAGTTCCGGAGAGTCAATTTCACCGGCGAAACCTTAGCTTGCACTCTACGCCTCCTTCGTTCTAACGTATAGATTCGGACACAGGACACCGATCTTCGTAGGCGGGAAGGTTTGCTGCGTCCCGCCATGGTAGGTGGCGTAGTGCGTAACGAACAAACCTACACCGAACAGACTCCAGCCTCGCAATCCAACAACGTTGATAAGGACTCTTCACAGAAAAAAATAATTGATTTTAACAAGCGCGTAAAATTTCTCCTCGTTTAACTTCAAGCCAAAAGAGGCGTGAACAAGGAAATTGTTAGCAACCTTTCATGCGCCATACAACAATGTTTGCAATCTTTCATACAACAGGGTAGATTCAGGCGTTATCTGGTTTAAATTTACATGAAATATCCCATTATTTTCTGCCAAATCTAGTATTCTCTTTATGTGCATTAGTTTACGCAGAAAATTCAATGTTTCTTTTTATCTGTGTAGACACTATTTTCCAGTATTGAGCGCACCAACGAACGGTACAATGATTTAAGACACAGAGGGTCCCGGAAGTCTTCAGATATTTTGAAAATAAATCCAAGTTTCCGGTTTGCCTTCGCTATTACATCATGGTAGTGTGGCCTGATCTTTATCTCTTGATCGAGAGTCACTCCTTATTCCTTGACCTGCCTTAAACGTTGAAGTACATTATTAGAAATATGATAATCGAATTTAATCGGCTTGCGCTTTCGGTGGAAAGAAATAACCATGCATTTATTTATGCAAAGTGTCAGAAAATGTAAAGAGCACCACGTCGCCATATCATCTACACGTGATTGCAGGTTTTCACAGTCCTCAAAACAGTTGATTGTCATGAAAATGATTACGTCATATGTATGTATGTATGTAGGAAGCCACCATCCTAGCGTGGGCCTTGCCTTGCATGCGGTTCCACTTAACAGAAAGATCATGCTTTTTACCGTTCTAACTTCAACATATCGCTGTATGAAGGGCCAAAAAGGGTTGGGCAGGCCCTTAAGCAGAGACAATAACGCGAAACCTGCGGGAATAAGAGAATCTCCTTCCAGCAATATAATCCTATAAAACGAATAACAAAATACGCAATTCAGTTAAGCTTTCCACTAGATGGTTTGTTTAAGAAAGGCGCGTCAAATTCATTACAACTGTTGGAGTGGAATGTACCAATCATAAATGATAGACACATCCCCTCCTAGACTCCGGTTTGCCGTCCACTCCATTGTCCAATTGCAACTTCAATGATGCCCTGGTGCACCCTCCCATCTCAGTTATGTTTTAAATCAATAAGGTATTAGGTTTTCACAATATATATCAAATATAGAATATAATAAAAAAATAAGTATATATATATATATATATATAAAGTGCGTATGAGTATATATAGTGTACGGAAAATTGGTTAGCCTGGACTGGATAATGTTTTCGAATTGAACACCTTGCATGTCAAAATTTACTAAATGATTTTTATTTAAATTACATGTTTGCATACTGCTGGCCTACTGCACTTGTAGAAAAACCTGCAGAAAAACCTGAAAATTTAGACAATGTATCGTAACCATGAGAAAAAAAATGAATTAAAAATTATTTTACATAACTTAGTAGTTCCATGGATGACCTGAAATATTTTTTTATATAATAGTACAACTTAAATTTCGGCATCTTGTTCCGTTTCCTTGCATCGCAATAATCATGTGTAGAGGATCTCATAGGTACTACAGTGATTTTAAATAATCAAATCAAATAAATGTAATAATATACTTTCATATCATAACTTAACATAATAGAATGACGTAACAAAATGATAACATGAGCACGACAGTTATCGATAATAGAATGTATATCTGTGACTAAGCTGTTCATCCTCTCGTCGATAGACTTCACCTTTTTCAGCTAGCACTAATGTCAAGTAAGATTAATATTTGTATCCACAATAATAATAATAAGAGAATATAATTTATTAATGTATGTATGATGTATGATATGTACTACCACCCATTGTAGCACGGAAACTAAGTACGACAGCAATGGGCTCTCCCCTCTGTTAGACTTGATCAAGCTTTAATAACCACTGATTATCCTAATCATGCCGTTGTATGAAGGGCCAAAAAGGGGTTGGGTGGATCGATATGCAACATCACTTATACGTATCCACAGGGATATAAAGAATCTCCTTCCAACAACAAGACTGAACAATTGGTCAAAAGAGCGAGCTATCTAACATGAGGATGCCCCAATGGGCGGGGAGAAGAGCCCGCCCTCTATTCACAAACTGTTAGCAATGGAGAGTTGGCATTCCCACTCTCCCCATCCAGAGTGCTTCAATCGGGTGCCCTGATGGTCCCTCCCATTCCCATGAAATATTTATATAATAGTGTATATATTTATGTAAATGAAAAATACTACAAGCATTCGTATCTATAATATATGATCTTCGTTCGGTTGATCCTAAAATGCAAGAAATGTTGTAAAATGTTAAAGTGTAGAGTTCTGTGGTTTCGCGCATAAGCACGTTTTCGTTCGTTTTCAGCGATAGCAGCATTTCACCAAAATCTTGATTTGAGGTATCCTGAAAAAGTTTATTAAATCTATTTAAATTTTACAAAACTAACATTTATACATTTTAATTTACTGTTGCCATGGTCACTATTTGCTACTTGATGCTGGTTTTATAACAGCAATCCGCTTTTATTTTTGCTGACCTACTAGTTATTGCTACTGAGTAAGGAATGGGAAGATTCAAGTGGAAGGGAGTTAAAGATAAATGGGCAAAAAAAAGTAATGTTTAAATCATCTATGGAGTAAAATCAATAAAACAATATTACCAACTATAATGATATTTTGAGTTATGATGAAGTAATGATAAAGATTGAAATGTAAAATCAAACACTTGCCAAATGGCACACAGCGCTGCATGAATCAGATCAGCTCAGAATTGGTAAAAAGTTATTTGCAAACCGGAAATGAAAAATACATTCAGCAATAAGTGCAAAAGCCTACCACAGAGTCCGTATTTTTTCAAAAGCCTACCACAGCTGTAATTTTCTGCGTTATATACTGGACATATATGGAATGCTAGATGTCATAAATTGAAGGGATATTTCGTGTTTAAGCCAGATACCGCCTAAATCAGGTTTTTTGTATGAAAATGTGAAGGGTATGATATGATGGAAATAATACGATGTTGTAAAGAAATACTACATATTGTACATATAATAATTAAATGCCGCTATTTGCCTTTTTCGTTGCGATGTTAGATGATTGAAACTCTAAAATAGCAAAAATTCCAACGTGATATAATGAAATAAAGTTGATCACATGGCATCCTAGCAAAATAGCAAAGAAAATTTAGGCAAATAAATTTCATATGAGTATGATTACTGTCCAAAAACGGAAACTCAATAAATACAAAACAAAAAAAATTAAAAATGAATGACAGGAAATTCTTCGATAACTCTTTTTTCCTACTGAGCCCATAAATGATTCTTTATGTCTGTAAAATAGAAAATGTAGGATCATAAGCAATATTAGTTTTTGAACTAACTATTTTGGACGAAGAATTTTTTTTTTAGAATTTGTCGTATATAATCCACTCTCTAAAAAAAATTTAAAAAACCATCCCATCTTTTCAAATACATTACGTGAGTTAGGTGGGCCAAAACTTACAACGATGCAAATGCGAAGCTGAAAATAGCATACAAAAATATTGTGAAGGGATGTTATAATATAAAATGATTAACAATTATATGTGTAATGTCTGCATGTCTGCTGATCCTACTGCAATTGTAGAAGTACTTGCATTATCCTAGCCTCAGGGGAAGAAAACAATTCAAAATTATTATACAATACTTGGGAATTCCATGGATGATCTGAAATTATATACCGTATAAAGAATACTTCCATTTTTCGTGGTAGGGTAAGATTTCAGCATACTACTTTACCGGGGTCACGCTTCCTACATTGCTTTGGTGCGGCTGCCACCTAATGTATAGTTGACGCGATACAGCGTTTCTTACTCAACCGTTGGATGCCAAGACAGACGCTGTTTGAGCCGCACCTTCTTGGTGGACAAACGCTCAGCACGCACCTCCTCAATCTAGCTGAAGTCAGAAGGACAACAGTGCCCAGGCTGCACTACCAGCTAAGTTGGCAACCCTTAGCTGGCGGTCTTTGTCATCTCTTGACCCGTGGAAGCATGAGGTAGGAACTTGTGAGGACCATAGCAATGTTGCGGGGACGCACGCTCCATCCCAGGTGTCGACTCACCATTTTGCAGCCCAAGAGAATATAATTTATTAATGTACAAAAAATATCTGACATCCAATGATCCAAGCACATCTAATGTAATCGTTATGCTGAAATAATGAAAAACAAATTGAGCCTTCAATGCTTGTAATGTTGCTCCATGCTCATAAGATAAGTGATTTTAGAACGAAAAGATGATCCCAAAGAGTAGTGAATTTATAAATTTAATGTAGATGATCGCACCCCCTCACTTCGCTATTGTCAAATTGACAACATTGCCCAGGCTACGCCAACCAGCGTCTCCATGTTTCAGCTGGCAGTCTTGTGATCATATGACTCGTGGAGGCGTGAGGTAGGAATTTGTGAGGACCAAAGGTCTGTTTTATCCTTCTTTAATGCTGTCAACTCACCATTTGAAGCCCATCATGAATATGATTACGTCATCCGTATAAAATAATCTACACCCTGGAGGTAGCAGATGAGAGAGTTCATTGATGAATAGCGTAAACAGGAGGGATCCAAGGTTGCCGCCTTGTGGAATTGGTGAAACTTTCCGGGAGCGATGATCCGATTTTAACGCAGAGCAGGCAATTCGTCAGGTATGAATCAAACCGGCACGCCAAAGGGGAAGAAACACAAAGTTTTTTTTTTAGATTTACTAGCAAAATGCCATGGTCCACACGGTCAAATGCTGCTTTCAAATCTGAAATAAACTATAATGAATTCCAAAAAAATTCATAATTGTATTCATAAATCAAAAGAAGATAACGATGGAGTAAATTCCAGAGGCTTTCAGAGGACACTTAACGTACTACAGGTCGGACTACCTTAACGGCAGACTAGATTATCGGGAATTTTGGAGTTGATTATCAACAGTGAAAAAAAAACAAAAAATAAGGAGCACCTATTATTCAGTCTGACTTGTCCCCTCAAACTCAATCTTTATGTGTTTATCTATGAATCAACTAATTTATTACTGAATTTATTTATTTAATATTATAATTTCTTTTTGTGGTTCATTTTTGCTTTAAAAATACTGCGAGAACAAAAACGAACGAAAAATTCAACCGAACTGTCAAAATGCTTCGACCAACAAACTATGTTCTATTCCATCCGGATGAAATAGTTCATAGTCTACTACTATAACGACTAGAAACTAGCGCTAGAGTGTACACACGACAACGGGCACGGTTCTATATCATAGTGTCAAACCATCACTTGCAAGTCATAACTATGAGCTATCACTATATAGTTTAGGTGTTCTTATGAGCTATAGCATAGTTCTCTAGCATGTATAGCTTACTATTTACTACAAATAGCCGCCGTGTGGCAGCACCTTAAATAATTTAGCTAGATCTAGAGCGTACATAAGTTTTGACCAAATGCGATTATTATTCTATGGTTTTTCTGTTTATGATATAATTCCAGAGCGATTGATCAACAATAGAACGTTATTTAAAACAAGATTAAAACAATACAGATCAACTACCAGAAACATTTTGTCGTTTTAATTATTTGTATAATTATTTAATTATATTGTTTCCTGGGATTTCCTAAAATTAATGTTGTCATGTTATTTTTTTGTTTATATGAGTTCACTACCAGGGAACTCATAACAAAAACATTTTGGTGTGGGGGAGGTAGTGGTCATATAAAAAAATAAAAAAGAATATGTGACTAGTTACTCCAGTTGTTAAATCGCTTAACCACATGGGAACGGAATTGAAAAACATTGCATCTGTTTATTGTGCATACGAAACAGTGCTTACATAATAAAAACATTCTTCTCTTTTTTTATTATCAATGCATTGGTTATGTGTCCAGAAAATCGCAATAGCCATTTCTCAGCTGGCGAATTGATAAATCGGCACGCTGTTGGTGGGAACCTACACCGGAAAAGAGATACCGCCACCCAAAACGCAACATTCAACTGCGCGTAGAGTAATCGACAGGAAATGTTCTTGAGCTCGTTAAATAGTTAACCTTCGACCAATAAATTTCAAAGTTACTTCATTTGTTCTTTGTGTTACAAGCCTCTTTCCCTCCGACTCACCCAGCGACCAACGGACATCGTTTGCTCGTTTTTTTTTGTTCTTCGTTATTCTCACCCGGGTGTCTTTTTTTTTTCTTTAGAGAGACAGATCATCCAAACAAATCTTTTCACACACAATTTGATAGCGTGAACGTGCTTCGATTCACGAATCAGCAGCACGAATTGTTGGAGTGATTACTTACCTCTTGCGGTATTGGGCGGTGGTCTTCAGATAGAAGAAAACATCAAAATCTTTCAAAAGCTTCTAGAATTTAAATATCTTATACAACAGATTGAACGGTTTTTTTGAATTGCTTTTATCAATAAGAGGTTTGATTGGATTTTTTTTTTTAGATTTTAACCAACATTCCAGTTTATGAAACACCGCTTAGTGGGGGATAGAAAAAAAGTAATACCACAGGCAGTGCAACACAATAGAACATTAAAAATAGTTTTCCCTGCCTTGCGCGCAAGTTTGAACTAACACAGAATGGGTAAATGCTCGCCTGTGGCTACTCTCTGACGCCGTTCCCATCGTTCGGAGTGGAATTAAATCGCCTTAGGATTTACGACAATCACTAATGAGATGGCCACCAAGTGCAGGTACTTTTTCGGTTCTTTGGAATGAGACCATTTGAAGTTAAATAGTGACACCTCGGTATCGATAATCGTTTGCATAGGTAAGTAAGTAACTTTCAAATATACCCTGAGAACCAATTAGACCAAGAATCTTTTCCCTTACATCACATGGGACCACACCGAAAGCAGTCTATGGTCAATGGAATTCCATCAATTTCGAAGTTGTTAAGCAAGTTGACGTTCTCACAGAACTTTTATCAAGTGAACCATGCATTTCTACTTCCTAAACGGAAAAGTACATACTGCATTGTAACGCAGAATCGAGCAAGCCCTAAAATAGAATTTTCATCTTCTTTGCTTATCTACCTCTTCGGAGGTTCTCCTTGTGTGTCCGGACAATGCATTGATTTGATGGTTACCAACTCCAAGTACAGCTGTAGAGATTTTCTTCTTACTCAGGTTATCCTCTTCTCGTATTGAATCAATCCGACCAGCAACGTTTTGTTTTTTTTTCGCCAATCAACAGTCGATGAATACCATTTTATTTAAATGTTTGTATGCTGATTTCAATTGACATCGCAGATCAGCCCCAAAGCGGTGGATTGTGATTGGTTCCGAAGATTGGTGAAGAGGAGTTGCCTGGTCTTGCCCATTGAAATGCTTGGCGAGCAGAGCCCCCCTGTGAATCTAGAGCTGTCCGCACGCCGAGCGCTCGGACTGGACACAAAAAAAGAGGCTGGGATTAAAATAAAATAAGCAAGTACGCGATTTGAATGACAGTTGACATGAGCGAACAATGGATGTGCGGTGTCTGTTGGATTTTTCAAAATGGCTTTCGTTGTTCGATAGCAATTCGAAAGTTTTATTTTGCCGTTTGATGCCTAGTATTGGGGTGTTGGAGGGGTGTACAGCTGAACTGATTGAAGTCAATCAGATTAACGGTTTTGGACTTTGGGCATTGAAATCAAATCAAATCGATATTTAGGGTGTTCTGGAGTAAATAATAATAGAATAAAGTATTCGCAAAAAAATATGTGCGAGCCCGTTCTTTGCAAAGCATTGGACTGCCTTTTTTTCTTTCGTTAGCATTTCAAGCTTAGTATTTTCACAATTCGCTTATAGCTTGCTATCAACTTAGTGTTCTAAATGCACCCTTCCACAGTTGTTAATTGAGAGCTTTCGATGACAGGTACCATTTTTGCATTAGTATGATTGTGTGGCAAGTACAAGCATACCCAATGTCCAGGGAATCTAGATTTTTTTTCTTAACGAACATTTCCTAGACCAGACCGGGAATCGAACCCAGCTACCTCCAGCATGGTGTAGCTTTGTAGCTGTGACTTTACCAACTGAACTAAGGGAGGTTCTACATTGGAATACTCACGTAAACCAATTGTCCTCCATAATCTGTCCAAATCTAAGAAGGTCGACTACAAGTTTTGTGGACAGTTCGGGTGGAATGGTTCAAGCATATTTAAAACAAAATTATGTTAACGAAATGATTTCCCCTTTGACGCATCTTCTATTTTCGGCCCATCGAGCGGAAAATGTCAAATATAACTGGGTAATTGCAATCGAAGTGACCGAGAAAACTGCTACGTGTATTCAACAAATGACTAACGACTAATGACAGACAGGCGCAGAGAGATTTTTGATAATGTAGACATTTTCTAGGGGAATTTAAAGGAGTTTGCTCGCGTTTACTGGTGATGGTTTGAAAAAAAGTTTTTGGTTTTTTATAAAAAAAAAGTGAACAAGTGGAGGTTTTGATGAGAAGCTTGCGGTTTTCGTTCGTGTTCGCATCTTTCCTGCGATACTCTCTGCTTCTCTGCCTGTCTTTCCTGTTGCTTCCGAAGTTCCTTTGTTTTTTGATAACTAGGATCGTCCTGAAACCTAGGGGAAGGTAGCTCATCAAATCTTTCGGTCCGCCTCTAAACATCTTGCTATGAGGTACTGAAGCATTGGTTGATACTATTGCCGATGTTCGTAAGCATGACTACATATCTAAGAAGCAAGCTGAGTTCCTTTAGAATACACGTGTTAGTTTCTGCGAGTGTAAGGTATTAGTAGTTGCTGATTTTTGCAGATTTTTTTTCTTTTGTTTACCAAGACGGTGTCCAATCAGTTCACTACAACAACTGACAGGATAGCCGGTGCCGGTGTTGTAGTGGTATGCGTGGTCTAATCTCAGTCGAGGTCGGTGGGATTTTTCTGAGGCGAAAAAATCTCTGGTCACGTCTTATTTCGTAAGGGAAGTGAGGCTGTTGGTCCCAGATGAATACGGTATGTAAGGTCCAGGTGGTGGAGTCGTCCTTCTGGCGTTGGTTGTTGTCACCACGTGAGGAATTAGGCCGACTGTCCTGGAATGCAGAACTTAAGATCTTCAGTTGTAACAGTAGCTTTATCCGCTATACAAAGTTACAATATGTATTTAATCATATGAAATTAATGTTCTGGAAGATCAACACACATTATGAGATAACATTGGGATATTCTATGTCATCCAAACTGTCCTGGAGTGCAGAACGTAGGATCTACTGTTGTAACGGTAGCCTTATCCACTATTCAATGAACGGCAGCAGGGTAAATGCACCCTTCTTTTTGGGGAAATGCTCCTTAAACTTTGAAAAAATGCTCCTTAGATGCGTTTACCCGGTATAATGCAATCGGAGGTATTTACCTTCTGGTTAGCGCTTGCCGTATCAAATATTTTTTTTTAATTTTTATTTTTTTTAGATTTTTTTTTTTTTCTGTTTTTTTTTTTTCCCTAAAATAAAACAACCAACCCCACAAAAACAAAAATACCAAAAAAACAACCCCCCCAAACCCCCCCCACCCCACCACAACCCCCCCCCTCCTTCCCCCACCCCCTCACATTTTTCCAATTTTACGATCCCCCCAAAAAAAGTGTTTTTCTTTTTTTTTTTAATTTACACACATATTCAATATATCTCTTAAACCCCCACAAAAAATATGATATTATTTTGATATTTTCTACCCCACACCATCTCTTATAGACCACAACTTTTTTTTTTTTTTTTTAACTCTTTATTTATTTCAAATTTTACATTATTTTACATTCATATATTAACCTAGGTGATCCTGCTAAGTAATTAACATTTCAACCTTATATGCTATCATTTATATCTAATTGTGTTAATATTATTTTTACTTTGTCTATTCAGTATTTTTAACAGGGTTCCTTTTGCCTGCGTGTAAGAATAATTATTGATTTCTTAAAACTAGTTCTTATCTATAGAGAGAATTGATCATTGCAATTGAAGACTGCAATGATTTTTGTCTAAAATTATGAATTATTTTGTTGGACATTTCTTCTAGAGTCTCAACGTTTGAAATTCTATGTAATTCAATAGTACTGAACCAGGGAGGCAGCTTTAAAATCATTTTCAGAACTTTGTTCTGAATCCTTTGAAGTGTTTTTTTCCTAGTAGCACAACAACTAGACCATATTGGCACAGCATAATGCATGGCTGGTCTAAAGATTTGTTTAAATATTAGAAGTTTGTTCTTCAAACAAAGTTTGGATTTTCTGTTTATAAGAGGATATAAACATTTTATATATTTATTACATTTGGCTTGAATGCCCTCAATGTGATCTTTAAAAGTTAATTTTTGATCAAGTATCAGTCCAAGATATTTTACTTGATTTGACCAAGAAATTGGAACTCCGTTCATAGTGACCATATGACTATTACTTGGTTTCAAAAATGCAGCTCTAGGCTTGTGTGGGAATATTATAAGTTGAGTTTTGGAAGCATTAGGAGAAATCTTCCATTTTTGAAAATAATCTGTAAAAATGTCCAAGCTTTTTTGTAGCCTCCTGGATATAACACGAAGACTTTTTCCTTTAGCGGAAATGCCTGTGTCATCAGCAAAGCAAGATTTTTGACAGCCCTGAGGTAAATCAGGGAGATCTGAAGTGAAAATGTTATAAAGTATTGGCCCAAGAATGCTACCTTGAGGAACACCAGCTCTGACAGGCAATTGATCAGATTTAGAATTCTGATAATTTACTTGCAAAGTTCTATCAGTTAAGTAGTTTTGAATTAATTTCATGATATAAAGCGGAAAATTGAACTTTTTCAGTTTCGCAATCAAACCTTCATGCCAAACACTGTCGAATGCTTTTTCTATGTCTAGAAGAGCAACTCCAGTGGAGCAGCCTTCAGCTTTGTTTGAACGAATTAAATTTGTAACTCTCAAAAGTTGATGCGTAGTTGAATGCCCATGGCGAAATCCAAACTGTTCGTCAGCAAAAATTGAGTTTGTATTGATGTGAAGCATCATTCTATTCAAAATTATGTTTTCAAAAAGCTTACTTATTGAAGAAAGCAAACTGATTGGTCGGTAGCTAGAAGCTTCAGCCGGATTTTTGTCTGGCTTCAAGATAGGTACGACTTTTGCATTTTTCCATTTATCTGGAAAGTATGCCAGATGAAAACATCTGTTAAATAGTTTTACCAAGAAAGACAAAGTACTCTCAGGGAGTTTTTTGATGAGGATATAGAAAATTCCATCATCACCTGGTGCTTTCATATTTTGAAATTTTTTAGTTATAGTTTTTACTTCATCCAAATCAGTTCCCCAAGAGCTCACAACTTAAGATCAACTGTTGTAACAGTAGCTTTAACCACTATACAAACTAATGATATGTATTCAAACATATTCAATGAATGTCCTGGAAGATCAACAGCCACTATGAGTTAACGTTGGGATATTTTATGTCATTTGAACTATCGACTATCGAAAAAAACTGAAGATCTTGAGATGAAACTGTAGCTTTTTGGACTATACACTATACTATATATACACTATTACTATATGTATCCAACCATGTTCATCGGTTTTTCTTGATGGTCAAGTATGTGTTACTGATATTTATGACTTGGGTTGATACCGCTAATTTTCCACTCCGGTGCATTCATTAGTGGATAACTTATTTCAAAAGCTGAACGTCAAAATATGATATACACGAAATTGTTGTGCTTGACTCTAACTACCTACATCGTTGACGAACAAATTTTGGCCCTATCGCTAATATCCACGGTGTGAGAGATGTTCCATTTGTTTTCCATTCGCCACGACGATCGTGTGATAAGAATTGTGTGAAATGAATTGAACGTGGATATTTGTACTGAATTTGCTATAGATTTTATGTTTTGAGCTTCAGAATAGTTTGGATAACCGAAAACATCCGAAGATTATCTCAAATGTCTGTTGTTCGTCCAAGATATTCAATAAATATGTGTCAATACACATCGTAGCCTTGCATAGCCCAAAAAGCTTTTGTTACAACTGTAGTTCCTATGTTCTGATCTCAAGGGTAGTTTGGATGACCTAGGGCATGTTATATTACTTTGTAATGTTTGTTGACCTTTACGAATATCAATTTATGTGTGAATATTTATTGTAACTTTGTATTGCCTAAAAATTACCGTTAGAACCGTACTTCTTAATTTTTGAACGACAGGACAATTTTGATGACTTTGACCATCCCAAAATTATCTTCTTATGTATTTATTCGAAAATATTCACTGAAAATGCTTAAATACGTAACGTAACTTTGTAAAGCCTTAAAAGTTACTGTTTCTACCGTAAACTTCAAGTTCTAAACTCCAGGACAATTTGGATTACCTAGAGGATCACAAAGTTATAAAATAATGACTGTTGACCTTCCAAAAGATTGATTGAACATGTTTGAATACATATCGTCACCATAAATAGCCCACAAAACTACGGTAACAACTGTAAATCTTATGTTTTGAACTTGAGGACAGTTTGTATGACCTTGAGTATCCCAAGATTGTCGCATTATGTCTCTTGACCTTCCACGCTATTCAATGAATATTGTTAAATACATATTGTCCCTTTAAATACTCCAAAAACCTACTGTGACAACTGTAGATCTTATGTTCGGAACTCAAGGAAAGTTTGGATAACCTAGATCATCCCAGTTTACCTCATAATGTTTTTTTACGATCGAAAATATTCACGGAATATGGTTGAATACGTTGCGTAACTTTGTATAGTCCAAAAAGCTATAGTTTCTACTGTGGATCTTAAGTTCTAAACTCAAAGATCATTTAAATGACCTAGAACATTACAAAATTATCAAACATGACTGCTGATCTTCCAAAAGGTCCGTTCATTAGATTTGAATACATATCGTAACCTTATATAACCCTTAAAGCTACTGTTCTGTAGACTGTAGATCTGAAGTTCTGAACTCAGTTTTATTTTGGATAAACTAGAACTTCCCAGAAAGATACAAAAATGTTTAACGTTTATCAACGAGAATTGAATAATACGTATGCAAATGTACCATATTCTTAAACAACGCTTTAGGCTATTAATAAGGCATTAATTTTTTTCTTTCTGTACTTCTTCACACTTAGGATGTTCTAGGCAGTCAATTTGGCCTTAAACTGATTTTTTTTAAATTTCTACCAGATAGAATTGGTTTAGCACAAATTTGCCGAAGACAGTGTACACTTTTATTCAGTCTGTGATTTTATACAGCCATTTTCCCTTTGGGGTCATACATGAAGGGATTTAAGTTGAAATTATTTCCAGTTATTATTTACTAGAAGACATAAATTATTATATAAAAAGAATGTTTACTTCCATAACACGCTTGTATTGAGACATAGTGTATGAAAAAAATGTTATATCATGCAGTTTAGTATGAGAAATCGATTACACTTCGTTCTATATGCCAGAATTGACCCAGAATATCTTGACGGTTCTATTGTTTATAGTGTGGAAAGGGAAGTTCATAGTGTGGAACTACTTTAACAAAAAATACATTATTTTTAAAATGAAATTATATCATGTATGGCAACACTGCTACGCGAGAAATTTTTTTTGACTCACCTAGTGGATTGATTTTAGACATGACAAAGGTAAAAGAAGGTAAGAACGAAATACTGTTAAGCGAAAACTTTTTGTTCACAAATGTTGTACATCGGGCTCAGAATAATTTTCTGATAAAATTGTTAAAAAGTAAGAGGAACACGATGTCATTGGGATTTTTCATATCAAATTATACTCATCTGATAAAAAATGCAGTTTAATTTATTGAAAGCAGAAAAAGCATTTTTGGCAACACTGCCTCTTATGAACAGTGTATTTTTCAAAATTACTTCAACAGATTCCATAAAAAACCATCCAGTCGATTGTTTTTGATATCGGCAAAAGAAAGTATGGATTACTGGCAAAAAAATAACTGATAAATAAAGACATCATTGTTTCAAAATACTGTAACTCCAGAATGGTTCAAAGTACTTTGAGGTTTAAGGAGTGTATCGAAAATAAGCTATCCACAAACTTTCTTTCAAATTATGTTGAAAACCGATATTTTATTCATACAAAAAATTGATCATTTATTGTACGAGGTTAAACTTGAACATAATGAAGATCGGATGAAATTTAAGTTATTCCTTCACGAATTTTCGAACTTTGGATCGAATGCTCTTCATCAAGTTCCGGACAAGTGTTGCATCGCATTTTTTGGACGCTTGAGCCCAAATTTTTTTGAACTCCTGCATGTTCTCAGCTGCCTTACCAGTCTTCTTGAAGACCCTCTTCACGATTGCCCAGTAACGTTCGATGGGTCGAAGCTGAAGGCAATTTGGTGGATTGATATTTTTCTCAACGAAATCTATACCCTTTTTCGCAAGCCAATTGAGAGTGGTTTTGGCATAGTGAGCCGACGCTAAATCCGGCCAAAACAGTGGAGGTGTACTATGCTTCTTATATAAAGGCAACAATCTCTTCTGGAGACACTCAGATCGATAGATTTCCGCATTTATAGTTCCGGTAGTGTAAAAAATGGTTGACTTCAAACCACAGGAACATATTGCTTGCCATACCAGTACCTTTCGATCGAATTTCTCCACTTGAATCGACCTGTCCGCATCGCTCACATCCTCCCCAACGACGGCAGTAAAGTATTGTGGACCTGGAAGGGTTTTTGAGTCCTCCTTTACATAGGTCTCATCGTCCATCAAAACGCATGCATCCGGACGCTGCAAAAGACGCGAATACAATTTCCGGGCCCTTGTTGCTGCTCGCATCTTCTGTTCTGCACTTTGTTTCGAGATTTTCTGCTTCTTGTAGGTCTTCAGGTGGTTTCGCCTCTCGGTACGCTGGATCATTCCGACACTCGTTCCTGCTTTTTTGGCCAAATCACGTATTGACATTGATTTGTTCTTCATGATTAGAGATACCACTTTTTGCTCCAGTTTCGGGTTGGAAGAACCAGGTTTTCTGCCTCTTCCTGGTAGCTCATCCAATAGTGTTCCCCAAACTTATTAATGATGGTTTTAACACTCGCGTGATGAATTCCAAACCGCTTCGCCAATTTTCGCATAGTAATACCCTTCTCACTTAGCCATGTGTCCAGAACCTTAATTTTCACTTCCTTTTCAATACGCGACATTTTGAAAACGCAGAATTTGAACCGCACAAACAAGTAAACAAAAGAAAGCTGACAGTCAAACGCACAGCATGCAGTGTTCAGAGCATAAAAAACCATCACAAATACATGCGTACAACGCAAATGTATGTGGATAGCTTATATTCGATACACTCCTTAAGTGATTTCTTTGTTAAAAAGTGTGAGAAACACGATTCCATTAGATTTTTTTTCAAATTAAATGATACTTATTTGATGAAAAACGCAAATTTAATTACAAATCAATATGTTTGGCAACACTGCCACTCAGAAATAATTTTTTTTTGCTATATACCTAGAACTATGTTTTTTAAACACCATCCAACAGTTCGTATTTTAACAAAATAGTTTAAGAGATACAAGCATTTGAAAAAAGGATTGTTTCAAAAACTTGAAAAAAAAGGGGTGGTTCCATTGACCGAAGAATGGTGCAATCGGCCAAGAACTGTGATTTTCACGTATGGGTGGTAGATGAAGACATCCTCCATGTTTGGTGCAAATCGGTGAAAGTCGAATACATGCGGTATTGACACTTCGTGTGAAATGACCCAGCTGTTAAATTCCAATTTTCCATCTCATTGATAGACCAAAGGGAGTTCGCATGGGGCTTCAATGTTTTTTCGGCTTAACAAATCCCGTTGGCCTAGTTGGGAAGTAAGAAGTAGTGGCTCTTTTCCCTAATGAGCGTATGGAAATGTAAAATGTTTATAAGTATGTGTTATGCTGAGAAAACGCTGTTTGTTCCCTTTTTACAAAACCTGTTAAATGTTGTAAGTATAAAAGCTTCTGTAACATCGTGGCTGTAATTTAAGTTAATTAAGGTTAAAGCAATCAATCTGCAAATGAACAATCATCCCCATATTATGGTAGAGTTGTCATAAATTACTCACACGCGAGTAAAAATGTGCGTAAAATCGATGCCTAGACCAGAGGATACATTTGTTGATGATAATTCTGCAAATAGATTATCAAACAGTGTCGCATTCCTGGAAACGAAAGGAAGCTATCCGATTTGCCTTTCTGCTCGCGTAGCACCGAACAATAATATATCTAGACCATCTCCTGAAAGGAAGCTAGAATTTGCTTTTGTTCAGTGCTTATTGAGTCGAGATAATTCCTTACTCACAATTCATGCATAAATCCTTCAACCGTGCACTGCTCAAGACAAGAAGTCTAGTCATAAGTGGTCCAGCCCGCAAGAAAAGCACATTTGCTCAACGCAAGCTGTGTTACGAAATTATAATCTATTCAATTGTCTTTGCTCCTTCTAGGAAACTTATGCAAACTAATCGGAATCGGAAAACCAACAGGATTATATCGTTCCTTGGCTCGGAAGATGGACGGATGGCTCCCTCATTCTAATGCCGGTGAGCTTGCTAGTATGTGAAAAGGAAAACTTCACTTCAGCTGGCAACGTGCGTCGTAAGGAATGATGCCCTAGAAGTACGGCATAACTGCATCCGACCGGTACGTTTAAGGGAAGTGCAATCTTCCTGCTGCATAAAGGGAGCCCCATTCTATGCAGTTAAGATGTTGTAATGCGTGGGAGTCTGGTGGTATACACAGGGAGAATGCCTGAAGAATGTGGTAAGTCTTAGGCCTTGGAAGCGGAATTAGAAGTCATATCTTAAGGTTGTAACAAAGGACATTGATATGCTTGGAAAGTACTTCCGAAAATTGAAAACAATGCAAGTTATGTCTTTTGTTGCAATCTTATTGTGCATGGTATAATTCTGTTAATTTATTCATACATTCGTTCAGTTCCGAGAAAGCGATTCTAAGTTAGATGGATTGATCATTGCATGTCTAGAAGATATTTATCTGAATAAATTGTTCAGGTTGTTTAGAATTATGACAATAACTATGAAAAGTCAATTTAATACCAAAATTCCGTAGTATGTTGATGAGATTAGATACACAACGAAATTCATCTTAAGTGCAATGTTTTTCTATTTCGTCTATTCGTCTGACTATTTTTAGTTTAAAGTTAAAAATAAATTATGAAATTTATTTCAAGGAAAAAATACGAAACAACTTATTTATCGAGGAATCGAAGTAATTCCTTAACCTTTCCTTTAATAGTACCCATCAAGCGGCGCACAACGGTCTCGCCCTCTGTTTTGGCGATTTTATCCCACTAATTTTTCATCTTGACAGCCGTTTTGATAAATGTAACTTTTACCTTCAGTTCTCTCTTTATGATTGCCCAGTTGTTTGCAATGGGCCTGAACTGGAGACAATTGGGCGATTGAGGGTTTTCAGAACAAACTGGGTTCGGTTGTCAATGTATCATTGCTGTACTTCCCGGATGCAGTGACAACTCGCCAGATCCAGCCACAATGTCACCATTTAATCAAGTGACTAGAGCTGAATTCGATTCTGGAAACATTCGGTTTTGTAAACCTTCAAAAGTTCAAAGTTCACCATTTTCTTAGTGACGAAAGCCTTTATCTTCTGGACACGGCTGCCAGATCATAAATTTCAGTGCGAATCCATCCACCAATACAGATTTGAATCTGACATGGACAACTCGAGCCTTCGTCTTGAAAAAACCCTGGTCCTTGAAGTTGACCGAAGTTGGCCTTTACATAGGTTTCATCATTAGCAAGTTGTCATACAGATTTCGAGCACGGGTTCTAGCAGAATACCGTACTGCTCGAGTGTTCGATTGAGTTGCTTACTGGCGCGGTAAGCCTTCGTGATATCAAATTCACTACACTGTACTACGGGCGGCATCATACTTTTTATTCAAATCGCGATCTGACATACTTGGGTTGCTTTTGAATTTCCCCACGACCTTTCCATGGAGCTGACGGTTGGCAGTTCCATACCGGCGTTAACTTTAAGGCTTGTGAGTCGTCGTCATCGTTCTTGTGCGTTTTGAGCTCGCGTCAAACGGTGTTTCAAGGTAAAATTCAACACTTTAGTCAGCTTGGACACACACCACGATGGATTTTTCATGTGACAGTGCACGTGTTTGTTCTGCGCTTCTCTTGCATGGTGACTCTCTCCAAAACGAGAGCGTTTTATGAACTTAACAAATACACTGTTGTTATTGTCAACAAGTAGATTTCAAAACGTCCCCTAGGAGTAAATAAAAGAATTTGTTCCATCACTAAGTGGGCCATGCCCTATGATATTATTCTATGCAACTTTTACAGTGTCTGTTTCTATCACATACTATTATACGCAATGAAAAGCATTCTGAAACAGTGTAGATGAACTGTATTTATATTGAAAATCTCAGATGTCAAAATCAAGTGCAAGGGACAATTCAACTTATTATGCATCTATGACTACTCGATTTTTTATCACTCATTAGAGTTTCAGGGGCTAATTACGGTTGTCACCTTCACTAACACTTTTACTTCACTTACACATCACCTCACTTTTTTATGCTATTACTGGTGTCACCGCGATCAAAAATGAACTCCGTGAGGATGAAGTGATAGTGAAGTGAAAATCGTCGTAGCCCTCAGAAAATCTATGGTTTGCGTCACTATTTTCAGTGGCGTGATGGTGCCGTGGCAACCATAATAACACCGAGTTCATTCGAATGGTCACCTCGGATAAACTCTGGGGCTTATTACGGTTGTCACCTTCACTATCACTTTCACTTCACTTACACATCACCTCACTTTTTTTTTTTTTTTATTTTTGTCCCCGCAACCAAAAATAAACCCCGTAAGGAGAAAGTGATAGTGAAGTAAAAATCGTAGTAGCCCTCAGAAAATCTATGGTTTGCGTCACTATTTTCAGTGGCGTGATGGTGCCGTGGCAACCATAATAACACCGAGTTCATTCGAATCGTCACCTCGGATGAACTCTTTCATATTTTTTCACTTGGGTTCTTCGAACCGTAATAAGCCTTTTCATATTTTTTTCACTTGGGTGACATTCGTAATAAGGATTTTCGTTTTCACTTCGTTTTCACCGTGAAGTGAAAACCGTAATAAGCCCCTCAGTCTCCAGCCCAGCTTTGTTAAAATTGCAAGCGATCATCAAACATAAAAAAGTCGTCAATAACATCACAGTCATTTTTAATTCAACCATAATGATTATAATAAATAGTTTCAATCGCAGAGTCTTGCTGCCCTCTATTATCATAATTAAAACTTGTAGTAATTGTAACCTATTGTTCTGAGCCTTAAAAATACACACCATGTTCTACATCAAAGGAACAAATATTGTTTCTTCATTTGATACTCAAAATCATACCTACCTAGACAACAGCACAGCCGATAATGAACATCTATCGACGACTGAACACAACCATATAATGACTTCGAAACCCAGCGATTGCTCTGATCAAGGGAATATTGTCATTTCAATTCATGAAAACAGTTGGTCTGTCCGTTAAGGTTGGTTTCATTTTCAGCTCATTTGAGTTTTACTGGTACTGGACTTTTGAGCTATTCAAGAATTGTGAAGTGAGAGGTGAATAACCCTCACATCGGTTGTTAATTTTTGCAAATTTTGTTAAATCCTGGTGACTGTGAGCTGTTTAGTGGAATACCTGTAACTAGAAAATGAGAAGAAAGATTAGTAGTTTCCATTTAATTCCAGCTACCTTTATTGCATATCTTGACAGATACGCGTATTTCGTCAACAACGTGCAGATTTCTTCAGTGTTGTGTACTAATACGAGTAGTCGAGATTAGTACACGACACTGAAGAAGTCTGCACATTGTAGATGAAATACGCGTATCTGGCAAGATAAGCAATAAAGATAGTTGGAATTAAATGGAAACTACTTATCCTTCTTTTCATTTTCAAGATAAATTTTGTTAGTTTGAAACATGTTCAAAACACAAAAATCATTTCTAGGATTTTTTTTTCCAATAGGGCGAATCTAACAATTAGAGATTCTCTTTTCTCTCGCTCTCTTTCATTTATTTAGTACAGATCGAAACACAACAGTGCTGGCTAGCATATTCTACAAATAGTAGAATGAAAAACGTAAAACGTAACGGAATGGAATATGAATGAAAGAGAAAGTAATCAAAGAGAGTCTCTCAATGTCAGATTCGCCCTAATGAAAATAAACCCTAGATTTGTGAGCAATAGTGTCCAAATATGATTAAGGTAATAGAAGAGAAACAGCGTAATAATATGGTCATGATTCAAGTTTCTGTGCTGGCTTGTATTTTTTTTATTCGGGGTGTTCCCTTCATAAAGAAAAATCAACAATTGACAAACAAAAAACCATCCATTTTTTTAGAAAATTTGCATGGCTAAATTTTGATCTCTGAATTGTTAAGGCACATAACAACCGCCCTATTCTATTATTGCAAACCTCCAATTTACCAAACGTTCAAAGATAGCAATTCAAATAGCTTTAATTCTTTTTAATTCTTTTGTAGAATTTACAATTAATCCAATGATGACTTTTTTGTTCTCTGTAGTATTGTTGCATCACATTTATTTGTGTGTTTTATTTGTTTTTTTTACTCGGATTCACAGATTATTATTATGTTGACTTTACACACGTAAACAATATCCATTGAACCAGTTTTGCTCAAATTTTTATAATTTTTTATCTCACGGTTAGATACAGTTATATTAAGATGTGCTATTTTCCACGAATATAATCTTTACGTGAAGAATTGCAAAAGTATGGCAGTACATAGTTATTTGTATTGATTTATCTGAGGATGACTTAAACGGCAAGATCTAAGTTATTGAAATATAAAGGGAAAAAATGTGACTACTGATCATAGTCACACAACCTGAGAAAAGCGCCTGCAGGTTTTGATCTATTTAGGTGTCATTGACTGTAGCTGCACCAATATCTTAGGTAAGTTCGCCGTTTCGAATGAGCTTCAATCGTCTGCGGCAGGCGAATAGTTTAAAAAAACAATTATAGCAGAAACCTGTATAAAAAACAAGGACTGATTTGTTGTTACAGGCAGTATAGCTATAGTTTAAGCATACTTATTCATTATTTTGAATGATCAACGGATTTACTGATTGACATTGAAACGCTAGATTTGACATAAATTCACTTGATAGTTCATGTGACTTTAAGCAAGATATCACCTAAATCAGGATTGTTGTATGAAAAATTGCATGCAATTTTGTTGTTTCTGTTTACTTTGTCTTGTCCGAACGACTAGAATTTTTACACGTTTGTTAAAATTCATTTTTTGGCTGTGCCAGTCGTTTAAGGCATGTTCTGGACACTTCTGGAAATTAAATATGTTTATCTCTGGAAATACTTCATCAACGCGTGAAATATTTCGCAGACTGATGAACGTATGTCTGTTCGTTGTGTAAAATCAATTTTTGGTGATACTACAAGCCTCTTAGATCGAAGATGGCGTCGAAAGAAGAGCAAGTGCGAAAAGCAATTGTGTGCGGTCGCAATGAAAATTCGGATCTGTCAGTAAGAAAACTTGCAAAAAAGCATGGTTTTCCTTTAAGCACTGTCCATAATGATCTTAAATCTTTCGATACACGTTTGACAACAGCAGGGAAGGCTGGGAGCGAAACAAAAACGGATCCCAAGAACCACCAGAAGGACGCGAAGGTGAAGCAAATATTGCAGAAGATACCAGATCTTTCGGTACGTACTGCGGCTAGAAAAATAAAAATGTTCCCAACTTTCGTGGATACTTCCAACCACTGGGAAGGTATGAATACGTTCAAGGTGAAAACTGTACCGAACTGTTATGATAAACAGAATGTGACGCTCCCTCGCTATTCTAGCTTGATTTGGCATCTTGTCACAACGCCAAAGATGTTTCGGAATGGTATAAAGCGAATGGAGTCCATGTTATACCGAAAGAGGCGAATCCACCTAACTGCCCGGAGTTGTGACCTATCGAGCGGTATTGGGAAGAGAGAACTCTCTCAATATAAACAACAAGCTACAACTATAGAAAGTTTTCCAAAATCTTAGACAAAAGCAGCTAAATCGGTGGCAGAGAAGTTAATAAGTAACTGTAATTAGTTTTAAGAGGACTTATAATGCAAAATTAAATGAATAAATAAATGCATCTTGGATTGAACTAACAGCAAATTTGTTTTATTTCAAATTAAATCTGTCCAGATTTTATTGCGATCAAACCTTATTGACAGTAAACTTTTTAAGGGATACTCAAAATCGTTTCATGGAAAAAAATAATAATAAAAAAAAACGTTGAAATAACCAACAACCAGTTACTTTGCCTTAGATATTACTCCGGATGGCATTAAAAATCAATGACATGAAGACCTACACACCTTGCATGCATTCGAATCAATTTTTATCATCGCAACCCATTTGGTGTTGAAGAACTGCACAAATGCACTCATCTGATCCTTTACATCATGTATCGCGGCGACACGATAGGGCATGTATCTCTCTTTTTATGCACCTCCATCAATAGAACACCTCTTTCTCCATGTAGTGCATAATTTTCGCATTAAAATAACTGTATCAAGTCCAGGGAGAGAAAAGGCGAGAAAGAGAGACCCAGCTTAGCCGGTTCAAAAACGCACAGTTTTCCTCCGCTCTGCTGCGGAATGTGCCAATAAGCTGCATAGTTCAAAGGCCACGATACCTAACTCAATTATTCGTGTAAAACGAGCGCGAGTGCAAAAAAAGCAAAAGTGCGATGTGATTATCATAAAATTAGACGTTGCTTGAAATCATAACAATTTTAACGATATTATTAAACAAACATCAACAAGCCGAACGTGTTTCCTTGTGTCATGCAGCAGCGGCGACGACGTCGAAGGCGAAGACGCCGTAGCGAAGGGCTGCGCTGTGATGTCTCACCCACTCGGCATGGGGAGGGGCCGTGATCCACTCCTGCCACCATTGCAGCAGCACTAAGCCACTTCTTGGAGTATGGTAGCAGTCAGTAATCGAGCTTCAAACAAGATACAACTCTCCATTGAAGCAGCAGCCTTCCACAACCGACAACTCGACAATGAGTGAGACACACTTCGCGAGAGGAGAGCACAGTGAATTTAAATATTTATTCTAATTGTTTTTTAATTAAGAAGATTTCCATATGAATAAATTAATAAAATTACAATAATAATAATTCCTTTGGCGGTTAATCCATTGCTGGTTGTCTTCTGTGCACCACCGATCCCAGATTGGTTTATGAACATGGACTATCTTGTAACGCGATCCGTTCAGCTCACTTTATTATGTCACCTGAGATGACTGATAGATGCCGAAAAGTGTAGAGTCAGTTTGGTTGGATGTATTCAATAAATGTTTATGGGTTTGAAGTTGAAACAAGTAGCACTGAATAACTTGAGTATAAATAAACAATACATGAGCAGGTGGGATGGCTACGGGACTCTGGCACTCAGCGTTGGTTTATGTTTGTTCCAAAAAAACCTTTCTGCAATATAGAACATTTATCCCATCCATGAACTATTCCAAATGTTGTGTCTATGGCGAGGCAAAAATCAAGTGTTTAGCTGGAGCGTTCTTCTTTTTTCTTTCTTAGCGTTTCAAGCTTATTGCTTTCACAATTCACTGATTGCGTGCTCTCAATTTAGTGTTCTAAACAGGGTTGCCACATTATTTTTCGTTCCCATCTTGAATTTTTGCCAAAAAAATATTTTTTATCTGTGTTAACTGCAAAAAATCTTGGTAAAAATCTTTACTTCAAATTTTGTGTTGTAAAAGGAAAACAGATCAGTATACGAAAGATTCATGTTCTCGGGGGAAATCGATCATTGCACTTTGACAGACCAGTTTTGACATGATAATGAATCATGGGGTGTTTGTTTTGATTACTTAAAGTTCCTTGATAGGTGAACAAAATTGGAACGGAATTAACAATCAATTATTGTTATGATCCGTGTAAATTAATTTGTTGAATTTAGAATTCAGTTCTGATGTTAATATTAGCTGATCAATTCCTCCTTTCCTCCTTTGCCCTCAATGATGCCCGTGCTCAGGCGGTTCCGGATTTTGGACTTATTCAGATTGTATTCCGAAAAAACTCGCTTCACTCCTGCAAAAGAATGCGGAATTAAAAAAAAGTTCGCAATGAACTTTCTTAGCAAGTGAAAAGCCAGCTTCCCATCAGACGTTTTCTTCAACAAGTTTCGAAGTCTTCTGATTCTTCCACCTCGTTGTCCTTGCAGATGGTTATCGTCCTAAGCTCACGAAAATCATTTTCAATGGCCTGTTTCTCACCGCTTTCAAAGAAATTCGGATATTGTTCAATAATCGAGTTGAACTCCTTCAAAGGGCGCAGCTTCGCCGTTATATATTCCCGACTCTTTACGAAGTTGCCTCTCGAAATCTGAAACTCCTAAATCCGTCAGGTGTTTTAGGTCCACACGAAAATTTGCAAGGAGCGAGACCTCAGCTGATTGCACATGTTCAGGAATTCCATAGCTTTTGACTGGAAGATTCGATTCGCTTTGATGATAAGAGACAATACGTAGCTTACGAAGAAGAGAAATGGCAGCGTCATCGGGTCATTAAGATGACAACAATAAAACTGTTGTCTAAATTTGATTAGAACGAGAAGAACAACACGAGCTCCGAAAACCGTTCCATATTCCATTTGACAACTGTCTTCAACGATAGCCATCTAGTGGCAGACGGATGCAGAACTGTGTCATCTGGGATTTTTTGGATCGTTTGAGGCTGCAGGACAAGTAACTGCAGATATATCGCATCATTTGTTCCAGGTACAAAGGGCCAAAAAGTGGAAAGTACATTTGATAATTATCAAATGAGGACAGCCACGTTTCAGCAGCTTCTTGAGCTTGATCCAAAGCCCACAAACCTTTTTTTTTTTTTTTGTATTCGGTGCCATCGATCTGCAACTGTTTATCAATTGCGCAAAGTATGTATAGGTTTTCGCACTGCAAGATTATATTAAAGATAACAAAAAATCAGTACGAAATAAATATGCTTCATATAGCAGAAAAAACTTTCGAGAACATTATTCGAACTTCCCAAAATTCTTCTGCATGAATGCATAAAAATACTTCTACATTAGAAGAATAGTATTTTTGCAGAAATCACTGCAAGAAATTCTGCCGAAATTTTTGGAACAATCTCTTGCTCAACTTTGAAACAAACATTTCTCCAACGGAATACCTGGAAAAAATAATGTAGTAATATCTGGAGAACTATAAGTAAGAATCCTTGTAGGCATCGTAGACAAAATTTGAAAAATGATTCCGAATTTTTAAAGTTAAGAATTCAATAGATGAGATTACGGAGCTCATGCAAAAAATCTTCTTAGATCTCTCCAACAAATCAGGATTTTCTCCAAGAATTACTACAGGAAAAAATGTTGAGTTTTTGTATAGTTCCTCCAGGTGTCCTCCAGTGATTTGTTTGAAATCACAAACCTTCACAAGATCAGGGATTCCTCCAAACATTTAATCACAAGAAAGTTTTGAAAAAACTGCCGATGCAATGTCAGAAGAAACTCAGAAGATGAAAGAATGCCTGGAGGAATGCCATACAAACGTGTGAAGAATACCAATAGAAACACAAGAAGGAATATTCAAAGGAATGTCCAAGAATCTTGAGAAATTTTATGAAATTTTCTTTTTTTTATAATCAAAAAATTAATGGAGAAATCATTTAGGGCACACACACAAACTGACTTTCATACTGTCATCTGTCACTGTAATGTCAGTGTCAAATGTGTTATTTTGCTTCAAGCCTAAACATCATACTGAAAGTAGTATTTATAAAATGTTGGATCCTAAACTATACTCATATTTTGAATTTGAGGTTTTTGAGTGGAAAGACAATTGCCAAAAATCTTAAAAATCTTCGTTTTTCTCAAAAATCTGTAATCTTCACATACAGATATCTGTATGAAAAAAATGAAAAAAATCTGTGGCAATCTAGATAAATCTGTGCATGTGGCAACCCTGGTTCTAAATGCACTTCCGCAGTTATTAATTGGGAGCTTGCGATGCTAGGTACCATTTTTGCATTAGTATGATTATGTGGCAAGTACAATCATACCCAATGCTCAGAGGGTCTAGAAATTTTTCTTAGCGAAAACTTCCTAGATCAGACCGGGAAGTGAACCCAGCCACCTCCAGCATGATGTTGCTTTCAAGCTGCGACTTTACCGACTGATCTAAGGGAGGAGCGTTATCAATATCGATTATTGCCCAGGACGTTTGCCCAGGGCTGCGGCGTTTAAAGAAAAAGTGTTTACCAAGATCGACGAATCAAGTGATTGTGTTATAGGATTAATACAAATTAGGGATTGATACAAATTCTTCCATTGCACAACATTTGTGCTGATGCATGCGGTCCCTCACACTAGCACACACATAGGTCCAGCTTTACTCGAGGGGTACGTTGCTAACGGTGTCTTATAATTTTTGACAGTGTTGCTAGTGTTCTTCTCTTCTAGTGGTCTTCGGCTTAAAGCTTGTCATTTAATACCTTAACGCATTGTTTATTTTACTGCAGTGCTCCTAGTGGTCGAAGCTAGAATTATTCGACAGCAATTTGTTATGAAATGTTTCTTCTTTCAGTGCTGTAAGGTTCGATTAATTTTGGACACCTATTTCGAAAATCCGATGTGGTCAGGATAAAAAATCGTGGAGTCGTTAAAATAGGCTTAATCAAAAGGATACAGCGTTCATTTTTTTCCGTGAGTGACCAGCCAACCGTGTGTCGTATGACAGTGTTCAGATAGTATCGAATATTTCTACATTTTAAGTCAAAATTGCATATGAGTTGTGGTCTTTATCGTATTATGTGTAAGTTCAATCATAAAGAGTGCAAATTTTCGACTTGCATACGATGTGTGGTTTGTCCATCTGTTTGTCCATTTGTCTAGGGCCACAAATGTAATCGGGTTCACATCGTTTGACCTTTTTAACCGAATTTGTTATTACAAATTAAATCGCGTTTTAGAAGTTGAAGGAATTTGCACGTATAAGCCATATTTTTGCATTCCAAACGATTTGTTTGCTTACATATATGTTTTTATATAAGGAAAAAAGCTTTCAATATTCATGCATTTTGGTTATCTGGGTGGCATACTATCGATCGCCAGGATCATAGCAAGTGTCCTAGTGGAACTAAGGATTGGAGTTGCATTTGAAGGTGTTGAGGATTCTTCTGCAAAAAGGATTCTGATCTTTTCGGGTCACACGAAGATTTAAGATTACACGTTTTATGTATAAAAATCACGTATCGTGACAACGGGGTGCATTTATTCGAAAAGGAGATGAAGCCATCGAACCGCCATCAATTGAGAAACACCATAAAATGTTTAAATATAATTCAATTATGAATAATCTGCTTTTTTAAAGATAGAAGCATAGCATAGCATTATCCGACCATACACCCTCCTGGATTGGTTGTTGTAGAGACGATGGAAGCGCCAGAAGAGCTGCCTTGGGTGTGACAGGCTCTTCATCCACCGTTCTCTTTGCTCAACACCTGGCAAGGTCCTTATGATCAACAGGGAGCCGAGAACTCATGCTACCTTCATAGACATCTGGAGTTGGAAGTTGGATGGGATCGTGCGGAAGGCTGTCCTTGGCGAGAAAACATATGTCTATTTGCATTGATATGCGATCAGTTTTAAAGATAAATGAGTCGTTTGGAGTGGCTGGGCTAAGAAAGTCAATGCACTCCTTTGTTGTCTGGTTTTCTGGATTGGAACACAGATAAATTTCCTATTTTTATCCAAGGTGCCAAGGGTCAAGTTCTTTTTCTTGACTGAGAGCTTGTCAGTCGATTGGAACATGAGCACTAACTCTTGCCCTAGCCTTTTAGCAGATAGCTCGCCCAAGCAACATAAATCTGTCATAAATGGTTGCAGCAACATGATTGTGACTTAATTGAGCCATATTACAGTTACTTGTTCTCAGTTGCAACAAGTGTTTTCCTGGGCGGCCTCGTCAGGAGCGAAGCAAGGGCGACGCTCTGATTGTTGAAGTAAAAAGTGGAACGACGTATGCTGAACGCCTCCAAAAAGTATGAGCTGATCCGGAGTTGAAGGAGCTAGGGGAGAATGTGGTAAAAACCAGACGCATCCAGAAGTGAGATGCTCGTTGAGCTGAAGAAGGATTCTGCCATGAAAAGCACATCCTACAAGACGCTCGTTGAAAAGTCTCTTGGTGAGCACGTGATAATAGGAGCTCTATCCCAGGAGACAGTGATCGAGTGCAAGAATCTTGACGAGCCGAGGACGGCGCTTAAGGAACATTGAGATCTTGGAGATACACCAATGATAATCCGGCTGAGGAAGACGTACGATGGCACACAGACGGTGGCAATACTTCTGCCAACAGCTGCAGCCAACAAGCTATTGGAATCGGGTCGAGTAAAAGTTGGGTGGTCGGTGTGCTCACTGAGAGTCGTCCCTTGAGTTGTAAAGGAATGGGAGAAATGCTTTGAGTGCATGGGTTATGGCCACCAGGCGAGGAACTGAAAAGGTCCTGACAGATCTGATCTGTGCAGGAAATGCGGGGAGAAGGGTAATTTTGCACGCGACTGCACAAAGCAACCGAGATGCATGCTTTGCAAAAAGAAGGACGGAAACGACCACATGACGGGAGACTACAGATGGCAGTAATAGAGGCAACCCAAATAAACCTCAATCATTGTGACATAGCACGGCAACTGTTATGGCAGGCAACAACAGAAACAAAGTGTGACGTCACCATTGCGGAGCCGTATCGTGTTCCTCCCGATAACGGAAACTGGGTAGCAGATAGAGCGGTGATGGCTGCGATAAAAATAATGGGCAGATTTCCCATCCAGGAAGTAGAGTCCAGTTCAAGCGATGGGTTCGTGATCACCAAAATCAACGGGATCTTTGTGTGCAGCTGCTATGCTATGCTATGGACTTTGGAGCAGTTCCACCAGATGCTGGTTGCACTGACCGAAGATTCGGAAGAAGACCGCTCGTCATCGGAGGAGACCTCAATGCTTGGGCCTGCTAGAAGCTCTGGCAAAGCTGGAAGTTACACAATCGAACGTAGGTTCCGCTAGCATTTTTCGCAAGAACGGTCGTGAATCCGTCATTGATGTTACCTTCTGTAGTCCATCGCTAATGACAAATATGAACTGGAAAGTGTGTGAGGAGTATACCCATAGTGACAATCTGGTGATCCGGTATAGCGAAACTCTGTCGGAATACGAAGGACAAACAGTTGCGAGCGGAAGTGGAAAAAAACGATCTTCGACAAGGAACTCTTTGTAAAGGCACTTCGGTTCGACAACGAACTCTTGAACCGAAAGGCGGACGAGCTCGCGAATACGTTAGTAATGGCATGCGACGCAACCATGCCGAGGAAACTGGAGCCGAGGAACAAGTGGCGTCCAGCTGACTGGTGGAATTAGCAACTCAGCAACCTTCACGCTAGTTGTCTCAGAGCCAGAAGACGTGTCCAGAGAGCTAAGGCCACATTAGACAGAGAGGTGCGTAGGGTGGTGTTCCGAGCGGCCAGGACCGAATTAAAACGAGAGATTAGACTGAGCATCACGACAGGCTACAAGAAGCTGTGTCGAGCTGCTGATGGCAATCCCTGGAGCGACGCGTAGCTTATTTTCATGACAAAGATCAAAGGCCCAACAATGGCTGCAGAGCTATGTCCAGCAAAATTGATGATGCACTTTTCCCAACGCACGATCCAACGACGTGATCGCGTGCACCGTACGGCGAGGGAGGAAGAAGTAACATTGAGGGCATGTAAGTATCGAGCGAGCAGCTCGTGGCAGTGGCGAACAGGCTTAAGGTGAAGAAGGCACCCGGACCGGATGAAATCTCTAACGTGGCTCTGAAAGTGGTGATTTAGGCATTTCCAGACATGTTCAGGGATGGGCTGCGGAAATGTGTAGAGGAAGGCCATTTCCCGGACTGGAAAAAAGTACAGAAGCTAGTGTTGCTGCCGAAACGGGGAATCCAACATCGTTAAGGCCAATATGCCTGTTGGAAACTCGGGAACTGCTTGGGAAACTCTTGGAGACGATCATCCTCAACAGATTGACGAAATTCACCGAGATTGAGCACGGGTTATCGAGGATGCAGTTCGGTTTTCTGAAAGGAAAGTCTATATTGCGCTGTTGTAACGATTAACTTTAAGAATGCCTTTAATAGCGCCAGCTGGGAGGCTATTGCCGAGTCGCTGCGCAGAATAAGGGTCCCTGATTACCTGTGCAGAATTCTGAAGATTTATTTTCAGAACCGAGTGCTGATTTACGAGAACTCCGTAGGTCACCGTGGGAGTTCCAGAAGGTTCCATCCTTGGCTCAGCACTTTGGAACAGGATGTACAACGGGGTGCTGACTCTGAAGCTTCCCAAAGGCTTAGTGATCGTTGGCTTTGCGGATGACATCGTATTATCAGTGAAAGGCGAAACACTGGAAGAAGTGAAAATGTTGACGACCGAAGCAATCGGCAGAACTGAAAACTGGATGCAGAGGGCAAAGCTGCAGATAGCGTACTACAAAATGGAGGTGCTGTTGGTGAGCAACTGCAAAGCGGTGTAGCGGGCAGAAATCTTTAGTGAAGGGCATGCCATAGCCTTAAAGCGCGTGCTGGAATATCTGGGTGTGATGATCGACGATCAGCTAATTACAACAGCCACGTAGATTATGCCTGTGGGAAGGCGCCAAAAGCATCATCGCGGTGGCCAGAATCAGGCCGAATAGCTACGGACCTAGAAGTAGTAAGCGGCGTCTACTGGCTAGTGAGTCATCATCGATACTAAGCAAAACCGGGCGAAGTTGAATAGTACGTTCAGGCTGTTGGCCATGTGAGTCGTGAGTGCGTACAGAACTATTTCATCGGAGGCAGCATGCGTCATTGCCGGAGTGATCTCGATTGGCATCACTCTCACGGAGGACAGTGAGTACTATCAGCGGAGAAATAACAGATGAGTTTGGAAGCTGGTGAGAGTGGAGTCGATGGCCAAATGGCAGCAAGAATGGGTCACTGGGGAGAACGGTGGATGGAAGCACCAGCTCATACCGGATCTGTCGACTTGGATGAAAAGGAAGCATGGAGTGGTAAACTTCTACCTTATGCAGTTTCTGTCTGGCCATGGTTGCTTCAGACAATACTTGCATCGATTCGAACACGCAGCGTCACCTCTTGGTCTCGAGTGCGCAGACGCGCAAGAGACACCGGAGCACGTGGTCTTTGAATGCCCATGATTCGGATCATTGTGAAG
This sequence comes from Aedes koreicus, assembly GCA_024533555.2. Lineage (NCBI taxonomy): Eukaryota > Metazoa > Arthropoda > Insecta > Diptera > Culicidae > Aedes > Aedes koreicus. The sequence continues at coordinate 5,103 of JAHHFK020001137.1, read as the reverse complement.
ATGTGAGATGTTTGCCATTAGTGTGGCAGATGCCAGCCCAGTTAACATCATCTATAGGATGTGTCGTGACGAAAGTGCGTGGAGTGCGATTAACGGAGTCATTACGCAAATCATGTCAGATCTACAGCGGCAATGGCAAGAGAATCGAGAAGCGAGTGGTTGAGTGGAGTAGCAGGTTGTCGGTCTCGAAGGAGGTTCCAACGTCGGGGAACTTCTCTTCGTTGGATGGTCGATTCGCAGACGGGGACAACTCTAGTCGATTGCATCAGTACGTGGGAGCTATATGGCTCACTTAGACCGGTGAAGTCGACTCTCCAGAGCTACTGCGGCAACTCAATATCCACGCACCTGAAAGAGTGATGAGACAACGCAACCTTTTTATCAGAAGATTGACCTGATTTATTTCTTGAAGTGTATAATATTCATTGAGACAAACAATTGTAAGATGAATTAAAATTGTAATAAACAAACAAAAAACTTATTTTTGATTAAAACTGTATCACGTATGATACTTCCACGCAGTGCCAAATGATTTCCGACCGGTGATGTGCGTGACGTACGTTGTAAATCTCATAAAAATGATTACCGTCGGGTTTAAACATTTGTGTACGAATTAAAAATTCAAATTAAATCACTCGACACGTTTGCTGTCATTCCGAGAGCCCAGATCCATTCGGCTTGCGACGCGGCGGTTATCTGTCTGGTATTGCATCCGAGTCCCATGTCGTTGCGCTGCGTGTGTTGTTATAGGCACTGGGATGGAAATCGGGAAGAGGAATCTCGGTCTTCGTTGCCTCCATTGAGACACACTGAGATGTCTTAATTATGATCAACTTTAGATGGGCTCATTTGCAAACAGATTTTTTTTTCAAATGGAAATTGTTTGGAGCATCATAGATGAAAGAGACGACATACATGACTGTGTTGAATGAGTTAACTCGGAAGCTGCTCAGGGTGAAAGAGAGCTTTGGAAAATAATTTGCGAGAGAGAAAAATCGAACCTGGTTACACGCTGGCCACGCTGGGGGTGGGAGTTGAGTGGGCGCTTCTGTGCGCCTGAGGCGCTGCCTGGTGGGAAATGTTCAACAAAATACGCTAGATCCGATATGGGAAACGGTCTTCGGTTGCTGTCGTCGCTACTGGTTGCCGTTTCTGGTCATTCATGGGCTGCGCACTGCTGAGTGTGGAAAATGGTGGTGAACGTGTTGGAAAATATGGCAAGACGACGGTGATATGTGAGAAACATTTGTAATTGGGAATTATTTGTAGAGTTTAATTGACTTTGCATAAATTAGTTTTTCCGATGTTAATTGAATTGATTAAGCTGTTTTCGGATACATGATCCATCATTAATAAGGGAGTAGCCATGTTAATTGTGGAAAATATCTCTAGATAGGGGCCGATTAATTAGTATGTATTTAAAGATCGCGTGAAGATACAGTTCTGTCTTTTTCAAATGATGTAGACAATCAGAACAGTTAGAGATAATATAAGAGCGAATATAATTAGATCCGTATCGTGTGACAAAAATTCCCAGCACAAATAAACCTGTTCATGAACAGATGTTCATCTTCGAACGTTTTCATAGAGATGTTGTTCCCCAATCGATGATGAAACCAAAAGTTTTCCCTCGCTTGTAAATCACAAACCGTTGTTGATGATATTGGTTCAAATGCTGAAACCAGAATGAGCAGGAAATTCTTCAACTTCCGAATATGGAGGCCGCCAAGCTACGATCACAGCGTGGACCGTTTAGGGCCGAAGAAGACGAAAAGATGAATGCATGTTTTGGAAATCGATCGATCTGTGGTCTGCAATAAAAATCGATGGGTTGTAAAAATACTAAGTGTTTTATAGCGTTTTATTGAATCGTTAAAAATTTTTATCGTTCAATAAAAAGTAGTGCGTTTCTAATAAGTTGTTTTTTTTTCTTTCTTGATTTAAATCTTAGAGAGGACATCGACGATGACGATGCGATTAGTTGCGTGTTGGGATGGCGGAAGAGGTTTGATCGGTTGATTGCGTTTTTTAGGGTTTGTTATTTATTTATTATTGAATGAGGGCCAAGCATTTTTATGGTGACAATTTAAGGGCACCGCGATATCCATTCAACACAGGAGGATTTGTATTTTTGATTCGAAGAGGAAAGTGCATTTCTATCAGATTGAAGTATTTTAGTAGTAAATCACCGTTTAATTATATCGCTGATTTCCAATCAGAGCCAGAGGCCCATGGATTTGAGTTACATTGCTGGTTTTGATAACATTTGATTTGGAACTGATCAAGGGAGCTTTTATGTAAATCAGTCGAATTCTTTAAGTTATATTGAGGAAACCAGCAGCATTCATTGCACTATTTGGGCCATGTGGCTGAAATGTACAGTTGATCGGAAATTTTCTTTCTTGTGATACATCAAAATATCAAAATTCATACATAGACTGACACAGAAAGATCTCAATTATTGCTTGTGTAAATACATCTATGGTCTTGTGGACTAGGATTCAATTTGAATTGAATTTGGGTTGGATTTGGATTGGACTTGGATTGGATTTGGATTGGATTTGGATTGGATTGGATTTGGATTGGATTTGGATTGGATTTGGATTGGATTTGGATTGGATTTGGATTGGATTTGGATTGGATTTGGATTGGATTTGGATTGGATTTGGATTGGATTTGGATTGGATTTGGATTGGATTTGGATTGGATTTGGATTGGATTTGGATTGGATTTGGATTGGATTTGGATTGGATTTGGATTGGATTTGGATTGGATTTGGATTGGATTGGATTTGGATTGGATTGGATTTGGATTGGATTTGGATTGGATTTGGATTGGATTTGGGTTCGATTTATGTTGGATTTGGGTTGGATTTGGATTGGATTTCGATTAGATTTGGGTTTGGATTTGGATTTGGATTTGGGTTTGGATTTGGATTTAGATTAGGATTTAGATTTGGATTGGATTGGATTTTTACTGATTCTAGTTTCTTTCCTGTTACGATTAAGACAACGGCATCCGGCAAGCCCACACCTGGCAGATTCATTGTAAGCCGTGTGGAAGTCCCACCGAGATCTCGATTGATTGCTGTCCCATGTCTATTTTGTTGACCATCAGGTTCTGGAAATAACTCTTTAAGATCTAATGGAACTAATCCCTCTTCCATCTTGGGGAGGCATTGCAATTGCCTGTGAAGACTCCTTTGTGCCACGAAACCTTCACTTTACCTTGAAACTTCTTTAGTTATTGGATATTGTATTGCGGCTCTATCCATCACCATTTTACCGTTATCGAAAGGAGTTCGATGAGGCTCTGTAGTTATTGTATCTCGACACTTTGTACCCGTTGTTGACTGCCACATTAGTTGCTGCGCAATGTCAAAATTAACCCTTAAAGGTGCAGGACGGACCTTTAATTTTGAAAACGCTATATCTCAATGATGCCTTAACCTTTCCAGCTGAAACTTTCACTGAAATCAAGGAGAATAGTAGTCCTAAATTTTAGATACATGTACTCCCCTCCAACCCATCCTCCCTTCTTTTCGTGGCTGAAACTAGGTGGCTTTGAGGGTATTTTTCAATATGATATTGAAATTGTTCTTGTTTTTCACTTTTGTTATGAACGGTTTGGTGGTCAGTTTTTAATTTTTAACACAAATTTCACATGAAAAGTAAAAAAATGGATATATACATATTTTTCAGGATGTTCTAGGTCGTCCAAACTCTCCTGGAATGTTGATCATGGACTATGCCGCTATGACATCTGAGCATAGGACCTACATACATGAAATATGCACAAAAATATTCAGAAAGAGTGAAATCATTATTTATCATCCATCTCCATTCATATCAGTCGTTCAAGTCTCTCCAAATTGTCCTGGAGTTCACGTCAAATGATCTACTAGATCAACCATGACTGGGCTATTGTCCTTAGAAACGCAGCATACCCAAGCAGACTCAAAGAAGCTAAACGAAGGGATTATAATAAATTTCCCTCCATATAAGATATTCTAGGTCCTCCAAATTGTGCTGGAGTTTATATAGTTCGTTGCCATTAGTCCAACCAAGGATAATGTAATGCCCCTTACATTGTATAATGTCTTCGCTGATTTATAGTACCAATGCGCATAGTTTTCGACCCATTCCCATTTATATTTGTTGTTCTAGGTGCTCCACGTCGTCATGGAGTTCAGGTCATAAAATCTGTTGAATCAACCACAGCTATAATATAGTTCTTATGGAAGAAGCATTCTCAAACAGACTCACGGAGGCTATGTGCATAAAAAACAATCTATTTTTCTGCATATCAGATATCCTATGTTCTCCAAATCATCCTGGAGTTTTGGTCAAATGATCTACTAGATCAACCATGACTGGGATATTGTCCTTAGCAACGCAGCATACCCAAGCAGACTCAAAGAAGCTTTTCGAAGAGGTTATAATATATTTCCCTCTATATAAGATGTTCTAGGTCCTCCAAATTGTGCTGGAGTTTAGATAGTTCGTTGCCATTAGTTCAATCAAGACTAATATCATGCCACTAACATTGCTGACATACACTAAATGTGCGAACAAAACACTGCTAGAAGACATTACTTGCAAGAACATTTCTGAGGCATATGAATGGGATATTGGATGAATTATGTCCCATCGAACACACTAAAAGCGATAGAATGATATTCCCTAAAACGCAATGTGCGCCAGCAATGACGGATTTACAAAGAGTTTACGTAAAATTCTCGGCGATAATCGCTAGAGATTTGAACCTAATTAGTATGACTTGTTAGTATGAAGCATTTTTTTCAAATGTAGTAAGATAGTTTGATTTGAATTATCTATTTTGGTGTAATAGTTGACAAACTTTGCTCGAATGTATATTGGTCACACTGTAGTTCTTACGGAAGAAGCATATCCAAACAGACTCATAAAGGCTGTATGCATCAATTGCAACTGTATGTTTGCATGTATGTTTGTTTATTTGATTTGAATTATTACAAAAATGAGAAGCATGAAAAAAGATAACAAGCCAACAACTCTTCACCTCGTCTCTGAAACAACGTGTTCTATCATCTCTGTTTTGAAAGTGTCTTCTGTTTGACTCATC